>JAOWBW010000263.1:440424-1040424 GCA_026119855.1 Campanula takesimana | reverse complement strand
TCTTGTTATTATTTTGTACTTATTATTAGCTAGTTTAAATCCTTGTCAATATCTTGAAGAAAATAGTTGATTGTGTAAATCTTTAGATTAGGTTATCACTGATCTCTTTTGTATATATACATGTTGAAATCAATGAAAGAATTACTTTTTGCCATTCTTTTTATGGTACCAGAGAAAAACGATCCAAAACCCTAACCCTATTTTCCGCCTCCCTCCCTCCCTCCCTATGGAAGATTCCGGCAACTCCTAAATCCTTCCCAACTCAGCCGAGCCATCTCACCCTCTCATTCTTGTTAACCTCTCCAACTGTCGAGTCCTCACCCCTCTCACCTATATCGCCTGGTCCTCTCAACTTCACTCTATTCTCTTTGGCCTCGACCTTCTCAAATACGTCGATGGTAGCCACCCCACACCACCCGAAACAATCACCCAAGATGGGAAAGATTCTCTCAACCCCGCTGCCACCACCTGGCATCGTCAAGATCGCCTCATTCTTGTCGCCCTTCTAGGTACACTTGACACCACCATTGCTCCACTCGTCTACCAAGCTAAAACCTCCCATGAATCTTGGTCTATCCTCAAAACCACTTATGCTAACCCCTCTCGGGCCCATATTCTCCAACTCAAAGATCACCTCGACTCCATCACAAAATCCTCCTCCTCCATCACCGATTACATGCACTCTCTCAAAGCATGCTCAGACAAACTATCCATTCTTGGAAAACCCCTCGATCCTGAGGATCTCATTGCCAAAGTTCTGAAAGTTCTCGATTACGACCTTTACAAACCTGTCATTGACTCTTTCCGAGCCCGTGATACGCCCATCTCGTTTGAAGCCCTTCATGAAAAACTTCTCCACCACGAACTCTCTCTCAAACACACTACTGCTGCATCTCCCACTCCCGTCTCCGCTCATGCTGCCCACACTCAAATCGTCCCCCTCCTACTCGGTTTACATCCTCCCAACCTCCCTCCTTCCCACTCCATCAAACACACCACCCAACCGAAACCCTCCCACCAAAAACTTCCAAGGCAAATGTCAATACTGTCGTTACCAAGGCCATGTCATGTCTGAGTGTCGCTCCTTTGCTCGTGACTATCCCAATGTCCAGTTTGCGTCTCCTCCCTCCAACAATCGCAACAATCGGTCCAACATCTTCCGTCAATCTCCCCAGGCTCACACCACCACCACATCCACTCACTCGCCCCCTGCTCCTTGGCTTATTGACAGTGGTGCCAACAATCAAATTACTAATGATCTCTCCAACCTTGCTCTCCATCATCCCTATGATGGTAGCGATGATGTCATTATAGGTGATGGTTCTGCCCTTCCCATTGCCAACATAGGTTCTTTCACTATTCCTCTCCCTCACTCATCTCTCTCCTTCAATAATGTTCTACATGTTCCTGTCATCTCCTGTAATATTCTCTCTGTCTCTCAATTCTACAAAGATAATAATGCTATTGTTGAATTCTCACAGTCTTCCTTTCTTTTTAAGTCAATATCCACCAACCGCGTTTCCTCCAAGGCACAATTGATCGCGGTGTCTACCTATGGTCTCCCTCCTCTCCTCAAGCTCATGTCGGCACCACCTCCACTCTTCATTCCTGGCATCATAGATTAGGGGATCCCTCTCCCCCTATTGTTTCCCTTTTGAATAGCCGTTTTCTTTATCAATTCCTAGTGGTAGTTTATCTCATTGTAACTCTTGCAATATCAATAAAAGTCACAAGCTTCCATTCTCTGTCTCTACGCTTCAATCTACTGCTCCTCTTGACTTAATTTTCTCTGATATCTGGACCTCCCCTATCCACTCTTATGACCAATTCAAATACTATGTCATCTTCGTCGATCACTACACTAAATATACGTGGCTCTATCCTCTCAAACACAAATTCGACACATTTGCCACCTTTAAACGCTTCCAAACAATAGTCGAAAAATACTTCTCTTGTCCCATTCGTCAATTCTTTTCCGACAATGGTGGTGAATATCTCAAAATCACTCCCTCCTTACTTGACAATGGCATCTCTCACCTCACCTCTCCGCCTCATACTCCCGAACACAACGGCTTTGCTGAGCGCCATCACCATCACATTGTCGAAACTGGGCTCACACTCCTCTCTCATGCCCACCTTCCCCTAACCTTCTGGCCTCACGCCTTCACCAATGCTACTTATCTCATTAACCGTATGCCTACGGCTACTCTCCAAAATGATACCCCCTATCATTGTCTCTTCCAAACATATCCCAACTACTCCAAACTCCGCTCCTTCGGTTGTCTCTGTTATCCTTGGCTTCGACCTTATACCCCTCACAAACTAGCTCCCAAATCCGCCCCATGCATATTTGTTGGTTACTCTCCCTCCCAAAGTGCTTACCATTGCTTTGACCCTGTCAAACATCGCTTATACACTTCTCGTCACGTACAATTTGTCGAGGATGTCTTTCCATACTCCTCTCTTACAGACACCTCCCCCACCACCTCCAATCTATCTCCCTCTCAATGGTGCGCCTTCTCCTTACCTATACTTCCCTCCCCACCCTTACCCACCTCTACTCCCATGCCTACCACTGCCCTCTCTCCTCATACATGTCTTCCTCCTCCACCAGACTCAGCTACCACCTCTTCAACACCAGGACCGGTCGGTCCCCATACAGCCCCGATCGGTCCCCCCCTCCCTGACCCGATTGGTCTAACCCAAACTCCCTCCAGACCTCTCCAAAACCCGATCGGTTCGTCTCCCAGTTCAGTCGGTCCCTCTCTCTCTCTCCCTCAATCACACCAACAACCTTCGGCTTCTGCTCCCTCTCCCCCAAACACTACCCATACAACCCCCCACCCTCCACCAAACCGTACTATTGTCACTCGACTCTCCAACATCTCCAAACCAAACCCAAAATATTCTCAACTAGACACTGTATCCTCCCCACATGCTCTTCCCACCTCCACCAAACAAGCTCTTTCAACTCCCCATTGGCACACCGCCATGCTTGATGAGTACAACGTCCTTCTTCGCAACAATACCTGGTCTCTTGTTCCCTCCCATGAAGCCCCTAACATTGTCGGGTGCAAGTGGGTTTTCCGGATTAAATATAACCCTGACAACTCTATTCATAAATACAAAGCCCTACTCGTCGCCAAAGGCTTTCACCAACGCCTCGGCCTCGACTTCTCTTAAACTTTCTCTCCCGTTGTCAAACCTGTCACCATTCGTCTCATCCTCTCTCTCGCCATTACCCAAGGCTGGTCACTTCGTCAGCTTGATGTCAACAACGCCTTTTTTCAAGGCACACTCTCTGAAACCGTATATATGTCCCAACCACCCGGATTTGAAAGTACTACTCACCCCTCTCATGTTTGTCGTCTTTCCAAAGATATATATGGTCTCAAAAAAGCACCCCGTGCCTGGTATAACTCTCTTAAAACCTCTCTTGTTTCCTTTGGCTTCATAACCTCTCTCACTGATCCCTCTCTTTTTCTCTATAATCATCAATCTCACCGTATACTTCTCCTTGTCTATGTTGACGATATCATCGTCACCGGTCCTTCCGCTTCTCTTCTTACCTCCTTCATTGATCATCTTGCCTCTAAGTTCTCTCTTAAAGACCTTGATCCCCTCTCCTACTTCCTCGGTGTCGAGGTTACTCCCAATTCTCACGGCCTTCTACTCACCCAATCCAAATATATCACCAACATTTTGACCCGTTAGAATATGCTCTACTCCAAACCCTCCCCCACCCCCATGGCCACCTACCCTCCTCTCTCGGACACTCCTCACACCCCTATCTGTAACCCCTCTGACTACCGAGCACTCATTGACAGTCTCCAATATCTCTCCCTCACTCGGCCTGACATTGCCTTTACGGTCCACAAACTTGCTCAATTTCTGCACCATCCCCAAGAGTCTCATTGGGTTACTCTCAAACGGCTTCTCCGTTATCTTCAGGGTACTATCCACCTCGGTCTTCAGATTTTTAACACATCTCCCCCTACTCTCCATGCTTTCTGAGACGCCGATTGGGCCGGCGACAAAGATGACTTCATCTCCACCACTGGCTTTCTAGTCTATCTTGGACGAAACCTCATCACTTGGTCCTCCAAGAAACAACGGGCTGTTGCTCGCTCCTCTATTGAAGCTGAGTTTTGGGCAGTTGCAGCCACCACTGCTGAACTTCTTTGGGTTACTAACTTACTGTCGGAACTCGGCCTCCCTTCTTCCTCTCCTCCTGTTATCTACCGTGATAATCTCGGTGCAACCACCTACTCGGCCAATCCTGTCTTCCATTCTCGATTGAAGCATCTTGCTTTGGCTTTCCACTTTGTTCGTGAACAGGTTACCCTGGGAACTATTCGGATTCAACACATTTCGGGTACTGACCAGCTTGCTGATGCTCTTACGAAACCTCTATCTCGTGCCCGGTTCTCTTCGTTAATCTCCAAGATCGGTCTCACCATGGGATCGTCCGACTTGCGGGGGCGTGATAAACATAAGACTGAGTCTCCTCAACCGACTCAGCCTCATCCCACTCACTCGGCTACATCTCCACCATCTAGATAATATCTTGTTATTATTTTGTACTTATTATTAGCTAGTTTAAATCCTTGTCAATATCTTGAAGAAAATAGTTGATTGTGTAAATCTTTAGATTAGGTTATCACTTATCTCTTTTTTATATATACATGTTGAAATCAATGAAAGAATTACTTTTTTGCCATTCTCTTTAGATAGTTTTTGCCACTTATTGTTGAATTATAATTCAAGGAATTACAAAAAGTTAACAACAAATTGTAATTTCTAGAATTTTAATTTAGGATGATTTTTCAAGAGTAACTTCCATGATTTATTATCCATTATAAGTTTATAAATGTAACTTGCAAAATATTGATTTCAATGTTAATGGTTGGAATTAAGTTGATCATCAATATGTGGATTAATTGGAGAATTAATCCTTGGAGAGTTTTGAGCTATAAAAGAAACACCCACAACTCTTTGAAAAAGAAGAGAAAGGAGATGAATGAAACACTTGTTCTAGCAAATCTCCCTTTCATTCTTGATCTTGTGCTTCTTCCATTGGCCTCCTTACATATTTCAATGGTGATATCGTCCAAGCATAGTAGTTCATTTCGCCGGAAGGCTTAAGTGCGAAGTGGTTCCGGTTAATCCGTTTTATCCTGGGAGACTAACGCCCGTGGAAACCTCAAACACTCGTAGAGAGGAGGACGAATTAGTCTTAAGGAGAGTGTGTTCTCACACGACTCAGATACAAGAGATCAAAGACGGACAAACCCAATGAAGAGATCAAATACGGTTTTATCATTTCTTTTCATGTTTTCATTCTTTCAATTTGTAATTGTAATTTCAATTATATTGTAATCGTATTCCTTTCAATATTTACAAGATTTTATCCAACAAATACAAGGGCTCTCGACTACGGAGAGAAAATCCGATTCGTAAATTTATTGAAGAAATACAAAAACAAGTGAAACAAATCAAAAAAGAAAAATGATGATAAATTAAGAAATACCAATGAGAATGATCATCTTCCAACCAAAATTAAAAAAGGAGTCCCATCAAAGTATAGATTGGATATGATTGACAAATTTTGCTTACATCAAAAATCATCCTCATCGTTGCGTGAATCATCATCTTCTTCTTGAAATGTCAAAAGTACAAAACAAAAACATGAAAAAAGAAAAGAAAAGCATAAACAACAACACAATTATAGTTAATTATAGTTTTTATCATGATAAAATTGTATCAAAATTATTATTTTTGTTTAGAACAACAAAATAATGCACATCGCTAGTTATAAAATGTAGAAGGCGAAACCTGTATTTTTGTCACTTAAGTACTTTTGATACTTAACAACACCTATGTTTTAAATTTACTAGTACAGATTGAAACTTAGGAAACGCGGCTTAGATAGCGCTTGTAGAAAGCGCTATCATAGAGGTACACTTACATAGCGCATCCACTTCATTGAATTTAATGATCAAGCCAAAAAAAAAACAAAAACAAAAGAGAGCTAAGATAGCGCATATAAATTAAACGCTATCTTAGGGAATATCTACGATAGCGCATAAGGAAGCGCTATCTCACTAAGCGCTTCATAAGCTATTATTTAGTTTGATTTTTTTATTTTTTTTGTTTCTTGACCAAATAAGGCGCTATCAAAGGGCCTGAGGAAATTAAAAACCCAAAAATGTTGCCCCGGCCCTTCAGTTCGAGCATTACCCATTTGCCCAAACCGATCGACGATCGACGACCACTTCCCTCCCCAGCCATACGGCTAAAGATTTTGCAGTTTCTGCTTTTTGTTTCAAACCTCAGTTTTGAGGGTTTCCATTGACGATGGCGTTGGAGAAGCTAAGCCAGGCGCAAGAGAGGCAGTCACCTCCGGCCTACACGTCGGCCCGTACAGTCACCTCAATCGCTAGGGCTAGCAGGCAAGGATTCAATTAAAAATCCATTATGCCCTTCTCGGTACCCTCTCCTTGATATCGTTCTCAAACTTTCATCAGCGGCACCAAGAGTAAGGTGAGTTGAATTTATTCGTAATGAGATTAATAATTGAGATTGTGAATTGGGTTTCTGCAGAATTTGAATTTGAATTTGAATTTGATGTGTGTATTGTGAACCAAGATTTTTCAGGCCATTCCTTTTCTGTGTTGATTCAAATGACAAATTAAGGTTCTTTTGCTTTATAATTCCTTTAAGGTGATAGTTTTCCTTTGTAATATGAAACAGAGGTAATATCATTTTAGCCACTACCTATACGAGTATTTTTTTTCATTAAATTGAGGCCTGAAACTCATCTTGACTTCTATTAGCTATCGATTGGTATTATGAGTTGAAACTAATTAAGCAGGGTAATTTAAAGACATTTGAAGTGCCACTGAGTTGGTGATAATCTTCTATTGCAAGTTTAAGAGGGAGGGGGTGATTTAGTTTGTATCTTCTTGCTGCTCCTTTTTAATTTGTTTTGCGGAGAATCAATGTTCATAGTGCCAAGGACAAGCTAATGGTTCTTCGATGCAAGTAAAATTTTTTATTCTCTCTTTTTTATGGCTGCTATGTATTTTCTTTTTCCCTCTTTTTAGGGCTGTGCATTCAAGTATAGTCATGGGTAAAGTTTGCTAACCTGACCTACATTATGTTTTGGGAGTTATTGGCATAAACTTCAGGCATTTATTTTTTGAGTGTTTATTACCTTAATCTGTATACGTAGAACGAACTAACTATAAATATGAGCACATCACCTTGGAATTTGTACGGCTAAACTCGAAATGTGGTAGTGCCTCTCTTTATAGCTGAAACTTCCTTGGGTATGATAATGTATAATTTGGGCAGCCATAACCATGGTGGCTAACGTGACCTACATTAAGTTTTGGGTGCTATGGTAACTTTTACTTGATATTCACCATCAAATACTTGGTGGGTTTTCTTGGATATGATAATTATTAGTTGGTCATAAGCTCTAGGTTTTTTATATTTTATTTTTGGTTTCGTGCAACGGCGGATTTACAAAGGGGCGCCCAACAGAGAGAGAGAGTTATCTCAGAGTGCTGATGTTATCTGTTGCACCTGTGTTGGTGCTGGAGATCCTCGGCAGACAAATTTTCGATTCCATCAAGTTTAATTGTATCTTACGCGAAATTTGGGACTCATTCTTGGTACATTATCTTGTTTTTATTGTTGACCGTCTTTTTTGCATTTTCGTAGGTACTTATTGAAGAATCTACTCAGGCAACTGAGCCTGAGTGTCTCATTCCTTTACTTCTTGGTGTAAAGCAGGTAAATACATAAATGATTTGCGTGTGTATATATTAATATATACATACACATGTATTTGCGTGTGTATGTATATGTATGCATATATGTTAAGGCTGTATGTAGGCGCAGGTGCTAATAGTTTTTCGTAAGGTATATTTTCTAAAATCAAAATTTGTTTATGCTAGGTCATTCTTGTTGGGGACCACTGTCAGCTTGGACCATTAATAATGTGCAAGAAAGAAGCTCGTGCTGGGTTGGCTCAGTCTTATTCGAACGACTTGTGCTTCTTGGTGTGAGCCAATTAGGTTGCAGGTAAGATCTTTGAAATGTTTTACTGAATATCTGCGTTTTTATATGTAACTTCGGTTTAGATTGTTTTTCCCCCAAAAAATTATTTGTACCCCATCCAAAAGAGAGTGGGAAATCAACCAAAAAAAGGTATGTTAATTGCATATATTTCTAAAAGTTCTAGCCTATCAAATTGAAGTGAAAAAGAACCAGTTTGTTGTTAAAAAGTGTACTGTATCTTTTTGAATTGTTTTATTCATATTTTGTGTTTTGCATTACTTCCAACTACACATGTACAAAATCATGGGAATGAGAAGTCATGTTCTCTAATCCCTCTATCCTCTCATTCTCTATTTTTGTTTAGGTTTTTTGAAGCAAGAAATGGGGCATTCTTAATTACATTGATCGGCTTTTCAGAAGCTCAGTCAGATGTGAGGGTAAGTGTTTTTCTGTGTGTGCGTGTGGTATGTTATTACTTTCTCTTTTGGCAGTCCTAAGTTTGTTATAACTCATACTCATTGTTTGCACTTTTATTTACACCAAAAAAAACATCAATTGTTAAAGATAGATATGAATGTCAGTTTTAAAACAATAAAAGTGAATGCTTGGTTCTTCATGTCTTTTTTCTTGTTGGCTCTCTATATACTACTCCCTGATTTAAGTTTGCTTCTACATATAGCAGGTAATAGCAAACAAGATAAAGCGCTAAAATACTGACTCATATCAAGAGTGAGTTCTTGCTGTGACATAGGGTCTTTCCAAGTAATGTATCTATGAAATTTTGTTTCCATCTTTCTACATTGATATTCTCTTTGCAGCAAGGTGATCTTTTCCTGTAATGTTTGTAACTTTTTTTTTTTTTCGATGTAAAATTTTATTAAAATGTTATGATTTTTGTTGGTCCTCTTTTATATGGTTACTGATGCAGCCTGGAACTCGATAATGCCGATAAACCTGAATGCACCAACCTTCTTTCAGTATATCAGATTATTACGGGGAGAACCAAAGAGGTAATATATGTTGCAAGCATTATCTTTTAAGAATTAATTAGATAGCGTTCTGTGATGAAACATATATACTCTGATTTACAGGTGTGGCAACTTGTGTATCTTACCCCGTTGTGTCTTAATGAGTCCTTGAAGAAATCATGATATACTCCTGAGGTTAAAAGAAAAAAGATAATCTTTTGTGAATGAGATTGTTTTAGCACTTTTTACATTTCTGCTTAGTTTTGTGGATACAAGATATTGAGAATTAGGGACTGGATATAAACTTAACTTGTATCCTATTTGCCCATGAGGGATGGAGTGTATGTCGCGACCCCGGCCCCGCGGGCCGGGAGCACGCGAGCTGGACGTCGACTTAAACAATAAACTCTAAAATAATGAAAATAAAAATTTCCTTTATATACCAAAAGATGATAACACAAGGTTTTGTAAATCAAAGTTTAATAATAACAAAGTACCACTACATAAGCTCCACAAGCTTATACCCCAAAAGACAACATGTACAATTCTTAATGACGTCATTGTTTGGTGACACTATCCCAAAGTTATACATTTAAATAATGCAAACCGAACAACAACCTTCCCCAAAAGCTATATCCACACTCGACGTCCTGTCTCGTGATCAGCGAGTCTAATCCTTTCCACCTGGGGGGGGGTTAAGGAAAAACAAAGACAAAAGAAAAGGGGGTGAGATAAATCTCAATAAGTCACTAATGCAACTACATGACATGCTAAATGCAATAAGCAATAAAAAATAATAAATATCACTTAGCACATAGCATTTATCACATAACAGATAGCAGCGGAAATAAACACATAACAAAGGATATAGCCAAGGTTTTCCCAAACTGATATAACCAAATAAAGGTCGCTGCGCAGCTTCAACAATCAACCAGATCAACATCTTCATAATAGCATGAAAGCTGAAGAGAAACCCCGGTACCGGAACCAATAACAAAGTAATGTGCCACAAAGGGCGGGAGCTATGCCACAAAGTCATGCTCCAAACGTCTCAACCAGGGCCGATCTGGAAGAGGAAAATAAGGGCAAAACAATGGTCGACACCATAATGGACTTGGCCGGTGCCATCACAATATCTCACATCGCCCGACACAACCACAAATACCAGCTGGACTTTCAAATAAATGCTAAGTAATAAATACTAGCTTAATTAAACAACCTAGGGTTCCAAAGTAGGGAACCATACCAAGAAGTCACCAAGAAAGTGAAATGAACCAACAACACACAATTAAAGTGTTCCAACAATCTTAACAATGATAACACAATTCCCATATCACATTTGACCACAAAGGATCCAGTTAATTCGATCACTCAACCAAATTTACTCACTCATCTCGAAGAGCTCAAGGAGAGCTTTAAAACGATAATTTATACGCCTCAAACGGAGTCCGGATGAACAAGATATGGCCCTCGAAAGATTGGACAAAAAGGGAAAATAAATTTCACAACAGGGGAGAGGGTGCGCACGCCTCCTGAAGTCAGAAGGAAAATGCGCCAAAAGGTAAGTGAGGGTGCGCGCGCTTCAAATAAAAGGGTGCGCGCTCTCCATGACAACAGAAGGTGATATTTTTGGAAAGGAAAGGGGTGCGCACGCCTCCCTTGAAAGGGTGCGCGCGCCTCCTTTGATCAGAAGGTCAGTTTGCAAAAGGGCACAAGGGTGCGCACGCCTCCCTTGAAAGGGTGCGCGTGCCCCTTGCCCGGAGGGGCAATTTCCGGCCAAAATTCTGGGTTTCTACCATTTCCAACCCAAAATCAAACCAAACCCAAATCTTCACCATTTCACAAATACTTGGAACCAAGACTTACAATATACACAACTATGAACCAAAACAACTTATAGACTTGCAATGGGGCTAAATAACAACATCTAGAAATCCAAAACAAGATTCAAATATCAAATTTCACAAAAATGAATAAAAATGTAAATCATCTTAAAATCAACCAAAGAAGCAATAAATGGTAATCATAGTATCATCTAAGCATAGGATGAATATTTTTAGCATAAATGGGGGAAAAGCAACTTACCCGGATTTTATGAAAGGTGGCGGAACTCGAATATTTTTAGCTCTCTACGATCCTATCGACGATCTAAACAAGTTTCATGTTTTAAGAAATGAGAAATAACAAGAGGAAGATAGTTAGATTGAAGAGAGAAGGGAGAGAAGAATTCTTACCTTTTTTCTCTTTGGAGAGAGAGAGAAATGAGCTGGGAAAAGATGGAGGATGAGGGAGAGGTGAGGGAGAAGGAGAAGAGTAGGGAGGGAGTAGTTAAAATGATTTAAAAGAACTTACACTTAGGCCCCCTCCTCTACACTACACAACTCTAATACTCCATACTAGCCCCTAAGACCACATAATACTACAATGGCACAAATAACCCAAATAAAATGCTAGACATAATTTATTATACACATAAAATGCACACATAAATTATTAATTAAATAATAATTTAAATAAATAAATAGGCAAATAAATAAATAATAATTATTTATTACTAATAAAATAGAGCCTAGTTTTCGGGTCGTGACAGTGTAACCATGTTGATTTTGTTCAATGTTTTATTTCAGAGTTATTCTGTCGACACAAGTCATTTTGTTGTTTCTAACAAAAGTCTTGTAATTATTGTTGGTGTATGTAATGAAAGATTGGTTGTTATTGTTCAATGGAATGTTTGTTACTTCATATTAATTTTTATTTATTTGAATTTTTGGTTATAATTTATATAATTTGAAGTAGGTGCAACAGGAAAAAAATAAAAAAAATATATTGTTTTTAAAAAATGCCCTTAGATAGCGCTTTTTTTAAGCGCTATGTAAGATAAATTCTGGAAATTAAAAAATGGCCCTTAGATAGCGCATAATAAGCGCTATATAAGATAAATTTTGAAAATTAAAAAATCCCCTTAGATAGCGCATAAAAAAAGCGCTATAGGAGATCTTAAGCTTAGATAGCGCAAAATAAGCGCTATGTTAACTACCATAGCGGTAGCTTACATAGCGCTTTTATGCGCTATCCAAGCCCAAAAAAAGCGCTATCTAAGCCTGATTTTGTACTAATGGTGGTTGATGTTTTTTTTTTTTCCTGCAATGTTCTCATACAATAATCATATTTTTTTGCAATGTTTTCACTAGGGATGGCCAAACCGGACCGGAACCGGACCGGAACCGAAAAACCGGACCGGAACCGGACCGAAAAAGCCCGGAACCGGAGCAAACCGGGGAGGAAACCGGAACCGGACGAACCGGAACCGCAAGGCATGCGGGCCGGTTCAGGGTCACATATATGCCGAACCGGACCGGAACCGGAACCGTACCGAAAATCCCTTATTTTTCAATAATTTTACCGGAACCGGACCGAACCGGAACCGTATTGTGCCAAACCGGAACCGGAACCGGGGTAAGTGCGGGCCGGTTAAGGGTCACCCATTTGACGAACCGGAACCGGCGGTTCCGAACCGGAACCGGGCCCGGAACCGGTTTTGGCCATCCCTAGTTTTCACGATGAATTTTGGTCATAATGTGTTGATAACACATGACTAATGTTTGTTAAAATATAACGGACCCGTAAATAGAGTTATTATAAATTTAACAAAGGTATAAAATAACAAAGGACAATGTATCCTTGACTTTGGAATGTCTGTTAAAATAATATTGAAGTTTTTGTAGGGTTTTTATAAGACGTAAGAAATAAGAAGAAGAAAGCTATGGCTGCAGTTTGAAGAATATCTCAACGTGATATACTTTTAGTATTAGGTTTAGAATATCACTAGGGGTGGCAAATTGGATGTTTTGGGTTTACCCATTAAAGTTAAAAATCCATTGGATACCCGGGTGTTTTAACTTAAATGGGTAGGATCCAAAACACCCAATTTGCCACCCCTAAATATGACAAACACTTATATGCGACCGTCTCACGCAGGCCGTGAGACGGGTCGCCGCCCATTTGTCCAAAACCCGGTTTACCCACAGCGCGCCACGTGTCCTCCATTTAAAAAAAAATCTCCAATAACTTTAAAATGTTATATCTTGAGATTTTGAAGTCAAAAAAAAATTAAAAAATACCGGTGTGTTCGTCTCGACGAGGCGATTAAAACTAGATAGGTCATGATATGGTTTGATTTTTTTTATTTTTTAAAAAATATTTTTTAACGTACAAAACAAGTGAGTTGCTCGTCATAATAAAATGTAACACTTTCTTATGAAGAAAGTAACAGTTTGGTCTTAAAAAATAACACTTTTATTGTAAGGGGATACAGAATGAGAGGGAGGGCTGATTTCGGGGATAGGGAGGAAGGGGAAGGATGGTGTTTCAAATTTGAAAGGGGAATGGTGCGGAGGAGAAGTGGGGTTGTATGTGGATCTTGCCGGCGTTGGAGTAGGGTGAGCTGGCAAGGATAGTGGTGGCGTTTTGCCGGTGGAAAGAGAGAAGAAAGGCGGGTTTAGATTAGGAGGTTTGAAGGTGGAGGGTCTTCAATCTGGGTTTCTCATTTCAGGGTTTGAGGGGTTAAGGAGCTTTAAATTGTTATAGAGCTTTAAATTGGTGGCCGCGGTGAGAGAGATTAGGTAATGAGCAAATTGGGGATTAAAGGGCTGAATTGGGGGAGGAGAGGGAAAGTGGGTTGGGGGTACAACAACAACTGGGTCAGATTCAGTGAAGAATTCATAGGTTTTGGATTTGAAAGCAATGGCGAATTTCTGAAACATTTCAGGTATGAATTGCAGGTTGAAGGAGGGGTGCCATGGGAGAGGGTTTTGGGGAAGAAGGGGGTGAGGATATTTTAGAATTGACATCTTTACCCTTAAAATTAAGTCACATGTATGGCACATGACTAACTTAACGGAAAAAGTGGATGTTGTTAGTGGTAGGTATGACGGATATAGTAAAAATTAGAGTTTGGGTATGACGGGTGCAAAAAATAAGAGTCCAGGTACCAAATCCAAAATAACCCTAATAGTTCAGTACTATATTTGCAGTTTTCCCTATAAATAATTTTTGTGATTAGAAAAAGTAATGATTGAAGTGTAACACAGTGCATATATGATTGTAATATGCTATATGAATGAATGTAACAGTTTTATAGAGTAAATGTTACTTTTTTTTTCTTTTAAAAAAGAGTCAAAATTCATGTATATAAGCGGTTTTGTATTTCAATTGAATGTAAAACCCTAGAAAAGTGTTACATTTGAGGAAAAAAAAAAGCTTACATTCATTTATTATAAAATGTAATATTAGTTTAGTTGTCAATCTTATGTTATCTTTAATCTATTTCATCAAAATTGTGGTACATTTTTTAGAAAAAAAAAGTGTTACATATGAGAAAAAAGTGTTACATTTCTTTACAAAAAAGTGTTACTTTTGCTGACGAGAAAAAAATGACTGGAAAAAAATAGTTGGAAGGCAAAATAAAATAAAATAATAAATAAAATAAAATTGTCTTGGCTTACCTGTGAGCTGTCTCACGCCGTGAGACGGTCTCACAGGAGACCACCCCTTAGAATATACTAGGTTAGGTTACATGAGTCCTACCTATTCTAATCTTGGAAGATATACATGAGAATAATGCTATGACTTATCACTATTTACATAATATTTATCTACCCTAAATACTATCAACAGAATATTTACTAAGATAACAAACGTGATTTAATCAACTCGGATCATGGTTGTTTACACCCCCCTCAAGCTAAGAGGCACTGGTGCTAGCTGCAACTTGTCAGATATAAGATCGAGCCGAGGATGAGATAGGCCCTTCGTGAAGACATCATCGATCTGATCGGAGGTGGGAATATGAGAAAATGAAAGAAAACCTCGTTGATGTAGATCACGAACGAAGTCTAGATCAATTTCAATGTGGCGGGTGCGGGCATAGACGAGGGGATTTCTTGCCATATGCATGGCCGAGATATTGTCACAAATAGTCGAGGAGGATACAGAAACAGGCCAAGCTTCTTTAATGATTTTCTTTTCAGATGTCTTTAGCATTCCATTCAACTCAGACATAGTCTTATCCATACCATGCATATTATAGTTCATGACGAACTGATTATAGCTTTTAGGCAATGAATTAAGAATAAAATCAGTAGCCAACTCAACAGAGATGGGATGTCCAAGCCTCTCTAGATGCTCAAATGGGCCTTCATCTTAAAAACATGAGGACCCACCGACTGTCCTTCACTCATCTTGCATGAGGTCAGAGCAGCTATGGTATCGAACCTTTCTTGCCTTGCTTGCTTTTGAAACATATCTTTCAACTGAGTGCCTATATCATAGGCTTCCAAGTGTGCAAGAGTCTTCTGAAGCTCAGAACACATGGAAGCAAGTATGAGACAACTGACCTCACGAGAATCACTTTTGTGTTTCTTGTAGGCGTCTCTCTCTGCCCTAGGGGCAGTGGCAGCAGGTTCCTCCTCAGGAATGGTTCATCAAGAATGTACAGCTTATCTTCATGCTTTAGAACAATTTTAAGGCTTCAGATCCAATCCATGAAGTTAGCACCATTCTCTTGAAGTATTTCCTTCTCAAGGATAGATCACAATGACAGAGATTGTGTGTTTTGTGCCATTATCTACAATTATGCAAACATGTAACCATACATAAGTACCAACATATTTAAAGATATTATTAATTCAGTATTTCACAGATATTCCCACTAAATTATATAACCTTCATATACATCTAATGTATCATATAATTTAAATGGGCTAAGATTCATATTTCATTTAATTTTACGTCTGCCGGCAGGATGCATAAAATTAAACTATTTAGGTAGATAACTCCTTATCAATCATATCATATATAACTCATAGATCTTTTATGATATTATTTTAAGACATCTTATGTCCTGCATGTTTTTAATCTCATCTGTGCCTTAGGCCCAAAACTATTTTGATAGCCTAATTAAGTCAAACCACTTTAAACGCATAGGAACCACTCTTTCACTCATCTTGAAAATACCCGTGTAATCCCAAGTGTTTTAATCATGTGTAGATACCCCAGAAGGGCACAGATTTTCTAGAGCACGCGAGCTATTCATAGGGTGTCTATTTGTGTTTTAGAGTCGCCACCTATGTATTAGAGGAACATAAGAAAAACCTAATGTATAGCCTAAGTTTGATTATGAAAACAGAGATTCTTGTTTGGAGGTTTGGAGGTTAGGTTACGAGATGGGAAGTAATTAAACACCCACCTCGCCTAACTAATGTTGGTCTTTCTTGATCAAAGTCTACATAAATAAAATGATGTTTTTCCTATTTTTGACTATAATGAATTAAAAGGGGGTGTTTGGAATGTAGGGAGATAACTCCTTGACTAGCTTCAATGAAGTGAAGTAGTCTCTGGTGTCATGTCCCAAAATGTTTGGGTGATTGCACGTTTGATTAAAGTAAAAGAGAAAAGAGATGAAGTAGAGAAGAAAGGGAAAAAAATGGAATTTTACCTATGCCTTGAAGCCTTCAAACACTTCTTGATGAATTACTTGAAAAATCCTTGGGAATGATTTCGGTATAGTTTTTGTGTAGAGAGAATTTTCGGTCATTGAAAATGGTGGAAAAGGGATGTTTTTATAGGTAAAAAATATATGTTTTTGGTGCCAAAACTCAGTCACCAAGAAATCTTTCCCGGGAAAAATCATGTAAGATGAGCAAGGGAGAGATTCTTGGACAGAAATATGTAACTGACGCCCATAGGCGCGCGCTTCCTACCTTGGGGGCGGACGGCGCGCGCTTCTGGCTCTTATAGTCGGAGGCGCGCGACTCAGAGATAGCTTTTTTGACAGAATGGACTAGAAAGTCAGCCTTGTTATTTATTTTAGTCCCTGGACTTAACGAAGTCAGTCAAGAACTTAACGGATGTAGCAGAAACTAACGAAGAAAACTTAAAAGAGGGAGAAACACAAAATCAAATGTGCAAACGGGGTGAGCGGTCCAAGGCGGGGTGTCTACAGAGCCCCTCGGCGACGTGGATTGCAAAGCAAAACGCGTCAACGAAAGAACAAAATATCCACCGAGGACATCACCAGGGAAAAAGCAAAGACTCGATGAAAATAAGAATCTTGAAATTACAAGAGATAGGGGTGCGCTCCTTGTGTGAGCGACTTTTGCTGACAGTAGGGGTGCGATGATAGAAATCGGCCCACTGTGGCCAAAATTTAGAGTCCGTATAGAGGACTTTGAGGGACTCGGGAGTCTTCCTGCCGATGTAGAGGGACTCGAAAGTCTGCCTGCCGATGTAGAGGGACTCGAAAGTCTACCTGCTGATGTAGAGGTGTAGACACCCCGCCTTGGACCGCTCACCCCGGTTGCACGGTTGATCTTGTGTTTCTCCCTCTTTTAAGTGTTTCTCGTTAGTTTTTGTTACTTCCGTTAAGTTCCTGACTGATTTCGTTAAGTCCAGGGACTAAACTGAATAACATGGCTAACTTTCTAGTGCATTCTGTCAAAAATGCTTTCTCTGAGTCGCGCACCTCTGACCATAAGAGCCAGAAGTGCGCGCCTTCCGCCCCCAAGGTGGGAAGCGCGCGCCTCTGGGCGTCAGTTACAGATTTCTGTCCAAGAATCCCTCCCTTGCTCATTTTACATGATTTTGCCCGGGAAAGATTTCTTGGTGACTGAGTTTTGGCACCAAAAAACATTTTTTTTCACCTATAAAAACATCCCTTTTCCACCCTTTCAAAGGACCCCTTTTTAGCACTCTTTTAGACCAAAAGAATTCTCTCTACACAAACTATACTGTTGGTCCCAAAGGGCAACAAGGGTATGAAAAATAGCTAGAGGGGGGGGTGAATAGTTGTTTTATAATTCTTTTCGTACCCTTGATAAACTCAATTGCAAATGCACACTTTATCAAATAAGCATTATGATATGCGCCTAAGTGAGCGACTTTTGCTGACAGTAGGGGTGCGATGATAGAAATCGGCCCACTGTGGCCAAAATTTAGAGTCCGTATAGAGGACTTTGAGGGACTCGGGAGCCTGCCTGCCGATGTAGAGGGACTCGAAAGTCTGCCTGCCGATGTAGAGGGACTCGAAAGTCTACCTGCTGATGTAGAGGTGTAGACACCCCGCCTTGGACCGCTCACCCCGGTTGCACGGTTGATCTTGTGTTTCTCCCTCTTTTAAGTGTTTCTCGTTAGTTTTTGTTACTTCCGTTAAGTTCCTGACTGATTTCGTTAAGTCCAGGGACTAAACTGAATAACATGGCTAACTTTCTAGTGCATTCTGTCAAAAATGCTTTCTCTGAGTCGCGCACCTCTGACCATAAGAGCCAGAAGTGCGCGCCTTCCGCCCCCAAGGTGGGAAGCGCGCGCCTCTGGGCGTCAGTTACAGATTTCTGTCCAAGAATCCCTCCCTTGCTCATTTTACATGATTTTGCCCGGGAAAGATTTCTTGGTGACTGAGTTTTGGCACCAAAAAACATTTTTTTTCACCTATAAAAACATCCCTTTTCCACCCTTTCAAAGGACCCCTTTTTAGCACTCTTTTAGACCAAAAGAATTCTCTCTACACAAACTATACTGTTGGTCCCAAAGGGCAACAAGGGTATGAAAAATAGCTAGAGGGGGGGTGAATAGTTGTTTTATAATTCTTTTCGTACCCTTGATAAACTCAATTGCAAATACACACTTTATCAAATAAGCGTTATGATATGCGCCTAAGTGAGTGAGTGAAATGCACAGTGGAATTTAGTAATGTAAATAGGCGCAAAGTATGATAAATGGGGCGCACACACACTCTAAGTATTTTGGCTCAAAGTGGGTGAAATAAGAAACTAAGGCAAATGATATAACAAACACAACACAGTTCAATCAATCAATCTACAATGAATAAACAATCAAATAGTTAGATATGATATGACTTGAAAGAAAATAGCAAGATAGTAAGTACGCGCTATTTGGAGAGGTTCGATCGGGAAAATGATCTACGTCCTCTACCAAGATGGTTAGTCTTGGATTTCTAATGAAGATCTTATATTATGAGAGAGTGTTACAAATTACAATCGTTTTGAGCTTATACACTAACTCAAGATCTAATATCTATGAAAGAACAAATCATAGACAATAACGGGTGTATCTCTTAAAAAAAGATCTAAGTGATCAAACTTAAAGAGGTGCGTGTGTGATTTTAGAATCAAGGCTCTTTAGATCTTTGAGATTGAGAGCACAAGAAAACTAAAGTGTTTTTGCTTGAGGATCTGGGCTAAGGATGAAGTTATGAAGATGTTCTTGAGAATTCTGGAAATAACAAAGGCAATCTTTAAATCTTCAACAAATGCTTGAGAGAGAAATTCTTGAAATACTTAGCAACTTCAAATGGGTGAAGTTATGGGGTATTTATAGTAGAGCCCCAAAAACTAGCCGTTGGAAATCCTTGGTGAGTCAGAGAAAGGACAGATGTGCTGTCGCTCATTGAGTGGAGCACGTGTCCTTTTATAGCCGTTAGACACATAACACAAATATGACCATTATGGACAGGTGTCCTTAGATGCGGATGTATACGTGTTATTTAACCACCGTTGGATCATTGGCGTAGTTTGAATCTTCTTCAAGTTTTCGAATCTTCAATAAATCACTGAGTGTTAAATAAAAAATGATGAGGCGCGTTGAGCCATTAGAGCACATGGTCCATTTGAGGCTGTGTAACAAAGCGCGTGGATCTTTGAGGCGAGAGGCTATATGCGCGCGCGCTGCAGGGCGCATGGCGCATGGTTTGAAGGGGCGCATGGCGCATGGTTCAACTGAACTTGTGATTTTTTTTATGAATCTTGATCTTCTTGCCCTATTTCTAAGCCTATTCTATTACAATGGAATACCTAAAAAATGAAGTATAAATACTTCTTACATGTGGGTCTAAAGTACATGAAATAAAACTTAGGTGATGGATCAATCAAATCTAATCAATCCTATTACATTGAAATTGAGATATAAGTGGGCATACCCAACAATCTCCCCCTATTTGATTGATGCCATTACCTACTATATCAGGTAGAAACATTATACTTGATAATAACATGTCCAAATAAATGAAATTGGTAAATCATGTCTCAAGTTAATGCACACACTAGTCCAAGATATAGATTTCTAATCTATTCCAATAAGGATAAAACATTACAAATGGAAAGATAGAAATGACAGTTTATAACACATTCAAATGATATATGAGTTTTAGTTTTGAGATATGTTTAAACAAAGTTTAAACTCAATGCATGAAATATGAAGCAGTTTAAATATGATGCATATGATTTTAAACAACATTCATTGTTCTACAAACAAGAAGTTTGAGTGAACAAGGTTTGAAATAATAGTGATGCTTTGTTCTCATTAAAACTCGAAATATAGGAGTTGGTGATTACAAGTTTTTAGTGGAACAAAAATCAAAAGGTGCTAAAACACATAAGCACTAAATTACTAACATAAGTTTCTGATCACAAAAAGATTTCAATTAACTTACAAATAAAAGAAACTAAGGGTTGGGAGGAGGCGCATCGTCTTCCTTCAATCCTTCTTCAATCTCCTTCACGGAGCGCTGAATCTGCTTTGAAAGCCGGTGACAATGGTTTACAACACCGTGAGTATCAGTGACACCATCTCTAATGTAGCGCAGATGATCAACATTGATGTTTTGATACTCATCAATGGTGCGCTGAGTGATGGATTGCTATTGTGAAAAGTTTTTAGTGAAGGCTTGAAAGTTTGCTTCAACAGCAGCTTGGGCAGTGAGTATATCAGCAGAAACTCTATCTGAGCGCCTGTCTGTACTGGAATGCGCGGCATTAAAGTGAGTGACAACTAATTCCTTCAAAACATCAATCTTTGAGAGCAGTGAATTAATGTCTATATGCACGCCAGGAGCATAGCTTGAAGAGGGCGCAGGAGTTTCAGGAGCTGAAGGCGCATGGGATTCAGGAGCTTTGGGTTCTGCGCCAGGATCAACACCATATACTGTTAAACCCAGGATTTCTAGTTCATCCTTAACTTCTTTGAGTTTGTCAACCACACTCAATAATTTTTGGCTATCTCCAGCCACCATCTCAAACAACTTCCTTATATCACCTGCTATATTCAACTCTACCTCCCTTATGGCGTTAATGAAATCTTGGCCATCAGTGAGTTTGATGCCACCATCTATGCGCTCATGTAGGGAAGCAAGAGTACCTTTGAAAAGCAAATTCATTTGGTCTATATCATCATTCCATTGTTGAGGAGTAAGGAAATGTTTATCCTTGATATTCGCATCTATGCGCGCCATCTCCCCCTTAATGGTATAAATCTCATCAGCCTGCTGAGTAAGCATAGAAGTATGAAGCTCCATCTGAGAATTAATGTGAGCTTGGCCTTGCTGAAGTTGCTGAAGCAATGAGATAACCATACTCATATCAGGAGAGGGAGGAGGAGGCGCAGGAGTAGGTAGGGGCGCAATAGAAGAGGAGCGCCTAACAGGTGATGGAGTAGGAGCGCGAGGAGAGGGAACATAGTCATCAAGTTCTGGCTCCCCCTGAACTTGATCATCACTCAAGTCGCCAAAAAGTTCATCAGATAGCTTATCTTTGAGAGCTTGGCGCTCAGCAGAGAGTGGTTCTGGAGTTGGTTTCTGAACTGGAGCAGGAGTAGAAATTGGTTTTGTTAGAGGCGCAGTAACACTAGGAGTCGCAGTAGAAGCAGGTGCGCATACATCAGCGCTAGACCCTGCGCCCTTGCGCCTTTTGGATTTAGCCAATAAAGCAGCTTGTTACAACCTGAAGTCTTCATCTCGCTTTTTCTGCGCTTCCAGTGTACTGGCTTCTTTTGCGCGCTTCAGTTCTTTCTCTTCTTCTGTGTCAGTTCAAGGGCGCTTAGGAGGTCTGCTTGTACCTTCAGCAATCCCTTTTCCCTTCACTTTGTCTGCCAGGAGCAGTTGCTTCTGCGCGCGGTGCTGCTTCAGGTTCTGCGCCATCTTCTGCGCCATTTGCATCTTCATCAGACTCAGTGGCTTCATCAACCAACTGATCTCCTTTAACTCTTGGCGCGCGCTTAGCCATGAGCTTTCTGCGCCTATTCATAACCAAACGGTCTTTGCCAAAAATTGGAACGTCAGTGGTTTGATAAGCTGGGTTCTGAGCGAGGAAATTAGGAAGAGCAGGATAGGTGAGAAATATCTTCATGAGTATTCTGCAGTGTGTCTTGAACTTAGTTTTTCCTTCAGCCTTGTTCTTGTTGTATTTATCAATCTGGTCCTTTAAAGTTTTGAAGAGGATTTGGGGCCAGTTGAGGACGGGTTTTCCCATTATCGTAGCAGTATACTCCCATTGCTCCATTGTGAATCTGTTCACATTTCCAGTCTTGAAAATTATGGAAGTACCCACCAGATGTGCTATGTGCGCCAGTAACTCACCTCCATCCCTTATCTCAACAGATTTGATGTTATTCTGAAGAGTAGGAATATTGAGATAAGTATGCGCTATAATGTTCTGCGCGGCTACGGAGTAAGTGTTAATTTTCCCGGAGACGCCTAGAGGACCAGTAGTGGTGAAGTTGATGATATTCTTCAAAGTACCAGTAGAAATGGTAATATCAACATTCTGAACCACGACGCGTATTCTGTAGCGCATAACCCCTTCAATGTCTGTTGGAGTTTCCACGAACACGGCAGTGGAGAAAAATTCATCAACAAGGAACGGTGAGTAGAAGGGTTGCTCCAGGGTGAATAAAGGTAGAAGACCAGCTAGTCTTATGTACTCCATGACATCAACTCCAATCTGGACAGTTGATAACTCAGTGAGATTAAATGTCTCACCAGGTCTGAAATTTGTTGGATCCTGAAAACATAACAATGATTTAAGTTAGGAGTGTATCAGGTGCATAGAATCATAAAATGACCAAACTATAGACTAGGCGCATACAAAATTTGAGGCGCATAGAATAATTAGGCGCATAGCATGGTTCTATGAAACTATACTGAGGAAAAATTAAAACATAGAAAAATTTGACTAAGTATGAATAGAGGCGCATAAGATATATAGGTGCATAATGTTATTAGGCGCATAAAGGATTGGGGCGCATAATATTTGTAATAGCCAGAGGCGCATACACATGTTAGGCGCATGAATCACTTTGAGGCGATAATATCAATAGGCGCATATTTAACTAGGCGCATAGATTCATAGTTAGGCGCATATCTATGTAAATAATTTAAACTTAGCATAAAAACACACAAAAACACACAAACACATGCACAACACACATATGCATGCAAACAAGATCAAACATGAAAAAAATTTGAAAAACAAGTTTTGGAAATTTTGAAACCCAAGTCATGCAAAAACAAAGAAGAACACGAAGAACATGGCTTGAGTGCTCGAAGAACACCAAGAACACATAAATCATGAAACTTCACCAAATCAAGCATACAATATGTCAAAATGACCGCATGAACACAAGGATCACAAAAATGTAAGCCAAAACAAGTACAAATCAACAACAAATCCCGAAAATGGATTCAAAGATCCAAAAATTTGAAAAGTAAAAAATCTAAGATTTTCAGATTCGCAAAATACAGTGCATTGATCGTTATAATATTGGATTCATAAGACACGAAATCACTAAATGAACACAATCCAACAAACGATTTTGAAAACGGATCACCGAAACAAGATCAAACTAAGAAAATGGGTTTTTCGGTTTTGAAAGTGACGAAAACTCAGAAAAAAAATTCAAAAATTTAAAAAGCATAAATTAAGAGTTTGAGAGTTGAGGAATCATACCATTTCATCTTGGTTTGTCTTTGTAGATCGTTTAGGACCCATATATGTATATATAGAAGATAAAATGAAGAGGAAAAGAAGAAAAATATAGGGATAAAGGAGAGAGAAAATGCAGAGAGAGAGAGAGAGAGAGACTGACGGGAAGGAGAGGGAGAAGAGAGAGTTGGTGAGGGTTTTTGTAGGGGAAATGATTAGAATGGAAAGAAATAGAGGGGGGGTGTAAGAGTTTATATATAGGGTTAGGATTTGAAAGGATGAACGATGAAGAGATGGGTATTAATGAGGGATGTCTTGAAAGGATAGGCATTTAATGTTGAGTGATAATGAGAGGATGGCTATTCATGGTGTATGACACAAAGTACGATTGATGTGACATTTTGGGTAAAGAGAAATTGTCCCACTTCCCTCATAAGTGTATGAACAATTATGACTAAATTTTTGCACAAACCCCAAAAACATCTGTTTTAGTGTAAGTTTGGGGTGCAAGAAATATATCCCCAGAAAATAAAACTTTCGAAAAACGTAAAACGAGGGAAAAAATAATTGCACAAGTACCCTTGAACAATTATGGAATGTCAAAAGACAAAAATTCCTATAATAAATGATAAGAATTAACTCACCTGGTACTTGTGACAAATTGAATACGTTCAATCATTGAGGAGTTAAAAGTTGGTGTTTTGATTGAGCCGTTATCATAAATAGGCGCATGGTAGGCGCATAACTCATCAAGGCGCGCATGATGATTTGAGGAGCATTGAATGCTAGGCGCACAAAGAGAGTGAAGTGCGCAGATGTGGGAACTTGGCGCCCAGTCAGTGAGGCGCATAGCAGGCGCATAGTTTCCTTGAAACTTTGAAAAATGATTTAACATTTGAACCTAGTACACTCATAACTCAACAAAATATAAAATCATTAGAAGTAACAAAACTATATTGAATTTAGTTGAGTTCAAGCATACCCATTTCACCTCTAAAAAAGATGACCCGTTTCGCGTCAAGTGCTTTCGTTAGAATGTCGGTGATTTGATAGTCGGTTCCCACGTGTTCTAGATGAATATTACCTTTCTCCACGTGGTCTTTGAGAAAGTGATATTTGATGTCGATGTGCTTGGTTTTGGAGTGCATGACAGGATTTTCAGAAACAGCAATGGTTGAACTGTTGTCGCAGTAGATGGGACAATTTTCTTCGATGATATCATAGTCCACCAATTGCTGCTTCATCCATAGTATTTGAAAGCAACAACTTCCCGCAGCGATATATTCAGCTTCGGTTGTTTAGACAGATACTGAAGCTTGTTTCTTACTCGCCCATGACACAAGTCGATATCCGAGGAAATGACAAGTGCCACTTATGCTTTTCCTATCAATTGTGCAAGCTGCATAATCCGCATCTGAATAACCTAAAAGTTTAAGGTTCGAATCTTTGGTGTACCAAAGTCTAAGGTTAACAGTACCGGAGAGATATCTTATAATACGTTTCACAGCAATAAAGTGCTCTTCTCTAGGGTCAGATTGATAACGAGCGCAAACACAAACACTAAACATTATATCAGGCCTACTAGCAGTAAGATAAAAGGAGTGAGCCAATCATACCTAGATAGAGCGTTTGATCAACATGTTTACCTTTTAAATCTTTGTCGAGTTTGTTGCCGGTGGTCATTGGAGTATCATAAGCTTTGGCGTTCTCAAGTCCAATTTTTTTGATTAAATCCTTTATGTATTTGGCTTGGTTGATAAATATACCTTCATTTATTTGTGATGCAGTCGAAGAGTTGGCGTTCGAGTTTTTAGATGCGTTCAACCGTAAGGGGCGTAACTTTTTTGATTCCGGAGGAGTTACGGGACGCACAACATATCAAAACGAGCGTATTTTCGAGAGGAATAAAAGTCATCCGGCTACGCCCCCTGAGCGGTCCATAAATAGGCCAAAAAACGCTTCTAAGGGCCTCAAAAGGCCTTCTGAAGTTTTTATCCGTTTTTTCATTGTTTTGGACCTTTTCGTAATTTCGCAGTTTTAGGGTTTCTTTTTAGTAGGGTTTTTTTCCAGACTTAATATACTTTATGTTAGGGTTTTGAGAGGCAGTTTATGCCGTTTTGAATACAATCGTTTTCTTGTTCCAACGTGTAGTCTTGATTAATTTCGACTGCTGTTGAAGGATTGGTTCGCGTATTGATTAATTTCTACCCGTAATCAGTCATCTATCTAAGCTTACGCTACGTCAATTTGCTTGATTTGAAGCCTGAGGAAGAATGTGAGTTCTCCCATCATGCTCATTTCAAACTTGCTCTTCATTAGTTTCTCAAAGCGCTTACAATTCATTAGTAGAACCAAATATAATATCATCAACATAAATTTGAACAAGTAATTTATGACCATTATGTTTGGCAATGAAAAGAGTAGTATTGATTTTACTGCGAGTGAAGCCTTTTTCAATGAGAAACTTTGATAGTGTATCGTACCATGCTCTTGGTGCTTGCTTGAGCCCATACAAAGCTTTCTGGAGTTTGTACACATGATTTGGAAATTATGAATCTTCAAACCCAGGTGGTTGAGATACGTAGACTTGTTCTTGGAGTTCACCATTTAGAAATGCGCTCTTCACATCCATTTGATATAGCTTGAAGTTCTTGTGAGCGACGTAAGCTAGAAATAATCTGATAGATTCAAGTCTTGCTACGGGCGCAAAAGTTTCATCGTAGTCGATGCCTTCTTCTTGCCTATAGCCTTGGGCAACCAATCTTGCTTTGTTTCTT
This sequence comes from Campanula takesimana, assembly GCA_026119855.1. NCBI lineage: Eukaryota > Viridiplantae > Streptophyta > Magnoliopsida > Asterales > Campanulaceae > Campanula > Campanula takesimana. The sequence continues at coordinate 1,013,844 of JAOWBW010000263.1, read as the reverse complement.
GTGATGGTTCCATTCTCATCCATTTTGTTTCTGAATACCCATTTCTTACCAATCACTCCTTGATCATTTGGTCTTGGAACAAGAGTCCAAACCTTACATCATTCAAATTGATTGAGTTCTTTTTACATTGCAACAACCCAATTCGGATCTTGGAGCGCTTCATCAGCCTTCTTTGGTTCAATTTGAGAGATAAAAGCAGTGTAAGCATCAAAGTTTGTAGCTCTCCTTGTACGAATACCAACATTTAGATCACGAATGATATTATTGATTGGGTGACCTCTAACTTCATGAATTTCAGGAGGTAAGTTAGGTTGGGTTGAAGTAACTTGAAGGTCTTCAATTGGTACATCTTCACCAGATTCAAGATCATCAAAATTTGGGGGATGAACTGGTTCAGAATTGAAACTAAGGTTAATACCAGATGTAGCAGTAGATATAGGCGCGTGAGAAGAATCAAGAGGCACAACATGTGAGTGAGGCACAACTGATGATCCATTTGGTGCGCCATATGAAGAATTAGGTGCATTTGATGTAGATGGATTTCCTTGAGTTGATAGATTCTGATTTTGAGTAGGCGCAACATAAATAGGAGCACCTGTTTCATTAAGCTCAATAGAACCATCAGCAACATTTGGAGCCAAATGTGGCTCAAGGAGAGAATGTTCATCAAATGTAACATGTACAAATTCAACTATCACTAATGTAGATCTATTAAAAATGCGAAAAGCTTTAGAATTTTTTGGCATACCCAACAAAAATACCTTCGTCGGCTTTGGCATCGAATTTACCTCTATGTTCGTTTCCGTTGTAGAGGATATAACACTTGCAACCAAAGATCTTGAAGAATGCAATGTTGGGAGTTCTACCACGCCAAAGTTCATACGGAGTCTTGTTGTGAAGTTTGTTGATGAGGGAACGATTTTGAGTAAAACATGCTGTGTTGATAGCTTCTTCCCAAAAGTACTTAGGCAATTTAGCTTCAGCTATCATCGTTTTTCCCGCTTCAATCAACGTTCTATTCTTTCTTTCCACAACACCATTTTGTTGAGGAACACCAACGGTTGAGAAGTTGTGATCTATCCCATGATCGTCGTAATATCGAGCAACACCATTGTTCTTGAATTCTGTTCCATTGTCGGATCGAACACTAATGATGTCATCTTCTTTTTGGGTTTGGAGCAGTCTGAATAAGGTGGTCAAAATGTTATAACAATCGTTTTTTGAGATCATCATTTCCACCCATGTATATCTTGAATAATCATCCACCACAACTAGAGTATACTTGTTTATTCTGATACTTGCGGTGGTGACTGGTCAAATAGATCAATGTGCAACAATTGCAAACATCTAGTAGTTGAGGGATTGGTCTTGCTGGAGAAAGACTTTTTCGATTGTTTGCCAAGTTGACATGCGGCGCACTTCTTGTCATGATGATCAGCAACCTTGGGAAGTCCTTTTACAAGATTATTCCTGCTGAGTTTAGATAGATACTTGAAGTTCAAGTGACTTAAGCGCTTGTGCCATAGCCAACTATTTTCGCTCACACTTTTAGCTACAAAACAAAGATTAGTACTAGAGTTCATACTATGGAAATCAATAATATAAATATTTGTCTTACGATATCCCATGAGTAATGTAGCTCCAGTTGTGCCATTCTTGATAAGACATTGAGTTGAAGTAAAATGGCATTCTAATCCTTTGTCGCAGAATTGAGATATGGATAATAAATTGTGCTTGATCCCTTCGACGAGAGAGACTCTTTCAATGCACACTCTGTCTTTCTTGAGCTTTCCATATGCTACAACTTGACCTTTGTTATTATCACCACATGTTACTGAGGGACCTATTTCTTTATGAACATCTTCAAGTAAGGATTCATCTCCAGTCATGTGTCGTGAACACCCACTATCGAGAATCCATTCATATGTTTTAGCTTTTGAAGATCCAGCCATGAAGCAAAGAACCTGAAATATAAACATTTAAGCAGGTCCCCTTTATTCCTTTTCGGGTCCTAGAGTTAGCAACTTTTGACGACCCACTCTTGCTTGACCTTAGGATTCTTACGTCCTTTGGCATTGGGAGTGAATATCAAAAGGCATTCCACGGCCTTATGTCCCGAACAATCACAAATTGAGCAATGATGAAAGCCACCAATCACATGAGGTTTTACAAATTCTTTACTTTTTTTTGGGATAGCATTCTTCTTTGGGTCAGATGAGCCAGCCTTAACAAAATCCTTCTTTTGAAATTTTGGAGCGCTTTTTCTTGGAGGGCGCATAGGGCTAGGAGGCACACGGCGGTTAGGCGCATGGCTCCTATGCGCATAATGTGCACTCGGAGAAGGAGCGCGCCTTGTTTCAAGAATGATTTTGCTAGAAGATGATTCATCTATAGCTACTTCCTTCTCTTTAGCTTTCCCAAATTGTTTCGTTGGGTAGACATAATGGAATGTTTGTATCTTAACTTTTTCCTGTCCTTTACCCATTGAATTAGAATGTTTTTCCTTGGGAATTTTAAAAGTTTGCTGACTTGTAAATTCACTATCTCTTTCAGCACAGACATCACATTTAAAGTTGTCACTAGTTGATGAGCATCCCAAGCCACTTTTATCACCACTTACTTTTTGGGACTCAAATATATTCTCCATAGTGACACAAGAATTGGACCACTCATTTGTAATCTTTTTAAGATCAGTAATTTGAGCAACCAATTCATCGTTTTGAACTTTAAGAAGTGAGTTCTGTTCTGTTAGAAAAGTGTTTTTGACAGTAAGAGGAGTCATGCTCTTTATCTGCTCCTTAAGGAGGGTGAGTTCAGATTTAAGTAGAGATTTCTCGGTCTTAAACTGGGAAATTTCATCACATGATAGTGCTAAAGCTTCCTTCATTTTGCCAAATTTACTAATTACCTTTTCTGCTTCTAAGAATAACTTTTCTTGTTTGGTAATGTCCTCATCGTGATTGATTGTAGGAATAGGTGCAACTTGAGGTCTAACATATTCACTCTTTCTGAGCTTGCTTCTAGCACTCAGATCACATCTTGAAAATAACAATCCACCATCGCTTTGAGCCGGAGTAAGAAATCCTTGTTCAACGAGCTCGCTGATGGTTGGTCCTTTCTTCTTCTTCACTTCTTGAAAACCTGCAGATTTTTTGATAGGTTTATTCAAGGTATTCATATCAGGAACATCTTTGAAGAAGTCATCATCAGAATCATAAGTATCAACTTCATCATCATTTGCCACCAAACAAACGAGTCCATCATCGGAATCTTCATCGCTCTCATCTGAGTCTGTTTCAATCCAAGTGTTCTGCTCATTTGCTGGTGATTCTTCTTCAGCAATCATTCCCTTGTGACGAGTGAATTTGGGAGTGAACTTGGGAGTATGGCTGCTCTTCTTCTGCATATATTCAAATTTTGGAATTGGGCAACTTGAAGCAAAGTGTCCTGGTTTCTTGCAATTAAAACAAACAAGGTCTTCTTTTCTTTTAGAATCACTGCTCCTCGTGAACTTTGGAGGAGCTCTGCTGGTAGATCCTTGAAATTTGCTGGTTGAGTCGGGTCTTGAGAATTTTATGAACTTTTGAAATTTCTTCACAAATAAAGCGAAGTCATCATCATCCATGTCTAATAGCTCAGAGGTAGAAATTTTTGGATCGGAACTTTTCTCTTCTTGAACCGGCGCAGGCGCATGCGCTTCTTCTCTATGCGCCACCATTGCTATGGATTTTGACTTTCCTTCAGTTTCACTGATTCGTTGGAGTTTGAGCTCATAAACTTTAAGATTTGCATAAAGGTTCCTTAAAGTCCATACATCTAAAGTTCCGGCGTCTTCAAGAGCGCTGGATTTATGAAGATATATTGAGCCAAAAGCATGGAGGAAATTTACATTTAAATCTTTGTTTGAAAATTTCATGCCAAGTGAAATACATAGATTTATAATTTCACAGTAGCGTTCATAAGTTTGTCTTAAAGTTTCACCGGGGAGTTGAGAGAAATTGTTGAATCTCTTTTGCACTTCATATTTCTTGTTCTCCTTACAAACAGTATCTCCTTCTATATGATCTTTAATAGCATCCCATAGCTCATTAGCAGTAGCACAATGCATGACTTGTTGTTTCATAGCCGTGCTTAGAGTGCTTAGGAGAATGTTTCTTGCTTTGCCATCATTTGCAACTCTTCTTGTTTCTTCCTCTGTCCATTCTTCCCTTGGTTTCTTGATGGTTGGTTGAGCAGCGTTCGTGCGTGGATTTGGATTCACTTTCATTGGGATGTAAGGTCCATAAACCACAGTGTCATGAAACCTTTCATCGATTGAAGTGAGATGAGTTAAGATGCTGAATTTCCATACGTCAAAATGATCTTCATCAAAGACTGGAACATGTGTGTAGTTAGCAGTTGCCGAAGGTTTTGAGTTTGCCATATCGAATCGGCACCCAAGCTGTTAAGCTTGAAAAACAAAAATGTTTTATAAAGGTGTTTGCTCTGATACTACTTGTTGGTCCCAAAGGGCAACAAGGGTATGAAAAATAGCTAGAGGGGGGGGGTGAATAGCTGTTTTATAATTCTTTTCGTACCCTTGATAAACTCAATTGCAAATGCACACTTTATCAAATAAGCGTTATGATATGTGCCTAAGTGAGTGAGTGAAATGCACAGCGGAATTTAGTAATGTAAATAGGCGCAAAGTATGATAAAGGGGGCGCACACATACTCTAAGTATTTTGGCTCAAAGTGGGTGAAATAAGAAACTAAGGCAAATGATATAACAAACACAACACAGTTCAATCAATCAATCTACAATGAATAAACAATCAAATAGTTAGATATGATATGACTTGAAAGAAAATAGCAAGATAGTAAGTACGCGCTATTTGGAGAGGTTCGATCGGGAAAATGATCTACGTCCTCTACCAAGATGGTTAGTCTTGGATTTCTAATGAATATCTTATATTATGAGAGAGTGTTACAAATTACAATCGTTTTGAGCTTATACACTAACTCAAGATCTAATATCTATGAAAGAACAAATCCTAGACAATAACCGGTGTATCTCTTAAAGAAAGATCTAAGTGATCAAACTTAAAGAGGTGCGTGTGTGATTTTAGAATCAAGGCTCTTTAGATCTTTGAGATTGAGAGCACAAGAAAACTAAAGTGTTTTTGCTTGAGGATCTGGGCTAAGGATGAAGTTATGAAGATGTTCTTGAGAATTCTAGAAATAACAAAGTCTATCTTCAAATCTTCAACAAATGCTTGAGAGAGAAATTTTTGAAATGCTTAGCAACTTCAAATGGGTGAAGTTATGGGGTATTTATAGTAGAGCCCCAAAAACTAGCTGTTGGAAATCCTTGGTGAGTCAGAGAAAGGACAGATGTGCTGTCGCTCATTGGGTGGAGCACGTGTCCTTTTATAGCCGTTAGACACATAACACAAATATGACCGTTATGGACAGGTGTCCTTAGATGCGGATGTATACGTGTTATTTAACCACCGTTGGATCATTGGCGTAGTTTGAATCTTCTTCAAGTCTTCGAATCTTCAATAAATCATTGAGTGTTAAATCAACAATGATGAGGTACTGTAGATACCCCGGGAAACCACAACTTAGCTAGAGCTGTGAATTATCCTAGGATGTCTAACTTGTTTTAGATTGTTTAGAGTCGCCACCTATGTTTTTAAAGGAACATAAGAAAAACCTAGAAATAGCCTAATTTATGTACAAAACCAGAGATTCGGGAGAGAAGGGTTCGGGGGTTAGGTGACGGAGTGGGAAGTACTTAAACACCCACTCCGCCCCGCTTATGCGGGTCTTGCTACTATTGGTGTTCTAATGCTAAATGTACTTCAATTTATTAACAGTGCTATCAATTATAATGTAAAGAAAAAGGGGAAGAAAAGAGAATTATTTTATTTATAAATTTATGCTAAACAATTACATTAAGAAATGTATAGGAAATTAAAGTAGAGATTAAAATGTAGGGAGATAACCTTAACCAACTTTAATGTAGTAAAGTGGTCATTTGGTCATGTCCCAATTGATGGGGATTGCATACTAGTAAGACTAGAATAAAAGAGAAGAAGAATAAAAGTACCTTTAGAAAAGAGGACCTTAGACTTTGATTTGAAGATGGTGTTGTTTGTAGAGAAATGGTTGTGCAACACTTTGTGTAGTGTTTGTTTGTAGGGAAAATGTGTTGAGAGAACTTGTGTATAGTTCTTGTAGGGAAGATGAAGTTGGTCCTTTTCTAAGGTAGAAATGAGAGGTTTTTATAGGTAAAAAGAGGAGGGAAAACTTGGAGGGAAATTGGTCAATCCATGTGAGATGGAATTGACCAATAGAAAATAAGATAAATAAAATAATAAATGAAATAAATAAAAGAAAATCAAATAATAATAAAAAGAAATATTTTGTTTTTTAATGAAAAGGCTAGAATAAAGGATTGGGAGTTTTTGGAACAAAGGGGGGATGAACTTGGATGTAAAAAGAGGTTATTTTGTGAACTACGAAAAGGGAGGGAAATAAGGTGCAATCCGTTACTGCCAAAGTGGGAAGCGCGCGAGTCCCGCTTTTGGGGAGAGACGCACGCGCAGCCCGTTAACAGTTCCGGAAGCGCCCGCGGCAGAAAAGGACGAAATGACCCTAAAAGTTAACTCTGTTATGCAGTTTAGTCCAAAACTAACGGAATCAGTTAGGAACTTAACCGAAGTAACAGAAATCAACAAAAATAAGTTAAATAAAAATACTTTGTATGAAATAGGGGTGAGAGGTCCAAGGCGGGGTATCTACAGAGCCCCTCGGCGACGTGGATTGCAAAGTAAAACGCGTCGACGAAAGTAAAAACACCTGCCGAGGACATCGACAAAGAAAAAGAAAGAAAAGAAAGCAGTAATTTGAAATTGCTAGAGATAGGGGTGCGCTCCCTGTGTGAGCACCTTTTGTTAGTAGAGGGGGTGGCATGATCTGTTGGTAAACCTGCCGGCTGAATCCGTTAAGTGAGGCCGTTAGTGAACCCTTGAATGAGGCCGTTAGTGAACCTTCGAATGAGGCCGTTAGTGAACCTTTGAGGAAGCCGTTAGTGAACCTTTGAGGAGGCCGTTGGTGAACCCTTGAATGAGGCCGTTAGTGAACCTTTGAGGAGGCCGTTAGTGAACCCTTGAATGAGGCCGTTAGTGAACCTTTGTTGAGGAGGCCGTTAGTGAAATCCGTTGATGAGGCCGTTAGTGAACCTTTGAGGAGGTCGTTAGTGAACCTTCGTTGACGAATCCGTTAGTGAAATCCGTTGATGAGGCCGTTAGTGAACCTTCGAGACCGTTAGTGAACCTTTGTTGACGAATCCGTTAGTGAAATCCGTTGATGAGGCCGTTAGTGAACCTTCGAGGCCGTTAGTGAACCGTTGTTGTCGAATCCGTTAGTGAAATCCGTTGATGAGGCCGTTAGTGAACCTTCGAGGCCGTTAGTGAACCTTTGTTGACGAATCCGTTAGTGAAATCCGTTGATGAGGCCGTTAGTGAACCTTCGAGGCCGTTAGTGAACCTTTGTTGTCGAATTTGTTAGTGAAATCCGTTGATGAGGCCGTTAGTGAACCTTCGAGGCCGTTAGTGAACCTTTGACGAATTGCTGCTTTGAAGCCGTGTGCTGTTTGGCGTTGCAGTTGACTTTTGCGGGGATGCGGGCATGGTTGACTGTGGACCATTTTCTGCTGGGGATGAAGTGCCTCGAGTTGCAGATGCTGTTTGACTTCACGGTGGTACCTGTTATGTGATTTGCAGGTATATGTGCTAGTGCAAGAAGATGCATAAAGTGTGAAATGAAGAGAGAAATTGTGCACGTGGTGCAATGTGATTTGAAAGCAGTTTTGCATGAGAGAGAGATTTGCAAGAATGAAGAAATTGCTTTTGTGTGCTGTGTGATTTTGAGGAAAGTATTAATGAATGATGTTCATACCTTCACTTACCATGGCCACTTGATTCGGGATGGAGATGTTGTGGCTTTGATGAAGATGATGAACTGCTGCTGCTTTCGATGTGATGTTGGTGAGATGACATTCTGAATGATGGGTTGGTCGTGCCAAAGGCTGCCTACGTATCAAGGATGACGAAGAACGCTGGGGAAGAAGCTATGGAGCACATACTTATACGCAAGTAAAGAAAAAGAAAAAGAAAAAGAGAAAATATATTTTTTTTTAGAAGGAAAAGAATATGTACACATGCGAGAAAAGGATTTTTAGTTCGTGGGTGAACCATTTTAGCCATTGTGTGTTTGTAAAGCCAACCCAAGATCAAGTCATGTGCGATCGAAGTCCGGATTGCCTTGCTTGAATTCAGTCGTTGTCGTCGTCGTGCCCAACGAAGATTGATGTCTAACCCTGCCGGTGTGCCCAACGAAGATTGATGTCTAACCCCACCGGTGTGTCTAACGAAGATTGATGTCTAGCCCCAAGAGATTTGTCGATTATGGGGCCTGAAAAGACTTTTGATGCCGAGATAAGGGGTCGCTGATTGTGAAGCCTCTAGATCGCCTTTGATGCCAAATTTGGAGTGACTTGCATAGCCCCAAGATAAATAAGCTCTTTGGTCCACTCAAATGAATCGTCTTTTGTTGTTGACATGAGCAAGCTCCAAGCTTCGAGAGATTGCTAAGCCCCAAATATCATGGACTTGTTTCTTGCGGGCTTGGAGATGGTGAAATGTGAAGACCTTTCATTGTAAAGTTCCCAAATTATCTTGTGATCGGATCGGCATTGAGCGCGGATGTACCGTTGGGTAGAATTCTTGATAGAGATCCCCTTCTTGCTCTTACTGGGGAGATGAATGGCCTCATTGTGGTTGATACCCAAATGGCGGAGGGCTTATGTCAAAAGATGCAGTAATGTCTTGCGGTGCCGTCGAGGTCGCGAATGATAAGGTCTTGGTGTGATAAAGTCCCAAATGAGTATGCTTGCTTGACTCTTCTTGAGTTGAACTAATGACGGATCTTCGGATGCAACTAGTGCTGTGGCCCAACTTTATCTGAGCTGCACCTTGTGCTTTTGATCTTGGAGAAGGGGGTGCTGAATTGCAGAAACATTGGGATTGGCCGTGGCATTTCCCGCTATAACCCTGTTTTGATTAGAGTTTATCATATTGAATCTTTTCCTTTTCCCTAAGACTTCGTTCATAATCTCGTTGTAAGTTCTAACAAGAATTATCAAATTCATTCATATCATTGGAGCCTTCATTTAAAACCAAGGGGCCTTTTGACTGGAAGTGTTGAGAGACTCTTGAAGCTTGATCCCTTTCATGGAGCCATAAGACTATTCCACATTGCACTTGCTCGAGTATTTTTGCCCAAAAGACTGTCGGTCGCGAAGCCCTAATACTGCCCTTTGCTTGAATTACTGTAATGCCGTAGCCCAAAAGATTGTAGATTGCGAAGCCCTTGGAGACCTTCGGTGCCGAATTGAGGAAGCTTCCAATGTTGCACATGACTTGGCTGGGGATACTACTGGGGAGTTAATTGCTCTTTGCCGAGGGAGCCTTTAAGACTTGACCGTAGCCCCTAGAGTGCCATCATTGATTGCGAGAAAGGTCCATCTTTGATTGGGGGAACGAGCATGGGCACACGTGACAAGAGGGCTTTTTGACATCCCTTTTGAGAGACTTTGAGGATAGTCTCACACATCTTTTTCAAGCATAGCCCCTAGGGCTTGTTGATTGTCAAAAGAAGCCCTTGTTCTCGGGTCATATAGCCCCTAGGGCGTCACCATTTGTTGAGCAAAGCAAGAGTGACCCATCCTCGTGCGAGGGAACAAACATGAGAGGACATGGCAAGAGCTACTCCATTTCTCAGGAGCCTTTCGGCGTACTTTAGAAGCACATACTTGAAGAAGCTTTGAAAACTGAGACACATGTTGTTGCTATTTGCTGCCCAAGCCAATTGACTATCTATGGGTTATTTGTGCAACCTCGTGCCCTTTTGTGATGGGCTCGTTCTCGGATGGGTCTTGGTTACCACGGGCCTTCTTTTCATGAACCCAAGAATGCATACTGCTGGAGAATGATACCAATAACCCAAGACAACCTTTGATGGTGCCATATCTTGTCGAGCTTTTTGCAATCCCAAAGTTGACTCGGTGGGGAATTGACTTGCTGAGGAGATCCAATGTAGAGCTCGTGTAGTTGTCTTCTTTAGAGGCCAGAGATCTCCATTTCTCTTTCCCTTCTCTCTCTCACTCTCTCATTTTTTTTATGACGCACCCTGTTTTTTGCCTAGACCGCCCTTTCGGGTTTTCAATCTAGCGGGCATCTCTTTTGCGTCTTCATTTTTGACTCGATTAATGAGGAAGTGTGCATTGACTCTAGCTGAGGATGAGAGACATGTGATTTTGTGGTGAAAACCTTTTGTCACTAAAGATGAGTGACATTGACTCGACTAAGGAAGTGTCCCTAGTATTGACATGTATTTTTTTTATTGAATTGAATGACTCACGAAGGCAAGTAAGTCATTAAAAGAGAAGAGAAGGAAAGCCCCAATTTGATTGCAAAAATTGGGAGTATGCAGAAAGAATAGAAGTCCTTAGACTCGACAAGGAACGCGAAATGATTCCAAATCTAAGAAAGTTGTTCAATCTTTTTGGTGATTAATTCATTGGCAAATGAATCGTACAAAGATGTCTTGACAAGTTCGAGATGAAGGCCGATCACCATAACGCGCTAGGGCTAAACATTTATTCTTTCTTGCATGAGACCGGACCCGAAGGTTGCCTACGTTCCTCCAGTGTAGAGGCTCAGGTCACCGTAGTTCTTGTGAATTCTCCATTCTTCGGGATGGAATTGTTACTTCGTCGTGTAGCTTCGTCCTCCTTTGGTGGATGGAATGATGTTGATCTTGATGTGAACTTCTTTGATTGAGGGGGATTTTTTTTTTTTTTTTTTTTGTGCTCTAACTTTTTCCTAGGTTGATTTGAAGAGTTCAACCTAGCGAGCATTTTTTTTTTTTTAAATCCCCCCTTTGAAACATTGCTTGATTTTTCTCCATGGTTGTTGCTTCACCTTTGATGTCTTGGCTTTGTCTTCGTCATTGATGATGTTGCCTTCGTCACAATGTTTAGACCCTAGGCGTTCAAGTGATGGCCTTCATTCCAAAACTCGTTTAGACATCTTTTCATCATTTTGCCAAGAATTAGATTGAACAACTTGGAAGAGTGTATGAGGAAAAGAACGACTTTTTATTTGATGATGAGACTTGACTCAAAATTTCACATTAATTGGACAAAGAAAACTTAATGCACACTTAAGAGGACTTTGACACTTTTTTTTTAATTCCTATTACTAGGTAGAGAAAGAGAAACGGAGATTGTTGTTGTAGTCCCCATTGTCGTTGTAGTCTCCTTGTGGCATGATTTCTTGTAGAAGCCCCATTTCGAAACCAAATCATTCTTCTTTGATGAGTTCTTGCATGTTGGCACTCTCTAAAGGTTGCTCTTCACCCACAGTAAATTCGCCGTTGTCGAACAAATCTTGGATGATGTTTCGGAGAAGGAAGCACCCTTCGGTAGTATGGCCACTATGCTTGTGGTAGCCGCACCATTCACCATGTGCATGATTCTTCGGTATCGTCTTCGGCTTGTACCCCTCCAAAGGCTTGACCTTTCCACTTGCCACCAAAGTTTCAAATGCTTCGGCTTGGGTTACTCCTAGGAGAGGAGTGAAAACTCGGTTGTTGGCGGTTCCTTTGTAGCTTTTGAGGGACGGGCCACTTAAGCATGCTTTACCCTTAAACTTTGCCTTGTTTTTGGTGAGCTCTTGCAAACGGGCTTTGAGCTCGGAAACCTCTTCTTTGTGAATCTTCCTCTCGAGATCAAAACGGGCTTGCCACAAATCGTCTTTTCGGCGGGCATCCTCGGAAAGTCTATCCATTTGTTCCCCCATGGCTCTTATTATGTTGAAGAGTCTTTCGTTGGACACGGAGAAGTACCCACCATTGTTGTTGTTGCCGTTGGAGGCCATTGGACCTATTGAAAGAACACGATTGATCTTAGGTTGGCCCCACAAATACCTTTTGAGTAAAATAAATTTAACCCACAAACATGAAAAAGACTCAACCATATAAAGAAAATGACTTTTTTTTGTTTTTTTTTTTATTTATAAAAGTCGGAAGGACGGAGTCCTTTTTGGGGTTTCTAGAAAAAATAGTGGAATCTTCACACTAGTATATAGACCTTCTCGCGGTCCCATATACTCATCGGATTCCACCACGCTTGTGAGACCTACATGTGTCGGGATTAAACTAAATTAATGTAGTAAATCATACATGCGGGGACGGATTTTTATTTTCGTCCAAAATAACCACTTTTGGGGACGGAGTTTTATTTCGTCCATTGCAACAAGTTGGCATGTATGATTTGAAGACATTAGGTTAGGGAAATCTCGGCACATGAAAAACCGACTTGGTCACGGAGTGTTAGACCCTAGACTAGAATTGTGTGGCTTGTGCTCGGCTAAAGAGAGGCTTAAAGGTCACCCCCGGCATGTAGTCTTGAACTACGCCACGGGCTGAGGTTGACCGCTTCGAAAGAGTCAGGGTCGGGTGGAGCTTGAAACTTTCTAGGACGGGCCTCGACGGGTTTGGGGTTGGACTTGTGCGACTCGATAGTGAGCAATTGATAAGAATATGTGCATGTCGTGTGAGGTCTAACAAGTGACAAAATATATATATATATACATATTTTTTCAAAAGAAATAAAAAAAACAAATAAGCACATAATTACAACTTTCGAATCACCCGTGTGACCGATAAAAATAAACAGAAAGTAAAAACTGTTTAGTGCAGGCCCGGTGCCCACACACTGTCAAAACCACTCTGTTCTGTGCACTGTTCTGTTTCTGGAAAATGCCTAGAAGCGCGCGCATTAGGATGCCTACTCGGGAGGGGCGCGCGTTAGACAAAGAGGGGCAGAGGCGCCCGCATCTGGGTAACAACCTGTAAATCAGCGGGTTCAAGGGATTGCCTTGACCCTAAATAAAAATGCTTTCCCCTGCAGAATTTGTTAGCACAGAAACATGGAATGGAAGGACAAGAAGGAAGACGGGCGATTCTGGTAATTGGGGTCGGACGCGCGCGCTTTAGGCCAAAGAGGCCAGAGGCGCGCGCTTCCCACCCTTTTTACCAGAATGCCTAGAAAACAGTAATAAGAACACCAAAAGTTAAGAACGCAAGTTTAACCCTCTAAATCGTCCCCAGCAGAGTCGCCACTGTAGATACCCCGGGAAACCACAACTTGGCTAGAGCGGTGAATTATCCTAGGATGTCTAACTTGTTTTAGATTGTTTAGAGTCGCCACCTATGTTTTTAAAGGAACATAAGAAAAACCTAGAAATAGCCTAATTTATGTACAAAACCAGAGATTTGGGAGAGAAGGGTTCGGGGGTTAGGTGACGGAGTGGGAAGTACTTAAACACCCACTCCGCCCCGCTTGTGCGGGTCTTGCTACTATTGGTGTTCTAATGCTAAATGTACTTCAATTTATTAACAGTGCTATCAATTATAATGTAAAGAAAAAGGGGAAGAAAAGAGAATTGTTTTATTTATAAATTTATGCTAAACAATTACATTAAGAAATGTATAGAAAATTAAAGTAGAGATTAAAATGTAGGGAGATAACCTTAACCAACTTTAATGTAGTAAAGTGGTCATTTGGCCATGTCCCAATTGATGGGATTGCATACTAGTAAGACTAGAATAAAAGAGAAGAAGAATAAAAGTACCTTTAGAAAAGAGGACCTTAGACTTTGACTTGAAGATGGTGTTGTTTGTAGAGAAATGGTTGTGCAACACTTTGTGTAGTGTTTGTTTGTAGGGAAAATGTGTTGAGAGAACTTGTGTATAGTTCTTGTAGGGAAGATGAAGTTGGTCCTTTTCTAAGGTAGAAATGAGAGGTTTTTATAGGTAAAAAGAGGAGGGAAAACTTGAAGGGAAATTGGTCAATCCATGTGAGATGGAATTGACCAATAGAAAATAAGATAAATAAAATAATAAATGAAATAAATAAAAGAAAATCAAATAATAATAAAAAGAAATATTTTGTTTTTTAATGAAAATGCTAGAATAAAGGATTGAGAGTTTTTGGAACAAAGGGGGATGAACTTGGATGTAAAAAGAGGTTATTTTGTGAACTTGGAAAGGGAGGGAAATAAGGTGCAATCCGTTACTGCCAAAGTGGGAAGCGCGCGAGTCCCGCTTTTGGGGCGAGACGTGCGCGCAGCCCTTTAACAGTTCCGGAAGCGTCCGCGGCAGAAAAGGACAAAATGACAGAATGACCCTAAAAGTTAACTCTGTTATGCAGTTTAGTCCAAAACTAACGGAATCAGTTAGGAACTTAACCGAAGTAACAGAAATCAACAAAAATAAGTTAAATAAAAATACTTTGTATGCAATCGGGGTGAGAGGTCCAAGGCGGGGTGTCTACAGGCGCATTGAGCCATTAGAGCGCATGGTCCATTTGAGGCGCGTAACAAAGCGCGTGGATCTTTGAGGCGCGAGGTCATATGCGCGCGCGCTGAAGGGCGCATAGCGCATGGCTCAACTGAACTTGTGATTTTTTTATGAATCTTGATCTTCTTGCCCTATTCCTAAGCCTATTCTATTACAATGGACTACCTAAAAAATGAAGTATAAATACTTCTTACATGTGGGTCTAAAGTCCATGAAATAAAACTTAGGTGATGGATCAATCAAATCTAATCAATCCTATTACATTGAAACTGAGATATAAGTGGGCATACCCAACATATACCAAAGTCATTTCCAAGGCCTTTTCAAGGAAGTCACCAAGAAGTGTTTGAAGATCTTTGAAGCATAGGTAAAAGTTCATCTTCCTCCTTCTTCTCTACTTCATCTCTTCCTTTTACTTTAATCAATCGTGCAATCACCCAAATCATTTTGGGACATGACACCAATGATCGCTCCATTCCATTGAAGTTGGTCAAGGAGTCATCTCCCTACATTCCAACCACCTTTTTAAAACCCTTTTTTTTATCATCAAGAACAAGAAGAACATTTATTTTATGTAGACTTTGATCAAGCAAGACCGACATTAGTCGGGCGAGATGGGTGTTTAAGTACTTCCCATCTCGTAACCTAACCCCCGAACCTCATAACAAGAATCTCTGTTTTCGTATCAAACTTAGGCTAAATATTAGGTTTTTCTTATGTTCCTCTAAAACATAGGTGGCGACTCTAAACAAATAAAACACGAATAGACATCCTAGGAACAACACACGCGCTCTAGCCAAGCCGTGACCTCCCGGGGTATCTACAGTGGCGACTCCGCTGGGAACGTTTGAGGGTTAAACTTGTGTTTCTGATCAAAATCTACATTTTCTGGGCATTCTGGTTCCTGATGGGGGAAGCGTGCACCTCTGGCCTTCTTGGCCTAAGGCGCGCGCGGCCCACATTAAGGACTAGAGTCGCCCGCTTCCTGATGTTCTTCCTGTTCTTCTTCTTTTTTCTACACTAATCATTTCTGCAGGGGTTCAATGCATATTCAGGACCAGGGCAATCCCCTGGGTCCAAAGTCTGACAATCTGACAGATTTGCCCAGAAGCGGGCGCCTCCCATAGAATCTGCGCCAGGCGCGCGCATCCCACAATACAGGCCAGAGGCGTGTGCTTCTGGGTGGTTTTCCAGAACAAGGAGAGTTTCAGAACAGAGCAGAGTGATTGGGGTGTGGGCACAGTTGCCTGCATCAAGGCCTAATTTGGACCTCTTGGACTGTTTTTCTTTTGTGTTTTGTTTTATCGGTCACACGGGTTATTCGAGAGTTGTAATTATGTGCTTATTTGCTTTTCTTTCATAAAAAAAATGGTTTGTCACATGTTGGACCTCACACTACGTACACAAACTCCTATGAATCGCTCACTATCGAGTCACACAAGTTTATAACCCCAAACCCGTCGAGGCCCGTCATAGGAAGTTTCAAGCTCCACCCGACCTTGACTCTTTCAAAGCGGTAAACCTCAACCCGTGTCGTAGTTCATGACTACATGCCGGGGGTGACCTTAAGCCTCTCATTAGCCGAGCACAAGCCAACACAATTCTAGTTAGGGTCTAACACTCCGTGACTAAAGTCGGTTTTCATGTGCCGAGATTTCCCTAAACTAATGTCTTCAAAACATACATGCCAAGTGGTTATCATGGACAAAATAAACTCCGTCCCCAAGTGGTTATTATGGATGAAAATAAAAATCCGTCCCCGCATGTATGCTTTAGTACATTAATTTAGTTTAATCCCGACATATGTAGGATTCACAAGCGTGATGGAATCCGATGAGTATATGGAATCGCGAGAAGGTCTATATACTAGTGTGACGATTCCATTATTTTCTTAGAAACTCAAAAGGGACTCCGTCGCTCCGACTTATATATATATATAAAAGAGTCTTTTCTTATGTGGTTTTGAGTCGTGTGCCCAATGTGTGTTCTAAAGCCTCTTCATGGACAGAAAGTGTTACTCAAGACTGACAAGGGTCTCTTCTGCAATATAGGTTCAATTGGTACTTACCGTGTCTACCGGAATTCAGCGAATCAGTTAGTTCATGAAGAGATTACTCCAACAGCTTCGACAACATCAATGGCCGGCGGATCCAACACCGATAACACCATGTCTCTAGAGCAACTCTCAGCTATGGTCCAACTTCTCCAAGAGCAAGTCTCCACTCTTAATAAGGAGGCCCAAAACAAGGATGATCTTTAGCAATCCCACGTTGACAATCAAAGGGAGGCCCACGAGGCTGAAATGGAGCAAATGAAAGAGAAGCTCACCAAACTTTCCAAGGGTAAAGAAAAAGAGAACAATGAAGAGTCCGAGTGGACTAAGGGACTGTTTCAGAGCCCTTATGTTAGTTCCCGTACCAAGAAAATGGAGGAACCGAACACCGAGAACAATGAACCCAAAATGGTTGATTCAATTATGGCCTACATAGATCAACGTTTCAATGGTCTCAACTTGGGGAAAGGATCCGACACAAGCCTTTATCAGTCATCCATCCTCATGAACACGATGGCTTCTCTTCCCGACAAGTTCAATATGCCCGACATAAGCAAGTTCAAGGGCAACTCTTGCCCCATGGCACACATTGAGACTTATATATGGGCTATGGTTCCAAAGAAGGTCTCTCCTAAAGTTATGGCACAATGCTTCCCTCTTACTCTCGAGGGGGCGGCAAAAGATTGGTATGCAACTCTCCCGCTCACAGTCCGTCTTGATTGGGACACCGCCATGCTCACCTTCAAAAGTCAGTACCAAGGAAACACCACTCACCGTCCAACCAAGAAAGAGCTCGAGAACACTACTCAAAGGGACAATGAGTCTTTTATTGACTTCACACGAAGGTGGAATGACAAGCTCACCAAAATTGTCGAGAGGCCAAATACCAAGGAGCAAGTGGACATCTTCCTCAAGTGTCTAAAGATTGATCTTCGCACCCACTTAACTGGGGATTGCTATGCAGATTTCTCTCAAATGTATGAGGCGGGGATCCGAATGGATGAGTTGCTCAAGGAGATCAAGAAAAGTGCTCCTAGCTTCCATTACAAGGCTGCATCTAACTCTACAAAAGAGGCTTCGGTCAATGCCGTCACTACCAACAAAGGAAATTACAAAAGGGTTCCTCCACCTCAAGGCAAGAGATCTCAAAATGACCGTGTCTACACTCCTCTCCAAGGCATGACTCAAACCGAGGCCTTCGAAGTTCTCAAAGCAAAAGGCCAAGTCACACCTATATAAGGGTATCAACCTAATTCGATAAATGCCAATCATGCTCATCACAAATATTGTGGCTACCACCAATATAGTGGCCATACCACCGAGGAATGCTTTGTCCTCCGCAACGTCATCCAAGATCTCATAGATAAGAAAGAGTTCATAGTGCCTAGTGGTGACTATGTCAATGTAATAGAGCTAGGAGAATTTGAGGAGACCACTCATTCAATCCCAATTGTGAATGAGGGTTCCAATGTGATGAATAAATTTGACAATTCTTGTTACGCTGTGACTTACGATGAGGTGATGAGGGAAGTGCTAGAGAATATGAAAAAGAGGCAAGATGGGAACGTCAACATGCTAACTCGATCCGGATGAGTCATAGCAAGCAACCCTACTACTTCTGCATCAAGCACCTCTTTTCAAAGATCGCAAGCTCGCGACACTCCCGAAGACCATTTATTGGTTCAACTCAAGAAAACTCAAGCCAAAATCTCCATTTGGGACCTCATTGCATCCTCAAAGAAGCATCGAGATCTTGTCATCAGTAATCTTGATGACACATTAATCTCTTCTGATAGTACTCCCGAGGACCTTACTGCAATGATAGGCCACATTCATTTTGGCAATGTGTAAGTACCCCAATGTGAAATCGACCAAATTAGCGGAATTCTTAGCATCATTCAGGTATAAACTGATAGGCTAGGACCTCACTATGATAAACTGAAAATTCTAGGACTGCTCTGGAATTAAAATTGGAAAAATCCAGAAGCTCACCATGCTGAGTCGTACGGATGATTTGGGTACTAGAGGGGCCTAGCCGTACGGCTGGTTTAGGCACCCTCATTTCCTATAAATTGAGACCCTTGCTGATCATTTCAAGGGGGGAGAAATTGTGATTAAAGAGTGGAAACTCTGCAAAATTGAAAACTGAGAACAAACCACCATATAAATTGAGTGAAAAGATAGGAAGATAGGCAAGAACCCCACCATAGGTGAAGCCTCCTTCTCCCCATCTTCTCTCCATATCAAAATTCTCTTTTATTTCTTGATTATCTTGTTTATGTTCTTGAATTGCTCTTTATTTTACCTTGCAAAGACTTGTCTATTCAAGCACTTTTACATTCTTGTAAGGCTTGTCCATTCAAGCACATATATTGCTATATATATATATATATATATATATATTGTGATCCAAATCATGAAATGATTCAAGGTGCCCTCCATCTTGGTATGAGAAGTGGTTTAAACCTAGGATGATCATGATTTGTTAAGTTCCTTGTTATAAAAAAGCTTAAGGATCCATTTATATGGTGAAAGCATATATATATTTATGTTTATATTGAATGATCTTGGCCATGATGATCATGTTTGGGGATAAAGTCTTAATCTTTATCATTCCCATTTTTGATTTAGCCCAAAATCCCCAAGTTTGGGTCATAAAGATTCAATCTTTATGTTATATTTTTGTCCCTAAAGGATTAATCTTGCATAAAAGGGCCATTTTGATGGTAAAGTTCCAATCTTTACTCATCAAATGGTCACTTGGTTCAAAAAGGCATGTTTGCCACCTTTCTTGATATTTCCCCAATGATTGCCTTGATCGCCCTTAAATCCATGTTTTTGAGGTTCATTTGATGATCAAAGAGCATAGGAATGAGTTTATTTATGTATTTTGGTTAAAACATAAACTGGAATCAGAACAGTTTGGTCCAGTTCCTGCAGAATGCTCTGTTTCTGCCTGGAAGTGGACTGTTTCTTGATAAACTGTTAAAATCCCCGGGAAGACCCCTCCTAGCCGTACGGATAAGTTGGGTCAGAGGGACCTTTTTTACTTTCTGTCCAACTACAATTTTCCGTTAAAAACACACACACACACACACGCACTTTTCGTTAACAAACATAAGGGAGACTCGGCTTTGTCCGAGGCGACTTGGGTGACGTCAAACTCTTCCCAAGTCATAACGTGACCTCTGAACTCATTAATATCTAACCATTTTCATTTGTTGGGTTAAAAGTTAACAAATGTGGCGACTCCGTTAAATATGTTTAGTTCACGTGTTTGGCTTTTCTTCCTTGAGCGAACCCGCGTTTTGCCCCGAGGGGGAGGATCCTTACAGTGGCGACTCCGCTGGGGAATAGAGTGCTTTCGAACTTCTCTCTAGAAGATTCAGGGGCATTCTTGTGTGGGTCAACCTCCCGTCCCCGTTTGTTGACTTTGTGCTTATTTTGTGTGTGTTTTGTGTTTCTGTGAGTATGACTGTTCTGGAAATTCAAATAAACTGGGGCTTGATGATCAGAAGCTGAAAGTTTGCAAAAAATAATGGATCTCCTGCTCTAGCCGTACGGCTAGTTTTTCTGGGCCCACAGAATGTTTCAAATTAACAATGTTGTGCAGGGCAGAAACATTCTGATGGTCCCCTTTTGCTTCTTCTGGTCCAGGTTCCAATTTACAGCCTCTACTTGTGCACTTTTACTTCTTTTCCTTAGCCAAAATTGGATTTTTAAAGTCTTGGTCAGGCACAACTTTTTTTGGACATAAAATTGGGTTTTCAAAGCCTTATTGTGCATGATCTCTTTTTATAAAAGTTTTGGTTCTTCAACTTCTTTTGTTGTGCATAACCTTTTTGTACAAATGATTTTCAAAAGGTTGTTGCTCTTGTTGTAAAATTTTGGTTTCAAAAACCTTTTGGTTGTGCACAACCTTTTCCATGTACAAATTTTGACTCTCGCTTGTTCATACTTTGCTTGATTACTTATGCAAATTACTTGCTTAAATTGTTTGTTCATGTTTTGTATATGCTTTTGTTCATGCTCATGATATTAAAACGTACCGAAAATCTCTATTTTTGACACAAAAGGGAACATAGAAGGCTTCACACAACGCGCACTTGACCTTGTGCACGTTCCAAAAACCCTCTAAACCCGGGATGGATGCCACGATGCATCTTTATTGGTGCTATTGTGTCCTTCTCGCGCGCATGGGTCCATTCCACCTCCCCTTCCGAGCCGAGTCAACCACACATGTCCGTGACACACGAATACCGTGACCTTGGTTGGTTTTTCGTCTAGCTCACGTCATCACGTCCTTAATACGTGTCCAAACGCTAATTATGGCCAAGTTAACGCCCGAGTCACGACTTCTTGTGAAAGCGAGTGTGACCAAGGTCATCTTTGACCCGGTCCTTGACTTATGCGTTAATTCCAACCATAATTAACCAAAGTCATGTATTAAGGATAGGTTGACACCGCGTCATTAAGCTTTAATGCTTTACCCATCCTAATCCTCTTTAAGCCCAAGGCTAAGGTCCGAGATCCCTCATTTAAAACGAGGACATGCTGGAATTTTGTTGAAGCGTTAAGTCAATCTTAACCTTAACCGGGGCTTACAATTGATAAGAATGGCTCAGACTTTGGCGTTTTGCGATGCACTAGACCCTAGGTTTGGTTCTTTTGGTCAGTGGAAGCCACGTGCCCTATAGGACCCTCGCCCGGGATTGTCCGTCCTTGGGAGTGTGCGATACAGGTGAAAAACGAGGGGCTTATAGATGTAGTGATGGCCTCCACTGATCTAGGATTTAGAGTAGTTGCGAAAAAGAAGAGAAATCTTTTCAAACCATGTAGGAATAAAAATGCGTTTTAAGTAAACTTGAACGGATAATTAATTGCACATTGCTTGAATTTGCTCAATTTTTTCTCCGTGTCTTTGACACTTCGTTTTCTTGCGTTAACAAGCGTCATTTTGTTAAGTCTTTGGATGGATCCCCATTACCTCCAAGACTTCCGTTAAATCCTTAGGAATAGTCCCGTAGGAACCCGTTGAGTCCTTGGAAGATCTCCGAGACACCCGTCAATCTTTGGATGGATCCCCGTTATCCTCCAAGACTTCCGTTAAATATTTAGGCGTAGCCCCCTAGGAACCCGTTATGTCCTTGGAAAGTCTCCGAGACACCCGTCAATCTTTGGATGGATCCCCGTTATCCTCCAAGACTTCCATCTAATCCTTAGGTATAGTCCCCTAGGTCCCCGTTAAGATTCTCGTTAAATCCCTAGGAAGTCAGTCAAGTCCTTGGATGGATCCATGTTATCCTCCAAGAAAGAAGTCCTTGGATGGATCCCCGTTATCCTCCAAGAATCCAGTCGAATTCTCGGATGGATCCCTGTTATCCTCCAAGATCTCGTTAAGCCTTATGATTAGTCCCCTAGGTCCCCGTTAAATCCCTAGGAAGTCAGTCACTTCCTTGGATGGATCCCCGTTATCCTCCAAGAAGTCAGTCAAGTCATTGGATGGATCCCCGTTATCCTCCAAGAAGCCAGTCAAGCCCTCAGATGGATCCCCGTTATCCTCCAAGAAGTCAGTCATGTTCGTCTTTTCCTCTTAGAATTCTAAACCCGTTCGAACTATGGTGACCTGAGCCTCTCATCGCGTGGGACCCCCTCCCTCGTGGTGAGGGGAACATAAGCAACTTCGGCCCGGTCAAATATCTCAAAATAGCCTTTGGCCCAAGCATTCACCCGGTGTTTACCCAAGCCTAAAGCTACCTTTTGTCTCCCCCATAGCTCAGATGAAGTGGAAGAGAGCATCATGTTTCCGCCTAGTGCGTCTGGAGTCAGAAAGTTCCCCGGTCACTACAACTTCTCAGATCACTTCAGTGGACAGTAGCTCGAGAAATGACACCGCGGATAATCCGGTTGGCCCAACAAACGAAGAGTCGCTCAAGGCTCTAAAAGCCTCCGGGGCTACGGAAGAAGTCATCACAGAAATCCACAAAGAAACACAGAGTCCGTTTGATGAGTCGATGAGACAAGGAGGTGTCATAGTTCTACTCCAAACTGAAGGGCCCTTCACCAAAGTGACCAATCATAAAGAAGAGGTGGAAGCCACCCAACCTCCGAATTGCAACCAAAGATTGTCCCCTCCATCTCACCAGAATACCGAGACCCCCATTTCTTCGACCCAACACACCGTCATCCACAACGAGCCTCTCATTCAAACCCCCCTCACTCCACCTAATCCCAAATCCAACATCTCCCATATGACACCTCCTATAAAACCCCAAAAACGATCCACTCAAAAGGCCCATAAACCACTGTTCACACTAGTTACGCCTCGAGCATCATACCCACCACACTTTCCCAATCATATCCCTTCTCGATTTTATACCATCAACCGAGTCACCAGAACTCAGTCAATGTTTAGACCATGTATGGATACCCGAACAGACATCACCAACTTGCCTCCACCAGATTTCCCGATAAGATTCCGGGGTGACCCGTATCATGTCTACAATCCGAGACCCTTTGGACCATAAGCTCCTTGCATGCCTCCAATGTATATTCCTGCAAGCAACCAAGGTTATGGGTATTCCTACGCCCCCGCGCCTCCGCAAAATCCCCTCAACCATCCATTGGGAAAGAGAATGAGAACTCCTTTGCATGGAGAGACGGTGATTCTTGTCCCCGCTAGGCTCCGGTAAATGATGAAAGAAAAGCCAAATGCCAAGCCGAGCCCCGTCTCAAAAAGTTCGAGTATTCTGAAATTCCCGTAAGAAAAATGTTTGAGGGATTGGTCAAACAAGGTCTCATGAGGCCCCTCGAAGATTTCCAGCCAAAGAATCCTGAGAAACGCCACAACACCACCAAGAGGTGTGCCTTTCACAACCTCTATGGGCATAATACCGACGATTGCACAGCTGTGAAACGCATCATCCGGAAATTAATTGCGGAAGGAAAGCTTGAATGCCCTCGGTTGGGAAATTGGAAATGAATCTACAGCTATGGTCAGAAGTGGAATGTCAAAAAAACCTCTCCCATCCACCTCCCCTTAGAAAGAGTCTGTTTTCATCCTTAGGAAGAGTCAGTTGCTTTTAAGATGTGTGGTAAGCCCTTAAGAAAGGTCAGTTAGGTTTAGAGTCTTGACTCCCCGGTTGATGCCATGTGGTGACCATTCTGAGTTCATTGTCAGTTTTTTCTTAATAAAATTATTATTATTATTGCCTTGTCAAAAGTTTGCATAAAACGTGTGTGAGTCTTTCACTCCAAACAAAAGTGTGTCTTAAAAAAAAATCTTAAAATAAAAGATCAAGTTTTTCCTATAAGGCTAATCCGATAATGAAGCATTTTTCTCAAATCATGGTTATAATTTCACCTTGAGGTTTAATATACTAAAGTCCCTCGCGGTTCTGTCCATTGGAAACATTGACCAAGGACCCCACATCTGAATTAGCGTCCGAGACAACCGTCCACATGAGCAAGAAGATCAAAAGGTTGGGACATTGTCCACAAGGAGAGGCCCGTGCTTCGGAAGCCCAAAAGCGGATACATCAAATGGAGATCCGTACCTTCGCCAAGTGCCATGCGCGAAAGGCTACGCACCTTGAAAGGAAATCACCAAAAGGAGATGGCCAAAGCAAACTCCTAACTCGTGAGCAGACAAATCCAGAAATTACAACGCCAAGCCAAATGGAGACCTCGCGACATCTTTGCTGATGACATGGAACCCGAATTCCCCGTGGAAGACATGGAATATGCCGCCGACAACCCCTCCAACAATTAAGGAGGAAAATGGATCGTCGTGCTTCATGGGAGCCCATCCCTAAAAAAATAAAAAAAATAAAAAAATAGAGTCTTTCAGCCTCGTAGGATCTAGACTTTCACCAAAGTCCGTCTTGGACTGTGTCTTTTTATTTTTGCAAAGGTCCGCATTTGGACATGCATGTACAAAGTTATCTAAATAAAAGAGTCATTTTCCTTCTTTTCTCTCTAGACTTGAGACATTATTTGCAATATACATTTACTCTTGAAATTGCCTTACTTGTTATTATCAACTGATTGCTACGTCCCTAAAATGATGAATTGACTTCTAAGCATACTAGTCAATAACGACTCATTAAGGACGAATGGACCTAACATGAATGAAAAACGCTAAATGCAAACAATTAATCTTGATGTGAATAAATGTTGTGATCAATTGGCATGAAGAAACCATTAATGGCAAGCCTTCCTTCATACACAACCCGATACACAACCCGATACACCCTTCCGATACAAATTCTTGATGCACATCAAAGGCATCTCAAGACAATGAAAAGGCAAGGATGTTGTTGCTCAACCACTAAGGTTCAACCGTGATCGCTCGTAACCAAGAAAAGGACTTCTCGGACCTTCAAAGTCAAAGCAAGAAGTGACATACGTTCCACCAAGGGGGCTATAAATGAGCCAATGTCCAAGATAGCAGGTTGGGGCTAATATTTCCTTTCTCCCCCCCCAAAAAAAAAAAGGAAAAAAGAAAAAGAAAAAAAATGAAATAAATGAGAAGAGGGAAAGGAAATGAATGTATGGAAAGAAAGAAAGGAAATGAATATATGCGAAGAGGAAGTCTGCCTCAAAAACTCACCAAGTTCACAAGAGGAGGAAGTCCATCTCAAAAGGCAACCAAAGAAGGGATTCATCTCAAAGGGCTCGTTCATTTCAAAAGGAGTTCGCACCAAAGAGGGTTCACCCCAAAAGGTCCATCCCGAGGAGTCCACCACAAAGTAAAGTGATCTACATCAAAAGAGCAATAACATCCTTCAAAAGGGCACCGACTTCAGCAAAAGATGATCCATGGCCGAACTACGGCGACCTGAGCTCCTCAAATTGAGGGGAACGTAGGCAACCTTCGGGTTTGGTCACAACATGAAACAGAGCCATCAAACCGTGCTCCTCTCAAAATGACCAAGTTTTCTCCCCTCGGTCCCAATAATGACCGATGTCCCAGACACACCTTTTTCTCCTGATCTTGCCATTGATCGAATCTTAACCTTAATTGATCACAACATTTATACATGTTAAGGCTAATTGCTTGCCATAATCCTGACCTAATGACAAACATGGTCCATTCAAGCAATCATTTGATGATATTAACTAAGGCAAATTTCAAATGTGTCAACAAGTCTTCTTTTCTCCATCTTAGGAAAGAGCTAAACACTTGTATTCTGTCAAGCAAGGGCTTCCTCCCATTTCATGATACATTGCTCAAATAGCTCATCAACATAAAGGGACTCTCTCCTAAATAAAATGCCCTTGCATGTTTCCTCCATGAAAAAAAAACCCCGTTCTATCGAGTCGGCTGGATCACTCATAAAAAAAAGAAGAAAAAAAAAGAGAAAGGCACCAAAAAGTAGCCCACCAGGTTGAAAACCCGTAAGGGCGGCCTAGGCAAAAAACAGGGTATGCCATAAGAGACGCAAAAGAGATGCCCGCTAGGTTGAAAACCTAAAAGGGTGGCCTAGGTAAAAGAAAGGGTGTGCGTCATGAAAAAGGGATGGGTTCCTAACCTCACTTCAAAGATCAAAAGATGATATTGGGGCTACTTCCACATCAACAACGACAAGGAGATGGGGCTACTTCCACATCAACAACGACAAGGACATAGGGCTACCCCAATATCAACGACAATAAGGATATGGGGCTACCCCGACATTGACGGCAACAAGGATATGGGGCTACCCCGACATCAACGACAATAAGGACATGGGGCTACCCTGACATCAACGACAAAGACGGCATTGGGGCTGCTCCACAACAGTGACGAGCAGATTTCCTACCATCAGTTACTTCTCAACGAATGGACAAAATCCAAAGTACTTTATGCATGACAAACCTCACGGTTAAGTTAAAATAAAAAAATTGACTAAAATGCTTTGTTAAAAGACTTGCCTTTACGAATAAGCATTTCCAAAATAGGCTCTAGGCTGATCCTTTAATGGAATCACACTACTTCAAACACAAATAAGGAGATGAGAAGATAGAAAAACAAATATTTACCTAAGCGTTTTCTTCAAGAATCCTATGGATGGCCTTGACTAAAGGCCTTGATCCTCCAAATTTCGTGGGTATCAGAGAGGGGCTGATTAGAAGAACTTCTTTGGTCAGATTTTGAGTGGTTGTTTGGTGAATATAGAGTCTACCCTTTTTCTGGTTCAAGAACCTTATATTTATAGGAGATTTTGACCTAGGGTTTTGGCCAAGAAGGTAAGTTGAGGTGGGAATCAATGAGTTGATATCCACAGAGGTATTTTTGGACTCTAGGATTGGCCATTAGGTTTTCCCGGATTGCATGAGTGTTTGCAAAGAAAAGGTGTTAAGATCAACAAGAAAACTGACCAAAAACCCGACTGTCGAGGGGGATACCTCGTACGAGACATCAATGTCTCGTACGAGGCATCTAAGTGCTGGAATCACTTATTTGCCCTCTGGGATAGTTTTAATGTTCAGTTTGGCCCCTAACTAACTGAGTCAGTCAGAAACTTAACGAAACATGTCCAACTTAACGAGTTTTGACCCAAATCGAAGGCGAGACACAGAAGTAGTGTGATTATAAATGAATGTCCAAAATGGGGTGTCTACAGGGTTATTGAAAGATTGTTCTTGCAATGTACATCTTTGGGCTCATGAGAAAGAAAGCCCGTGGTAACCAAGATCCATCCGAGAAAGTGCCTATCATTAAAGGGGTACGAGGTTGCACAAAATAATCCCCAGCTAGTCAGTTGGTTTGGGCAGCGAGCAACAACATGTAATTCAAGATTCTACAAGCATGTCCCTCTAAAGTATGCTGAAAGACTCCCGAGAATGGAGTATCTCTTGCCATGTCCCCTTGTGTTTGTTCCCCCAAACGAGGACGAGTCTCTTATTTTGCTCAACAAGTGATGACGCCCTAAGGGCTATGTGACTCGAGAAAGAAAACTTCTCTCGCTTTATTTGACAGTTAATGAGCCCTAGGGCTATGCTCAAGAATGATGTGTGAGACTATCCTTAAAGCCTCTCAAAAGGAATGTCGAGAATCACCTTCTTGTCATGTATTATCATACTTGTTCCCCCGATCAAGGATAGGCCCTTCTCGTTCCACTCCTAATCAATGGTGTCACTCTAGGGGGTATGATCAAGTTTTAAAGGCTCCCTCCGCAAGAAGAAATTCACTTCAGTGTCCCCAGCGGAGTCATGTGCAACATTGGAAGCTTCCTTAATTCGGCACCGAAGGTCTCAAGGGGCTTCGCAATCTACAATCTTTTGGGCAACGCCATTACAGTAATACAAGCAAAGGGCAATATTGGGGCTTCGCAACCGACAGTCTTTTGGGACAACAATGCTCAAGCAATGCAATGTGGAGAAGTCTTATATGAAAGTGTAGACACCCCGCCTTGGACCGCTCACCCCGATTGCACACTTGATTTTGTGTTTCTCCCTCTTTTATGTGTTTTCTGTTAGTTTCTGTTACTTTGGTTAAGTTCCAGACGGACTCCGTTAAGTCCCGGGACTAAACTGAATAACAGTTCTAACTTTCTAGTCCATTATGTCAAAAATTGATTTTCAGAATCGCGCGCCTCCGCCCCTTGAGGCCAGACGCGCGCGCCTTCCGCCGTCTAGGTGGGATGCGCGCGCTTCTGGGGTGTGTCAGTTACAGATTCTGTCCAAGAATCTCTCCCTTGCTCATTATACATGATTTTGCCCGGGAAAGATTTCTTGGAGACTCCGTTTGGCTCCAAAAACAGTCCTCTTTCAACTATAAAAACCCCTCCAATCCATCATTGGAAGGGACCTTGGACATCACTCCTTTTAGACCTTTTCCTCACCTCTTTTCTAGACTTTTCCTTGGGATTTCTTTGAGACCTTTGTCAACTAAGCATTCAACCTCTTCTTCAAGGCTTTTCAAAGGATACTATAGGTAAATGTCTTAAGCATTTCTCTTCTTCTTCTTCTTCTTCTTCTTCTTCTTCTTCTTCTTCTTCTTCTTCTTCTTCTTCTTCTTCTTCTTCTTCTTCTTCTTCAATCAAATGTGCAATCACCCCAAAACCATTTGGGACATGACACCAATGGTCCTTTCATTACATTGAATTGGCCTAGGAGTTATCTCCCTACATTTTAAACTTTAAAACCCCTTTTTATCATCATTCTAATAGGAAGAACACATCTATCTTAAAAGTGAATTATGAACAAACAAGACCGACTTTGCTCGGGCGAAATGGGTGTTTAAGTACTTCCCATTTCGTAACCTAACCTCCGAACCCCTCATCCCAAAGAATCTCTGTTTTCGTAAATCAAACTTAGGCTCATAAACATTAGGTTTTCTCGCGTTCCTCTAAAACGTGGGTGGCGACTCTAAAACACAATTAGACATACTAGGTAATTCACGCGCTCTAGCCAAGCCGTGGTTCCCCCGGGGTATCTACAGTGGCGACTCCGCTGGGGAATGCTTGAGGGTTAAACTTGTGTTTCTGTTCATAATTCACTTTTCTGGGCATTCTGGAAATTGACATGGGAAGCGCGCGCCTCGGACCTTCATGATCCAAAGCGCGCGCGTCCCGAGTCAAATTCCAGAATCGCTCGCCTTCCATGTGTTCTTCCTATTCTTCCTATTATTTCGTGCTAACAAACATTGCAGGGGTTCCCTCACACAATCAGGACCAGGGCAATCCCCTAAGTCCATAAGTTTCTGATAATCTGACAGGTTAGCCCAGAAGGGGGCGCCTCCCAGATACAATGCGCCGGGCGCGCGCTTCCCACAACACCAGCCCGAGGCGCGCGCTTCTGGGCTAATTTCCAGGGCAAGAACAGGTTTCAGTGACTGAACAGAACAGTGGGGTGTGGGCACAGTTGCCTGCATCAGAACAGAATTGAACCCTTGGACTGTTTAATTTTGTGTTTTATTTACCGGTCACACGGGTGATTCGGGAGTTGTAATGTACGTGCTTATGTGTTTTTATTTTTTCTTTTCAAAAAAAAAATAATTTTTTTTTTGTCACGTGATAGACCTCACACTACATGCACATTACTCCTATAAACTGCTCACTATCGAGTCGCACAAGTCCAACCCCAAACCCGTCGAGGCCCGTCCTAGAAAGTTTCAAGCTCCACTCGACCCTGGCTCTTTCGAAGCGGTAAACCTCAGCCCGTGGCGTAGTTCATGACTACATGCCGGGGGTGACCTTTAAGCCTCTCTTTAGCTGAGCACAAACCACACAATTCTAGTTAGGGTCTAACACTCCGTGACCAAATCGGTTTCCATGTACCGAGATTTCCCTAAACTAATGTTTTCAAATCATACATGCCAACTTTTTGAAACGGACGCAATAAAAATCCATCCCCAAAAGTGGTTATTTTGGACGAAAATAAAAAATCTATCCCCGCATGTATGCTTTACTACATTAATTTAGTTTAATCCCGACACATGTAGGATTCACAAACGCGATGGAATCCGATGAGTGTATGGGACCGTGAGATGGTCTATATACTAGTGTGACGATTCCATTATCTTCTTAGAAACCCCAAAAGGGACTCATTCCCTCCGACTTATAAAATAATAATAAAAAAAGAGTCTTTTTTATTATTATGTGGTTCGAGTCGTGTGCCCAACTGTGTGTTCTCAACCTCTTCATGGACCGAAAGTGTGAACCGAGACTGACAAGGGCTACTTCTCCAATTATAGGTCCGATTGGTACTCTCCGCATCTATAGGGATTCATCCAACAGGCTTGTCCGTGAACCGATCACTCCAACAGCTTCTACATCATCAATGGCCGGCGACTCCAGCACCAACAACGCCATGACTCTCGAACAGCTTTCTGCCATGGTTCAAGCACTCCAACAACAAGTATCTACCCTTAACCAAGAGGCTCAAACCAAAGAAGCCTTGTGGCAAGCTCATGTTGACAGTCAAAGGGAGGCCCACGAGGCCGAGGTTGACCAATTGAAAGCCAAACTCCTCAAGCTCTCCAAGAACAAGAGAGTTAATGACAATGAAGAATCCGAGTGGACCGAGGGTTTGATTGAAAGCCCATATGTCAGTGCCCGTACCAAAAAAGTGGGGGGACCAAGCACCGACAACAACGACCCCAAAATGGTCGATTCCATCATGGCCTACATTGATCAGAAATTCGACGGCCTCAACATGGGAAAAGGCTCCAACACAAGCCTTTATCAGTCATCCATCCTCATGAGCACGATGGTCACTCTCCCCGACAAATTCAAGATGCCCGACCTTAGCAAGTTTAAGGGCAACTCATGCCCGATGGCTCACATCGAGACTTACATTTGGGCTATGGTTCCGAAGAAGGTCTCCCCAAAAGTTATGGCTCAATGCTTTCCTCTCACCCTTGAGGGGGCGACAAAGGATTGGTATGCAAATCTCCCGCTCAATGTCCGTCTTGATTGGGATGCCGCTATGCTTGCCTTCAAAAATCAATATCAAGGCAACACCACTCACCGGCCCACAAGGAAAGAGCTCGAGAACACCACTCAAAGAGACAACGAGTCCTTCATTGACTTCACAAGGAGATGGAATGACAAACTCTCTGAAATTGTTGAGAGGCCAAACACAAAAGAGAAAATGGAGATCTTTCTCAAGTGTCTCAAGATTGATCTCCGCACCCACCTAAGTGGGGCTTGCTACTCCGACTTCTCCCAAATGTATGAGGCAGGGGTACGCATGGATGACTTGCTCAAGGAGATTAAGAAGACCACTCCTACCTACCGATAAAAGGCCGCCTCTAGTTCAAACAAAGAGGCTTCTGTCAATGCCGTTACTACCAACAAGGGGAATTACAAAAAGATCCCTCCACCACAAGGCAAGCGGTTCCAAAACGACCGCGTCTACAATCCTCTCAATGGCATGACCATCACCGAGGCCTATGAAGCTCTAAAGTCCAAGGGACAAATCACCCCTCTTCAAGGGTACAAGCAACCACAACCACTCCGTACCAATCATGCCCAAATGGTGTGACTACCATCAATGCACTGGCCACCTCACTGAGGATTGCTTCTCCATCCGCAACACCATCCAAGACCTCATAGACAAGAAGGAATTCATAATCCCTAATGAGGGTGGTGTTAATGTAATAGAGGTAGGAGAGTTTGAAGGAACCACTCATTCGATCCCAATTGTGAATGAGGGCTCCGATGATATGAATAAACTTGATAATTCTTGTTATGTTGTGACTTATGATGAGATTATGAGGGAAGTCTTAGAGAATAGGAAGAAGAAGCTACACGGGACCGTGAACGTGCTCACTCGCAGTGGCCGAGTAACAATGAGCACAATCCCTCCCAATACCGCAGCAACCAACACCTCTTCTCAAAGACCGCAAGCACGCGACGTACCCGAAGATCCTTTGTTAACACATCTCAAGAAGACGCAAGCCAACATATCCATCTGGGACCTTATTGCATCATCAAAGAAACATCGAGACCTCGTCATCAAGAAATTGGATGACACATCAGTCTCTCCCGACACGACTCCTGAGGACCTCACAGTAATGATAGGTCACATTCACTTCGGCAATGTCATCACTTTTGCCGACATGGACCTCCCGCCATTTGGGTCCGAACACAATGAAGCCATTTACCTCAAAGTAAGGGCAAGGGGGAGACCCATCTCAAGAGTTCTAGTAGACGGTGGTTCTGCACTCAACTTAATGCCTAGCCGAGTCATGGGCATACTGGGGCTCAAAAGCTCCGATTTACAACCCTCCGCACAAGTCATTAGAGGGTACGACAGCACTGCCCGTACAGTCATGGGAATATTAGAAGTTGATATCGAATTTGGAAGCATGATCATGTCCGTCCCATTCCAAGTACTTGATGTCCCTGCTTCATTCAACTTACTTTTGGGCCGACCTTGGATCCACAGTTCTAATGCTGTCCCTTCCACTCTCCATCAATGTGTCAAGATCAGAAATGGGGACGAGATAGTCACCGTCATGGCCGAGAATGTCACCATCCGCAGAAATGGGGGACAACCCGTTCACCAAGTTCAACACGGGATAGAAGATGTCACTCTCTCCGGCGTCAACACCATCGACAAAGAAGGGAGAAACAGACAATGGACCCACCTCGGCAATCCTAAAATCCTCCGCATGATGAGGAACATGAATCACTTTCCCAGTATAGGCCTAAGGAAGCATCAACAAGGGATATTGCACCCCGTAGAAGTTCCTCTTGTCAAGAACAAGTTTGGTTTGGGGTACGAGCCTACCGAAGATGACTTAAAGTACGAGCAAGCAGTCAAGAGTCAAAAGACCCGAGCTCGCAAAGAAGGTCGACAATATGAAATCCCTAACTTGAGGCCTTACCGCAACACACTAAACGGTTATTTTGTTCGCCAAGGGGAAGATGTTCCGTACATGATCTTTCCCGAACCATGGGTTAACAACAAGGGCGTCAGAAAGCCCGGTCTCGAGATCTTCACTGATTGTGAAATTCTGACACAAGAAAGGGAGCCTACTCCAATGTCACCCCAAGAGTGGTGGGGCAAGAAAGTGACTATAGAGTCTGAGGTAGAAATTACCGTGGGGGAAGAACTATCCGATCTAGCCTCCATGTTCGAATAATTTTCCATCATGGACGATTGTCAAGTCAACGCCATCTACGACGCCGTCGTCAGAAAGGAAACCATCAGTGAGATCCCGCCAAGCTCCGAGCTGATCAACAACTGGTATTCAATGAAGGGGCCCATAGTATCCGAGGATTTCTTGATCCGAGAAATGGGTTGCATACCCCGTACAGCAACAAAGGAAGAACGGCTCACACTTACTTTCGAGTCCCAGAGTGTTTCTAATGCCCTCACCCAAGAGTATATAGAGGCAATAGCCGAGCGTGTGTTTCCTTTCTTTGCTAATGAAAAATGTGATATTTCTGAGTACCTCGAGATTGCAAACATCATAAATGATGAATTAACTAATAACGAACTTAATGAACAAGTTAATAACGATTCAAATTATGATGAAATAGACCACAAAAACATAACATACCTAAATGAACTAGCTCAACAGGTTCGTTGTCATGGTGAAAATGGTCCAGGGGCTGATGAGGAATTGCATGTTGTTAATCTGGGTACCAACGAAGAGCCGAAAGAAACGAAGATTGGCAGCTTCTTCATGGGGGAAGATAAAGACAGATTGACTGCACTACTCAAAGAGTTTGTGGATGTATTCGCATGGTCGTACAAAGACATGCCAGGTTTGGACAGAAAGGTCGTGGAGCATAGAATTCCGATCAGAGAGGACACCAAGCCAGTAAAGCAGAAGCTCAGAAAGATCAAGCCAGAATGGTCTCTACAGGTCAAAGAAGAGATTGAAAAGCTCCTCAGTGTGGGTTTCATCAAAGTCATTGAGTATCCGACTTGGCTGGCCAACATTGTGACAGTCAGAAAGGCAAACGGGCAAACGGCAAGGTTCGAGTTTGTGTGGACTTCCGGGATTTGAACAAAGCTTCCCCGAAAGATGATTTTCCACTACCAAACACCGACATGCTCATCGATTCAACTGCCAACTATGAAGTCCGCTCATTTGTGGACGGTTTTGCCGGTTACAATCAGATTCTCATGTTCGAAGAGGATCAACACAAGACAGCTTTCACAACACCGTGGGGCACTTTCTGCTACACAGTCATGCCGTTCGGACTAAGGAACGCTGGGGCTACCTACCAGAGGGCTGTTGCAGATCTATTCCATGACATGATTCATAAAGAGATCGAGGTCTATGTAGATGACATGATCATCCATTCGAAAGGAACCAACGGTCAACATTTGATCGATCTTCGCAAGTTCTTTGAAAGACTTCGAAAACACAACATGAGACTCAATCCCGCAAAATGCACTTTTGAGGTCGTCAGAGGAAAGGTTCTCGGTTACATGGTCACTGAGAGAGGAATTGAAGCCAAACCCTCCAAGATCAAGGCAATCATTGACATGCCTCCTCCAAAGACGCAGAAAGAAATCAAAGGTTTCATGGGCAGACTTTAATACATCAGTCGGTTTGTGCACCAACTCACTCTCATGTGTGAACCGATCTTCAAGCTACTCAAGAAGAATGTGGCTCTAGAATGGACCGATGCTTGCCAAGAAGCCTTCGACCAAGTGAAGCATTACTTGACATGCCCTCCAGTTTTGGTTCCACCGCACAAAGAGAAGCCTCTCTTGCTCTACCTCACTGTCAATGATGAAGCCCTAGGGGCTATGTTAGCACAAGAACAGCGAGACTCCACAAAATAGAATGCTATCTACTTTGTCAGCCGCCGGTTTCAAGGAGCTGAAAATAACTACTCTGTCTTAGAGAAGTCTTGTGCTGCATTGGTTTGGGTTACTCAAAAACTCAAGCATTATATGGAGGCCTTCCCAATCAAGTTGGTAGCAAAAGTGGACCCGCTCCCCTACATCTTCGAGAAGCCTTTCATGTCAACAAGAATAGCCAAATGATATTTCATGCTCGCCGGCTACGATATCACTTACGTCACACTTAAATCCATCAGGGGGAAAGTGTTCAGTGATCAGCTTGCTGAAATTCCGTGTGACGAAGTGAAGGGGGAAGATGTACAGTTCCCCGACGAGCATTTAATTTGTGCTACAACAGAAGAAAATAAGTGGCAAATTTTTTCGATGGCGCAGCTAATTAGCATGGATATGGCATAGGGATGTTACTTATTGATCCAAAGGACATGTACAGTCCAATCGCTATCCGCCTAGAATTTAAAGCCACCAACAACACCGCTGAGTACGAAGCATGCATAGCGGGGCTCGAAGCAGCCCTCGAGAGAAATGTCACAAGTTTAGAAGTATTCGGTGATTCCTTGCTCATCATCAATCAGACATCTGGAAAGTGGAGGATTCAAGACTCGACTCTGCAACAGTATGGTCAACATCTCGAGGAGTTGGTTGAACAGTTTCAAAAAATCACCTTCAACTACCTGCCTAGGGACAAAAACCGTTTTGCTGATGCACTAGCCACCATCTCTTCACTGGTCGAAATACCTGAGGGTAAAATGGTGAAACCCTTCAAAATTTCCCGAAGGAACAGTCCTGCATACTGCATGAGTATCGAGATCAACGAGGTCCAAACAAACTCCCCGTGGTATGCGGATATCATGAATTTCCTCAAGGATGGTACTTATCCCGAGAATAGCAATAAGAAGTCTCAAATGGCATTGCAAAGACTAGCCTCCTGATATGTACTGATTGGGGACCGAGTCTACAAAAGGCACCACGAAGGGATCAATCTCCTACGCACAAATGAGACCGAAGCTCAAGAAATAATGCATGAGATCCACGAAGGTGAATGTGGGCCCCACATGAACGGGTTTATGTTGACCAAGAAGATACTCCGCATGGGTTATTATTGGAGTACCATGGAAAGGGACTGTATCGAGAAAGTCAAGAGGTGCGCCAAATGCCAATTCCATGCCAATCTACAGCACGCTCCACCCTCACAGCTTTACAATATGACCACGCCTTGGCCTTTCTCTTGTTGGGGCATAGACATCATCGGCAAAGTTCACCCTACTGGCAGCAACGGACAATCTTTCGTCCTAGTAGCCGTGGACTATTTTACAAAATGGGTCGAAGCACAGGCTTACTGTTGATCAAATATATGTTTAGGACATAGAATTGCTTAATCCCAATCATAGTTATCACTTAGGATCCCCCAATTTTATTAGAACCTTTGTAAGGAACTCTTAGGATTCTTGGTGACCAGCACAGGTGTATTCCAACTCTTCAAACAAGGCAAACCAGCAAGAGGAAGCAAATCAGCAGACCAGTAAACAAGTTGCCGACCAACTTACTAAAGAAGTTGCCGATCAACTCCATTCTCAAATTGCTGATAAAGAAAGACAGTCTGTACTGTCAGTCAGGTTACATCGTTCCATCTTTAAGTCAACCTTGCTGATTGTCCCTGTCCTTTCTTACTGTTTTATCAAAAAGTAGTTTACCTGCTCTGTAATGATTGATGCGCCGTCTGACACATAGCTACTTTTAGCTATACTCTGTCTCTACTTGCTTTTTGCAGGTAACCGGTTGAGACAAAGGGGTCTTTACCCATCAGACTTTTGCAAGCATGCGTGTACTCCATATCTTCGCCATTAATGCTAAAGATACCGCATTTAATGCTCCTCAACTACCCAACTGGATATTCAAATTGCAAGCCTTCTTCTACAAGACTCAAGATATTCACTCCTCTTATAAATAGTGGACTTGGAGCATTGAAGAAGGTTGGTGATTTTAGTGCATTGAAGAGAGTTGGTTGTTTGCAGTATTCATTAAAGACTCAAACATTCTGTGTCCAGATAATCATTAGATCATTTAATAGGACATACACTTGTGCACAAACTCAACAACATTGTTAGTATTCCCGAACTAGATAATATAAGGAATACGTTGCTTGAGTCTTTCACACACCCACCTGAGTGAGATAAGTTCTTTTGAACTTGCCGCTCAAATACACTTGGTCAGATATTTGTTTTACGATTCATTAACTATCTCTAGAATTTAGTCTTTGTATCTGGAAAAGCCGTGCTTGTAATAGACTAGGGATATTTAATAGTGATCTTAACCCAAATCCAAGTTCTGACCAAACTTGGTAGAGGACGTAGCAGTATTTACACTGTGAACCTCTCCAAATCCCTGTGTCTCTGTTGCTTACCTTATCATTGCCGGTTGGAATTCTATCACCGGCAGATTGCATATGTTCGTATTGATTCATTGTAATTTCCATTGACCAATCTCTTGAAACTGCATTGAACTTTTAGAAACAACTTTGTGTTTAAACTATGCTCTGAAAATCTTTTATACACTGATTTTGTGTGAGTTAAACTAAGTCATATTTTACCCGCTGCGCTTACTGATAATAGTTTGCAAACTGATAAGTGACTTTGCATTTAAAAGTGTTTCTTTATAAAAGTTTTAAAAAGGCTATTCACCCCCCCTCTAGCCTATTTTCCTACCAATTGGGCCTAACAATTGGTATCAGAGCTTGGAATTTTGAAAGAAATTTCCAAGCTTTGCAGCTTGTATTGCCGATACCATGGCAGGAAAAATCATGCAGTCATTTAACATCACTACCATACCGTTGTTAAATGTCAACGAGTTTGGTGTCTGGAAATCTCGTATGGTAAAGTATATGAACTCAATCGATGATCGGTTGATGAAGGTCATAGAAGGTGGTCCAATCATTCCTTTAAAAGTCTCAACCACCTATAGACCTATTCCCTCCACTCCGCTGACACAACATGCTGATCGTGACACTGAATAAGAAACCCATGTTCAGATTGAAGAAACCTTGGTCGAGAAACCAAGAGAGGAATGGACTGCGGACGACAAACTTTCAGCTGCCCTAGATGTAAAAGCATGCCACATTATTTCTTGTGGTTTGGACGACAAGCAATATAAACTCATTGACTTGTGCTCCACGGCTCAAGAATACTGGAACAAGCTCCTTGCATACTTTGAAGGTGATGAGCAGGTAAAGGACAATAGACTCTACGATTGTATTGCTGAGTTTGAATCCTTCAAGAAACAAGATGGTGAATCACTAAGGAGTGCCTACGACAGATTCTGCGAGGTAAGTAATTTATGTGCTTCATTAGGAAAGGTTTATACTATGAAAGACCTGAATATTCGTTTTCTAAGATCTTTGGGAAATGAGTATCATACCAAGGTCACCGCTGTTAGAGAAGTGAGAGACTTGAACAAGACTTCTATTCAGAATCTTGTGTCTAGTCTATTTCTGTATGAGAGAGAACTGCAAAAACTTAACGTTCTCGATAAAAATTTCAAAAACTTGTCTCTATCAGCTCAGTCACATATATCCTTGTCACGACCCGAATACCCGCCTCTATTTTCTAATAATAAATATCTAATTATTTATTTATTTCTTATTTAATTGTTTAAATTATTATTTAATTAATAATTTATGCGTGCATTTTATGTGTTATAATAATTTATGCCTAGCATTTTATTTGGGCCATTTGTGCTAGTGTAGTATTATTTGGTCTTAATTGTTAGTAGGAAGTATTAGAGTTTGTGTAGTTGTGGGGGAGGGGGTCTAAGTGTAAGGTTTTGGAAAATACTCATCATCTCCCTACTCCCTCTCCTCTCCCTCACCCCAACTCCATTCCCAGCAACTCTCTCTCTCTCTCTCTCTCTCCAAGAAAGGTAAAATTTCTCTCTCCCTTCTCTCTTCATTTTCATCCTATTCCTCTCATATTTTCTTAGTGCTCATTTTATGAAATTTGCTTGGATCGTCGATAGGATCGTAGGGAGCTAAGAATATTCGAATTCCGTCAACTTTGAGAAATCCGGGTAAGCTGTTTTTCCCCCATTTTTATGCTAAAATGTTCATCTTTAACTCCATTAATGCTCTAGTTGATATATATGGCTTCTTTGTTTGATTTGGAATTTATTTGCATTTTATCCATTTTTGTGAAATTTTGGATGATTGAATCAATTCTTTACTTGGGTTGCTAGGTGTTGTTATATGGGTTCCTTTTGGACCTATAGGTTGGTCTAGTACCTGAATATGCTAGTTAAGAGGGTTGGATTTTGGTTTGATTTTGATTTTGGTTGGAATTTTTGAAGAACCCAGGAACTTGGCCGGAATTTACCCCTCCGGGCAAGGGGGCGCGCGCACCCTCTCAGGGGAGGCGTGCGCACCCTTATGCCCTTTGTTAACAAAACCTTCTGATCACCTAGGGCGCGCGCACCATATTCTAGGGGGCGTGCGCTCCCTCATTGTTTCAAAACTCAAAACCTTCTGATGCTATAGGGCGTGCGCACCCTTTTCTCGTGAGCGCGCGCACCCTCCTCTGGCCTTCTTGGCAAGAACCTTCTGATCCTATAGGGCGCGCGCACCCTTTCTGCGCGGGCGTGCGCCCCCTCTGCTGTACAAGTCCTGAGCTTCATCCTCTTGTACCTTTCGTAGACAATCTTCAATAGTTCATTCAGTTGGGAAACCTTGGCTAATATCCTTTGTTACTTGTTTATTTCCGCTGCTATCTGTTAAATGATAAATGCTATGTGCTAAGTGATATTTATTATTGTTTATTGCTTATTGCATTTATCATGTCATGTAGTTGCATTAGTAACTTATTGAGATTTATCTCACCCCCTTTCTTTTATCTTTGTTTTTCCTTAACCCCTCCCAGGAGGAAAGGATTAGACTCGCTGATCACGAGGAAGACATCGCGAGGGTTGAGCTTTTGGGGCAAGTTGTTATTGGTGGGTTTACATTACATAAATGTGTAACCTTTTTTTTTGGGAATAGTTGTACCAAACTTGACGTCATTAGAATTTGTACATTTTATTATTTTGGGTGTAAGCTTATGGAGCTCACACTAGTTTATATTTTGTTGTTCAAGTTGGATTTCAAAACTTTATGTTATCATCTTTTGGTATAAAAGGAAAATTTTATCTTCATTATTTTAGAGTTTATTGTTTAAGTCGACGTCCAGCTCGCGCACTCTGGGCCCGCGGGGTCGGGGGCGCGACAATCCTTCCCTTCAAACAAATTCCCTCCTATAGATCCCCATCCTATACCCTGCAGTTCCAAAACCCCTGAAATTACCTCAGAATAGCCTATGGAAGAAGACGAATTTGCCGCCTTCGCTAGGAACTACAAAAGGTTTAAAGACTTCAAAAGGATGCAGAAAGGAAGTTACCAGCAACCAAAATCATTCACACCAACATTTCAAAAACCAGCAAGTTACAACAAACCCTCAACAAGTGCTACCGACGGAAAGAACAACAAAGGTGATCTTGTTTGCTTCAACTGCAGAAACCTGGTCACTTTGCTTCTAAATGTCCTCAACTAAAATATGAGTATGTGAGGAAGTCATTCAACAAGAGACATCCCAAGTCTCGAAGCTTTGTTGCCGATGAAAGCACAGAAAAGGCCTTGCCGGTTTGGTGTGAAACTGACTCAGACGAAGATGCCGATGAAGATGAAGATGCCGATGTAAGTTTTATCGCCCTAGACATGGAAGATGACGATACATCCACATTACCGACTCCAGTCTACCGAGATCCATCTCCTCCAAGATCTCCAGTCAGAGAAGAAGCTACTGGAAGACCTCAACCACACTTCAAAGAGATTAGTGTTAAAGCAGAGAACCCAAATGAATACAGAGTTCACCAAGTGGGAACCTCTCTCTATGGTCAGTGTAACTCTATTCAATTCACTGCCATCAAGCCTAAACCCTTACCAATGACCAGAAAATTCTCATTCACCGAGCATCCCAGCATTGCCAAAAGCTTATCTAAACCCATCTCTTCTCTACCTGACTTCTCTCCCAAACCTATTCCCTCTGCCACCAAAATTTTAGCTGACCCCTTTCCTGAAATATCCAAAGCTGAAATGGTAGAGACAATGGATGAACTTTTTATTGATCATGAGAAGTTGAGTAGCGTTCATAAAGTGATGGCTGCTGATTTCAATAGAATTTCTGCAGAGAATGACTTGCTTGTGTCTGAACTTAAAGTTCTCAAAGGACATGAGCTTGAGTCTGTTCTTCTAAAGAAAGAAAACCTGGATCTCAAAAGCCAAGTAGCAGTATTGATAGCTCAGATCGAAGATCTTGTGAAAAGAAACAATCATCTCTCAAGGATTGTTGATTCTTACACAAAATCTAGAGTTGCTGTTGAAACAATCCTACAGACCCAAATGTCATATAAGGACCAATCTGGGTTAGGATTTGATTCCAGCAGCAGTAGCTCTACTGAAACTTGTGCGACCGAGAAAAAGGATGAGAAAGTTGAATGTAGTCCTGTTAACTCAGTGCATAAGGATGCTAAGCCAATATACAGTGCTGTGGCAATGAAGTATCCTAAGAACCAGAACAAAAGGAATGATAAGCACAAACAAAGATATGTTAAGGTTGCCGATACTGAGTCTGCCGATAACGGTATTCATGGTGAATACATCAGCAGAGCTAGTACCGCCGGTCTAACCACATCTGCTGCCGATGGACAAGTACCTAAAAAGGTAACTGCCAAAGGTAAACAGAATGGAAAGAAAGGAAACACTAGCACCTTTAAACCTACTAAGTTTGTGCCTGCTCAATTCCCTAGTTCTGCCGATGCACTGACTAAACAGAATGACGTTCTACCGACTCCACAGCCTATCAATCAAGTGAGATGTTCTAATTGTTCTGATTATGGTCACAAGGCTCATGAATGCCTCTTGAAGCACCTATCTGGACCCACTGAGGTTACATCCTCTAGTGGTGGCCAGATGTGGTTGCCAAAGAGGAACTAACCCTCGGACCCAAGAATAAGGGGGACCATAAGCATACCGTTTTATTTTAGGAATGCTTCATGGCCTCAACTAGTGCAAGCAAGGATTTGTGGATTCTAGATAGTGGCTGTTCAAGACACATGACAAGATTTGCAGATCTACTTGCCGATATCTCAGAAGCATCAAGTCCCCCAGTGGTTTTCGGTGATAATGCCAAAGGAAAAATCATCGGTATTGGTACCATCAAGAGAGGTGCAGTTACTGTACAGAAGGTCTCTCTTGTGGATGGTCTGAAACATAACCTTCTATCTATATCACAATTCTGTGATAAAGGAATGCAATGTGTATTTACTACTTCCAGTTGCTATGTGAAAGACATTGCTTCCAATGAAACTCTTCTCACTGCCAAAAGAAAAGGTAACATTTATGA
Source organism: Campanula takesimana (assembly GCA_026119855.1). NCBI lineage: Eukaryota > Viridiplantae > Streptophyta > Magnoliopsida > Asterales > Campanulaceae > Campanula > Campanula takesimana. Next base: position 971,637 of record JAOWBW010000263.1, on the reverse strand, counting down.
AGTAGACTTAAGTGCTATTACTGGTGTTGCTAATGTTTGTTTTGTAGCTAAGAACATCAGTGAGAACTCATGGCTATGGCACAAGAGACTCAGTCACTTGAACTTCAAATATCTATCCAAGCTTGCCGGTTCAAATCTGGTTACCGGTCTGCCTCAAGTGTCTGCTGATCAAGCAAAGAAATGCAAGGCCTGCTAGCTTGGAAAACAACATAAATCATCCTTCCGAAGCAAGCCTTGCATGTCAACATCTAAGTGCCTCCAAATGCTACATATGGATCTATTTGGCCCCACATCTACAGCAAGTATTGGGGGAAGTAGATATACCTTGGTTGTAGTAGATGATTTCTCTAGATATACTTGGGTGGAAACTTTCAGTCACAAAAATGACACCTATGCCATTGCTACCAAGTTATTCAGACTACTACAAACACAGAAAGAAAGTGATATCATCAGCATGAGATCAGACAACGGCACTGAATTCAAGAACAATGGTATTGCTCAGTACTGTGATGATCATGGCATAGACCACAACTTCTCAGCTGCCGGTACACCACAACAAAATGGTGTCGTTGAGAGAAAGAACAGAACTCTCATTAAAACTGGTAAGACCATGATTACTGAAGCCAGGCTGCCGAAATATTTTTGGGCTGAAACCATCAATACCGCCTGCTTCACTCAGAACAGATCTCTCATCAAAAAATTCCATAACAAGACTCCTTATGAACTCTGGAGAGGCAGAATTCCCAACATTGGATTCTTCAAAATATTCGTCTGCAAATGTTACGTGCTTTACAACGGTAAAGAGTACAGAGGTAAATTTGATGAGAAAGCTGATGAAGGAATCTTTGTTGGATACGCTAAACACAGTAAGGCCTTTCGAGTTTTTAATAAGAAACTTTTGAAAATTGTTGAATCTGTTCATGTAACCTTTGATGAATTTGATTTGTTAGAGTCTGACAAGGCTCCAAATAGTACTAATGCTTCTAGTGCTCATGAGACAGGTGAATCCAGTAATTCTAACCCTGCAGGTCAAGTACCAGCTGCTGATCCAGTCATTACAGTAGAAGAACCAGCAGATACTCATTATTTCCCATCATCGGCAGAACATGATCTTACCGATAACTTTCATAATCCATTTGCCGATGCAAATTCTGCTGATCATCCTGAAGACAGATCTAGCCCTCAACCAATTTCTGTTATAAGGCCCTTCCCTAGAAGCTCTCAATCTAATTCACCTCACACCCAAAACTCTAATTCTCCTTGTCCATCTGCTGATCTTGATCCTCCTCTAGAATCACTTCAACAAGAGTCAGTCAGACAAGATGTGCTGAGAGAAGTTAGACCAGTTCGTGATCATCCATTAGAAAATGTGATTGGTGATGTCTTTGGACCAAGATTAACAAGGAACCTTAGTAGAGCATTTGCTGAAAGTCTTTTCTCATCTGCTATGGTTTCCAACATAAAACCAAAGAAGACTGAAGAAGCTCTTGCCGATCCTGGTTGGGTTGAAGCCATGCAAGAGGAACTGAATCAGTTTGAAAGATGCAATGTGTGGGAACTAGTGCCAAAACCATCATCTCAACAAGTGATTGGTACAAAATGGGTCTACAGGAATAAATTGGATGAAGCTGGGAATATCATTAGAAACAAAGCAAGGTTAGTTGCTAAAGGCTACCGACAAGAAGAAGGAATTGACTACGATGAGACATTCGCTCCTGTTGCAAGATTGGAAGCTATAAGACTTTTCTTAGCCTATGCTGCCTTCAAAGAATTCAAACTGTATCAAATGGACGTGAAAAGTGCCTTCCTGAATGGAGAACTCCAAGAACTTGTGTACGTTGAACAACCACCAGGTTTTGAAGACTCCAAGAAGCCTAATCATGTCTACCGATTGAAGAAAGCTCTCTACGGCCTAAAGAAAGCTCCAAGGGCATGGTATGAAACCCTTTCTAAGTTCTTACTTAGTGATGGCTTAGGTTTCACTCGATGTAAAATCAATACTACTTTATTTGTTGCCAAGCACAAGGGTCATTCATTGTTTGTTCAAATATATGTCGATGATATTATTTTTGGTTCTACTAATGAATCACTTTGCAAGAGATTTGAGAAACTAATGCAGAGCAAGTTCGAGATGAGCATGATGGGTGAACTAACATATTTCCTTGTACTTCAAGTCAAGCAATCCAATGAGGGAATATTCATCAGTCAAGCCAAGTACGCAAAAGAATTAATCAAGAAGTTTGGCTTTGACAATGCTCACTCTCAAAGCACACCTATGGGCACTAACATTCACTTTGATAAGGATGAGTCTGGTAAGAAAGTAGATATGACACTCTACCGAGGTATGATCGGCTCACTCCTCTATCTTACTGCCAGTAGACCAGATATTATGTTTGCTGTTTGTGTTTGTGCCAGGTTTCAAGCTGACCCTAGGGAATCTCATCTGCAAGCTGTTAAACGTATCATTAAATATCTATGTGGCACTGCTAACCTTGGATTATGGTATGCTAGAGATTCATCTTTTAATCTAATACGTTATTCAGATGCAGACTTTGCATCTTGTAGGGTGACCAGAAAAAGTACTAGTGGAACTTGCCAATTTCTTGGTGATAGATTGGTGTCTTGGTCCTGTAAGAAGCAAGCATCAATTTCCACTTCTACTACTGAAGTTGAGTACATAGCTGCCGGCAGTTGCTGTTCACAGATCCTTTGGATGAAGCAGCAGCTTGTTGACTATGAAGTTCCATCTCAAGTTTGTCCCATCTATTGTGACAATCAATCTGCTATCTCAGTTTCCAACAACCCGGTCATACATTCCAAAACCAAGCACATAGACATCAAGTATCACTTTCTGAAGGAACATGTTGAAAAGGGAAACGTGGTGCTGCTCAAAGTTCATACCGACTACCAAAGAGCAGACATACTGACAAAACCCTTGGATCAGAAAAGATTTGAATTCCTCAGAGGTGAACTAGGTATGGTTGATTATTATGGTTAAAATTGTGCTGATTTGCTACTTGTGTTAGTCTGCCGATAAAATCAGCAGATCGAAAATTATCTTGCCGACAAACATAATGCCAATAATTATCTTGCTGATCAACAACTTGCCGAATCATGTCTTGCCGATTTGTCAAAATTCAAAATTCAAAATTCATCGGTAGATCTCATTCAAACGGATAAGGATTCTCTGACACATGACGTAAGCTTAGTCAAATCAAAGGTACAATCGGCCACACCTCCTCTCTGACACGTGTGTGCTCCGCCTTACCCAAATCGTGTCAAAGATTTATCCCAACTCTTTGTGATAAATCAGAAAGGTAACCTTAACTTTATTGTTGCCGTTTCTACCCTTTCTCTCTCCTAAGTTTAACCGTCTAAATTAAACCGTCCGATTCGTGTATTTAATGCATTGTGTGCTCACGTTCTCCGAGGTATTCGCTACAGTTAAACTCATCATTATTTCTCTTTCTCCCATGCAAACCCTTTATTTTCTCTCTCTTCCATAACATATATAAGCTACACTTAAAATCCTCTTGATCTTTTCGCTCTTCACTCTCTCTTGATATCTCTATTGCTTGTGTTCTTCATCCTCTTTCATATTCTCTTACGTTCTTCAACCAGAGTTAACACTATTTTCTGGTAACTACTTGATGATTTCACACTTGCATTTCAATCTATTTTGAACTAATTTGTTCTAACCTGTGAGATCTTTTGAGTGATTTTGCAGAAAATGTCTAGCAACGAAAAGGATATCTATGGAGGCTATGTTGACTCCACCTTCTTCGACGACACTCTTGACGGTGATTTCTTGAAGAATCTTCTGATTGGCTCTCTTCTAGACTCCTTCATCTCTCCAATGGGAATTGAGTTTATATTTTTGGGTCAAGTTCAAGAGTTCTTCTCAAATGCCTCCGTCATCACTGATCGCAATGACTCCTCTGTTTTTGTCTCCATCGTCTCAACCGTCGCCGGCGTGCCTATCTCCGTTACTCCTTCTTCTATTCATGAAGTATTCCCTCTGCTTGGAAATGAGGGTGCTGACTCTATTACTGATGACAAGTCTTTGGACAAGGCATGGACTCTAATGAGAGGAGCCGGTCCCAGACTCAGTGGAGATAATCATCTCAAAGCTCAAGTCAAGAAGTCAAAGGTTGTATCTACTGATGACCTTCCTGCTGCTCCAAAGCCAAAGCCTTCAGTTGCTTAAGTTCCTTCCTCTCAAATTCCTTCTACTGATCCAAGAGCTAAGCAGATCAGGTTTGCACCATCTCTTCTTGCCGGTGCAACACTTACTGCTCCCTCTGTGGTTATCAAGTCTGAAACCGATGCTGCCGATGAAATGGCTGAGAGAAGGAGACTGATTGGATCTGACTTAAGGGTAAGAGTCCCTCTGCAAAAGGGAATTCTAGATCTTCCTTATTTACCTGAGCTCCATGCTGCTGCTGATGTAGCCTCTGGACCCTCCGTCAGAAAGTGCAAGCCAATCAGAAACCCAACTTTTCACATCTTTTTCAGAAACCATTGGTCTTTCACCAATAAGGTCTTATCAAAGAATTGGGTGTTCCCCATTGATCATCTCCATCCGTTTGTTCGCCGGTTGCTCCAATTTCACGAGGAAAGGAAAGAGACAGTTCCCCCTGGCAATCGTGCTGATTATGTTGATTTAACAAGTCTGAACAGGGTCACCGATATGTTTAAAGAGAAATTTGTGCCTGTTCAAAAATTCCAAAGGTTGTCTGAAAGTGAGTTGATATTGAATTTTGGTAGGTATTTTGATTTACTACCCCTTCCTTGGAATCAGGTCTATCTATTTCAAGATAGGATCAGACAGGATCTTACGGTGCAAGACGTATGGGTTGCCTATGCCTCAGTCTTCAACCAGCTGATGAACTTTGATGAACAAGATCCTTATCAGTTGGGAAGGCCAGAAGATGAGGATGATTTGCTGAATTTCAATGATAATGAAGGGCTGGATAAGAGTGCTCAAGCTACTCAATTTGTGAAGAATGTGCAGAGGATTACACTGAATCTGCTGAACGATTCAGAGGCCTTTATCAAGGCTAGAGCTGCTTCTACACCAGCATCTACCTCTATGCCTGAACAAGTTCCTTCACCAGCAATCTCACCCATTCCAACTCCAGCCAGTTCTGTTGATACTGCTGAATTTGTTTGTACTCATAAAGCTGCTGGTGAAACAATCACCTCTTCTGATTCTATCGGTGAGTATGATAAGCTGCCGATAAGTATTGTCTTTAAAAAGCCCTCTACTGATCAGGATCATGCAGTTGCTGCCCCTACTTCTATATCTTCAGCTGAAGCATTTGCTGACTCAGTTCTAGCCAGTGATGGCTCTGAGCGTGGCTCTGCTGATAAGTCTGTTGAACAGACTGTTGAGAAAACTTCAGACACTCAACCTGCTGATGAGACCAGCACTGCTGATGAATCCTTAGTTAATCAAGTTGAGGAAACTATGGACACTCAACCTCTGATTGTTAAAGAAGACCAACTTGCATCAATTGAGGAAACTATAGAAACTCAATCTGCTGATGAAGTTGATGGCTTGCTGATACCAGGAGGAGATTGTGCTGATGAAGAGGTTATTACTGATGTGTATGCTGATGAGCCAACTACCGACACTCATCCATCTGAGACAACTGCCGACACTCAGATTATTAAGGTCCCTATCTCTTCTACTGATGTGATTCTGGTAGCTCCTACTGGTGTGAGAGAGATTGTTGAGTTGGGAGGAGGTGCTGATACAGAGATTGCCAATCAAGATCATAATGCTGACTTTGATGCTCTGATTGCTGCTGATTTACAATTTGAGGAATTTCAGGATGCTTTATTTGCTCCTATTTCCTTTCCTTTGCTTCCTACTCCCGAGGCCCTTGCTGATCCAGTTGTTGCTGATGAAGCACAACCGGTTCCTGTTGCTGCAGCTGCTGGTGGGAATGACAGCTCCGATGAAATAGATCCTGAGGATTATATAGAGCTGCCGTCAAATTCTCTGCAATCAATTCCTAATCCTTTTGGTCCCAATCACTCATTTCTTCCGGGCTCCTCTAGTGAACAGCTTACGTTCTTGCCCTGGATTAAACCTGAATTCAAAAGAAGGAAAAGGAAAGCTCCCAGGGTCTCCAAGCTCAAAGTGAAAGGACCAGCGTTTGAACCTCTACATTGCCTGCCTGGTAAGCTCAAAGTTGGCGGAAAAATTCATCTACCTGGTCCATCACCCAAGGAAGTCAGCATCGCCACGAATGGACTGTTGAAAAGATGTATGATGATAAATGATGAACTCCATGACATTCTTGAATACCGAGCCACTAATTCTCGAGGTCTTTTGCACTTGGTAAAATCTGCTGCTCTTGCATTAACTCTGCCGATGTTCCATCCAAGACAGCGTGCCGATCATCTGGTCTATACCTCAAGGCTGATGAATGCCAGGTTAATGACCATGATTCTTGAAGGTCGTGCTTATTTGAATTTTATCATGGCTATCTTTCTTTCTCTGGAGGACAATGGTGTGTTCCATCTGCCGGCTGAACGTGCCGTTATTATTCATCCTTCATTTCCTTTGCCGATCGTCTGTGCCGATGTAACTTCTGCCGATCTTCTTGCCTCCACGTCTATTCCTGCTGAGTTCCTTCTTGCCGACAGATATGCTGCTGATGCTTCTTTCCTTCAACAAGTTCTGCCTTTGCCTCTGCCAGCTGCTCCCTCTCCTGTGCCAGCTTCTCCTTTACTGATTGTTCTATCTTCTGATGACGAGTTGATTGTGCCTGCTCTTGAAGGTCTTTTAGAAGATGCTGATATTATCAATGAGGACTTCATTCCTTCCTTCCTGATGCATTCTTCTCTTTGACTGTCAAAACCCATGGTACTGAATAGTATGTATGAATACTTCAGTTACCTTGAAGGGGATACTGAAAATATGCAAGTGCCTGTTACTCGTGCCGATCTGGGTGATACTGGCCTCTTCCTCCATGACAAGTTGAACCGTATTCATAAGGATCTTTCCGAAAAAATCCTTAAGTCCAATCAGGAGGAGGAAAGCAAGAGAATCCAAGACTTGAAAGATCTGATGGAGGACAGAGAATCTAGGCTGATTACCCTTTCAGAAAGTTTGGGAAGTATGCATTCAATTCAACAGCAACTAGTTGATGAGCAAAGGTTGCAGATCAGAGACCTAGAAAGGACTGAGAAAGATTTATCTGCTGCCAAGTTTGCTCTTGCCGATGCTCAAATGAAGATAGCTGCTCTGGAAGCCAACAATGCAATGCTGACTAAAAGACTGGAGAGCACTCAAAGAAGGAAGAAGAGAGAAGCTGAAAAGAAAGAGAAGAGAGCAAAGAAGAAATCCAAGCTTACCGACTCTACATCAAAGGCCATTGACCAGCAAGAGGATCCTCCTGTTTCATAGTCAATATAGCCAATGATATAGATATCCAGAAGACCTTCAACGATTTATCCAAGACTTCTTTGCTAACCATTACTGTCTTATGTGTGCTTATTTTTATATGTTATATTCTCTTATAATATCTGCTGCTATTCATGTTAACTTTGATTTTGCAGATTATTATTCTCCCTGCTGATCATAGCAATCAGCAACTCATTTTTTTTTCTCTTTTACTATCATTTTGTATTTTTACCTTTTTAAGACATCTAGTGTGTGACTTGGCTTAGGGAATGATAATAAATAGACATTCCTTATACATTCTTTTTCTAAGCTAAGATAGATGTTCTTGGATAGGGTGATTGGACTTAAGCAATTAGGAGGAGATTGTTGATCAAATATATGTTTAGGACATAGAATTGCTTAATCCCAATCATAGTTATCACTTAGGATCCCCCAATTTTATTAGAACCTTTGTAAGGAACTCTTAGGATTCTTGGTGACCAGCACAGGTGTATTCTAACTCTTCAAACAAGGCAAACCAGCAAGAGGAAGCAAATCAGCAGACCAGTAAACAAGTTGCCGACCAACTTACTAAAGAAGTTGCCGATCAACTCCATTCTCAACTTGCCGATAAAGAAAGACAGTCTGTACTGTCAGTCAGGTTACATCGTTCCATCTTTAAGTCAACCTTGCTGATTGTCCCTGTCCTTTCTTACTGTTTTATCAAAAAGTAGTTTACCTGCTCTGTAATGATTGCTGCGCCGTCTGACACATAGCTACTTTTAGCTATACTATGTCTCTACTTGCTTTTTGCAGGTAACCAATTGAGACAAAGGGGTCTTTACCCATCAGACTTTTGCAAGCATGCGTGTACTCCATATCTTCGCCATTAATGCTAAAGATACTGCATTTAATGCTCCTCAACTACTCAGCTGGATATTCAAATTGCAAGCCTTCTTCTACAAGACTCAAGATATTCACTCCTCTTATAAATAGTGGACTTGGAGCATTGAAGAAGGTTGGTGATTTTAGTGCATTGAAGAGAGTTGGTTGTTTGCAGTATTCATTAAAGACTCAAACATTCTGTGTCCAGATAATCATTAGATCATTTAATAGGACATACACTTGTGCACAAACTCAACAACATTGTTAGTATTCCCGAACTAGATAATATAAGGAATACGTTGCTTGAGTCTTTCACACACCCACCTGAGTGAGATAAGTTCTTTTGAACTTGCCGCTCAAATACACTTGGTCAGATATTTGTTTTACGATTCATTAACTATCTCTAGAATTTAGTCTTTGTATCCGGCAAATCCAAGTTCTGACCAAACTTGGTAGAGGACGTAGCAGTATTTACACTGTGAACCTCTCCAAATCCCTGTGTCTCTGTTGCTTACCTTATCATTGCCGGTTGGAATTCTATCACCGGCAGATTGCATATGTTCGTACTGATTCATTGTAATTTCCATTGACCAATCTCTTGAAACTGCATTGAACTTTTAGAAACAACTTTGTGTTTAAACTATTCTCTAAAAATCTTTTATACACTGATTTTGTGTGAGTTAAAACTAAGTCATATTTTACCTGCTGCGCTTACTGATAATAGTTTGCAAACTGATAAGTGACTTTGCATTTAAAAATGTTTCTTTATAAAAGTTTTAAAAAGGCTATTCACCCCCCTCTAGCCTATTTTCCTACCAATTGGGCCTAACACTTACCGAGTTCTCAATGCCAAGAAAGTGGCCGAATTCGTAAAAACCCACATCATGTGCCGGTACGGCGTTCCTCATGAAACCATCTCAGACAACGGTTCTCACTTTGAGAAAGAGATGGGCGTGGTCCTGGTAGAATACAAGATTACTAAGCACAAGTCATCTCCATACCGCCCTCAAGCAAACGGCGCGGTCGAGGCAGCTAATAAGACAATCGAGACCATTGTGAAGAAAATGGACTCTACCGGAAGGGATTGGCCCGAAAAGCTACCTCTAGCATTATAGGGCTACCGCACGTCAATACGGATAGCGACTGGAGAAACTCCTTATGCACTGGTATATGGTTCCGAAGCTGTACTCCCAATAGAGCTCGAAGTCCCATCCCTACGGGTCCTCCTCGAGAACCAAGTCAATGAAGTCGATTGGATGCAAAGACGATATGAACAGCTAGCCCTACTCGACGATAAAAGGCTAAGGGAAATCGAACGTACGAGGGCCTATCAACAAAGAATGGCTAGGGCTTTCAACAAAAAGGTGAAGCCCCGAAACATCAGTATGGGAGATTTGGTCCTAAGACAACACCCTCCTAATGCCATGAACCCCCTTGGAAAATGGGGACCCCGATGGATCGGTCCGTACGTAGTCAAGAAGATACTAAGCGGAGGTGCAGTCCGACTCGTGGATTTAGACAGAGATCAGCTGCCAAAGGAAGTCAACCTCGACAAATTGAAGAGATTTTACGTCTAATAAACGAAGACCATCAAAAAAAAAAAAAGCTCGATAGGTTGAAAATTCGCAATGGCGGCCTAGGCAAAAATTAGAGCACGTGCAAAAAAGAAGCCCGCTAGATTGAAAACCCGAAAGGGCGGTCTAGGCAAAAAACGGGGTGCACACAAAAAAAAAAAAAAAAAAAAAAAAGGTCTTCGTTTGTTTGAACTACGGAGACCTGAGCCTCTACACTGGAGGAACGTAGGTAACCTTCGGGTGCGGTCTAAAATATAAACAAATACCCAAATCATTTCAATTTAACGAGATGCAATTTTTATTCATTCACTATATTATTTTGATCATTACAATGGAAATGTCGAGGTATTAAAAGACATTAAAACATTAAAATCCTAACAAGTGGTCTATTGTAATTGCAACCTCTTAGGGGTACTAGGAAAAATCTAATTTTCTCTTGGCCTTTGAAGGACCACCCGAACGACCATCAATCCTACTCTTCTTGGGAGGCCTAGGAACACTGATGCAGACCGATATCTTCTACGCAACAGAGCGCCTCCGAGCATAAAAGTCATCCAAAGGGGTACCAAAAGGGTTGGTCAGAATGTTGTTCACATCAGCAGCAGCCGCTTTGTACCTCAAGGCACTGCTAGGCTCAAAGTCCTTTCCTAGCAATTCGGCCCGAAGAACATCTACCCATGTAATGCCGCGGTAGACGGTACCAAGCAAGTGATCCAAGTAACTCTCGGGAAGAAAAATACTACCTCGGTGCAATAGAGCGGAAGCCCAACAGTTACGATCATCTCCCCAAGCCGACTGAAGCTCATTCGAGAAGTCCGGACCCATATTAGAAACTGGACGAAGCCTCCCGTTCCTCGGAAAAGGAATTATCTGTTGACGGCCAAATTGCCTCAGAACCCGTTCTGGTTGGTAAAACGAAGAATCTCTCAACCCGGGTAAAACCACGTACTGAAAACCAGACGTCCACTCCAAAAAAGGGCGAAGACCCCAAGGGCACCATTCAACGTCAGGTGTAAGATGAGAAGAAAAAAAATCTCCTCCAACCCTCTTCGGTCAAATCTCTAATCAGCAACCGTCGCCTATGAACAGCAAAAGGAGAAAGGTCGCCATCTGATGCATAAAGCTTGAAATGCACCCGAAGCCATATGGTCAAAAGCAAGGGGCTTCCTCGTCGCATCTCACCCGTACGGTGCAATTCGTCCAAACCATGCAAGGTCTCTCCTACAATGAGCGGAATTATGCTAAATCGCTGTCCTTTCGCCTGCAACACGATTTCAGCCAACTGCGCATCCGCAATACCCAGAGGAGTGACAAACAAAACCTCTCTAAAAAGCAGACAGCCATGGCATTTCTCTTAAAGGACTGAACCGCGACATCTTCCGAATGCAAACTGAAAAACATCGGAATCTCAGTTATGTCAACAACGGTCCCGTGCATCATCTTCTTCACCTCTCCAACAGGGAGATTCAGAAGGTCAACCCAAGAATCAACAACACCGCGGTGATAGTTAGGGACGACAATCCGACTGGCCAAAGGCATGCCCAAAATGGCCCCAAAATCATCGACAGTCGGCACCATTTCATTGGCCGAAAAGTTGAATGCATGGCTATCACAATCCCAGAAAGCTGCAGCAGCCTTCAACAAGTCCCAATCCGGCTTCAATGTTCGCAAAGTAAAAAGAATTCGAAATCCGAAATCTTTGATGAAAGCTTTTTTAGGATGGGTCTTGAAAGAATAAACGAATGTCGATAAATCCTTCTCGTAACTCTTGACAACCTCGGCACCAAGAAGGTTAGAGGCCATGGGAAAGAAGGTTATAAGCAAAATTGGGCAATAAAATGGTGTTCAAAAATGGCAGAAGAAAGCTGTTGGAATCGAATTACCGAGCAGAAGCTGATATTATAGCTGTTGGGGGATCTTTTGATCAGCAAATATCAGGCCCTGAATTTCGCCTCCCAAAGGCGCGCGCCTCCCGATACCGATCTACAAGGTGCACGCGTCACGTCACCAAGAGAGGAAGCGCCCGCGTCCCAGGTAGAATAAGGCTCCAGAAATAGCCTTTGTCAGTTCAGAACAGCACCCGGGCGTTCCAGCGCCTTCAACCTGCAGAAAAGATCAATCCCAGCAATAAAAGAAGCTCAAACGACGACATCAAACACTCAGCAGGACACACATTAATCTGGTCCGCCCTTAAGGCATGTCTAAAAACTGAAATAAGATAAAAACTCCCACTCAAAGTAGGGTGTCTGTTATTTTCTCAAAAATCAATTTTTACAATTCATCCCCAGCACAAAGCACTCCGCAGTCAACTGTGCCCGCACCCCATCAAAAGTCAAAGTCAAACAGTCAACATCAAGTATGACTCACGACAACAACTTGGTCCGGGTGAGCCACAGAATCGCCGCTTCCTCATCAAGCAAAATCTACAAAGCAAACGGTCTTCTAGGCCCCGCACTTCAGCAAACGGTCCTCCGGGTCCCGCACTTCAGCAAACGGTCCTCCAGGTCCCGCACTTCAGCAAACAGGTCCCGCTTCCAGCAAACGGATATCGTCATCAGCAAACGGATCTCGCTATCAGCAAACAGGTCCCCCTTCCAGCAAACGGATCTCGCTATCAGCAAACAGGTCCCGCTTCCAGCAAACGGATCTCGCTATCAGCAAACAGGTCCCGCTTCCAGCAAATGGATCTTGCTATCAGCAAACACGTTCCGCTTCCAGCAAACGGATCTCGCTATCAGCAAACAGGTCCTGCTTCCAGCAAACGGATCTCGCTATCAGCAAACAGGTCATGCTTCCAGCAAACAGATCTCGCTATCAGCAAACAGATCCCGCTTCCAGCAAACGGATCTCGCTGTCAGCAAACAGATCCTGCTTCCAGCAAACAGATCCCGCTTTCAACAAACGGATCCCGCTATTAGCAAAGCCGCTCACACAGGGAGCGCACCTTTATCTCTCAAAGCCGCTCACACAGGGAGCGTACCTCTATCCCCTGCAATTTCAAATTCCTGCTTTTATCAAGTCTTTTCTTTTTCTTGGTGATGTCCTAGGCGGATGTCTGTCTTTCGTCGGCGCGTTTGCTTCGCAATCCACGCCGCTTAGGGGCTTTGTAGACACCCCGCCTTGGACCGCTCACCCCGATTGCACACTTGATTTTGTGTTTTTCCCTCTTTTAAGTGTTTTCTGTTAGTTTCTGTTACTTTGGTTAAGTTCCAGACAGACTCTGTTAAGTCCCGGGACTAAACTGAATAACAGTTCTAACTTTCTAGTCCATTCTGTCAAAAATTGCTTTTCAGAGTCGCGCGCCTCCACCCCTTGAGGCCAGACGCACGTGCCTTCCGCCGCCTAGGTGGGATGCGCGCGCTTCTGGGGTGTGTCAGTTACAGATCTGCCCAAGAATCTCTCCCTTGCTCATTATACATGATTTTGCCCGGGAAAGATTTCTTGGAGACTCCGTTTGGCTCCAAAAACAGTCCTCTTTCAACTATAAAAACCCCTCCAATCCATCATTGGAAGGGACCTTGGACATCACTCCTTTTAGACCTTTTCCTTACCTCTTTTCTAGACTTTTCCTTGGGATTTCTTTGAGACCTTTGTCAACTAAGCATTCAACCTCTTCTTCAAGGCTTTTCAAAGGATACTATAGGTAAATGTCTTAAGCATCTTCTTCTTCTTCTTCTTCTTCTTCTTCTTCTTCTTCTTCTTCTTCTTCTTCTTCTTCTTCTTCTTCTTCTTCTTCTTCTTCTTCTTCTTCTTCTTCTTCTTCTTCTTCTTCTTCTTCTTCTTCTTCAATCAAATGTGCAATCACCCCAAAACCATTTGGGACATGACACCAATGGTCCTTTCATTACATTTAATTGGCCTAGGAGTCATCTCCCTACATTTTAAACTTTAAAACCCCTTTTTATCATTATTCTAATAGGAAGACCACATCTATCTTAAAAGTGATTTATGAACAAACAAGACCGATTTTGCTCGGGCGAAATGGGTGTTTAAGTACTTCCCATTTCGTAACCTAACCCCCGAACCCCTCATCCCAAAGAATCTCTGTTTTCATAAATCAAACTTAGGCTCATAAACATTAGGCTTTCTCGCGTTCCTCTAAAACGTGGGTGGTGACTCTAAAACAAAATTAGACATCCTAGGTAATTCACGCGCTCTATCCAAGCCGTGGTTCCCCCGGGGTATCTACAGAAAGAGATCAAGCTTCAAGGGTCTCCCAACACCTCAAGTCAAAGGTCTCTTGGTTTTAAATGAGGGATCTGATGTTATGAATGAATTTGATGATTTTTGTTAGAACTTACAACGAGATCATGAAGGAAGTCTTAGAGAAAAGGAAAAGGATTCAAGGAAATGCCAATATGATAACTCGACCAGAGTTACGGCCAGTCCCAATGTTTTGGCAAGTACTGCACCCCCTTCTCCAAGATCAAAATCACAGGCTGCACCTGAAGATCCGTTATTAGTTTAACTCAAGAAGACTCAAGCAAACATACCGTTTGAGATTTTATCACGCCAAGGCCTTATCTTCCACAACAACATCACCATCTCCCATGACTTTGAATAAGGGCTCCAATGTTATGAATGAATTTGATGATTTTTGTTAGAACTTTCAGCGAGATTATGAAGGAAGTCTTAGAGAAAAGGAAAAAGATTCAATAGGCTAAACTCACGTGACTGGGTTATAGCGGGAAATGCCTCGACCAATCCCAATGTTTCTCCAAGTACTGTACCCCCTTCTCCAAGATCAAAAGCACAGGCTGCATCCGAAGATCCGTTATTAGTTCAACTCAAGAAGACTCAAGCAAACATACCGTTTGAGACTTTATCATGCCAAAACCCTATCATCCGCAAAAACATCACCATCTCCCACGAGACATTTCCTGAAGATTCTACTGCATTTTCAACATGGACCCTCCGCCACTTGGGTACCAACCACAAAAAAAAAAGACGGCCATTCATCTCCAAACAAGAGGAAGATCACTTTCATGAGTTCTACCCAATGGTGCATCTTCTCTCAATACAATGCCAAGATAAGTTGGAGCTTCACACCGAAAGGTCTTCACATCCCACCATCTACAAGCTCGCAAACAATAAGCCCACGACACTTGGGGCTTAGTAATCTCTCGAAGCTTGGTATCAATGATCTGTTGGGTTTCCAAGTAACATGCGCAGCGGAAAATAGCATTTAAAATTTTATGAAACCCAAAGCCCATAGATCCGTTTATATGATTGAATCAAATACTTGCAATATGAATACTAGAAAACTAACCCTTGATGACTTTGAATTTGGTCTTTGATCTTGGTGGAGGAATTGAAGCTTTAATCACGAATAAGTACGAACACGAACTTTGAAGATGATAAGCTTCACCCTCTAGCGGTATCCATACATTGAACGAATATCAAGAACACTTGATCTTGGTTGCTAGACCAAAATTGTGAAACACGTTTTCACAATCAATATGAACTATATGGAATTTTATTTGTGTATTATTTTGTTCTTCAATCTAGGATATCTTATAACAAAATAAAACTCTCTCAAACTCTTTGGAGACTTGCACAAAAGCTTGGTGTTGTTCTGGCCCGAATTTGGCGGTTTATATACAAGTTAGACCTATTCCAAATAGGAAACTAGTATCTAAACCCGCCCAAAATTCTTTTCCAAATCAAATTAGGAAACCAGTCCCGACATGGTGTGCGGCTGCCCAAAAAACCTGTGCGGTCGCACATCTATCTGGAAGGTTTCTGGTACTTTCTGAGCTAAACTGTGCGGCCGCCCAAGCCCTTGTGTGCGATCGGACACTTTCCCCAGATTTCCCAAATTTCCAAATTCCTCCAAAGTCCTTTGACTCAATATTCCAATATAGTCCTTATTTAAGATTCGTTCTATTGTGTGTGACCCTCTAGGATTATACTAAGTTGGCAATGGGTTCAAACATGAAACCATAAAATAAGATTAGGTTCTAGCAAACCGTCATACCTACCCAAATAGTATAACTAGATACAAGTTCACATTCCTTTAGAATATGTCACAATCCCTTTGTCCACGATCTCATTGAACACAAGTCATGGTCAAATGGTCAATTTGTCTTTTTTCAATACTTTCTCGATTCCGAATATGTTGATAATCCAAATGACATTGATCTAATCAATTCATTTGAGTCCGGCCGAACATTTTCATCAACATCATTCCTACGAGAGGCCTAAGCTTGAGATCTCTCCGAAGAGGGACAAATCCATTTAGCTTATTATTCTTCCCTACGTGAATCCGATTATGCCAATCATACACTTTATAACTACCCGGTTAAAGGTAGCGTTTGAATATGTCAAACATAATGTTCATCAAGTGGAAGACTATAATAACTTCATGTCTAAGGATTCAAATGACATAACTAATATGAGATATATGTACGACATAGACCATAACGTAAATCTCATACAGCGGGTCATGTCCAGTACCTTGTTCCAAACAAGTACCCATAAATCTAACATGATCATCCCATGATCATTTAGCCTTTATACTAGTGCTTAACAAGTACTAGGGACAGAGATTATTATAAGTAAACATGAACAACAATACTAATCAAAACATCTCTTTATTGATATGAAATAAATGATAACAATTACAACGTATTAAACGTGCCTAGGGCACCACTACCAACAGTCTCCCACTTTCCCTAGGCCCAATCTCCCATGTATCTAATGCCCATGGACCTAACATGACCTTCATGTTTAGCTTGTGGAAGTCCCTTTGTTAGCGGGTCCGCAACATTGTCATCAGTAGGTACTTTGCATATATTTACGTCTCCCCTATCAACGATTTCTCGAATGATATAAAAACGCCTAAGTATGTGTTTGGATTTCTGATGTGCTCTTGGTTCCTTTGCTTGAGCAATAGCACCATTATTATCGCAATAAAGGTCTATTGGATTAGCAATACTAGGAACCACTTCAAGTTCAGTAATGAACTTCTTAATCCAAATAGCTTCCTTTGCAGCATCTGATGCAGCAATATACTCAGCTTTCGTCGTAGAATCAGTGGTTGTACTTTTCTTAGAACTCTTCCAGCTTACAGCTCCACCATTTAACATAAACACAAAACCCGATTGTGATCGACTATCATCTTTGTCGGTTTGGAAGCTTGCATCAGTGTAAGCATTTACCACGAGATCATCTTCCATTCCTCCATAGACCAAAAATGAATCTTTAGTTCTTCTCAAGTACTTAAGAATCGCTTTTACAGCCATCCAGTGATTTTCACCAGGGTCAGATTGGTATCTACTTGTCATGCTTAAAGCATAAGACACATCCGGCCTAGTACAAATCATGGCATACATGATGGACCCAATTGCCGAAGCGTATGGAACATCATTCATTTTCTCACGCTCATCTTTTGTCTTAGGACATTGAGTCTTGCTTAGAGAAATTCCATGTAACACTGGTAAGGTTCCTCTTTTAGAGTTTTCCATACGGAATCTTCTAATGACCTTGTCAATGTATGTACTTTGGATTAAACCAAGTAGCCTCCTTGATCTATCTCTATAGATCTTAATGCCAAGTATATATGCGGCTTCACCCATATCTTTCATTGCAAAGCATTTTCCTAACCAATTCTTCACGGACTGAAGTGTAGGAATATCGTTTCCAATGAGCAATATGTCATCCACGTATAGAATAAGGAATAGCACTATGCTCCCACTAATGTTCTTGTATACACAAGGTTCATCTTCGTTCTTGATGAAACCAAACTCTTTGACCGATTCATCAAAACAAAGATTCCAACTCCTTGAAGCTTGCTTCAATCCATAGATAGATCTCTGCAATTTGCATACCTTAAAATTCTGTTCAAAACCTTCCGGTTGTGTCATATACACATCCTCTTGTAGTTTTCCATTTAGGAAAGCGGTTTTGACATCCATTTACCATATTTCATAGTCATGATATGCGGCAATAGCAAGCAGAATTCTTATAGACTTGATCATTGCTACGGGTGAAAAGGTTTCATCATAGTCAATACCATGAACTTGCCTATAAGCTTTCGCTACAAGCCTAGCTTTGTAAGTATGCACCTTCCCATCCATGTCAGTCTTCTTCTTGAAGACCCATTTGCATCCTATGGTTTTTACACCTTTGGGCGCATCAATCAAGTTCCAAACTTGATTGTCTTGCATGGATTGCAATTCAGATTCCATAGCTCCAAGCCATTTATCCGAATCAGGAGAAGACATCGCCTCTTGGTAGGTTATCGGTTCATCATTCTTAATGATTTCCACCTCATTACTAACCGTTACGAGAAATCCATATCTCTCGTGCTCGGATCGTAACCTACTAGAGCTGCGAGTTGCTTGTGTATTTTGAACAGGTTCCACAACTCCTTGTGGTTCTTGTTATTGTTCCACTATTGGTTCAATGTTATTTTCTGGTTCTCGAATCTCTTCAAGATTTATTTTACTCCCACTGATTTCTTTGGAGAGAAACTCTTTCTCTAGAAAGACACCAGTTCGGGAAACAAAAACTTTGTTGTCCTCACGGTTGTAAAAGTAATATCCTCTAGTTTCCTTTGGATATCCCACGAAAATACATTTGTCAGATTTGTGTGCAAGTTTGTCAGAGACAAGTCTTTTGACAAAAGCTTCGCAACCCCAAATCTTCATGAAAGATAAACAAGTTTTCTTTCCGCTCCACATCTCATATGGAGTCTTTAGAACTGATTTAGTTGGAACACGATTTAGTGTGAATGCAGCGGTTTCTAGAGCGTAACCCCAAAAGGATATTGGAAGATCAACTTGACTCATCATTGATCGAACCATGTCTAACAAAGTCCGATTTCTCCTCTCGGACACACCATTCCATTGTGGTGTTCCGGGTGGAGTCAATTGTGAAACTATTCCACAATTCTTTAGATGATCATCAAATTCATGACTCAAGTATTCTAAACCTCGATCTGATCGAAGTGCCTTAATACTTTTGCCAAGTTGTTTTTCTACTTCATTTTGAAATATTCTAAATATCTCAAAGGCTTCACTTTTATGTTTCATTAGGTAAACATACCCAAATCTACTATAATCATCAGTGAAGGTTATGAAGTATTGAAATCCTCCCCTAGCATTGCTACTTAATGGTCCACATACATCGGAATGTATCAACCCCAATAAGTCGCTGAAGACACGACTCACAAGTATCATATGACTCAAAGTCACATGAACCCAAAAGTCCGTCCCCATGGAGTTTTGAGATACGCTTCTCATTAATATGACCAAGATGGCAATGCCAGAAATAAGTATGATTTACATCATTAGGTTTAGATTTCTTATTTATATGATAGACATTGTCATTATTTTCATTCTTGACATTCAAGACATAAAGGCCATTAAATGAATTAGCAATACCATAAAGCACATCATTTAAATAAATAGAAAATTTCTTATTCTCAATAAAAAACTTTAAACCTTCATTATCCAAACAAGAAATTGAAATAATATTTCTACTTAAATCCGGAACATAATAACAATTGTTCAAAATAAGAATTAATCCGGAAGGTAAAGTGACTTCATAAGTCCCTACGGCTAATGCAGCAACTCTTGCTCCATTCCCCATGCGTAGGTCTACTTCACCCTCTTTAAGTAGTCTCCTATTCTTTAGTCCCTGCACATTTAAACAAATGTGAGAACCACATCCGGTATCCAATACCCAAGAATCAGTGGTAGAAAGGAGAATATCTATCATATAGATACCTGAAGTCGACGCAGCCTTGCTGCCCTTCTTCTTCTTTTGCTCTTCCAAGAAAGCCTTGCAATTACGTTTCCAATGACCAATTTCTTGACAATGGAAATAGATTGCATCCTTTTTTGAATCGGGTTTGCCTCAGAAGCCTTGGCAACCTTTGCCTTGCTTATCTTGGGTTTGACAACTTTCTTACCCTTTCCTTTGGCACTAGCCTTCTTCCCATCATGAACCAAGAGCACGGGAGAACCTTTCTCCACAATCTTCATCTCCGCAGTTTTAAGCATCCCATGCATCTCGGAGAGATTCTTATCCATTCCATGCATGTTATAATTCATCACAAACTGATTATAACTTTTAGGCAATGAATTAAGAATAAGATCCGTGGCTAACTCCAATAGGATTGGATAGCCAAGTTTCTCAAGGTGCTCTACATAACCTTTCATTTTTAGTATGTGAGGACTCACTTGTTTCCCTTCATTCATTTTGCAAGAAGTGAATGCAACAATGGTCTTGTACCTCTCTTGCCTAGCTTGCTCTTGAAACATGGCTCTTAACTCCACGCCTATCCATAGGCTTCCAAATGTTCTAAACTTTGTTGGAGTTTTGAGCACATGGTAGCAAGCATGAGACAACTTACATCTCTAGAATTATTACGATGTTTCTTGTAATTGTCTCTTTCTGCCCTAGGGGCAGTAGGTTCTGGTTCAGCAGGAAGTGGCCCATCGAGAATGTACAACTTAACTTCTTGACTTAGAACAATTCTTAGGCTACGGATCCAATCCATAAAGTTAGTACCATTCTCTTGGAGCTTATCTTTCTCAAGGATCGATCGCAACGAAACTTGTCGCGACCCCGAACCCCGCGGGCCCGAGATCGCGAGCTGGACGTCGACTTAAACAATAAACTCCAAAATAATGAAGATAAAAATTTCCTTTTATACCAAAAGAGGATAACACAAGGTTTTGGAAAACAATTTAACCACAACAAAATAAAACTAGTATAAACCCCATGAGCTTATACACCAAA
Source organism: Campanula takesimana (assembly GCA_026119855.1). Lineage (NCBI taxonomy): Eukaryota > Viridiplantae > Streptophyta > Magnoliopsida > Asterales > Campanulaceae > Campanula > Campanula takesimana. Next base: position 951,033 of record JAOWBW010000263.1, on the reverse strand, counting down.
GTTATAAAATATACAAATCCTAATGACGTCAATGTTTGGTACAAATATCCCAAAAAGGTTACACATTTATATAATGTAAACCCACCAATATCAACCTGCCCCAAAAGCTCGAACCCACTCGACGTCCTGTCTCGTGATCAGCGAGTCTAATCCTTTCCACCTGGGGGGGGGGGTTAAGGAAAAACAAAGATAAAAAGAAAAGGGGGGGGGGGTGAGATAAATCTCAATAAGTTACTAATGCAACTACATGACATGCTATGATGCAAGAAGCAATAAACAATAATAAATATCACATAGCACATAGCATTTATCACTTAATAGATAGCAGCGGAAATAAACACATAACAAAGGATATAGCCAAGGTTTTCCCAAACTGATAAACCAAATAAAGGTCGCTGCGCAGCTTCAATAATCAACCATCAACATCTTCATAATAGCATGAAAGCTGAAGAGAAATCCCCGGTACCGGAACCAATAACAAAGTAATGTGCCACAAAGGGCGGGAGCCATGCCACAAAGTCATGCTCCAAACGTCTCAACCAAGACCAATCTGGAAGAGGAAAATAAGGGCAAAACAATGGTCGACACCATAATGGACTTGGCCGGTGCCATCACAATATCTCACATCGCCCGACACAACCACAAATACCAGCTGGACTTTCAAATCAATGCTAAGTAATAAATACTAGCTTAATTAAACAACTTAGGGTTCCAAAGTAGGGAACCATACAAAGTGATCACTAACAAGATGGAATGAACCAACAACACACCAGTAAGGTGTTCCAATAAACTCAACCATGATAACACAATTCCCATATCACGTTCAATCACAAAGGATCCAGTTAACTCAAGAACACAACCAAAACTACTCACTCATCTCGAAGAGCTCAAGGAGAGCTTTAAAACGATAATTTATACGCCTAAAACGGAGTCCGGATGAACAAGATATGGCCCTCGAAAGATTGGACAAAAAGGGGAAATAAATTTCACAACAGGGGAGAGGATGCGGGCGCCTCCTATGGGAGGGTGCGCGCGCCTCCTGAAGTCAGAAGGAAATGCGCCAAAAGGTAAGTGAGGGTGCGTGCGCTTCAAATAAAAGGGTGCGCGCGCCTCCATCCAACAGAAGGTTTTTGTTCAAGAGGGGCATAAGGGTGCGCGCGCCTACTATGGGAGGGTGCGCGCGCCTCCTTGCCCGGAAAGGCAAATTCCGGCTAAAAATTCTGGGTTTCTACCATTAACAACCCCAAATCCAAAACCAACCCAATCTTCACCATTTCTAACACTACCAAGATGTGAACTAAGGTACCTACACCATTTTGAACCAAAAGGACTCCCACAACATCATCTAAGGAACTTCAATCAAGGGTGATTCAAATACCAAAATTTCACAAAATGAACAAAAATGTAAATCATCACAAAATCAACCAAAGAAGCAATAAATGGAAATCATAGTATCATCTAAGCATAGGATGAACATTTTTAGCATCAATGGGGGGGGAAGTAACTTACCCGGATTTTCTCAAAGTTGATGGATTTAAAATATTTTTGGCCTCCTACGATCCTATCGACGATTTAAACAAGATTCATGTTATGAGAAATGAGAGATTATGAGAGGAAGATGAAGAAAATGAAGAGAGAAGGTAGAGAAGAAAACTTACCCAATTTCCATGGAAAGAGAGAGAGATATGCTGGGAGTGAGGGACAAGGTGAGGGTGAAAGAGTAGGGAGGTGAGGGAGAAGAGAGGGAGTAGGGAGAATTATTTGAAATGTTACACTAAGACCCCTCCCCTACTACCCCCTAATACTACTCTTCTTCAAATAAACTCCCCACTAACAAATAAGACTCAACACTTCTACACTAGCACAAATGACCCAAATAAAATGCTAGGCATAAATTAATATAACACATAAAATGCACACATAAATATTTAAATAAATAAATTAGCAAATAAATAAATAATAATTATTTATTACTAATAAAATAGAGCCTAGTTTTCGGGTCGTGACATTCACTCCCCCTTAAAGAAAATTCGACCCGAATTTTAACGAGACTTACCCGAATTAAAAAGCCACGGATATTTCCTCTCGATCTCATCTCGGAGCTCCCATGTCGATTCTTCAACATTATGATTCCTCCAAAGAACTCGAACCAACGCGATGCTTTTGTTTCTCAATTCTTGGACTTTGGCATCTAAAATCCAAACCGGTCGTTCCTCGTAAGTCATATCCGGCTCGATATCCTCCGGTATCCTCGGTAACACGTGAGATGGATCATGAACATACTTCCGAAGCATAGAAACGTGAAAAACATTATGTAATCGGTCCAAAGCTGGCGGTAACGCAAGACGATACGCTAGAAGTCCAACCTTTCCCAAAATCTCAAACGGGCCAATAAACCTCGGAGCCAATTTACCTTTCTTCCCAAACCTCCGAATACCCACCTTTGGAGATACTTTCAAGAACACAAAATCACCGGTCTGAAAACTAAGATCTCGCCTTCGGTTATCTGCATAGCTCTTATGTCGACTCTGGGCTGTTTTCAATCGATCCCGGATAACCCTGACTTTCTCAACCGAATCCCGAAGCAAATCAATACCCAAAACTTTCGCTTCACCGACCTCGTTCCAACAAATAGGCGATCTACACTTTCTTCCATACAAGGCCTCATACGGTGCCATCTCGATACTAGCCTGATAACTGTTGTTGTAAGAGAACTCCACTAACGGTAAATGTCTATCCCAAGAATCGGAAAAGTCTATCGAACAAGCTCGCAACATATCCTCCAAAATCTGAATGGTCCTCTCGGATTGACCATCGGTCTGAGGGTGAAAAGCTGTGCTGAATCTCAAATCTGTACCCAAAGTTTCCTGAAACGCCTTCCAGAATCTAGAAGTAAACCTCGGGTCTCGATCTGACACAATGCTAACCGGAACCCCATGCAATCTCACAATCTTATCAATGTAAAGGGTCGCAAGCTTCTCCATCGAATATCTGATGTCAATAGGCAAGAAATGGGCACTCTTGGTCAATCTATCCACGATGACCCAAACACTGTCATACTTCCTACGGGTACGAGGTAGTCCCGTAACGAAATCCATAGTCACATGCTCCCATTTCCACTCCGGAATCTCCAACGGCTGAAGTAGTCCCGCGGGTCTCTGATGCTCGGCTTTGACCTGCTGACAAGTTAAACATTTCGAAACATACTCGGCTATTTCCCTCTTCATATTATTCCACCAAAAATGTTGTTTCAAATTTTGATACATCTTCGTACTACCCGGATGAATAGTATATCTCGATTTCTGACCTTCATCTAAAACTTGTCTCTTTATCCCACCAACACCGGGTACACACAAACGATCACGGAAAGTCAAAACTCCACTCGAACTCAAGGAAAAATCCTCGAAATTCTTCTCTTTCAATTTACCCATTATCTTCACCAACTCGGGATCTTCTTTCTGAGCTTCCTTTATCCTCTGAATTAGGGTCGGAGATACCCTAATATTCGCAAAAATAGTCCCATGTCTCGATTCACGAGGAGACCAATCTCGAACATCCTCAAGCATTTTCCATTCACGGACCATCATCGAAGCCACATAAGATTTTATACTAATCGCATCTGCTACCACATTCTCCTTCCCCGGATGATAAGAAATCGTACAATCATAATCCTTCAATAATTCCATCCATCGGCGTTGCCTATTATTCAACTCTTTCTGGGAGAAAAGGTATTTCAAACTCTTGTGATCGGTAAAAATTTCAAACTTCGCCCCATAAAGGTAGTGCTTCCACTTATGCAACGCAAATACAATAGCCGCTAACTCCATGTCATGAGTCGGGTAATTCTGTTCACTAGGGGTCAACTTCCTCGAAGCATAGGCAATCACTTTTCTGTTCTGCATCAACACACAACCCAAACCCTCTTTCGAAGCATCACAGAAAATTACTAAATCGTCATTTCCGTTCGGCAAGGTCAAGATCGGTGCGGTAGTCAACCTCTTCTTCAATTCCTCAAAGCTACTTTGGCATTTTTCACTCCACACAAACGGTACATCCTTCCGGGTCAACTGAGTCATCGGAGTAGCAATCCTCGAAAACCCTTCTATAAATCTTCTGTAATACCCGGCCAAACCCAGAAAGCTACGAATCTCGGTCACTGACTCGGGTCTCTTCCAATCCACTATGGCTTCAATCTTTGAAGGATCCAACAAAATCCCATCTTTAGAAATCACATGGCCCAGAAAAGAAACCTTCTCGAGCCAAAATTCGTATTTACTAAACTTCGCAAATAATTTCTCCCTCGCAAGAATGGATAAAACTGTCCTCAAGTGCTGCTCGTGCTCCTCTCGGGATTTAGAGTAGACGAGTATATCATCAATAAAGACCACCACGAACGAATCAAGATAAGGATGGAAAATCCGATTCATTAAATCCATAAACACTGCTGGCGCATTGGTCAACCCAAACGACATAACCAAGAACTCATAATGACCATAACGGGTGCGAAAGGCAGTCTTTGGAATATCCTCCGATCGAATCTTCAACTGATGGTACCCACTCCTCAAATCAAGTTTAGAAAACACAACTGAGCCTTGAAGCTGATCAAACAAATCATCAATGTGAGGTAGAGGATACTTGTTCTTCACCGTAGCCTGATTCAACTTCCGGTAATCGATACACAATCTCAAAGAACCATCTTTCTTCCGCAGAAACAAAACCGGTGCTCCCCACGGGGAAACACTAGGGCGGATAAACCCTCGATCAAGCAACTCTTGCAACTGCACCTTTAGTTCCTTCAACTCTGCGGGAGCCAACCTATACGGTGATTTCGAAATTGGAGCCGTACCCGGCAAAAGATCTATACAAAATTCTATCTCACGATCGGGAGGCATATCATACTCAGAAGAGAAAACATCGGGAAATTCCCTAACTACCCGAACACTCTCCAAACTAGGGGATTCTTTCCTAGTATCAAGCACACTAGCCAAGTACCCCTCACAACCACGGTGCAATAATTTTCTCGCTTTCACATAAGAAATGATACGAAAATTTCTACCAAAAGGCATAGCCTCAAAAGTAAACTTAGGCACATCGGGAATAGAAAAAGTAACAACTTTGCTACGACAATCAATAGAGGCATGAAACTTGCTCAACCAATCCATACCCAAAATAACATCAAAGTCCTGAATAGGAAGGACTACCAAGTCCGCACGCAAGACATGACCACATATAAGCACGTCACAAGCACGGAAGACTTTATCGGTCACCAAACATTCTCCTATAGGGGTCGACACCTCTAGCACATAGGGAAAAGACTCAGATGCAACATTTAGTAAAGAAGTAAATTGCACAGAAATGTATGAATGAGATGATCCTGGATCTACTAACGCTCGTGCGCTCACACTAGATATAGAAATAATACCTCCAATAACTGTGGGATCATCTGTGGCTTGTTGTTGATTCATTGCAAACACTTTCCCTTGGACCTTGGGCTTTCCCGTAGCATCTTTTTTCTGACCCTGTGGAGCACCAGCTCCTATCCCAGACGGTTGACCTCTAATCCTCGGACAATCCCTCACATAATGCCCCATTTGGTGACAATTGGTGCACCTTCCCTGTTTCTTCCAACACCGGTCCTCTGAATGGCCTTCTTTTTGGCAATAGGAACAAAGTCTCCTATTTTGGTTCCCTTGGTTCCCGGAAGTAGTACCCGGGTTCCTTGGGGTCGGTTGCCCTCGGAACTGAGATTATCCCCCAAAGTTACCTCGGTTATCTGAACGGGATTGTGGCTTTCCTTGCCCTCCTTGTTTGCTCGGATTACTCACCTCTACCTTCTTCTTATGCTCCTCTATATCTTGCTCGATCATATAGGCTCGGTCCACCGCATCCTGGAATGTCACAATCCTTTGGGCTATAAGTTGAGTACGGATAGAAGTCTTCAAACCCCGGATAAACCTCATAGCTTTCTGTTCTTCGGTCCTCACAAGATAGTCACAATACCGGGCTAATTCTGTGAACTTAGACGAGTATTGAGCTATAGACAACAAACCTTGCTCCAAGTTGAGAAGCTCGATCTCCTTTCGGTTCTGATCCACTACCGGAATAAAATGCTCTTTGAACTTCCGCACAAACAATTCCCATGCATACACTGTGTGAGTGTCATCCCAACTAGCTTTAACTCCTTTCCACCAATGCTCGGCGGCACCCACAAGCTTATAAGCCGCAAACCGGACCCTATCCTCGTCCGTGCACCCAAACACATCATAGATTTTCTCCATTGACTCGATCCATAGCTCGGCCTTCTTCACATCGGGCTCACCATCAAACTCTCTTGGTTTCAATTTCAGAAATTGCTCCAGCCCATATCTCGGTGGTGCCACATGGTCTTCTCGTGGCCCTTGATCATGAATGGCCTTCATAGCGGCCTCAAACATTCCTTGGAACATTGCCCGGTTCTCTTCCCTTAAGTCATTCTGATTCTGTGCTCCACTAGAGCCTTCGCCTGCTCTCCTTCTATCCATTTCAAACAATTACCTGCATAAGACATCAACCGTTACTCACTCCGAACACAACTACCCACCTAGGTCATACTAGTCCACCTAGACTTATACTTAGAGCCAAACCATAGCTCTGATACCAACTGTCGTGACCCCGAACCCCGCGGGCCCGAGATCGCGAGCTAGACGTCGACTTAAACAATAAACTCCAAAATAATGAAGATAAAAATTTCCTTTTATACCAAAAGAGGATAACACAAGGTTTTGCAAAACAATTTAACCACAACAAAATAAAACTAGTATAAACCCCATGAGCTTATACACCAAAGTTATAAAATATACAAATCCTAATGACGTCAATGTTTGGTACAAATATCCCAAAAAGGTTACACATTTATATAATGTAAACCCACCAATATCAACCTGCCCCAAAAGCTCGAACCCACTCGACGTCCTGTCTCGTGATCAGCGAGTCTAATCCTTTCCACCTGGGGGGGGGGTAAGGAAAAACAAAGATAAAAAGAAAAGGGGGGGGGTGAGATAAATCTCAATAAGTTACTAATGCAACTACATGACATGCTATGATGCAAGAAGCAATAAACAATAATAAATATCACATAGCACATATTATTTATCACTTAATAGATAGCAGCGGAAATAAACACATAACAAAGGATATAGCCAAGGTTTTCCCAAACTGATAAACCAAATAAAGGTCGCTGCGCAGCTTCAATAATCAACCATCAACATCTTCATAATAGCATGAAAGCTGAAGAGAAATCCCCGGTACCGGAACCAATAACAAAGTAATGTGCCACAAAGGGCGGGAGCCATGCCACAAAGTCATGCTCCAAACGTCTCAACCAAGGCCAATCTGGAAGAGGAAAATAAGGGCAAAACAATGGTCGACACCATAATGGACTTGGCCGGTGCCATCACAATATCTCACATCGCCCGACACAACCACAAATACCAGCTGGACTTTCAAATCAATGCTAAGTAATAAATACTAGCTTAATTAAACAACTTAGGGTTCCAAAGTAGGGAACCATACAAAGTGATCACTAACAAGATGGAATGAACCAACAACACACCAGTAAGGTGTTCCAATAAACTCAACCATGATAACACAATTCCCATATCACGTTCAATCACAAAGGATCCAGTTAACTCAAGAACACAACCAAAACTACTCACTCATCTCGAAGATCTCAAGGAGTGCTTTAAAATGATAATTTATACGCCTAAAACGGAGTCCGGATGAACAAGATATGGCCCTCGAAAGATTGGACAAAAAGGGGAAATAAATTTCACAACAGGGGAGAGGATGCGCGCGCCTCCTGAAGTCAGAAGGAAATGCGCCAAAAGGTAAGTGAGGGTGCGCGCGCTTCAAATAAAAGGGTGCACGCGCCTCCATCCAACATAAGGTTTTTGTTAAAGAGGGGCATAAGGGTGCGCGCGCCTCCTATGGGAGGGTGCGCGCGCCTCCTTGCCCGGAAAGGCAAATTCTGGCTAAAAATTCTGGGTTTGTACCATTAACAACCCCAAATCCAAAACCAACCCAATCTTCACCATTTCTAACACTACCAAGATGTGAACTAAGGTACCTACACCATTTTGAACCAAAAGGACTCCCACAACATCATCTAAGGAACTTCAATCAAGGGTGATTCAAATACCAAAATTTCACAAAATGAACAAAAATGTAAATCATCACAAAATCAACCAAAGAATCAATAAATGGAAATCATAGTATCATCTAAGCATAGGATGAACATTTTTAGCATCAATGGGGGGGGGGGAAAGTAACTTACCCGGATTTTCTCAAAGTTGATGGATTTAAAATATTTTTGGCCTCCTACGATCCTATCGACGATCTAAACAAGATTCATGTTATGAGAAATGAGAGATTATGAGAGGAAGATGAAGAAAATGAAGAGAGAATGTAGAGAAGAAAACTTACCCAATTTCCATGGAAAGAGAGAGAGATATGCTGGGAGTGAGGGAGAAGGTGAGGGTGAAAGAGTAGGGAGGTGAGGGAGAAGAGAGGGAGTAGGGAGAATTATTTGAAATGTTACACTAAGACCCCTCCCCTACTACCCCCTAATACTACTCTTCTTCAAATAAACTCCCCACTAACAAATAAGACTCAACACTTCTACACTAGCACAAATGACCCAAATAAAATTCTAGGCATAAATTAATATAACCCATAAAATGCACACATAAATATTTAAATAAATAAATTAGCAAATAAATAAATAATAATTATTTATTACTAATAAAATAGAGCCTAGTTTTCGGGTCGTGACAAAACTGATTGAGTGTTGTTAGTCATTATCTACAAATATGCAAAATTTCTAAAATTTAATAAGTACCGGTTTCATTAAAGAAATAAATAATGTATTTTTCAAACAAAATACTCCCACTAAATTATATAACCTTCATATACATCCAATGTATAATATAATTTAATTGGGCTAAGATCCAACTTTAATTTAACTTTTGAGTCCACGGAGGCGGACCGCTCAAAACTAAATTAATTAGGTAGACTATCATGTCAATCATATCCCATATGATTCTTAGATTCTTTTATGAGATTCTTTGAGAAATCCAATTTTAAAAAGCATGTTTAATCTCATCTTTTGCCTAGGCCCAAAACTGTTTTGACGCCTAATTAAGTCCAACCATTTTAAACGTATAGGAACCATTCAATTTAATGCACCTTGCGGAGGCAAGCCCACATTGAATTAATGAACCTCATCTTGCTCATACATGAATAAAATTAATGCACCTCGCGGAGGCGAACCCACATCAAAATCATCCATGTATAAACAAGTGTTTTAATCATGGCATGGCAAAAAGAACTTAAAACTTTAAAACACATTTATGAGCACATAATATAAACATGTTACGCATCAAGTTTAGCCACTAAATTAATCTCCATTAATTTAAGCATAATATTTATGTATCATTAGTTTCTCTATAATTATGAGGATGAGACTCTTTGAACTTTGGTCATCATCTTCCAAATCAAGACAACAAGAAGTGCGGCCGAAACTAAGCCATCAGGCATCCACAATTCCGCACTAATTCAAGAAACCAAGAAAGTAGTACATGTGGCCGAAACTAAGCAATAGATGGTCTCGATAAATGTAGGCCAATTGCATCCACAATTCCACATGGATCTCTAATCATTGAATCAAGAACATTGTTTCTCAATTTTAGCAATTATGAACTCTTCATAATTCTAATTTCGTTTTATCTTTGAAACTTTGATTGCGATCAAGTTTGGGAAACACAATCTCGATGAACGTAGATTAGCCATCCAAACCTTGAACCAATCTTAGAATCACAAGATCAAAACAAATAGGAAAATCAAGCCCCAAGATCCACACCAAAACCAACTGCCCAAAACCCGTTCCAGATCAGCAGGTCTGGCCGGTATTGTCACTGATTCGGTTGGACCCCATCAAAATTTCAGAATCTGATTCTGATTCTGACAAACTGTGTGGCCGCCCAAGAAAATCTGTGCGGTCGGCCAACCATGTGCGATCGCCCAAAAATTTCTGTGCGTTCGCACAGTAGCATCAGACAAAATTTTTAAAGTTCGAAAATTTGTCTCAAAATTGTTTTCCCCGATTATTAAAACTTTGATCCAATAAAAAATTAATAATCAAACAATTCAGAATCCAACATAATTTTAGTGCGATTCAATAGTGCGATTAAAGTTTGTAAAACAATAAACCACATAAAATCATATAACACATAAACATCATATATCCAATATTCATATCATGTTAGGCACATAAACGATTTATATACACACAACATGATCTAGGTATTGAAATAATCAACATGAACGGGGCTCTGATACCACTGTTGGGTTTCCAAGTAACATGCGCAGCGGAAAATAACATTTAAAATTTTATGAAACCCAAAGCCCATAGATCCGTTCATATGATTGAATCAAATACTTGCAATATGAATACTAGAAAACTAACCCTTGATGACTTTGAATTTGGTTTTTGATCTTGGTGGAGGAATTGAAACTTTAATCACGAATAAGTAAGAACACGAACTTTGAAGATGATAAGCTTCACCCTCTTGCGGTATCCACACCTTGAACGAATCTTGGTGGAGGAATTGAAACTTTAATCACGAATAAGTAAGAACACGAACTTTGAAGATGATAAGCTTCACCCACTAGCGGTATCCACACCTTGAACGAATATCAAGAACACTTGATCTTGGTTGCTAGACCAAAATTGTGAAACACGTTTTCACAATCAATATGAACTATATGGAATTTTATTTGTGTATTATTTTGTTCTTCAATCTAGGATATCTTAGAACAAAATAAAACCCTCTCAAACTCTTTGGAGACTTGCACAAAAGCTTGGTGTTGTTCTGGCCCGAATTTGGTTGTTTATATACAAGTTAGACCTATTCCAAATAGGAAACTTGTGTCTAAACCCGTCCAAAATTTTTTTCCAAATCAAATTAGGAAATCAGTCCCGACATGGTGTGGGGCCGCCCAAAAAACTTGTGCGGTCGCACATCTATCTGGAAGGTTTCTGGTACTTTCTGAGCTAAACTGTGCGGCCGCCCAAGCCCTTGTGTGCGGTCGCACACTTTCCCCATATTTCCCAAATTTCCAAATTCCTCCAAAGTCCTTTGACTCAATATTCCAATATAGTCCTTATTTAAGATTCGTTCTATTGTGTGTGACCCTCTAGGATTATACTAAGTTGGCAATGGGTTCAAACATGAAATCATAAGATATGATTAGGTTCTAGCAAACCGTCATACCTACCCAAATAGTATAACTAGATACAAGTTCGAATTCCTTTAGAATATGTCACAATCCTTTTGTCCACGATCTCATTGAACACAAGTCATGGTCAAACGGTCAACTTGTTTTTGTTCAATACTTTCTCGATTCCGAATATGTTGATAATCCAAATGACATTGATCTAATCAATTCATTTGAGTCCGGCCGAACATTTTCATCAACATCATTCCTACGAGAGGCCTAAGCTTGAGATCTCTCCGGAGAGGGACAAATCCATTTAGCTTATTATTCTTCTCTACGTGAATCCGGTTATGCCAATCATACACTTTATAACTACCCGGTTAAAGGTAGCGTTTGAATATGTCAAACATAATGTTCATCAAGTGGAAGACTATAATAACTTCATGTCTAAAGATTCAAATGACATAACTAATATGATATATATGTACGACATAGACCATAACATAAATATCATACAGCGGGTCATGTCCAGTACCTTGTTCCAAACAAGTACCCATAAATCTAACATGATCATCCCATGGTCATTTAGCCTTTATACTAGTGCTTAACAAGTACTAGGGACGGAGATTATTATAAGTAAACATGAACAACAATAATAATCAAAACATCTCTTTATTGATATAAAATAAATGATAACAATTACAACGTTTATTAAACGTGCCTAGGGCACCACTACCAACATGATCTTCTCTTGGAGCTTGCTCACGTCAACAACAAAAGGCGATTTATTTGAAAAGGTCAAGAGTCGATTCATCTTGGGACTATGCAAGTCTCTCATAGTTTGGCATCAAAGGCATTCTAGGGGCTTTACAATCAGCAACTCCTTAGTATCTCGGCATCAAAAGTCTTTTGAAGCCCCATAATCAATAAATCTCTTGGAGCTAGACATCACATTTCGTTGGGCACAACAACAGCGACAACAGAATTCGAGCGAGGCAATCCGGACTTCGATTGAACATGACTTGATCTTGGGTTGGCTTTACAAACACACAATGGTTAAAATGGTTCACCCACGAACTAAAAAAAATCTTTTTCTCACGTGTGTGCATATTCTTTTCTTTCTAATTAAAAAAAAAGGGAGAGATTTTATTTTCTTTTTTCTTTTCTTGCGCAAAATTATGTGTTTCCTTTTTGCTTTTCTCCTAGCATTCTCCCCCAGCATTCTCCACCATCCTTGAACTACGCTGGTCTAATTCCTTTCAAGGGATACGTAGGCGGCCTTTGGGCACGACCAACCCATCATTCAGAATGCCATCTCACCAACGCTCCATCAAAGGCAAAGGCAACTCATCACCATCATCACTTCATCATTATTCGAATCTATCTAACGGAAAGTGCATACTTACAAAGCTAGGCAACTCATCACCATCAACACACATAACAGGTACCATCACAAAGTCAACAACATCTGCAACTTAAGGCACTTCATCCCCAGCAGAAAGTGGTCCGCAGTCAACTACGTCCACATCCCCACAGGGTCAAACAACTGCAGTTCATTGGCAACGAACTTGGTCCACAGCGAACCACTGAGATCACCACCTCATCAGCAAAGTCTACTCAACAAATGCACATTCAGCAGACGGTTCCTCGAATCTCGCAATTAGCAAACAGGTCCCTCTTCCAGCAAATGGATCCCGCCACCAGCAAACGGATCCCGCAATCAGCAAACGGATCCCGCTTCCAGCAAACGGATACCGCCATTAGCAAACGGATCCCGCTTCCAGCAAACGGATCCCGCCATCAGCAAACGGATCTCGCTATCAGGAAACAGGTTCCGCTTCCAGCAAACGGACCCCGCCATCAGCAAACGGATCCCGCTTCCAGCAAACGGATCCCGCCATTAGCAAACAGATCCCGCTTCCAGCAAACGGATCCCGCCATCAGCAAAGGATCCCACTTTCAGCAAACGGATCTCGCTATCAGCAAACAGGTCCCGCTTTCAGCAAACGGATCCCCAGATCCCGCTATCGGCCACGGTGGGCCGCTTCGTGCCACCGAACCCATTTTATTAGCAAAATTCGCTCACACAGGGAGCGCACCTCTATCTCTCGCAATTCAAATTCTTACTTTATCGAGTCTTTGTTTTCTCTTGTCGATGTCCTCGGCGGTTGTCTTTCTTTTGTCGACGCATTTTAATTTGCAATCCACGTCGCCGAGGGGCTCTGTAGACACCCCGCCTTGGACCTCTCACCCCTATTGCATACATAGTATTTTTATTTAACTTGTTTTTGTTAATTTCTGTTACTTCGGTTAAGTTCCTAACTGATTCCGTTAGTTTTGGACTAACTGCATAACAGAATTAATTTTAGAGTCATTCTGTCATTCTGTCTTTCTCAGACGCGGGCGCCTCCAATACTGTCCACGGCCCGCGCGCGCCTCTCGCCCCAAAATCCGGAAGCGCGCGCCTCCCGATATGGCAGTAACAGATTGCACCATTTTCCCCTCCATTTTCTTATTTACAACATCCTTTCTTGATCACAAAAAACACTCTTTTTACATCCACATTCATCCCCCCTTATTTTGTAACTCCCAAATCCTTTATTCTAGCCTTTTCCCCAAAACAAATGATTTTATCTTTATTTCTTTTATTCTCTTTTATTTATTATTTTATTTATCTTATTTTTGATTGGTCAATTCCATTTCATACGGATGATCATCTTTTCTCTCCAAACATTTCCCTCCTATTTTTACCTATGAAAACCCCCTCCTTCTACCTTAGAGAGGGACTCTCTTTTTGGACCAAACTTTTATCATCTACAACTACACTATACATAAATTCTCCCAACAAGAGTTCTTAGTAACAAGACTCTACACAAATTGTTCTACAACAATTTCTCTACAACAACACCATTTTCAAGTCCAAGTTTGAAGTCCTCTTTCTTAAGGTACTTTATTCTTCTTCTCTTATTTTACATGTCTTAGTAATGTATGCAATCCCCATCAATTGGGACATGACCAAATGACCACTTTACTACATTAAAGTTGGTTAAGGTTATCCCCCTACATTTTCATCTCTACTTTAATTTACCATTCTTTTCTTAACATAATTGTTAGAATAGTTTGACATGTAATATTTACCATTAAATAAATAAAACAACTCTATTTTATTTTCCTTTGTATATTTCCCCTTTCTTTTCATTGTAATTGTTAGCACTTGTATATTAATAAATCGAAAGACTTTCTCATGCATTAGAACATCAAAAGTAGCAAGACCCGCGTAAGCGGGGCGAAGTGGGTGTTTAAGTACTTCCCACTCCGTCACCTAACCCCCGAACCCATGTTTTCCCGAATCTCTGGTTTTGTATATAAAATTGGCTTCTTTTTTTTTTTAGGTTTTTCTTATGTTCCTCTAAAACATAGGTGGCGACTCTTAAAATCAATTAGACATCCTAGGATAATTCACCGCTCTAGCCAAGTGGGGTTTTCCCGGGGTATCTACAACGGCTAAGTTGGGTCAGAGGGACCTTTTTTCCTTTCTGTCTTGTTTTGTCAATGTCTATACAAATAAACCCCCTGTTTTCAGTTAAAAATCAATAACCAGTTAAAACTACAATTTTCCGTTAAAAACACACACACACACATGCACTTTTCGTTAACAAACATAAGGGAGACTCGGCTTTGTCCGAGGCGACTTGGGTGACGTCAAACTCTTCCCAAGTCGTAATGTGACCTCCGAACTCATTAATCTCTAACCATTTTCATTTGTTGGGTTAAAAGTTAACAAATGTGGCGACCCCGTTAAATATGTTTAGTTCACGTGTTTGGCTTTTCTTCCTTGAGCGAACCCGCGTTTCGCCCTGAGGGGGAGGATCCTTACACAATGTCACCACCTTTGCCGACATGGGCCTTCCACCATTTGGTTCCGACCACAATGAGGCCATTTATCTCAAGGTGAGAGCAAGGGGGAGACCTATCTCAAGAGTCTTGGTTGACGGTGGTTCCGCACTCAACTTAATGCCCGGTCGAATCATGGGCATACTGGGCTTAAGAATTCAGATTTGAAGCCTTCTACCCAAGTAATCAGAGGTTACGACAGCACTGCCCGCACAGTCATGGGTATGGTGGAAATAGACATTGAGTTTGGGAGCATGGATATGTCCATCCCATTTCAAGTGCTCGATGTGCCTTCTTCATTTAACTTACTCTTGGGCCGCCCATGGATACAAAGTTCTAATGTCATCCCTTCGACTCTCCATCAATGTGTGAAGTTCAGAAATGGGGATGAAATAGTGACCGTTATGGCAGAAAACGTCAATATCCACAGAAAGGGGGAACCCATTCACCAAATTCAGCATGGTTTAGCAGACTCTACTCTCTCCGGCGTCTCAATCAACGCCATTGACAAAGAAGAGGGAAACAGATCTTGGACCCTCGGCAATCGCAAGGTCCTCCGTATAATGAGGAATATGGACTACTTCCCCGGTTTAGGCCTAGGGAAATACCAACAAGGTAGAATGCAACCCGTGGAGGTCCCATTCGTCAAGAACAAATTCGGTTTGGGATACGAACCTTCCAGAGATGACTTGAAACACGAGCAAGCCATCAAGAATGAAAAGGCCCGAGCTCGTAGGTAAGGCCGTTATAATGAGATTCCCAATTTGAGGCCTTACCGCAAGACACTGAATGGCTACTTTGTCCATCAAGGAGAAGAGGTTCTGTAAGTAATCTATCCCGAGCCATGGGTCAACAGCAAGGGCATCAGAAAGCCCGGTCTTGAAATCTTCTCCGACTGTGAGATTCAGAAATCCAAAAAGGAACTAACTCCTATGTCGCCCCGAGAGTGGTGGGGAAAGAAGGTGACCATAGAGTCCGAGACAGAGATTACCGTGGGGGAAGAATTGGCGGATTTAGCCTCCATGTTCGAAGAACTCGCCATCATGGAAGAGTTCCAAGTAAATGCCATCTACGACACTGACACGAGAAGGGAAACTATCAGTGAGATCCAGCCAAGCTCCGAGCCAATCAATAGCTGGTATTCGACAAAGGGCCCGTGGTATCTGAGGAATTCTTGGTCGAGAAGATGGGTTGCATTACGCAAAAGGTTATAAAGGAAGACTTGTTCACTTTCACTTTTGAGTCCGAGAGTGTTTCCGATCCCTCACCCAGGAGGATATGGAAGCCATAGCCGATAGTGTGTTCCCTTTCTTTGTTAATGAAAAATTTGATCTTTCCGAGTACCCTGAGATTGCAAACATCATGAATGATGAATTAACTAATAATGAATCTAATGAACTAGTTAATAACGATTCAAATAATGATGAAATAGACCACGAAAACACAACATACTTAAATGAACTTGCTCAACAGGTCCGTAGTCATGGTGAAAATGGTCCAGGCGCTGACGAAGAATTGCATGTTGTTAATCTAGGTACCGACGAAGAGCCGAAAGAAACCAAGATCGGAAGCTTCTTCAAGGGGGAAGAGAAGGACAGATTGACTGCACTGCTCAAAGAGTTCGTGGATGTATTTGCATGGTCATACAAAGACATGCCGGGTTTAGACAGAAAGGTCGCGGAGCACAAAATTCCGATCAGAGATGATGCTAAGACGACAAAGCAGAAACTCAGAAAGATCAAGCCAGAATGGTCTCTACAAGTAAAAGAAGAGATAGAGAAGCTTCTCAGTGTAGGCTTCATCAAATTTATTGAGTATCCAATATGGCTAGTCAATGTGGTCACAGTCTGAAAGGCTAATGGCAAGGTTCGTGTTTGTGTGGACTTCCGGGATTTGAACAAAGCTTCTATAAAGGATGACTTTCCACTACCCAACATCGACATGCTAGTCGACTCCACTGCTGCCTACAAGGTCCGCTCATTTGTGGATGGTTTTGCTGGGTACAATCAGATTCTCATGGCTGAAGAAGGTCAACACAAGACTGCTTTCACAACACCATGGGGCACCTTTTGCTACACAGTTATCCCGTTTGGGTTAAGGAACGCTGGGGCTACTTATCAAAGGGCTGTTACAGACTTGTTCCATGACATGATTCACAAAGAGATTGAGGTCTACGTGGACAACATGATCATCCACTCCAAAGGGACCGACGGTCAACACTTGATCGACCTCCGCAAGTTCTTTGAAAGGCTTCGGCAACACAAAATGAGGCTCAATCCCGCAAAGTGCACTTTTGGGGTTATACGAGGTAAAGTTTTTGGCTACATGGTCACAGAAAGGAGCATTCAAGCAGATCCCTCAAAAATCAAGGCAATCATTGACATGCCTCCTCCCAAGACACATAAAAAAATCAAAGGTTTCATGGGCAGACTTCAGTACATCAGTCGGTTTGTGCACCAGCTTACTTCCATGTGCGAGCCAATCTTCAAGTTACTCAAGAAGAACGTGGTTCTAGAATGGACCAATGATTGCCAAGAAGCCTTCGACCAAGTGAAGCATTACTTGACATGCCCTCCAGTTTTGGTTCCACCTCACAAGGAGAAACCTCTCTTGATCTACCTCACAGTGAATGATGAAGCCCTTGGGGCTATGCTAGCACAAGAGCAACAAGACTCCACAAAGGAGAATGCCATTTATTTTGTCAGTCGCCGATTTCAAGGACGCGAAAAGAACTACTCCGTCTTGGAGAAGTCATGTGCAACACTGGTTTAGGTTACTCAAAATCTCAAATATTACATGGAAGCTTTTCCAATCAAGCTAGTAGCAAAAGTGGACCCGCTCCGCTACATCTTTGAGAAGCCTTTCATGTCAACAAGGATAGCCAAATGGTACTTCATGCTCGCCGGCTATGATATCACTCACACTCAAATCCATCTGGGGGAAAGTGTACAGTGATCAGCTTGCTGAATTTCCGTGTGACGAAGTGAAGGGGGAGGACTTATAGTTTCCTGACGAGCACTTTGTTTGCACTACAATCGAAGAAATTAAGTGTCAACTCTTTTTCGATGGCGCCGCCAATAAACATGGTTATGGGATAGGAATGTTGCTTATTGATCCAAAGGACATCTATACTCCAATTGCAATCCACCTTGATTTCGAAGCTACCAACAACATTGCCGAGTACGAGGCATGGATAGCGGGGCTAGAAGCAGTGATAGAAAGAAATGTCACAGATCTAGAAGTATTCGGTGAATCCCTGCTCCTTATCAATCAGACATCGCGTAAATGGCGAATCCAAGACTTGACCCTCCAAAGTCCATCCTACGGGAAGCAACAGATAGTCATTCATTCTAGTGGCCGTGGATGACTTCACAAAGTGAGTCGAAGCGCAAGCTTACCGAGTTCTCAACGCCAAGAAAGTGGCCGAATTCGTGAAGAACAACATCGTGTGCCGATATGGTATTCCTCATTAGATCATCTCCGACAATGGCTCTCACTTTGAGAAAGAAATGGATGCACTTTTGGTTAACTACAAAATTACCAAGCACAAGTCATCCTCGTACCGTCCCCAAGCCAATGGAGCGGTCGAAGCAGCAAATAAGACAATCGAGATCATCATACGAAAAACGGCTTCAACGGGAAGGGATTGGCCCGAGAAATTACCATTAGCATTGTGGGGCTACCGCACATCAATACGGTCAACAATGGGAGAAACTCCGTACTCATTAGTTTATGGTTCTGAAGCCGTACTCCCAGTTGAACTCGAGGTTCCTTCTCTACGGGTCTTACTCGAGAACCAAGTCAACAAGGTTGACTGGATGCAAAGTCAATATGAGCAACTAGCCCTACTCGACGAAAAGAGGTTAAGAGCGTTTGAACGTACAAGGGCTTATCAACAAAGAATAGCAAGGGCTTTCAACAAGAAGGTGAAGCCTCGAAATATCAAAGTGGAAGACTTGGTCCTAAGACAACATCCTCCCAATGCCATAAATCCCCTTGGGAAATGGGGACCTCGATGGATTGGTCCTTACGTGGTCAAGAAAATACTAAGCGGCGGTGCGGTTCGACTCGTAGACTTGGATGGCGATCAATTACCAAAGGAGGTCAACCTTGACAGCCTCAAGAAGTTCTACGCTTAACAAATAAAGACCATTTAAAAAAAAAAAAAACTCGCTAGGTTGAAAACCCGGAAGGGCGGCCTAGGCAAAAATTAGAGCACGTGCAAAAAAGAAGCCCGCTAGATTGAATACCGGAAAGGGCGGTCTAGGCAAAAAACAGGGTGCACAAAAAAAATGGTCTTCATTTGTTTGAACTACAGAGACCTGAGCCTCTCTACGAGAGGAACGTAGGCAACCTTCGGGTGCGGTCTAAAACAATAATTTTTACCCAATCATGTCATAACAAAATGCAATTTTATTCAATCTCTTAAATCATTTTGATCATTACAACAGATAATGTTGAGTAATAAAAAAATATAAAACATTAAATCCTAAACAAGTGGTCTACTTAATTACAATCTTGGGGTACTAGAAAAAATCTAATTTTCTCTTAGCTTTCGAATGGTTACCCGAACGGCTCTCAATCCTACTCTTCTTGGGAGGTCTAGGAACACTAAGGCGGACTGAAATCTTCTGAGCAGCAACACACCTCCGAGCGTAAAAGTTATCCAAATGACTGCCAAAAGGGCCAGTCAAAATGTTGTAAGAATCAACAGCAGCCTCCCTATATCTCAAAGCACTGTTGGGCTCAAAGTCCTTTCCTAGCAACTCAGTGCGAAGCACGTCAACCCAAGTAACGCCGCGATAAAGGGTGCCAAACAGATAATCCAGATAACTCTCGGGAAGAAAGATACTACCCCAGTGAATAGGGGCAGAAGCCCACCAATGGCGATCATCTCCCCAAGCTGACTGAAACTCTCTTGAAAAGTCTAGACCCATATATAAAACTGGACGGAGCACTCCACTCCTCGGGAAAGGAATAATCTGTTGGCGACTGAACTTCCTCAAAACCCGCTCCGGATGGTAAAATGAAGAGTCTCTCAAGCCGGGTAAGACCACATGCTCAAAACCTGAGGTCCATTCCACAAAAGGACGGAGACCCCAAGAAGGAGGACACCACTCAATGTCAGCCGATAACCGAGACGCAAGGAATGTCTTCCAACCATTTTCAGATAAATCCCGAGTCAGCAGTTTTCTCCTGTGAACAGCAAAAGGAGACAGATCACCCTCCGGAGAATAAATCCTGAAGTGTTCCCAGAGCCATATGGTCAAAAGCAAGGGGCTTCCTCATCTCATCTCACCCGTCCGATGCAACTCATCTAAGCCATTCAAGTGTTAGTACCCAACCTGAAAATGAGTTGTCAGGCATTCTAGAACTCACAGGGACCGCCCAGGTATTTACGAATTGCACAGGACTTATCCAAGATTTCCTGAAAAGCCCAGATAAGAAGATGTTGACGACCTAATTGGATGAGGCTGCAAAGATAGATGTTATCTCATCATCCTCCAGAGTCCAGATTGATCAGAGCCTCGGTAATTGTGTCAATCTCTTGGACCGGCCGGGCGGCCACTCCTTCCAGGTCAACTTTTCTTATAAATAGGTGACCTCAGTTCATAATTTCAACACAATTCTCTCCCCTGAGTTCTATAGCCTAAAATGACGGCAGAACTCTCTCTCCAAGCCTTTCTAGCAATCCCGAAGGTCCGGCGAATCCGCACAAGAGATTTGACTTCGTTCTTGTCAAGATTGGTGAGAATTTGTCATGTTTTCTTAGTTTAGATCTGATTTATGCTAGTTTCATTATGTTTATACATCTATATTCATATGATTCATAATGTGCTCTTCATGTTCTTAATAGAATTCATAATATTCTCTATGTCTAGGGTAGCGATCTTCATGCTTATGTGTTATTTCATACATGTTTCATGATATTATTATTATTATGCTAGATCTACGGCTTATCCTGCATAACATGCTAGATCTAATGTTTTAATCCCTACTCATATTGTGTAGCCGATGATGATCCACAAGATCTAGGAACTACTTCTAAACCCTAAACTTTAGGTAAATATTCCCATGATCAGTAAATCTCCAAGGATGAATATGATGAATATACATTGATCTTATCAATGGTATAATCATTATTCTAGGATGTGATCATCTTGTATGATTCTTTATCCCCCCTTCATTATGCATGATCCCGCTTCTTCTCTCTATTCTGATATTGTGCGAACTACGCTGACATGAGCTTCTCATCACGAGAAGAACGTAGGCAATCTTTTGGATCCGGTCTCAATCACTAACACACTACTAACACATTCATCATGATAGAAAGTCCGACTTCTCGGGCGATAGGATTGATAACTTGATATTCTTCTCTTGTCATAACTTGACCCCCGAACCCTCTCTGTTAGCTGTTTCTTAATGTTTTAGCTCAATAAAAACAACGTGGCGACTCTTAATAAAGTTAAATGCCAATTTGAATATCCTAATCCCATAGAAAAGATAAATAAAGATAATAAAAGAAAGACTTCCCGTGCGTCGCCCGCATTCGGAAAGGGGTATTCACAGTGGCGACTCCGCTGGGGACTAGCTTTGAACATCTTCAAACATAGAGGGTCAAACTTTCGTCAATATCATGATTGTACTTACTTGTTCTTTCCCCCCTGTACTTTATCTCTTGTACATATTTGCTTCCCTTGTACTTTAGTGCGTTAATATCTTTAATGTTCCCTATTGTACCCTTTCTAACTGTTTTGCATTTCATACATGTAAATACAAAAAACTCTCTCTTTTCTCCCTAAAAAATAACTAGTTGTTGTCCGCACACTACCACTAGGTCCGTGTCACACTGCACACCCTACTGGATACTCCGTTGAGTGCACATATTTTGATGATCCTGTCGCCTCTATCTTCGTGGCACCCGGGCTATCTAACTCACTGTTTTCACTTGTCAAGCAGTCGAGGTTAATCCCTTGTTCATTTCGAAACCCTGCACTCACAGAGTCTAGGACACTCCAAAGTTGACCGGTTGGTTTGACTAGCTTTTCTTTATAGACAATTAACGTGTCGTTCATGCCGTCATCCGTTAAGTCTTTAATGAGTCGAGATCCTTCGAGAGAAAAAAAAAAGCACAAAAAAATGAAATTCCCTACAAGGGTGTGCATATAGTAAGCCGAGTGATACTTTGTACAAGGATCTCAACTCATTAAAAACTTAACGGAAGTAACATAAACGTTACGTTAAATGCCTTTAAACAAAGGTTAGTCACTAGGATCCGTTCGGTCGGTGGAAGTCGCTTGCCCTATAGGACCCTCGCCCAAATTGTCCATTTGGGAGGTGCAATACAGGTGAAAAACGAGGGGTCTATAGACGTAGTGATGACCTCCACTGATCCAGGTTTTGTAGATAGTAACCCAAAAGGGGTACCCCTTCCAACCATTAGGACTAATAATATACTGTTTTTGTAAAATAATAAAATACATTGTATGAGCCTTGTCCCGTCCTAAACCTCTCGTCCGCTACCTCTACAGAGAAGCAAGTTTGGGTCCGTTCCGGTGGTCATCTTCAACGGTCAAGCCTTCCACAATCTCAGTCTTCGGTCTCTGCATCAACAATGTCTCCATCATCAGAGCCTGCTACTCCTAGTGTCTCCACTCCGCCAGCCTCCTCTTCTGCCGATCTAGAGATCACCGCTAGTATCAAGCCCTCGGACATTCCACCACCTCTCCATGCTTTCTTCACCAACCTCATGCTACAGATTTCCAAGCTTGAGGATAGGAGCAAGTCTTTAGAAAGGGTCAACCAAGAGCTCAAAGATCATCTTCATACTGAAATGAAGAAGAAAGGTGTAGCAACTAGTTTCCATAATGGGGAGGCTATTCTTATCAAAGATGAGACAGTGCCTGTGACTTACCCTACCAATGATGATTCTATCCCTCTCAAAGTTCCCAACTACCAAAGGGTTTCGCCTCCTGATTTTGGTACTAAAGCAACCTCCAGTAAGGGTCCATATGAGCCGTCACCAGAATTGATGGGTAGTTACTTGTCCTCTACCAAGTTGCCACCGCCTTCACTACCATTGAGCATCGGTGCCACCGTACCTACAATCTCCACTGCTCCTCTCGCTACTCAAGCCTATGGTAGCACAGACTTCTCCAATCACCCTCTAGTGGTTGCCATACAAGAACAGATCCGCAAGCTATCCGACACGGTCTCCAAGCAATCCGCTCCGATAGTCAAAACTATTGACCCAAGCAATGTGGGTGATCTACCTAGGGACTTCAAGATGCCGAAGGTATCTACATTCCATGGTATTACTTGTCCCAATACTCATCTCGACAGTTATGTACTAGCCATGAGAGCCCGTAACTGCACCAATGAGCAAATGGCCCGAGTCTTCCACACCACCTTGGACGGAATCGCTCTCCGTTGGTTCTTGAGTTTGGATCCCTCCGAACGAGAGACATGGGAACAAATCACCGCTACTTTCTGCGAGAAGTATCAGTCAAACCTAGATTGGCACGTTAACCGTACTAATTTAGAGAACACAATGCAAAGGCCCGGCGAGCCTATCTATGACTTCTACAAGAGATGGAACCACAAGCTAGCAGAGGTACAATACCCTCCTAAAGTAAAGGAACAAAAGCAAATTTTCTTCAAATGCTTGTTTCCCGAGCTTAGGGTGGTGATTGGCAATGGTTACTTTCCTGATCTGCGAGAAATGGTCGATGCTGGGGTCAGACACGAAGCTGGCATTACTGGTGTTATTAAAGAAACTGCCAAAACGGGAAACTCTTCCTTCCGCTACAAACCTCCGACAAGTACCACTCCTAGATCTAAAGAGGTCGCCGGTCAAGTAAACATGGTTCAGGACAATTCTGCCTTTGATGTCCAAGCAGTTACAAGCGACTTTACACGGAAAGAAGATCATTTCGATGACTTTCGCATGCCTACTAGAAAAGTGTTCGAAGTTTTGATAAAGAAGGGCTTGATCAAGCCACTTGAGAACTATAAACCATTCAATAAGAAAGTTGTTCTTGATGCAACCAAGTTCTGCAAGTATCATAAGCACATCGGACACGTCACCGACGACTGCATCCAACTCAAGCGTGCGTTCCAAAAGCTCATAGCCGATGGAAAGATTGAGAAGCCTAAAGGCCCGAACACCGTAGCAAACACGCTACCAAATAATGGAGGTGTGAATACGGTCGATGATGACAAGATAGGCTTGCTAGAGATGATAGACGCCTTCGAGCAATTACAAATCACCCTAGATCTCATGTACAATGGTCTGATAGAAATGAGGATGATTCAACCGTTGGAAAGATATCATCCCCACCTGGACGGCAATCAAGAAAGGTTTTGTGATTACCACCAAGTCACCGGTCATGACATTGAAGATCGTTTCGCTCTAAAGACTCTTATTTAAGAACTTATACATAAGGGTCAAGTAGAGGACCCTAGAGAGGCTCTCATTAGAGTTAGAAATGGGACAGACTTCGCCAATCTGACCGAAATGACTGTGGCAGATGGTGAGGCACCCGATGTTGACTCGGATTGTGCTTCAGAAATTATTAATGATAGTGATTTTCCTTATTACTCTCTGTCATTATATAATTTATCTCCAAACACCGCATTCTCATCATCCCCCGAAAACTTCGTATCCATGATCCAAGACCAGACAAACAATGTCGATCCAAGGACGTTGGTGTCACCAATGGTTGATAAGTTGAAGAATTGGTGCACATATGGTGGGCCCATAGCAACGACAGACTTTATGATCGAGGAGCTTGGACTGACTGCTCCCCCTATAACCTCCCCTATCGAGTCTTCTGTTAACTCACCAAAGTCGTCTAGGTCCGATGTCTTCACCTATGAATTCGAGTCTTCATCCAAGTATAACAACCTCACGTCGGAAGACTATGAAATTATCGGTAACGCCATCTTTCCCTTTGCTCTAAATGAAAATCTCGATCTTTCCGAGTATCCCGCTATAGCCGCTCTTATAAATGATAAATTAACTAATCAATCTTATGATGTACAAATGGTTAATAACGATTCATTAAAAGATGCAGACACAAGCAAACTTAATAATGAATACATCCGAGAAATCTCAGAGCAGGTTATGAATCAAAGGGAAAATCGAGCCCAAGCTGTCGATGAGGTGTTAACATGTGTGAATCTGGGGACGGACGATGAGCCAAAGGGAACACATATTGGAAGCTTCTTCCAAGGTGAAAAGCGAGAAGCACTGATAGGGTTACTCAAGGAGCATGTCAATGTATTTGCATGGTCTTACAAAGATATGCCGGGGCTAGACAATTCCATCGTAGAGCACCGAATTCCAATAGGGCCAGACACCAAGCCGGTAAAACAGAAACTTCGCCGCATCAAGTCAGAATGGTCTCTGTAAGTGAAAGAAGAAATTGAGAAGCTACTCAGAGTGGGTTTCATAAGGGTGATTAAGTATCCGACGTGGTTATCAAACATCGTTAAAGTAAGGAAGGCTAATGGCAAAGTCAGAGTTTGTGTGGATTTCCATGATCTTAACAAAGCAAGTCCTAAGGATGATAGCTTTTTTGACATAATGGACTAGAAAGTCAGCCTTGTTATTCAGTTTAGTCCCTGGACTTAATGAAGTCAGTCAGGAACTTAACGGAAGTAGCAGAAACTAACGAAGAAAACTTAAAAGAGGGAGAAACACAAAATCAAATGTGCAATCAGGGTGAGCGGTCTAAGGCGGGGTGTCTACATCATGGATCGGCACGTGACTTAAATTTTCAAGAAGGTTCATACACATAAAGTTAATCAATTAACCGAATTAATATTATGTGACTTAGTGTAAGGTACCCGCGGGAAAATGGAACGAGTTCCCCTCGAGAAGCGAAACACGACACTTTATGTTCAAGGAAATGGAGTCTCCACGTTAAATTAATTTTAAACTCAATTTTAACGAAAAAAGGTTAGTGAAAGTGAGTTCGGATGTCAGGTTACGTTTTGGGAAGAATGTTTGACGGTTTACCCAATCCGCCTCGGAAAACCGAGTCTCCCTAAGTTTGTTGACAAAAAATGTGCAAGTGTGTGTGTGTGTATTTTTAAAATAGAAGAAACTGACTTTAACAGAAAACAGTTAAAAGTTTAACAAAAAGGGTTTATTTGCAAAGATCATAACAGAATGGGGTTAAAACTGGAAAAAAAATCTCCTGGACAAACCATCCGTACGGCTGGTGATGGTTGTCCTGGGAATTTACAGAAACTTGGGAATTTACAGATTTATCAGAAAATAGTCCAGTTTCAGGCAGGAACAGAGCATCCTGCTAAAACTGGACAGAATGAGACTTTTCCAAATTATTTTGTGTTACAAAAACATGCATAAAAACATCCATATACCATTAATCATTAATTAGACACCAAAAACAAGGGGTTTTGGGCATGATCAAGGCAATGATTGGGGAAATAAGAGCAAAGTTGATGAAATGGCTTTTGAGCCAAAACAACTGTTTGGATGGTTAAAGATGGAGACTTTAACCCCCCAAATGGATGATTCATCCAAGACAAAGCCTTGAGACATCAAAATCAACCTTTGGATGGATAAAGATTGAGTCTTTATCATCCAAAGGGGCATTATTAAGGCTTCAATCAAAGTTTGGATGGTAAATATTGAGACTTTACTACCCAAACTTGATTATCATAACATAAATATGCAAGGGCTATCTCCAAATGTGCAATGGACCACCAATCCAAAAGTAAAGACATTAAATTAAATGACATAAATATAAATGACATGAAAGTAAATGACATGAAAGTAAATGACATTAAGTAAATTGCATAAAGTAAATTGCATAATCATAACAAGCCATGATCATCTTTGGTTTGTAACCCTTAATCATACACAAGGTATGAGGGCACCATGAATCATTTCAAGGCTTGGTTCCAATTACTAATATCACAATAAATATAGAGACATTAAGTAAATAAGAACATGAACAATTAAATAAAGAGAAGTGAAGAGGAGATGGGGGAGAAGGAGGCCTCACCAATGTTTGATTCTAGCCTATCTTCCTCTCTTTCACTCAATTCTAACAATGTTTGTGTTTCTGTTCGTATTTCAGCAGAGTTTCTGCACTTAGACTATTCCCCCCCCCATAAAATGATCAGCAAGGGCTCAATTTATAGGGACTGAAGGCACCCAAACCAGCCGTACGGCTGGGGCCTTCTAGTACCCAATCTATTCATACGGCTTAGCCTGGCGAGCTTCTGTATTTTTCTAAGTTTAATTCCAGGACAGTCCTAAAGTTTTTGGTTTATCTTAGTGGGGTCCCAGCCTATCAGTTTATTCCTAAATGGTACTAAGAATTCCTCTAAGGTTGGTTTAAGTTCAGATTGGGGTACTTACAGATCCCCTCGGCAACGTCGCTTTAGGAAAGCGGGGTTGTTGACCTAAAAAGCATCCCAATCTGCCTACGATGGGAGGACAGCTTGGCTGATTTGGTTAAGGGTTGGACCTAAGGGTGGCCGTTGAGGTCGGTTGAGGAACTTGGCATCTCAAACCAGGGGGTGACCATCAAGGTCGGGTGAGGAACTTAGCGTCTCAAGCCAGGGGGTGACTATCAAGGTCGGGTGAGGAACTTAGCATCTCAAGCCAAGGGCTGACCATCAAGGTCGGGTGAGGAACTTAGCGTCTCAAGCCAAGGGGTGACCATCAAGGTCGGGTGAGGAACTTAGCGTCTCAAGCCAGGGGGTGACCTCAAGGTCGGGTGACTGGACCTAGGGGTATAGGATTCCTACGTATCCTGTTTGCGGGGAATCAAGTCTAACGTAGTTCGAGCGAAGGAAGTTTTTCAGTACATGGGAGCTGTTTAGCGGGGGCTCACCTGGAGGACATCGTTCATCTTCTCCTTAGATGCTTTGATAGGGGGATATCTGTCATCCTCTCCTAAACCTAGGTGGATATCTGTCACCCTCTCCTAGAAATGATTTGATAGGGGGATATCTGTCATCCTCTTCTAAACCTAGTAGGATATCTGTCATCCTCTCTTAGAAATGATTTGATAGGGGGATATCTGTCATCCTCTCGTAAACCTAGGTAGATATCTGTCATCCTCTCCTAGAAATGATTTTTGGTCTTACTGGACTTGAATCTCATTTGGTCAAAGTTGAGACTTGGTCAACTCGACTCTATGGGGAGGGTAGACTAAAGGATGGACTTGACTCACATTTGGTGAAAGTCGGGACTTGGTCAACTTGACTCTACGGGGAGGGTTGACTAAAGGATGGACTTGACTCTCATTTGGTCAAAGCCGGGACTCGGCCAACTTGACTCTATAGGGAGGGTTGACTAAAGGCTGGACTTGACTCTCATTTGGTCAAAGCCGGGACTCGATCAACTCGACTGTACGGGGAGGGTTGACTAAAGGATGGACTTGACTCTCATTTGGTCAAAGTCGGGATTTGGTTAACTTGACTCTACAGGGAGGGTTGACTAAAGGATAGACTTGACTCTCATTTGGTCGAAGTCGGGATTTGGTCAACTTTACTCTACGGGGAGGGTTGACTAAAGGATGGACTTGACTCTCATTTTGTCGAAGTCAGGACTTGGTCAACTCGACTCTACGGGGAGGGTTGACTAAAGGATGAACTTGACTCTCATTTGGTCAAAGTGGGGACTTGGTCAACTTGACTCTACGGGGAGGGTTTACTAAAGATGGACTTGACTCTCATTTGGTTAAAGTCGGTACTTGGTCAATTTGACTCTACAGGGAGGGTTGACTAAAGATGGATTTGACTCTCATTTGGTCAAAGTCTGGACGTGGTCAACTTGGCTCTACAGGGAGGGTTGACTAAAGATGGACTTGACTCTCATTTGGTCAAAGTCGGGACTTGACTCTCATTTGGTCAAAGTCGGGACTTGGTCAACTTGACTCTACGGGGAGGGTTGACTAAAGATGGACTTGACTCTCATTTGGTCAAAGTTGGGATTTGGTCAACTCGGCTCTACGGGAAAGGTTGATTAAAAGGATGGACTTACGTCGCTTTGGACTGCCGGGGACAAAGGTTTGAACCTAAAATGACCACTCTGGGTCAAGGCTTGACTTGGGTCAACTCCATCCTTGGGGAGTTTGACGGGGAGACTGGTCTTATGTCTGACTAAGGACTGCCGGGGTAAAGGTTTCAACCTAAAATGACCACTCTGGGTCAAGGCTTGACTTGGGTCAACTCCATCCTTGGGGCATTTGACGGGGAGACTGGTCTTACATCCTACTAAGGACTGCCGGGGACAAAGGTTTCAACCTAAAATGACCACTCTGGGTCAAGGCTTGACTTGGGTCAACTCCATCCTTGGGGAGTTTGACGGGGAGACTGGTCTTACGTCCGACTAAGGACTGCCGGGGACAAAATTTTTAACCTAAAATGACCACTCTGGGTTAAGTCTTGACTTGGGTCAACTCCATCCTTGGGGAGTTTGACTGGGAGACTGGTCCTACGTCCGACTAAGGACTGCCGGTGGCGGTTCAACTTGACCTCTTTGGTCAAAGTATGGACTTTGTCAACACTACTCTACGGGATGGTTGAAAGATTTTCTTGACACCGGGAGAGAGCCTAGGGGCGACCTTTAAGACACATTGTGGACGAAAAAGTCCAAGACTTTGGAAAAATCATTTTGAGGGGAGATCAAAAGCATTTTGCTCCAAACATTGTCTTTGATAAATTATGCCAAATGGGCAAATTTGGAGATGCTTATTTATAAAGACAAATCTTTTAACGAAGCATGTTAGTTAAATTTTTGATTTTAACTTAACCGCGAGGTTTGTTATGCATAAAGTCCTTTTGATTTTGTCCATTCTTGGAGAAGTAACTAATGGTAGGAAATTTGCTTGTCGCTGTTGTAGGTGTAGCCCCAATGTCATCTTCGTAGCCCCATGCCTTTGTTATCGTCGATGTTGAAGTATCCCTAGTGTCCTCCTTTGACCTTTGATGTTGGCGTTAGGAACCCATCCCTTTTTCATGACGCACCCTTTCTTTTACGTAGGCCGCCCTTTCGGGTTTACAACCTAGCGGGCTTCCTTTTTTTTTTTTTTTGCGTCTTTCATGGCACACCCTATTTTTTGCCTAGGCCGCCCTTGCGGGTTTTCAACCTAGCGGGCTACTTTTTTTGTGCCTTTCTCTTTTTTTTTATGAGTGATCCAGCCGATTTGACAGGACGGGGACTTAAGGTATCTTTTGGAGGAAACATGCAAGGGAATTTTATTTAGGCGGGAGAGAGTCCCTTTATGTTGGTGAGCTCTTTGAGCAATGTATCATGAAATGGGAGGAAGCCCTTTCTTGACAGAACATAAGTGTTTAGCTCTTTCCTAATATGAAGAAAAGAAGACTTGTCGAGACATTTGAAATTTGCCTTAGTTAAGATTATCAAAATGATTGCTTGAATGGACCATTTTATTATTAAGTCAAGGTTATAACAAGCAATTAGCCTTAACATGTATAAATATTATGATCAATTGAGATTAAGATTCGATTAATGGCAAGATCAGAAGGAGAATATGTTTAGGGGGAATTGGTCCTTGATGTGACCAAAGAAGGTGCGTCTGGGAAATCGGTCATTGTTGGGACCGAGGGAAGAGAAATTGGTCATTTTAAGAGGACTGAGGTTTGATGGTTTTGTTTCATGTCATGACCGAACCCGAAGGTTGCCTACGTTCCCCTCAGTTTGAGGAGCTCAGGTCGTCGTAGTTCAGCTGTGGATCATCTTTTGTTGAAGTTGGTGTCCTTTTGAAAGATGTTGTTGCTTTGTTGATGTAGATCGCTTTGATTCCTTGGGATATTCTTTGAGGTGGACTTTTGCGGTGACCTTGGTGAGCTTTGAGGCAAACTTCCTCTTTGCATACATTCA
This sequence comes from Campanula takesimana, assembly GCA_026119855.1. Taxonomy (NCBI): domain Eukaryota; kingdom Viridiplantae; phylum Streptophyta; class Magnoliopsida; order Asterales; family Campanulaceae; genus Campanula; species Campanula takesimana. The sequence continues at coordinate 919,994 of JAOWBW010000263.1, read as the reverse complement.
TTCCTTTCCCTCTTTCCATATATTCATTTCCTTTCCCTCTTCTCACTCTTTTTATTTTATTTTATTTTGAGGGAGAGGGGAAACATTAGTCCTAGCTTGCTATCTTGGAGACTGGCTCATTTGTAGCTCCTTGGTGGGATGTCTGTCACTTCTAACTTTGACTTTGAAGACCCGGGAAGTCCTTCGCTTGGTTGCGCACGTGCGATCACGGTTAAATCTTGGTGGTTGGGCAACAACATCCTTGCCTTTTCATTGTCTTGGGATGCCTTTGATGTGCATCAGGAATTTGTATACGAAAGGTGTATCGGGTTGTGTATCGGGAAATATGTATCAGGGATGTGTATGAAGGGAGATTTGCCATTAATGGTTTTTTTCATGCCGATTGATCACAACATTTATTCACATCAAGATTAATTGTTTGAATTCAGCATTTTTCATTTGTGTTAGGTCCGTTTGTCCTTAATGAGTCTTCGTTGACTAGTATGCTTAGAAGTCAATTCATCATTTTAGGCACGAAGTAACCAATTGATAATAACAAGCAAGGCAACTTCAAGAGTAAATGTATATTGCAAATAATGTCTCAAGTCTAGAGAGAAGAGAAGGAAAATGACTCTTTTATTTGGATAACTTTATACATACATGTCCCAAGTGTGGACTTTTGTAAAAATAAAAAGACACAGTCCGGGACGGACTTAGGTGAAAATCTAGATCGTACGAGGCTGGAAGACTTTTATTTTTTTTTTTTTTTTTTTAAGGGATGGGTTCCTATGAAATGCGATGGTCCATTTTCTTCCTCAAGTGTTGGAGGGGTTGTCAGCGGCATATTCCATGTCTTCCACGGGGAACTCGAGTTCCATGTCGTCGGGAAAGATGTCGCGAGGTCTCCATTTGGCTTGGCGTTGTAATTGCCGGATTCGTCTACTCATGTGTTGGGAGTTTACTTTGTCCATCTCCTTTTGGTGATTTCCTTTCAAGGTGCGTAGCCTTCGTGCGTGGCACTCGACGAAGGTACGGATCTCCATTTGATGTAGCCGCTTTGGGCTTCCGAAACATGGGCCTCTCCTTGTAGACAGTGTTCCAACCTTTTGATCTTGTTGTTCATGTGGATGGTTGTCTCGGACGCCAATTCAGATGTGGGGTCCTTGGTTAATGTTTCCAATGGACAAAACCGCGAAGGACTTTAGCATATTAAACCTCAAGGTGAAATTATAACCATGATTCGATAACAATGCTTCATTAGCGGATTAGCCTTTTAGGAGAAACTTGATCTTTTATTTTAAGAAAACTTGATCTCCATTTTTATTTTTGGGAAAGTTTTTTTTTTTTTTTTTTTTTTTTTGAGTACAAGACTCACACATTTTTCGTTTTCCTTTTTTTTTTTAAATAAAGATTGACCGGGCCGAAGTTGTCTACGTTCCCCTTACCACGAGGGAGGGGGTCCCACGTGATGAGAGGCTCAGGTCACCGTAGTTCGAACGGGTTTCGAATTCTTAAGAGGAAAAGATGAAGATGACTTCGGTTGACTCACTTCAAACGGACTTTGGGAAGAGGTGAGTGATTGACTCACTTTCGAAACGAAATTTCTAGGACAACGGGAAATGGCCTTGAGGGTCCTAGCATAATGGTTATAGGGATAGGGAGCCTCTTTGGCTTTCCGGAACATAGTCGGGATGACATGGGACAAGACATTACTGGTTTGAGACTAAATGGTACTCACATTAATCCGAACCACCAGGGCGATCGGGACAAACGAAATGGTCACCACATGGTGGTGCAAATCGAGGAGGTCAACGCTTGACCAAGGTATATTACCATGTGGTGCCATGACGCCTAGACTCGAAGGGGAATGGTCACGCGATGACACTAACGGGAACGAGATGCCACGAGGGGCGCAAAATTGGTCACCACATGACGGCTCCAGGAAGGGGAAAAGAGTCACCCTAAGCATTTTTATTTCCTTTCTAATATATATATATATATATATATATATATATATATATATATATATATATATATATATATATATATATATATATATTAAGTCAAGATTATAACAAGCAATTAGCCTTAACATGTATAAATATTATGATCAATTGAGATTAAGATTCGATTAATGGCAAGATCAGAAGGAGAATGTGTTTAGGGGGAATTGGTCCTTGATGTGACCAAAGAAGGTGCATCTGGGAAATCGGTCATTGATGGGACCGAGGGAAGAGAAATTGGTCATTTTAAGAGGACTGAGGTTTTATGGTTTTGTTTCATGTCATGACCGAACCCGAAGGTTGCCTACGTTCCCCTCAGTTTGAGGAGCTCAGGTCATCGTAGTTCAGCTGTGGATCATCTTTTGTTGAAGTTGGTGTCCTTTTGAAAGATGTTGTTGCTTTGTTGATGTAGATCGCTTTGATTCCTTGGGATATTCTTTGAGGTGGACTTTTGCGGTGAACTTGGTGAGCTTTGAGGCAAACTTCCTCTTTGCATAGATTCATTCCTTTCCCTCTTTCCATATATTCATTTCCTTTCCCTCTTCTCACTCTTTTTATTTTATTTTATTTTGAGGGAGAGGGGAAACATTAGTCCTAGATTGCTATCTTGGAGACTGGCTCATTTGTAGCTCCTTGGTGGGATGTCTGTCACTTCTAACTTTGACTTTGAAGACCCGGGAAGTCCTTCGCTTGGTTGCGCACGTGCGATCACGGTTAAATCTTGGTGGTTGGGCAACAACATCCTTGCCTTTTCATTGTCTTGGGATGCCTTTGATGTGCATCAGGAATTTGTATACGAAAGGTGTATCGGGTTGTGTATCGGGAAATATGTATCAGGGATGTGTATGAAGGGAGATTTGCCATTAATGGTTTTTTTCATGCCGATTGATCACAACATTTATTCATATTAAGATTAATTGTTTGAATTTAGCATTTTTCATTTGTGTTAGGTCCGTTTGTCCTTAATGAGTCGTCGTTGACTAGTATGCTTAGAAGTCAATTCATCATTTTAGGGACGAAGTAACCAATTGATAATAACAAGCAAGGCAACTTCAAGAGTAAATGTATATTGCAAATAATGTCTCAAGTCTAGAGAGAAGAGAAGGAAAATGACTCTTTTATTTGGATAACTTTATACATACATGTCCCAAGTGTGGACTTTTGTAAAAATAAAAAGACACAGTCCGGGACGGACTTAGGTGAAAATCTAGATCCTACGAGGCTGGAAGACTTTTTTTTTTTTAAGGGATGGGTTCCTATGAAATGCGATGGTCCATTTTCTTCCTCAAGTGTTGGAGGGGTTGTCAGCGGCATATTCCTTGTCTTCCACGGGGAACTCGAGTTCGATGTCGTCGGGAAAGATGTCGTGAGGTCTCCATTTTGCTTGGCGTTGTAATTTACGGATTCATCTACTCATGTGTTGGGAGTTTACTTTGTCCATCTCCTTTTGGTGATTTCCTTTCAAGGTGCGTAGCCTTCGTGCGTGGCACTCGACGAAGGTACGGATCTCCATTTGATGTAGCCGCTTTGGGCTTCCGAAACACGGGCCTCTCCTTGTAGACAGTGTTCCAACCTTTTGATCTTGTTGTTCATGTGGATGGTTGTCTCGGACGCCAATTCAGATGTGGGGTCCTTGGTTAATGTTTCCAATGGACAAAACCGCGAAGGACTTTAGCATATTAAACCTCAAGGTGAAATTATAACCATGATTCGATAACAATGCTTCATTAGCGGATTAGCCTTTTAGGAGAAACTTGATCTTTTATTTTAAGAAAACTTGATCTCCATTTTTATTTTTGGGAAAGTTTTTTTTTTTTTTTAGTACAAGACTCACACATTTTTCGTTTTCCTTTTTTTTTTTAAATAAAGATTGACCGGGCCGAAGTTGTCTACGTTCCCCTTACCACGAGGGAGGGGGTCCCACGTGATGAGAGGCTCAGGTCACCGTAGTTCGAACGGGTTTCGAATTCTTAAGAGGAAAAGATGAAGATGACTTCGGTTGACTCACTTCAAACGGACTTTGGGAAGAGGTGAGTGATTGACTCACTTTCGAAACAAACTTTCTAGGACAACGGGAAATGGCCTTGAGGGTCCTAGCATAATGGTTATGGGGATAGGGAGCCTCTTTGGCTTTTCGGAACATAGTCGGGATGACATGGGACAAGACATTACTGGTTTGAGACTAAATTGTACTCACATTAATCCGAACCACCAGGGCGATCGGGACAAACGAAATGGTCACCACATGGTGGTGCAAATCGAGGAGGTCAACGCTTGACCAAGGTATATTACCATGTGGTGCCATGACACCTAGACTCGAAGGGGAATGGTCACGCGACGACACTAACGGGAACGAGATACCACGAGGGGCGCAAAATTGGTCACCACATGACGGCTCCAGGAAGGGGAAAAGAGTCACCCTAAGCATTTTTATTTCCTTTCTTATATATATATATATATATATATATATATATATATATTTAGAACTTAATTTTAACGGACACTTTGGAGGATAACGGGGATCCATCCAAGGACTTGACTGGCTTCTTGGAGGATAAGGGGGATCCATCCAAGGACTTGACTGGATTCTTGGAGGATAACGGGGATCCATCTAAGTAATTGACTGACTTCCTAGGGGACTATTCCTAAGGATGTGACGGGAATCTTAACGGGGACCTAGGGGACCAATCCTAGGGATTTGACGGGGACCTAGGGGACTATGTAGGGATTTAACGGGAATCTTAACGGGGACCTAGGGGACCATGCCTAGTTATTTAACGGGAATCTTAACGGGGACCTAGGGGACCATGCCTAGGGATTTAACGGGATTTTCGGAATCCATCTGAAGATTGATGATTACCTTGGAGATCATCCAAGGACTTGACGGACTCTTAGGGAACTATTCCTAGGGACTTAACGGGAGCTTAAGAAACTAATCCTTAGGCTTAACGAGATCTTTCATTATTGGTTTGGCCACTTTTAATTTTCTAAATGGGCAAAGAATGACCTTAATTATCGTCAAGAAACATATAACAAACAACATGCGAGGCAAGAAACATGACGGAGCGAATTTATGCAATGTGCAATTAATTAGCCGTTCAAGTTTACTTAAAACATTTTTTTTATTCCTAAATGGTTGGAAAAGATTTCTCTTCTCTTTCGCGACTACTCTAAACCCTAGATCAGTGGAGGCCATCACTATGTCTATAAGCCCCTCGTTTCACATGTATTGCACACTCCCAAGGACATACTATCCCGGGAGAGGGTCCTATAGGCACACGGCTTCCACCGACCAAAAGAACCATCTCTAAAGTCTAGTGTGTCGTAAAGTTCCAATGTATGGACCATTATTATCATGATTAAGCTTTGGTTAAGGTCAAGATCAACTTAGTGCTTTAACGGAATTTTGGCATGACCTCACTTGCATGAGGGATCTTGGACCTTAACTTTGGGCTTAAGGATAATTAGGATGGGCCAAAAATTAGGGCTAAATGACGCAGTGTCATCCCATCTTTAATACATGACTTTGGTTAATTATAGTCAACATTAACGCATAAGTCAAAGACCGAGTCAACGACGACCTTGGTCACACTTGCTTTCGCAAGGAGTCATGAACTCGGGCATTAATTTGGCCATAATTAACCTTGGGCGCATATTAAGGACAAGATGACATGAGCTAGACTAAAAACCAACCATAGTCACGGTATTTGTGTGTCACGGACAAGTGTGGTTGACTCGGCTCAGATGGGGAGGTGGAATGGACCCGTTCACACGAGAAGGGCACAAGAGCACCAATCAAGATGCATCGTGGCATCCATTCCAGTTTTTGAGGGTTATTGAGACGTGCACAAGGTCAAGTGCGCGTTGTGTGAGGTCTTCCATATTCGCTTTTGAGTTAAAATAGGAATTTTTCGGTTTGTTTTAATATCATGAACAAGAATAAGCAAGATATGAACAAGTAATTGAACAAGTAATTTGCACAAGTAACAAACAAGCATATGAACAAACAAAAACCTTCTAAATCAAATTTTGTTCAAAGGGATCATGCACAATCCAAGGTTTTGGAAACCAAAATTTTGCAAGACGAACAAGGTTCTTTGAAAATCAATTTGTACTAAAGGATTGTGCACCAACAAATCGGTTTTGAAAATCAAACTTTCATGAAAAGGGTTATGCACAATGAGGCCTTGAAAACCCAAAATTTTATGTCCAAAATTTGTGCATAACCAAGGTTTTGAAAATCAAGTTTTGATTAAGAAAAAAAGGGCATATGTGCACAAATAAAGGCTATAAATTGGAACCTGGACAAGCCGAAGCAAGGGGACCATCAGAATGTTTCTGCCCTGCAAGAAGTTGTTGAATTTGAAACATTCTGTGGGCCCAGGAGAACTAGCCGTACGGCTGGTCAAGGAAATCCATTATTTGTTTCAATTTTCCAGTTTCTGATCCTTCTAGCCCCAGTTTATTACGTTTCCAGAACAGTTTCATTTCCAGAAATCAAAACAGAAACATAAAACACACACAAAATATACGCAAAGTCAACAAACGGGGACGGGAGTTTGACCCACACAAAGGTGCCCACCAAAGTTTCTAAAACGAAGTTTGGAAACAACTTATTCCCCAGCAGAGTTGCCACTGTAAGGTACCCGCGGGAAAATGGAACGAGTTCCCCTCGAGAAGACAAACACGGCACTTTATGTTCAAGAAAACGGATTCGCCACGTTAAATTAATTTTAAACCCAATTTTAACGAAAAAGGTTAGAAAAAGTGAGTTCGGAGGTCACGTTATGTTTTGGGAAGAACGATTGATGGTTCACCCAATCCACCTCGGAAAACCGAGTTTCCCTAAGTTTGTTGACCAAAAATGTGCAAGTGTGTTTGTGTATTTTTAAAAGGGAAGAAACTGACTTTAACAGAAAACAGTTAAAAGTTTAACAAAAAGGGTTTATTTGCAAAGATCAAAATAGAATGGGGTTAAAACTGGAAAAAACAATCCCCTGGACAAACCATCCGTACGGCTGGTGATGGTTGTCCTGGGAATTTACAGATTTATCAGAAAACAGTCCAGTTTCAGGCAGGAAGAGAGCATCCTGCTGAAACTGGACAGATTGGGACTTTTCCAGATTATTTTGTGTTACAAAAACATGCATAACAACATCCTTATACCGTTAATCATTGATTATACACCAAAAACAAGGGGTTTTGGGCATGATCAAGGCAATGATTGGGGAAATAAGAGCAAAGTTGATGAACATGGCTTTTGAGCCAAAACAACCATTTGGATGGTTAAAGATGGAGGCTTTAACCCCCCAAATGAATGATTCATCCAAGACAAAGCCTTGAGACATCAAAATCAACCTTTGGATGGATAAAGATTGAGTCTTTATCATCCAAAGGGACATTATTAAGGATTAAATCGATGTTTGGATGGTAAAGATTGAGACTTTACCACCCAAACTTGATTATCATAACATAAATATGCAAGTGCTTTCTCCAAATGTGCAATGGATCACCAAGCCAAAAGTAAATACATTAAATTAAATGACATAAATATAAATGACATGAAAGTAAATGACATTAAGTAAATTGCATAAAGTAAATTGCATTAATCATAACAAGCCATGATCATCTTTGGTTTGTAACCCTTAATCATACACAAGGTATGAGGGCACCATGAATCATTTCAAGGCGTGGTTCCAATTAGTAATATCACAAGAAATATAGAGACATTAAGTAAATAAGAACATGAACAATTAATTAAAGAGAAGTGAAGAGGAGATAGGGGAAAAGGAGGCCTCACCAATGTTTGATTCTAGCCTATCTTCCTCTCTTTCACTCAATTCTAACAATGTTTGTGTTTCTGCTTGTATTTCAGCAGAGTTTCTGCACTTAGACTATTCCCCCCCCCCCCTGAAATGATCAGCAAGGGCTCAATTTATAGGGACTTAAGGCGCCCAAACCAGCCGTACGGCTGGGGCCTTCTAGTACCCAAACTATCCGTATGGCTCAGCCTGGCGAGCTTCTGGATTTTTCTAAGTTTAATTCCAGGACAGTCCTAAAGTTTTTGGTTTATCTTAGTGGGGTCCCAGCCTATCAGTTTATCCCTGAATGGTGCTAAGAATTCCTCTAAGGTTGGTTTAAGTTCAGATTGGGGTACTTACACTTAGTTGCGCTAGTTATAGTATTAAAGTCTGAACACTAAATCCACAGAGCATCTTGAAATTGAGGGCACAAACCGTACGGTCGAAACTAAGCCAAAAGGCATCCACATTTCCGTATAGATTGGTCACTTGTTTCAAGACCCTTTTATTGTCTCTTAATCTCACAGATTACAGCAATTCTAAACTCTTTAGAACTCTAATTTCTGCAATTAATCTGAATTCTTCGACAAAAAACTGTTTTAGGAAACACGGTTTCGAAAACCAGCCGTCTGAAAGCAGTTTCTGTTTCCAGATTCGAATTCTGCAAACAATTTACAGAACAATCTGGACACCAGAAAATGGAACAACTTTCTGTAAAATGGACCAGGAGCCGTACGGTGCCATAGCCACCGTACAGTGCTGAAACAGCCGTACGGCTGCCTTGTTTAGTTTCCAGATTTCCAGTTTTTCAGAAATTTGATCAATCTCAATATCGTGTTTATACATAATCAGATTACAGAAACACGAAAATACAGATTACAAATTTTAACCCATCTAATTCATACAATCATTAACTAATTTATTCCACATACAAATTAGATCAAGATCATCAATAAATATAATCCAATTACAATATGATAATCTAAGCATGCGATCATACATATGAATCAAATTAATATTACAATCACATAATCTCATCATAAACTAGCATGCATATTTTATATCTCTATAGACACCCCGCCTTGGACTGCTCACCCTGATTGCACATTTGATTTTGTGTTTCTTCGTATTTTATGTATTTCTCGTTAGTTTCTGTTACTTTCGTTAAGTTCCTGACTGACGCTGTTAAGTCCAGGGACTAAACTGAATAATAGTGCTGACTTTTTAGTCCATTCTGTCAAAAAACCCATTTCAAAGTCGCGCGCCTCCTCCCTTTGGGGCCAGAAGCGCGCGCATCCCGCCATCATGGCAGGAGGCGCGCGCATCTGGGCGTCAGTTACAGATTTTCTCCATGAATCCCTCCCTTGCTCATTTTACATGATTTTGCCTGGGAAATATTTCTTTGTGACTTCGTTTTGGCACCAAAAACATATATTTTACACCTATATAAACCCCTTTTCTCCACCATTACAAGGGACCACTTTTCAACATAAGAAAACTCTACACAAAAATACTTTCAAAGCATTTCCAAGGAATTCTCCAGGAAGTATTTAAAGCTTAGGTAAACACCACTTTCCTCCTTTCTCTCTACTTCATCTCTTCTCTTCTTCTTCTATTTTATCAAACATGCAATCACCCAAACCATTTTGGGACATGACACCAAATATCACTTCATTCTAATTGAAGTTGGTCAAGGAGTTATCTCCCCACATTCAAAACATCTCTTTTAAACCTCCTTTTATCATTATCAAATAATAGGAAGAACATTTTTTATGTAGACTACGAACAAGCAAGACCACCATTAGTTGGGCGAGATGGGTGTTTAAGTACTTCCCATCTCGTAACCTAACCCCCGAACCTCATAACAAGAATTTTTGGTTTTCGTATCAAAACATAGGCTAAATGTTAGGTTTTTCTTATGTTCCGTTAAAAACATAGGTGGCGACTCTAACAATTAAAACCAAATAGACATCCTAGGATCCTTCCACCGCTCTAGCCAAGAAGTGGGCTCTCTCGGGGTATCTACAGTGGCGACTCCGCTGGGGACGTTTGAGGGTTAAGCTTGCGTTTTGTTCGTATTCTACGTTTTTTGGGCATTCTGGTTCCTGATGGTGGGAAGCGTGCGCCTCTGGCCTTCTTGGCCTAAGGCACGTACGTCTCATATTAGAGACCAGAATCGCCCGCTTCTTAAATGTTCTTCCTATTCTTCTTTGTTTTCTGTGCTAATCATTTTTGTAGGGGTTCCAATATTCAGGACCAGGGCAATCCCCTGAGTCCAAAGTTTCTGACAATTTGACAGGTTTACCCAAAAGCGGGCGCCTCCTATACACTATGCGCAACGTGCGCGCATCCCACAACAAAGGCCAGAGGCGCGCGCTTCTGGGTGGTTTTCCAGAACAGGAACAGGTTTTCCAGAACAGAACAAAATGATGGGGGTGTGGGCACAGTTGCCTACTTCAGTACTAATTTGGACCATTTAACTATTTTATTTTTGTGTTTTTTATCGGTCACACGGGTGATTCGAGAGTTTTAAATTACATGCTTATTTGATTTTATTTTGTTAAAAAAAAAAGTAAAAAATATTTTGTCACTTATTGGACCTCACACTACGTGCACTAATTCTTATCAATTGCTCACTATCGAGTCACACAAGTTCATAACCCCAAATCCTTCGAGGCCCATCCTAGAGAGTTTCAAGCTCCACCCGACCTTGACTATCTCGAAGCGGTAAACCTCAGCCTGTGGCGTAGTTCATGACTACTTGCCGGGGGTGACCTTTAAGCCTCTCTTTAGCCGAGCACAAGCCAACACAATTCTAGTTAAGGTCTAACACTCCGTGACCAAGGTGGTTTCTATGTGCTGAGATTTACCTAAACTATTGTTTTAAAATCATACATGCCGTTTCCAAGAGAAACAAGTGGTTATCATGGACGAAATAAAACTCTGTCCCCAAGTGGCTATTATGGACGAAAATAAAAAATCTGTCCCCGCATGTATGCTTTACTACATTAATTTAGTTTAATCCCAACACATGTAGGAACCACAAACGTGGTGGAATCCGATGAGTATATGAGAGCGCGAGAAGGTCTATATACTAGTGTGACGATTCCACTATTTTTCTAGAAACCCCAAAAGGGACTACGTCCCTCCGACTTATAAAACAAAAAAAAGTATTTTTCTTATATGGTTCGAGTCGTGTGCCCACTGTGTGTTCTAAGCCTCTTCATGGACCGAAAGTGTTACTCAAGACTGACAAGGGCCTCTTCTTCAATTTAGGTCCAATTGGTACTTACCGCATCTACCGAGATTCAGCAAACCGGCTAGTTCGTGAATTGATCACTCCAACAGCTCCGACAGCATCAATGGCCGGAAACTCCAACAGCAACAACACCATGTCTCTTGAGCAACTCTCAGCTATGGTCCAGATTCTTCAAGAGAAAGTCTCCACTCTCAATAAGGAGGCCCAAAGCAAAGACGACCTTTGGTAATCCCATCTTGACAATCAAAGGGAGGCTCATGAAGCCGAAATGGATCAAATGAAAGCTAAGCTCACCAAGCTTTCCAAGGGTAAAGATGAAGATAACAATGAAGAGTCCGAGTGGACCAAGGGTTTGTTTGAAAGCCCTTATGTTAGTGCCTGTACAAACAAAAGTAGAAGAGCCAAGCACCGAGAACAAGGATAACAATATGGTTGATTCAATCATGGCTTACATAGACTAAAGTTTCAATGGTCTCAACTTGGGGAAAGGCTCCAACACAAGCCTTTATCAGTCATCCATTCTCATGAGCACAATGGCTGCTCTCCCCGACAAGTTCAAGATGCCCGACATCAGCAAGTTCAAGGGGAACTCTTGCCCCATGGCACACATCGAGACTTAGATATGGGCCATGGTTCCAAAGAAGGTCTCTCCTGAGGTGATGGCACAATGTTTCCCTCTTACTCTCGAGGGGGATACAAAGGATTGGTATGCAAATCTACCGCTCACAGTTCGTCTTGATTGGGATGCCGCCATACTTGCCTTCAAAAGTCAATACCAAGGCAACACCACTCATCTCCCGACAAAGAAAGAGCTTGAGAACACTACCCAAAGGGACAATGAGTCATTTATTGACTTCTTAAGAAGGTGGGATGACAAGCTTGCTGAAATAGTCGAGAGGCCTAATACCAAGGAGCAAATGGACATCTTCCTCAAGTGTCTAAAGATTGATCTCCGAACCCACCTAAGTGGGGCTTGCTACTCAGATTTTTCCCAAATGTATGAGGTAGGGGTCCGAATGGATGACTTGCTCAAGGAGATCAAGAAGATTGTTCCTAGCTTCCGATACAAGGCCGCCTCTAACTCAACAAAAGAGGCTTCAGTCAATGTTGTCGCTACCGACAAGGGGAATTACAAAAGGGTTCCTCCACCACAAGGCTAGAGACCTCAAAATGATCGTGTCTACATTCCTCTCCAAGGCATGACTCACACCGAGGCCTTTGAAGTCCTCAAGGCCAAAGGGTAAATTACACCTTTGCAAGGATACCAACCAAAGGCAATCAACGCCAACCATGCCCATCACAAATATTGTGGCTATCGCCAACACAGTGGCCATCTTACTGAGAAATGCTTTGTCCTCCGTAACATCATTCAAGACCTCATCGATAAGAAGGAATTCATAGTTCCTAGTGGGGGTGATGTCTATGTAATAGAGTTAGGAGAGTTTGAGGAGACCACTCATTCGATTCCCATTGTGAATGAGGGCTCCAATGTTATGAATGAATTTGATAATTCTTGCTACGTTGTGACTTATGATGAGGTAATGAGGGAAGTATTAGAGAATAGGAAGAAGTAAAATGGGAACGTCAACATGCTAACTCGATCCGGACGAGTCATAGCAAGCAATCCCAATACTTCTGCGCCAAGCACCTCTTCTCCAAGATCGCAGACTCCCGACACTCCCGAAGATCCTTTATTGGTACAACTTAAGAAGACTCAAGAAAACATATCCATTTGGGACCTCATTGCATCTTCAAAGAAGCATCGAGACCTTGTCATCAGCAATCTCGATGACAGATCAGTCTCTCCTGACACAACTCCCGAAGACCTTACTGCTATGATAGGCCACATACATTTTGGCAATATCATCACCTTTGCAAACATGGACCTTCACCATTTGGGTCCAATCACAATGAGGCCATCTATCTCAAAGTAAGGTCAAGAGGAAGACCTATTTCAAGAGTCTTGGTCGACGGTGGTTCCGCACTCAACTTAATGCCTGGCCGAATCATGGGCATACTGAGGCTTAAAAATTTAGACCTAAAGCCTTCTACTCAAGTGATCCGAGGCTACGACAGCACTGCCCGCACTGTCATGGGTATGGTGGAAGTGGACATTGAATTTAGGAGTATGGTTATGTCCGTACCGTTTCAAGTGTTCGATGTCCCCTCCTCATTCAATTTGCTCCTGGGCCGACCATGGATACGCAGTTCTAACGCCGTCCCTTCCACTCTCCATCAATGTGTCAAATTCTTAAATGGAGATGATATAGTGACCGTCATGGCAGAAAACGTCACTATCCACAGAAATGGGGAACCCGTCCACCAAGTTCAGCATGGGTTAGAAGACTCTACCCTCTCTGGCGTCTCAATCAATGCCATCGACAAAGTAGGGGGAAACAGACCATGGACCCTCGGTAATCACAAAGTCCTCCGCATGATGAGGAATATGAATTACTTCCCCGGTTTAGACCTAGGGAAATACCAACAAGGGAGAATGCAACCCGTGGAGGTCCCATTTGTCAAGAACAGGTTTGGATTGGGGTACGAACCTTCCGAGGATGACTTGAAATATGAGCAAGCCGTCAAGAATGAAAAGGCCCGAGCTCGCAGGGAAGGCCGTCACTATGAGATTCCCAACTTGAGGCCTTATCGCAAGACATTAAATGGCTACTTTGTCCGCCAGGGGGAAGATGTCCTGTACATGATCTTTCCCGAGCCATGGGTCAACAGTAAGGGCATCAGAAAGCCCGGATTCGAGGTCTTTGCCGATTGTGAATTACAGAAGTGCGAAAAGGAACCAACTCCAATGTCACCTCGAGAATGGTGGGGGAAGAAAGTGACTATAGAGTCCGAGACAGAAATTACAGTGGGGGAAGAATTAACTGATCTAGCCTTCATGTTTGAAGAACTTGCCATCATGGATGAGTGCCAAGTCAATGCCATCTCCGACGACACCGACATGAGAAGTGGGCCTATCAGTGAGATCAAGCCGAGCTCCGAGCTGATCAACAACTGGTATTCAACAAAGGGACCCGTGGTATCCGAGGAATTCCTAATCGAGAAAATGGGTTGTATTCCGTGCAAGGCAACAAAGGAAGACTTATTGACCTTCACTTTCGAGTCCGAGAGTGTTTCTGACACCCTCACCCAAGAGGATATGGAGGCAATAGCCGAGGGTGTGTTCCCTTTCTTTGCTAATGAAAAATTTGATCTTTCTGAGTACCCCGAGATTGCAAACATCATAAATGATGAATTAACTAATAATGAATTTAATGAACTAGTTAATAACGATTCAAACTATGATGAAATAGACCATGAAAATGAAACATACTTAAATGAACTTGCTCAACAGGTCTGTAGTCGTGGTGAAAATGGTCCAGGGGCTGATGAAAAATTGCATGTTGTTAATCTGGGTACCGATGAGGAGCCGAAAAAAACCAAGATCGGAAGCTTCTTCAAAAGGGAAGAGAAAGACAGATTGAATGCACTGCTCAGAGAATTTGTGGATGTGTTTGCATGGTCATACAAATACATGCCGGGTTTAGACAGAAAGGTTGCCGAACACAGAATTCCGACCAGAGACGACGCGAAGCCAGTCAAGCAGAAGCTCAGAAAGATCAAGCCAGAATGGTCTCTGCAAGTCAAAGAAGAGATAGAGAAGCTTATCAGTGTGGGCTTCATCAAAGTCATTGAATATCCGACATGGTTAGCAAATGTTGTGACAGTCAGAAAGGCTAATGGCAAGGTTTGTGTTTGTGTGGATTTCCAGGATTTGAACAGAGCTTCTCCAAATGATGACTTTCCACTACCCAACATCGACATGCTAGTCGACTTCACCGACGCCTACGAAGTCGGCTTATTTATGGATGGTTTCACCGGGTACAATCAGATTCTCATGGCCGAAGAAGATCAACACATGACTGCTTTTCACAACACCGTGGGGGACCTTTTGCTACACAGTCATGCCATTTGGGTTGAGGAACGCTGGGGCTACTTATCAAAGGGCTGTGACAGACTTATTCCACAACATGATTCACAAGGAAATTGAGGTCTATGTGGACGACATGATCATCCATTCAAAAGGAACCGACGGTCAACACCTAATTGACCTCTGCAAGTTCTTCGAAAGGCTTCGACAATAAAAGATGAGGCTCAATCCCGTAAAGTGTACTTTCGGGGTTATACGAGGCAAAGTTCTTGGTTATGGTCACCGAGAGAGGAATTGAAGCAGATCCCTCAAAAATCAAGGCCATCATTGACATGCCTCCTCCAAAGACATAAAAAGAAATCAAAGGTTTCATGGGCAGACTTCATTATATCAGTCGGTTCGTGCACCAGCATACTTCCATGTGTGAGCCAATATTCAAGTTACTCAAGAAGTATGTGGCTCTAGAATGGACCGACGCTTGCCAAGAAGCCTTCGACCAAGTGAAGCATTACTTGACATGCCCGCCAGTTCTGGTTCCACCACACAAAGAGAAACCTGCTCTACCTAACAATGAATGATGAAGCCCTAGGGGATATGCTAGCACAAGAGCAACGAGACTCCACAAAGGAGAATGCCATTTACTTTGTCAGTCGCCGATTCCAGGGAGGCGAAAAGAACGACTCCGTCCTGGAGAAGTCATGTGCAGCACTGGTTTGGGTCACTCAAAAGCTAAAACACTATATGGAAGCCTTTTCGATCAAGCTAGTAGCAAAAGTGGACCTTCTCCGCTACATCTTCGAGAAACCTTTCATGTCAACAAGGATAGCCAAGTGGTACTTCATGCTCGCCGGCTACGATATCACTTACGTCACACTCAAATCCATCAGGGGGAAAGTGTTCAGTGATTAGCTTGCTGAATTTTCGTGTGACAAAGTGAAGGGGGAAGACTTACAATTTTCCGACAAAGATTTGATTTGCACTACAACCGAAGAAAATAAGTGGCAACTTTTTTTCGATGGTGCAGCCAATAAGCAGGGTTATGGGATAGGAATGTTGCTTGTCGATCCAAAGGACATTTACACTCCAATTGCAATCCGTAATGAATTCGAAGCTACCAACAACATTGCTGAATATGAGGCATGTATAGCGGGGCTAGAAGCAGCCCTAGAAAGAAATGTCACAGATCTGGAAGTATTCGGTGTCTCCCTACTCCTTATCAATCAGACATCGGGAAAATGGAGAATCCAACACCCGAACCTCCAACAGTATGGTCAGCACCTCGAAGAGTTAGTTGAACAATTTCAAGACATCACGTTCAATTACCTGCCAAGGGACAAGAAACGCTTCACCGATGCATTGGCCACCATAGCCTCACTGGTTGAGATGCCCAAAGGAAAAATGGTGAAGCCCTTCAAAATTTGAAGAAGGACTAGTCCAGCATACTGCATGAGTATTGAGATCAATGAAGTCCAAATGAACCCCCCGTGGTACAGGACATCATGAATTTCCTCACAGATGGCACCTTCCCTGAGAACAGCAATGGGAAATCTCGAGTGGCATTGCAAAAGTTAGCCACGAGATATGTGTTAATTGGGAATCGAGTCTACAAGAGACATCACGAAGGGATCAATCTTTTGTGTGCAAATGAGACCGAAGCTCAAGAGATAATGCATGAAATCCACGAAGGTGAATGTGGACCCCACATGAATGGGATCCTGTTAGCCAAGAAGATATTCCATATTGGCTACTATTGGACCACCATGGAAAGAGACTGCATCGAGAAATTCAAGAAATGCGCCAAGTGCCAGTTCCATGCCAATCTGCAACATGCTCCACCGTCACAACTGTACAACATGATCACACCATGCCCGTTCTCTTGTTGGGGAATAGATATCATTGGCAAAGTCCATCCTACGGGAAGCAACGGACAATTATTCATTCTAGTGGCCGTTGATTATTTCACCAAGTGGGTTGAAGCACAAGATTACCGAGTTCTCACCGCTAAGAAAGTGGCCGAATTCGTAAAGAACAACATCATGTGCCGATATGGTATCCCTCAGGAGATCATCTCTGACAATGGCTCACACTTTGAGAAGGAAATTGATGTGCTTTTGGTGGATTACAAAATTACCAAGCACAAATCATCCCCGTACCGCCCCCAGGCTAATGGAGCGGTCGAAGCAGCAAACAAGATGATTGAGATCATCATACGGAAAATGGCCTCAACAGGAAGGGATTGGCTTGAGAAGCTACCACTAGCATTGTGGGGCTACTGCACATCAATCCGGTTAGCGATGGAAGAGACCCCATACTCATTAGTTTATGGTTCTGAAGCCGTACTCCCAATCGAACTCGAAGTTCCCTCTTTACGAGTCTTGCTCGAGAACTAAGTCAATGAGGTTGATTGGATGAAAATTCGATATGAGCAACTCTCCCTACTCGACAAAAAGAGGTTAAGAGCTTTCGAACGCACAAGGGCTTACCGACAGAGAATCACAAGAGCTTTCAACAGGAAGGTGAAGCCTCGAAACATCAAGGTAGGAGATTTGGTCCTAAGACAACACCCTCCCAATGCCATGAATCCCCTTGGGAAATGGGGACCCCGATGGATCGGTCCGTATGTGGTAAAAAAGATACTAAGTGGTGGTCCAGTCCAGCTCGTAGACTAGGATGGTGATCAATTGCCAAAGGAGGTCAACCTCGACAAGCTCAAGAAGTTCTACGCTTAACAAATTAAGACCATAAAAAAAAAAAAAAAAAAAAAAAAAAAAAAAAAAAAAAAAACGCTTGCTAGGTTGAAAACCCGTAAGGGCTGCCTAGGCAAAAATTAGAGCAAGTGCAAAAAAAGAAGTCCGCTAGATTGAAAACCCGAAAGGGCGGTCTAGGCAAAAAACAGGGTGCACACACAAAAAAAAATAAAAAAAAATAAAAAAAGGTCTTCATTTGTTTGAACTACGGAGACCTGCGCCTCTATACGGGAGGAACGTAGGCAACCTTCGGGTGCGGTCTAAAACAATATTTTTACCCAATCATTTCATAAACAAGATGCCATTCTTTATTCAATTCTTAAATCATATTGATCATTACAACGGATAATGTTAAGAATAAAAGACATTAAAACATTAAAATTCTAACAAGTGGTCTATGAAATTGCAATCTTGGGGTACTTGGAAAAATCTAATTTCTTCTTAGATTTCGAAGGGCCACCCGATCGGCTCTCAATCCTATTCCTTTTCGGCGGCCTAGGAACACTGATACGGACCACGACCTTCTGCGCAGTAAGGAGCCTCCGAGCATAAAAGTTATCCAGATGATTGCCGAAGGGGTCAGCCAGAATATTGTTCGAATCAACAGCAGCTTCCTTGTACCTCATAGCACTGCTAGGCTCAAAGTCCTTCCCTAGCAACTCAGCTCGAAGCATGTCAACCCAAGTGATACCACGGTAAAGGGTGCCAAACAGATAATCCAGGTAACTCTCGGGAAGGAAAATACTACCCCGATGAATAGGGGCAGAAGCCCAACGATGGCGGTCATCTCCCCAAGCTGACTGAAGCTCCCTCGAAAAGTCTGGACCCATGTATGAGACTGGACGAAGTACCCTGCTTCTTGGGAAAGGAGCAATCTGCTGGCGACCGAACTACCACAAAACCCACTCCGACTGGTAAAATGAAGCATCTCTATGGCCGGGTAGGACCACATGCTTAAAACCCGAAGTCCATTCCACAAAAGGACGGAGACCCCAAGAGGGAGAGCACCACTCAATGTCAGCCGACAGTCGAGATGCAAAGAACTTCTTCCAACCATCTTCAGTCAAGTCTCGGATCAACAGTTTTCTCCTATGAACAGCAAACTGTAGACACCCCGCCTTGGACCTCTCATATCCCGATTGCATACATAGTATTTTTATTTAACTTGTTTTTGTTAATTTCTGTTACTTCGGTTAAGTTCCTAACTGATCCCATTAGTTTTGGACTAAACTGCATAACAGAGTTAACTTTAGAGTCATTTCTTTCATTTTGTCTTATCCACCCGCGGGTGCCTCCGGCACTGCTTGTGGGATGCGCGCACGTCTCGCCCTTAAAGCCGGACTCGCGCGCCTCCCATTATGGCACTAACTGATTGCACCATTTTTCCCTCCCTTTTCTTATTTACAACATCTCTTCTTGATCACAAAAGACCTCCTTTTTACCTCCAAGTTCATCCCCCTAGGTTTGTAACTCCCAATCCCACACTTCTAGCCTTTTCATCAAAATAAAATATTTCCTTTTTATTTTATTTTATTTTCTTTTATTTATTTCATTCTCTTTTATTTATTATTTTATTTATCTTATTTTTGATTGGTAAATTCCATTTCACATGGATGATCATCTTTTTCCTCCAATCTTTTCCTCCTAATTTCACCTATAAAAACCTCTCATTTCTACCTTAGAAAAGGACCCAACTTTATCTTCTCTACAAAAACTATACACAAGTTCTTGGACTTGAAACTTCTTCACAAATACACTATACACATTTCTCTCCAAGAGTTCTTGACAAAGAATTCTATTCAAGCAACAAAACTCTACACAAATCTCTTCTCAAGTGAAAGTTTGAAGTTCTCATTTTAAGGTACAAATTTCATTCTCTTATTTATTTGTGTC
Organism: Campanula takesimana; assembly: GCA_026119855.1. NCBI lineage: Eukaryota > Viridiplantae > Streptophyta > Magnoliopsida > Asterales > Campanulaceae > Campanula > Campanula takesimana. The sequence continues at coordinate 900,384 of JAOWBW010000263.1, read as the reverse complement.
TTACTAGTGTATGCAATCTCCATAAAAAGGAATACAACCAAAAGACAACTTCACTATTGAAGTTTGGTCAAGGTTATATTCCAACATTCTAAACTCTAGTTTAATTTACTATTCTTCCCTTAATGTAATCTTTAGCATAAATCAATAGAACTTATCTTTTATTTCCCTTTTCTTTCCCTTACAATTGTTAGCACTTTTATATTAATACTATTTGAAGGACTTTTTAGCAATAGAACACTAATAGTAGCAAGACCCGCGTAAGCGGGGCGGAGTGGTGTGAGAGCCCGCGCTCGAAGACAAACCGCACCGAAATGATCGTCCCGCGAGGGCGATTCGGGTGATGCCTCGTGCTAATGCGCTTTTGGAAATGCACTCGGTTCTCACACAATGGTTTCCTCTCGATGGAATCAAAACAGTCAAGAGTCGCCACCTTATTTTATTTTAGGAAAATAGAGATAAAACCTCATGTTTAGAGAAAGTGGGTTCGGGGGATAAGTTACGAGAAGAGAAGGGGTTAGACACTCTCCTCGCCCGTGATGGTCTCTAGTATGCATGCCACTTAAATTCATTTTATGCCTTTTATGCCTTGCTTTTATGCCCTAACCAAAATGGTGATTTATATACATGGGAGTCTTCCTATTCTAGGAATGTTTGCTTTAATTCACAAATGAGAGTCGGTTTGGGTGGACTCTCACTTGGTTTTGAAAATGGTTTAGCATTCATATCCAGTAAAGGAGATCACAAAAGGAGTGGGGGATTAATATTTACAATGGTGAACAAAAAAGGGAAACAAATCCCATAAAAAAGAATGTCCAAACTCCGTCCCCAGAGATTTTAGGGACTGCTGTCCCTTCCTTCTTTGTGTACCTGATCTTATGCTTGCACAATCTGGAAAGTGAATGTTAGGAAAAGTCCCTAACACATCAATTATAAACCATTAATTTTCCTCTGATTTTAGGAGCATGTTAAGGTGTCCAAACAAGGCATGCAAGATAGAACTTTCAACAGCCTAATCTGACAGATATTCATACTTCTACAAAAGATCCACTTTGTGCATCATGAAAAAGGGTAAATCATGGGGAACACTAAACATGAAAGTTATTCCTAAAATATAAAAGTTTAGATATGGAGCATTTCAAAGCCATCAAGAAATATTAGGTCATGAAAAAGACCTCTGACATTTTGGTGTCAGAACAGGAGATATGTAAATCTGAGAACAGAGAGCTGGAACAAAAAATGGAAAGAACCCCTTACACTCAGGGTAAAAATAAGATATGTACATGATCATTTTCCTATGTTTGTCTAGAACAAACCATATTTTGTGGTCTAAGACCAAAAACCAAGTTTGCTATGCATAAAGAGAGCAACAAGACAGAAAGATACAGACTAACAGATTACTGGAAAAATACAAATGGCATGAAAACACCTATGAAAACTCATCTACATGAAGTGATGTGGGCATGAAACTTTGTGTGTGCATATATATACATACTAAAAACACAAAAAAACACCCATTGAAGCATTTGATCAAGATATATCATCATTTAGAGAGAAGAACAACAAGAATATCAACATTGTATCTTTGGACATCAAATGGAGGTCTAGCCTAACATGGTGGCTAGACCTCTCAACACATTACATAATCAACTACATCTTACATAGGTGAACTTTACAAGAACAAGAGATTACCTAGATGTGATTCCTTTGCTTCCAAGGGAAGACTTTTTTGTTGCTTTTCTTAAGGTGTTTGCCTTAGATTGAAAGAGTGTTTGAGTGGGTTGTTTTTGCTTGTGTTTGGTGTGTGTTTAGGGTGGTATTATGGTGGTGATGTGGTGGTCTATGGACTGAGATTTGAGAGTGGTGAGAGTGCTTCTTGGAAGTGCTAGAGAGAACAAGAGTGAATGGGAGTGTTCTTCTATGATGAAATGGATGAGGGAGGTGAGTATATGGAGGAGGGAGGTGGGAAATGACCTTAAGCCACCCTTGCTAGGCCTAGGAGTCAGTTTAGGGGGTGGATACCCCGTCCATTTGCAGCTGGGAATGATAAAAATCAAGACTTTTGTGGCCAAGTTGCTGAAGAACAAACTGCTGTCTGAACCTCCCAAACCAGCCGTACGGCTCATACCTCCGTCCCCTTCTTCCCAAAGTGCCACTTGTCGCATTCTGATTGGTTCCTTCCTTATTGATTTGGCCAGACAACTTGGGCCACTTGTCTGGCTCTTTTAGGCGTGTATGATCACAATTTTTGCTCCGGTATTGGTTCCGCAACAGTCCAAGTTTTGTCCGAGTGTGCGCGCAACGGTGTCCCGGTTGTCCGCGGTCCCAACATGGAAGTTGCTTGAAATAATCTTCTGGTCACGTACGTCTATCTAAAATATGTTAATGAGAAAGGAATGACAATAATATATTTTTAATGCACATAATGGATAATAACGAGCAGTTCTAAGGGTGCGGGCCCCGTTTCGGGTCCCGCAGCTCAAAATTTGAAGTACATGCCTGTTTACTCGTTTTTTCGCTCTGATCATGAATTTAAAGTCCGTTAATCCATTCGATGCACTGATAAGTCTCACGGCACTCCCGTATAGTGAAATCTGGGCTTAGGTCAATTTTAGGGTTTAGACCGTGATAAGGGGTGCGAGATCGGGGTAACTACAAAGCTCCTCGTCGAATCTCCTTGTAATGTAAAGGGGATTCTACGATTCACTAAGAGACAAACGATCTCATCTAGGGTGTAACGGTTGGGTCCAAAGTAGGACTTCATACGTATCTCTTTCGAGAATCAAGCCTCCGTAGTTATAACTCAAACAAGCAATCAAACTAGCACAAACAATGGTCGGTACCGGGTTCCCGGTTTACCTACGTATCTCTTACAAGAATCAGACCAATCGTAGTTCAGGTTTATTAAAAAACAAGAAATTTGCGGGGGGGGGGGGAGCATTGAGATGTGTTGTCTCTTTGCTGGGGACTGCATTGAGATGTGTGATCTCTTTGCTGGGGAGGAGATTGACATGAGAAAAATTTTATGAGAACGGGTGACTGAGTTCACCAGGGTGAACTGCCTACGTATCCCTCCATGGGAATCAAGTCAAAACGTAGTTCGGGGGAGGTACAACTCGGGCAGGCGAGATGACCAAGGTGGAACAACAATACTCAAGGATTGACGCAGGGTACAATCGGAGCGGGGGGTACATCTCAGAATCCGGGAGATGACCTAATTCAACATCGAGATGAGTCGCATCTGACTCTGGGGATCGGTCTTCGACCGAAAATTTGCAAAAAACGGGCGACTGAGTTTACCGGGGTGAACTGCCTACGTATCCCTCCATGGGAATTAAGTCGAGTCGTAGTTCTGACTCAGGGGATTGGTATTTGACCAACAACTTGTAAAAACGGGCGACTGAGTTCACCGGGGTGAACTGCCTACGTATCCCTCCATGGGAATCAAGTCGAGTCGTATTTCTGACTCAGGGGATTGGTATTTGACCAACAACTTGTAAAAACGGGCGACTGAGTTCACCGGGGTGAACTGCCTACGTATCCCTCCATGGGAATCAAGCCGAGTCGTAGTTCTGACTCAGGGGATTGGTATTTGACCAACAATTTGTAAAAACGGGCGACTGAGTTCACTGAGGTGAACTCCCTACGTATCCCTCCATGGGAATCAAGCCGAGTCGCAGTTCTGAATCGAACCAACTCAATCAATCAAGGGAAGGCTTAAGATCAACATTACTCAAGGATTGACGCAAGGTACAATCCGAGTTGAGGTACATCTCTAAATCCGGGAGACTACCAGGGGATATAATAACGACTCATCGAGGGACGGACGCTTCGCGCCACTCAGGAAAACCAACTTACTCAAAGATCGAGTGCTTCGCGCTAATCAAAAAAGAGGGTTACAACTCAACATCAAGAGAACACCAAATAACAGATGACAATTCATAAAACATTCAATAAAAGGATACGCTGCTCTCCGAGCTATGTCCAGACCCCTCGGCTTTTGAGTTGTCGTGTGATGAGATTTTTGTGCTTTATTAAGCAGTGAACCATCACTTCGCGTGATCCATTGGCACTGTTTCAGTTTTGACTGAAGTCTCTCGCGCCTCAAGGAGATGACAACATCGACTTTGTGTGCCGTGACCTGCAAGTTAGCTTTGCATGCAGTGGCGGATATGATTTGCATAGACAAAATTTGGACCAAATCTGATCGAGCACAAGCTCTCTTTCATTTTGAAGTCGGGATGTTAATCTTTAGTTTTAACTCACTTATTAAACGACACGGACTCGTGATTAATGACCAATAATGAACCAAACTCGGATTAGAGGGTTGCAAATTGATGAAACCAAGGGGGGTTATCCACCTAGGGAAGCGTGGAGAAGATAAAATTCTGGCTGGGTCAGAGGTCAGCAGCCGTACGGCTACTGATGGAGTTCTGGAAATTTCTTGGAATTTGTGCCTTATCCAGGCAAGGGGGAGGTATGCACTTCGAGGGAGGCATGCTGGAACCCTATCTCCGAGCTACTATAAAAGGGGAGGGGGAGTTTCATTGTTTTTCATCCCAAACACCTTCTCCTTCTTTCTTTCCTTGCAATCCCAACCTTTCTTCCCTTTTCAAATGGCTCATCTCGGCCCAACCATGCTTAGCATCAAAGAATACCGCGAGGGACTCAACCGTTGGGTGAGTTCCTACTCAGAGAGTGCGCAAGCGGTGCTAGAAGAGACCTTTCATTTCAAACTCCTTTTTTCATTAAGGAGGCTTCCTATCCAATGGGAGATGATCCGCGGTGCGTCCGTCTTCTGGTCGACAGGTACTCACTTATTTAATTTTACCCAAGATGAGTTGTGTCCTACCTTTGAGGAATTCTGTGCCATTACGGGAAAACCCAACTCGTGGTAGGGCTATGGTGCCCACTTCTCGCAAGACCCCTGTCCGGTGGCTCGCTGAGGTCTTCGACTTTGATATCGGATTTTCGAGGAGGCTCCTTCACAGGACCCACTTTGATATCACTTGCTTCCCCAGACTCTATGGTGAGGCTACCCCTCATAACCCGGAGTAATCTGACCGCAGGGATTTTGCCTTAGTCATGTGCCTCTTTGCTGAACCGTTCTTCGTCTCTTATGACGGTTTCATTGATTCAAGAATGGTAGATATTGTTGATTCCTGCAAAGGTGGTGCCAGTAACGTGATGACTGTCCTTTTGGCAGAAACCTTGCATGATCTGGATGGTTACTATCCCAGGGGTGACGCTTTCACATCGGGCAGCCCCATTTTGCTGCAGATATGGCTCCAGGAGCATCTCAGAATCATTCACCCGGTGTCTGATCCAGACTATACCCCTTCTATGCTTCCGAGGCGAGGTTTAAACAGGCAGAACTGCACTACTATTAAGGAGTGGGTTGGACACTTTTGGCGGATTAGGTCGGCAGACATCCTGTGGGTGCCCCCGCATTGGAACCTGAGCAGGTACATTATCACAAGTGCGGGCCACTCTTTCTTTTGGTTAGCTGGGCTTCGATCTACCACCTTTTCTCTAGGCCAATGGATTTCTCGCCAATTTGGACAAGTCCAAGAGGTTCCTTTTTCTGATCACCCTATCCCGACCAATTTGCCCGTGGATGCCAACATTTGCGAATTGTTGAAAGAGCTTTGGTATAGGAATGGTGCGCATATCGGCAGAGGAAGACGTCGGAGCGAAGGGGACACGTTCTATGAACCCTCATTGGCGTATCTCGAATGGCTGGGTCCCCAGACTGTTGAAGACAATGCTACCATCACAGCTTTGGTCTCGGAGCTCTTAGGTCCAGAGATTTTGTCTGGGGATTACTTTTCTCAGATAATGGGTCCCACAGTCTTCCAAAATCAGATAGGCGGGAATCAATCACGCAACGGCCATCGATCGGGACGTTGCAGGACTGGCCGAGACTTAGCTTCAAGGATTACCCTGCCCGATGCAACCGGCTCTGGGAACCAAAGGGGAGAGAGCTCTTCAGGATTTTTCCAGAACGTGTTCAACCGTCTCGGTTAATGAGTGGAATTTCATTTATTTCTGCATAATCCTTGGTTGCCACGCCAAGATATTTTTTTTTTTTTTTTTTTCAAAGTTTGTTGTGTTTGTTTTTCCTTTTCAAATGTAATGTTTGCAAGTTCAAAGTGGGGAATAAAGTTTTTTATTACTAATGATCGGACCCGAAGGTTGCCTACGTTCCTCTTTAGAGGCTCAGGTCAACGTAGTTCGACACAGTTACTTGAATTTCTTGCGCGCCTCCTGATCTTTACCTAGAACTGCCCTTTCGGGTTTTCACCTCTAGTGGGGCTGTCTTTTGCGCGCTTTTTTTTTTTTTTTTACAGACTCGATAGGAATCACCAGTCTCTGCACATTCTACGCATAATACTTCTTCAATTTGCTGAGGTTGCAGGCCTGAACGAGGTCTTCTCCAAATTCGGTTTGCAGAAACACGGCTCCTCCGGATTGTATCTTCTTAAAAATGTAGGGGCCCAAAAATGGAGACTTCCATTTCCCTCGGGGGTTGACATAGCTTGGTGGCTTTTCTCGCAAAACAAGATCTCCCACTTTGACATCACGGTCTTTGACCTTCTTGTTAAATGCCCTGTCGATTCTGCGTTGATACGCGCGGTTGTGCTCTAAAGCCAGCAATTGCTTTTCATCGAGTAATGCTAACTCTTCATGGCGACTTTGTAGCCAATCAATCTCGGACACTTGGTTTTCAAGTAAAACTCTCATGGAGGGGATTTCAAGCTTAATCGGGAGAACTATCTCCATGCCATATGCAAGTGAGTAAGGAGTAGCCCCAGTCGGTGTCCGGACAGATGTGCGGTATCCCCATAAAGCTAAAGGCAACTTCTCGGGCCAATCCTTTCCGGTGATGGCCATCTTTCTAATGATGTTCTCAAGGGTTTTGTTCGCCGCTTCTACCACTCCATTGGCTTGTGGTCGATAAGGGGAGGACTTGTGCCGGATCACACGGAATTCGTCAAGCAATCGGTTGACTTCCCCTTCAAAGTGAGTTCCATTATCTGACATCATCTCATAAGGGACTCCATATCTGTAGAAAATGTTGGTGCGGATGAACTCGGCTACCTTCTTGGCATTCAAGACTTTGTAAGCAGCAGCCTCAACCCATTTGGTGAAGTAGTCGATAGCTACGAGCACATATTCTTGCCCGCTCGAACCTTTCAGTTTGACTTGACCAATAACATCTATTCCCCAAGTGGAGAAAGGCCAAGGAGCAGTTGACTGATAGAGAACGTGCGGCGGCAGATGTTGTAGGTTAGCATACCGTTGACACTGATCACAAGTTCGCACTTTCATCATACAATCCATTTCCATTGTAGTCCAGTAATACCCTTGCCTCACTATCTTCTTAGCGAGCATGTGCCCATTCATGTGGGGTCCACACAGCTCCACATGGATCTCATCCATAATTCTGGTTGCTTCGGGCATGTCTACACAGAGCAAATTTGGTCCGTTATGATATCTTTTGTACAATCGATCTCCGGAAATCACAAATTGGGAGGCCCATCTTCGCATTGCAATTCTTGCCCGTTTGTCCTTCTCTGGAGGGTAGATCCCGCTTTTGAGCACATTCCATACGTCTGTGTACCATGGCTCTTCATTTTCCTCATTTTCCAATTCAATGGCCAGGCAGTAGGCTGGGATTGATCTCTTACTAACCACAAACGGCTTTATCATGATATCAGCATGGAATTCCATGATGGAGGCTAAGGTAGCCAACGCATCTGCGAATCTGTTTCGGTCCCTCGGGAGGTAATGAAATGAGATTTTCGAGAAACGTTCTGTGAGCGCTACTAGTCGAATATGATATTGTTGTAGTCTCGAATCTTGGATCCTCCACTTTCCTTCAATCTGATTGATGATTAGGGTGGAGTCCCCGAACACTTCAATTTCTTTGACCCCTCTGTTTAACGCCTCTTCAAGGCCAACCATGCAAGCCTCATACTCCGCTATGTTATTTGAACAGTTAAAGTCTAACGGATAGCAATGGGCGTGTGCGCATCGCTTGGATCAATGAGCAAAATTCCAATTCCAAAACCTCTTTTGTTGGCAGCCCCATCAAAAAAGAGTTGCCATTTGTTTTCTGAACAATCAACAGCGTAGATTCCTTCATCGAGAAACTGTGCTTCTGGTTCGGGCTCGAGATCAAGAGCCAAATCTGCAAGTTGGTCTGCTATCACCCTTCCTTTAATGGACTTAGGCGTTGCGTAAGTCATATCAAATTCGCTTAAGAGAAAAGACCATTTGGCTACTCGATTGGACATGGTTGGCCTTTCGAGGATGTACTTTATTGGATCCATTCGGGATATGATCTGAACGGGCAAGGATTGCAGATAGATCTTTAACCGCTGCGAGACCTAAACCAAACCGGTGCATGCCTTTTCCAATTCTGAGTAGTTCAATTCACTCCCTTGCAGCTTTCTACTTACAAAATAAATTGCATTTTCAACCCAGGAGTCTTCTTTTTCTTGTGCAAGCATTGCTCCTACTGCAGTGTCAGTGACGTTTAGGTACAACTGCAGAGGTTTGTGCGAATGAGGTGGGGCCAAGACCGGTGGGCTTGTCAGGTATTCTTTGACCTTTTCGAAAGCAATCTGGCATTCTTCATCCCAGGATCAATTGGTGTCCTTTTTTAGGAGCTTGAAGAGCGGCTCACACATCGTGGTTAGCTGCCGTATGAATATGCTGATATATTGAATTCTTCCCAAGAAACCCTTTACCTCCTTTTGAGTCTGAGTTTGGGGTATTTCTGTGATGGCCTTTATTGTCGGGGTCGATTTCAATCCCTCTTTCTGTTACCAGGAAACCCAGGACCTTGCCTCGGACGGTACCGAATATGCATTTAGTAGGATTCAACTTCATGTGATACTTCCGCAGCCTTTCAAAGAATTTTCTGAGGTCTTCGACTGAGTGCACAATCATGTCATCCATGTATATTTCAAGTTCTTTGTGGATCATGTTATGGAAAAGAGTTGTAGCACCTCTTTGATAAGTCGTTCCGGCATTTTTAAGACCGAAAGGCATCACAGTGTAATAGAATGTCCCCCACGGGGTGATGAAGGAGGTTTTCTCTTGATCTTCCACCGCCATTTTAATTTGGTTGTAACCCGCCATTCCATCAACAAATGACTTCACTTTGTGCATTGCGACTGAGTCAACCAGAATATCAATATTTGGTAACGGGAAATATTCTTTCGGGCAAGCTTTGTTGAGGTCTCTGAAGTCAACACATATCCGGACTTTGCCGTTCGCCTTCTCGACTGTGACCATGTTGGACAACCATTGAGGATATTCCACAACTCGGATGAAACCCACTTGCAGCAACTTCTAGATCTCTTCTTTAACCTGGAGGGCCCACTGCGGCTTGATTCTGCGTAGTTTCTGTTTGACCGACTTGGCGTCGGGAAAGGTGGGAATTCGGTGCTCCACAATTGTCGAATCTAACCCAGGCATATCTTCATACGACCAAGCAAACACATCGACAAATTCTTTAAGCAAACGGATCAACTGTTCCCTGTCAGCCCCTTTCTTGAAGCTTCCAATTTTCATTTCTTTGACTTCCTCGTTCAGCCCCAGATTGACAGTAGACAAATCTTCCCCACAGGCCTCTAACTTTCGTTGCCCACGCTGTTTAGCTAACCTGCTTAACTCAATTAAATAATCTTTTTCATCTTGGCTTACGTCTTTTAAAGATTCATGATTAACTTCATTTGTTATTAAATTTTCATTTGTTAAATCATTATTTAAAATATTGGCAACCAAGGAGTAAGCGGAAATAGAGGAAATTTCATTCACGACAGAGAGGAGTACAAGCTCGGCGACCGCGTCGAGGTCCTCGACAGTGAGGCCCTCTTTTGGGAGTCCCAGAAACAACATCAGAGAGTACAAAGGGTTCAAAAGCCGGTCCATCGGGGCGAACATATCCAAACTGCTTCACGAGCACGTCAACAGTAGCGAGTGGGCCAGTGGTTTTGGACCAGTTATTAAGTGGTGCCACTGCCGGCTTGAGGTACTTCACCGGGTCATAAGCTGCTGCGGTTCCATCCTCGATCATAACCACAGATCCGTCTTCAAAGCCAAATCCTTCAAACAATGCGAAGACATCATCCTCCTCATCGATATTCCACGGAGTAACCGGGTCTGGTTGCTTATAGGAACCGCCCAAATCAAGGCTTTCATCGAACAACTTCACATCATCAAATACTTCCCATCCCGCACGGGGCTTTTCACCCATGTCATTAGTGTTGGGTTTCGATGTAACATGCGCAGCGGAATATAGCATTTAAAATTTTATGAAACCCAAAGCCCATAGATCCATTCATATGATTAAATCAAATACAACAATATGAATACTAGAAAAACTAACCCTTGATGACTTTGAATTTGGTCTTTGATCTTGGTGGAGAACTTGAAGCTTTAATCACAAAAGTAAGAACACGAACTTTGAAGATGATAAGCTTCACCCTCTAGCGGTATCCACACCACGAACGAATATCAAGAACACTTGATCTTGGTTGCTAGACCAAAATTGTGAAACACGTTTTCACAATGAATATGAACTATATGGAATTTTATTTGTGTATTATTTTGTTCTTCAATCTAAGATGTCTTAGAACAAAATAAAACTCTCTCAAACTCTTTGGAGACTTGCACAAAAGCTATGATATGATTCTGGCCGAATTTGGCTGTTTATATACAAGTTAGACCTATTCCAAATAGGAAACTTGTGTCTAAACCCGTCCAAAATCCTTTTCCAAATCAAATAAGGAAACCAGTCCCGACATGGTGTGCGGCCGCCCAAAACCCTTGTGCAGTCGCACATCTATCTGGAAGGTTTCTGGTACATTCTGAGCTAAACTGTGCGGCAGGCCAAGACCTTTTGTGCGGTCGCACACTTTCCCCAGATTTCCCAAATTTCCAAATTCCAATATAGTCCTTATTTAAGATTCGTTCTATTGTGTGTGACCCTCTAGGATTATACTAAGTTGGCAATGGGTTCAAACATGAAACCATAAGATATGATTAGGTTCTAGCAAACCGTCATACCTACCCAAATAGTATAACTAGATACAAGTTCGCATTCCTTTAGAATATGTCATAATCCCTTTGTCCACGATGTCATTGAACACAAGTCATGGTCAACAAGTCAACTTGTTTTTGTTCAATACTTTCTCGATTCCGAATATGTTGATAATCCAAATGACATTGATCTAATCAATTCATTTGAGTCCGGCCGAACGTTTTCATCAACATCATTCCTACGAGAGGCCCAAGCTTGACATCTCTCTGAGGAGGGACAAATCCATTTAGCTTATTACTTTTCCCTACGTGAATCCGATTATGCCAATCATACCCTTTATAACTTCCCAGTTAAAGGTAGCGTTTGAATATGTCAAACATAATGTTCATCAAGTGGAAGACTATAATAACTTCATGTCTAAGGATTCAAATGACATAACTAATATGAGATATATGTACGACATAGACCATGACATTAATCTCATACAGCGGGTCATGTCCAGTACCTTGTTCCAAACAAGTACCCATAAATCTAACATGATCATCCCATGATCATTTAGCCTTTATACTAGTGCTTAACAAGTACCAGGGACGGAGATTATTATAAGTAAACATGAACAACAATAATAATCAAAACATTTCTTTATTGATATGAAATAAATGATAACAATTACAACGTTTATTAACGTGCCTAGGGCACCACTACCAACAATCTCCCACTTGCCCTAGGCCCAATCTCCCATGTATCTAATACCCATGGACCTAACATGACCTTCATGTTTAGCTTGTGGAAGTCACTTTGTTAGCGGGTCCGCAACATTGTCATCAGTAGGTACTCTGCATATATTTACGTCTCCCCTATCAATGATTTCTCGAATGATATGAAAACGCCTAAGTATGTGTTTGGATTTCTGATGTGCTCTTGGTTCCTTTGCTTGAGCAATAGCACCATTATTATGCAATAAAGGTCTATTGGATTAGCAATGCTAGGAACCACTTCAAGTTCAGTAATGAACTTCTTAATCCAAACAGCTTCCTTTACAGCATCCGATGCAGTAATATATACTCAGCTTCTGTTGTAGAATCAGTGGTTGTACTCTGCTTAGAACTCTTCTAGCTTACAGCTCCACCATTTAACATAAACACAAAACCCGATTGCGATCGACTATCATCTTTGTCGGTATGGAAGCTTGCATCTGTGTAAGCATTTACCACGAGATCATCTTACATTCCTCCATAGACCAAAAACGAATCTTTAGTTCTTCTCAAGTACTTAAGAATCGCTTTTACAGCCATCCAGTGATTTTCACCGGGGTCGGATTGGTATCTACTTGTCATGCTTAAAGCATAAGATACATCTGGCCTAGTACAAATCATGGCATACATGATGGACCCAATTGCCGAAGCATATGGAACATCATTCATTTTCTCACGCTCATCCTTTGTCTTAGGACATTGAGTCTTGCTTAGAGAAACTCCATGTAACACTGGTAAGGTTCCTCTTTTAGAATTTTCCATACGGAATCTTCTAATGACCTTATCAATATATGTACTTTGGCTTAAACCAAGTAGCCTCCGTGATCTATCTCTATAGATCTTAATGCCAAGTATATATGCGGCTTCACCCATATCTTTCATTGCGAAGCAATTTCGTAACCAAGTCTTTACGGACTGAAGTGTAGGAATATCGTTTCCAATGAGTAATATGTCATCCACGTATAAAATAAGGAATAGTACTATGCTCCCACTAATCTTCTTGTATACACAAGGCTCATCTTCGTTCTTGATGAAACCAAAATCTTTGACCGATTCATCAAAACGGAGATTCCAACTCTTTGAAGCTTGCTTCAATCCATAGATGGATCTCTGCAATCTGCATACCTTAGAATCTTGTTCAAAACCTTCTGGTTGTGTCATATACACATCCTCTTGCAGTTTTCCATTTAGGAAAGCGGTTTTGATGTCCATTTGCTATATTTCATAGTCATGATATGCGGCAATGGCAAGCAAAATTCTTATAGACTTGATCATTGCTACGGGTGAAAAGGTTTCATCATAGTCAATACCATGAACTTGCATATACCCTTTCGCTACAAGTCTAGCTTTGTAAGTATGAACCTTCCCATCCATGTCGGTCTTCTTCTTGAAGACCCATTTGCATCCTATGGTTTTTACACCTTCGGGTGCATCAATCAAATTCCAAACTTGATTGTCTTGCATGGATTGCAATTCGGATTCCATGGATCCAAGCCACTTGTCCGAATCAGGAGAAGACATCGCCTCTTGGTAGGTTGTCGGTTCATCATTCTCAATGATTTCCACCTCATTACTATCCGTTACAAGAAATCCATATCTCTCGGGCTCGGATCATAACCTACTAGATCTGCGAGTTGCTTGTGTATTTTGAACAGGTTCCATAACTCCTTGTGGTTCTTGTTCTTGTTCCACTATTGGTTCAATGTCATTTTCTGGGTCTTGAATTTTTTCAAGATTTATTTTACTCCCACTGATTTCTTTGGAGAGAAACTCTTTCTCTAGAAAGACACCAGTTCGGGCAACAAACACTTTGTTGTCCTCTCGGTTGTAAAAGTAATATCCTCTTGTTTCCTTTGGATATCCAACGAAAATACATTTGTCAGATTTATGTGCAAGTTTGTCAGAGACAGGTCTTTTGACATAGGCTTCGCAACCCCAAATCTTCATGAAAGATAAACAAGTTTTCTTTCCGCTCCACATCTCATATGGAATCTTTTGAACCGATTTAGTTGGAACACGATTTAGTGTGAATACGGCGGTTTCTAGAGTGTAACCCCAAAAGGATATTGGAAGATCAACTTGACTCATCATTGATCGAACCATGTCTAACAAAGTCCGATTTCTCCTCTCGGACACACCATTCCATTGTGGTGTTCCGGTTGGAGTCAATTGTGAAACTATTCCACAATTCTTTAGATGATCATCAAATTCATGACTCAAGTATTCTCCACCTCGATCCGATCGAAATGCCTTAATACTTTTGCCAAGTTGTTTTTCTACTTCATTTTGAAATATTCTAAATATCTCAAATGCTTCACTTTTATGTTTCATTAGGTAAACATACCCAAATCTACTATAATCATCCGTGAAGGTTATGAAGTATTGAAATCCTCCCCTAGCATTGCTACTTAATGGTCCGCATACATCGGAATGTATCAACCCCAATAAGTCGCTTGCCCTTTCACCTAGCTTGGTAAAAGATGTCTTAGTCATTTTTCCAAGAAGACACGACTCACAAGTGTCATATGACTCAAGGTCATATGAACCCAAGAGACCGTCCCCATGGAGTTTTGAGATACGCTTCTCATTAATATGACCAAGACGGCAATGCCACAAATAAGAATGATTTACATCATTAGGTTTAGATTTCTTATTTATATGATAGACATTTTCATTATTTTCATTCTTGACATCCAAGACATAAAGGCCATTAAATGAATTAGCAATACCATAAAGCACATCATTTAAATAAATAGAATTTTTTTTATTCTCAATAAGAAACATAAAACCTTCATTATCCAAACAAGAAATTGAAATTATATTCTACTTAAATCTGGAACATAATAACAATTATTCAAAACAAGAATTAATCCGGAAGGTAAAGTGACTTCATAAGTCTCTACGGCTAATGCAGCAACTCTTGCTCCATTCCTCACGCGTAGGTCTACTTCACCCTCTTTAAGTAGTCTCCTATTCTTTAGACCCTGCACATTTAAACAAATGTGAGAACCACATCCGGTATCCAATACCCAAGAATCAGTGGTAGAAAGGAGAATATCTATGATATAGATACCTGAAGTCGACGCAGCCTTGCTGCTCTTCTTCTTCTTTTGCTCTTCCAAGAAAGCCTTGCAATTACGTTTCCAATGACCAATTTCTTGACAATGAAAACAGATTGCATCCTTTTGTGAATCAGGTTTTGCCTCAGAAGCCTTGGCAACTTTTTTCTTGCTTATCTTGGGTTTGACAACTTTCTTACCCTTTCCTTTGGCACTAGCCTTCTTCCCGTCATGAACCAAGAGCACGGGAGAACCTTTCTCCACAATCTTCATTTCCGCAGTTTTAAGCATCCCATGCAACTCGGAGAGATTCTTATCCATTCCATGCATGTTATAATTCATCACAAACTGATTATAACTTTTAGGCAATGAATTAAGAATGAGATCTGTGGCTAGCTCCAATGGGATTGGATAGCCAAGTTTCTCAGGGTGCTCTACATAACCTTTCATTTTCAGCATGTGAGGACTCACTTGTTGCCCTTCATTCATTTTGCAAGTAGTGAATGCAACAATGGTCTTTTACCTCTCTTGCCTAGTTTGCTCTTAAAACATGGCCCTTAACTCCACGCCTATCTCATAGGCTTCCAAATATTCCAAACTTTGTTGGAGTTTTGAGCACATGGTAGCAAGCATGAGACAGCTTACATCTCTAGAATCATTACGATGTTTCTTGTAACTGTCTCTTTCTGCCCTAGGGGCAGTAGGTTCTGGTTCAGCAGGAAGTGGCCCATCGAGAATGTATAACTTATCTTCTTGCCTTAGAACAATTCTTAGGCTATGGATCCAATCCATAAAGTTAGTACCATTCTCTTGGAGCTTATCCTTCATTAAAGAAATTAACAATGTATTTTTCAAACGAAAATAATCCCACTAAATTATATAACCTTCACATACATCCAATGTATAATATAATTTAATTGGGCTAAGATCCAACTTTAATTTAACTTTTGAGTCCACGGAGGCGGACCTCTCAAAACTAAATTAATTAGGTAGACAATCATGTCAATCATATCCCATATGATTCTTAGATTCTTATATGCGATTCCTTGAGAAATCCAATTTCAAAAGGCATGTTTAATCTCATCTTTTGCCTAGGCCCAAAACTGTTTTGACGCCTAATTAAGTTCAACCATTTTAAACGTATAGGAACCATTCAATTTAATGCACCTTGCGGAGGCAAGCCCACATTGAATTAATGAACCTCATCTTGCTCATACATGAATAAAATTAATGCACCTCGCGGAGGCGAAACCACATCAAAATCACCCATGTATAAAAAAGTGTTTTAATCATTGCATGGCAAAAGGAACTTAAAAACTTTCTTTGAAGGTTCATCACATATAGCATATAACACATTTATGAGCACATAATATAAACATGTTACGTATCAAGTTTAGCCACTAAATTAATCTCCATTAATTTAAACATAATATTTATGTGTCATTAGTTTCTCTATAATTATGAGGATGAGACTATTTCAACTTTGATTATTATCTCCAAATCAAGACAACAAGAAGTGCGGCCGAAACTAAGCCATCAGGCATCCACGATTCCGCACTAATTCAAGAAACCAAGAAAGTAGTCCATGTGGCCGAAACTAAGGAATGGATGGTCTCGATGAGCGTAGGCCAATTGCATCCACAATTCCACACGAATCTCCAATCATTGAATCAAGAACTTTGTTTCTCAATTTTAGCAATTATGAACTCTTCATAATTATAACTTCGTTTTATCTTTGAAACTTTGATTGCGATTAAGTTTGGGAAACACAATCTCGATGAACGTAGATTAGCCATCCAAACCTTGAACCAATCTTAGAATCACAAGATCAAAACAAATAGGAAAATCAAACCCCAAGATCCACACACAAACCAACTACCCAAAACCCATTCCAGATCAGCAGGTCTGGACTGGTTCTGTTACTGGTTTTGTTGAATTTTTGAAAAATTCCAGATTCTGATTTTTGACCAAAATCAGACTCTCTGATTTCTTTGTGCGGCCGCCCAAGAAGCCCTGTGCGGTCGCCCAAAACTGTACGGCCGCCCAGATTCTTCTGTGCGGTCGCCCATGAGAATCAGAATGTACAGAATTTTTAAAGTTCGAAAATTTTGTCTCAAAATTGTTTTTCCCCGATTATTAAAACCATGATCCAATCAGAATTAATAATCAAACAATTCAGAATCCATCATAATATTTATTGCGATTGAATCGTGCGATTAAAGTTGCAAAAAAATAAACCACATAAAATCACATAACACATAAACATCATATATCCCAATATTCATATCATGCAAGGCACATAAACAATTTATATACACACAACATGATCTAGGTATTGAAATAATCAACATGAACGGGGCTCTGATACCACTGTTGGGTTTCGATGTAACAAGCGCAGCGGAATATAGCATTTAAAATTTTATGAAACCCAAAGCCCATAGATCCATTCATATGATTAAATCAAATACAACAATATGAATACTAAAAAAACTAACCCTTGATGACTTTGAATTTGGTCTTTGATCTTGGTGGAGAACTTGAAGCTTTAATCACAAAAGTAAGAACACGAACTTTGAAGATGATAAGCTTCACCCTCTAGCGGTATCCACACCACGAACGAATATCAAGAACACTTGATCTTGGTTGCTAGACCAAAATTGTGAAACACGTTTTCACAATGAATATGAACTATATGGAATTTTATTTGTGTATTATTTTGTTCTTCAATCTAAGATGTCTTAGAACAAAATAAAACTCTCTCAAACTCTTTGGAGACTTACACAAAAGCTATGATATGATTCTGGCCGAATTTGGCTGTTTATATACAAGTTAGACCTATTCCAAATAGGAAACTTGTGTCTAAACCCGTCCAAAATTTTTTTCCAAATCAAACAAGGAAACCAGTCCCGACATGGTGTGCGGCCGCCCAAAATCCTTGTGCGGTCGCACATCTATCTGGAAGGTTTCTGGTACATTCTGAGCTAAACTGTGCGGCCACCCAAGACCTTTTGTGCGGTAGCACACTTTCCCCAGATTTCCCAAATTTCCAAATTCCAATATAGTCCTTATTTAAGATTCGTTCTATTGTGTGTGACCCTCTAGGATTATACTAAGTTGGCAATGGGTTCAAACATGAAACCATAAGATATGATTAGGTTCTAGCAAACCGTCATACCTACCCAAATAGTATAACTTGATACAAGTTCGCATTCCTTTAGAATATGTCATAATCTCTTTGTCCACGATGTCATTGAACACAAGTCATGGTCAACAAGTCAACTTGTTTTTGTTCAATACTTTCTCGATTCCGAATATGTTGATAATCCAAATGACATTGATCTAATCAATTCATTTGAGTCCGGCCGAACGTTTTCATCAACATCATTCCTACGAGAGGCCCAAGCTTGACATCTCTCTGAGGAGGGACAAATCCATTTAGCTTATTACTCTTCCCTACGTGAATCCGATTATGCCAATCATACCCTTTATAACTTCCCGGTTAAAGGTAGCGTTTGAATATGTCAAACATAATGTTCATCAAGTGGAAGACTATAATAACTTCATGTCTAAGGATTCAAATGACATAACTAATATGAGATATATGTACGACATAGACCATGACATTAATCTCATACAGCGGGTCATGTCCAGTACCTTGTTCCAAACAAGTACCCATAAATCTAACATGATCATCCCATGATCATTTAGCCTTTATACTAGTGCTTAACAAGTACTAGGGACGGAGATTATTATAAGTAAACATGAACAACAATAATAATCAAAACATTTCTTTATTGATATGAAATAAATGATAACAATTACAACATTTATTAACGTGCCTAGGGCACCACTACCAACAATTAGACGGCTCAAGAGGCATATCATTGGCCACATTTTTGCTCTTGCGAATAAAGTATCCCTTCCAAGATTTTTCATAGGGACGGAGTGGTGGGAGCTCATAGGCCCTTCCCTTCTTGATGGCATTCTGCCTCTCCCTTTTTTCATGCATAGCTTTGTCAATTTCAGCGGGAGTGGGCTTGTAGCCGAGTCCAAACGGAGGAATGAAAACAGGCACATCATTTTTGATAGCTTCAATACACCCTTGTTGCTCTTTCCCGAGTCCCAACATAGGTAAGAAATTCATCTTCTAGACCATATTCAAGGCCATCGCATCACCATACTTGGTCCTCTTTCCCCCAATCAGATCGGTTTCTTTGACATAGTCAATAGCATGGATCCGAGCTTGTGGGATCACCTCAAAACCACTCAAGAAAATACCGGTATCTTTGTGCTCAATTCCTAAGATCGGGAGGTCGTTGACTTGCGTGTCATCCTGGCCGTGAACTACCACAACATGATTGTCGTGAATGAACTTGATGCATTGATGGTAAGAAGAAGCTACCCCTTTCACTCCATGGATCCAAGGGCGTCCCAAGAGTAGACTGAATGAGGACTTGATGTCGATCACTTGAAATTCGATTGGCATAACAAGAGGGCCAATGGTGAGAGTGAGGGAGATAACACCCAAGACACAGCGACTGGTGCTATCGTAGGTACGGACCACTTGAGAAGACAGGGCCAAATCAGTTATCTTAACTCCCAAGTCTGCGAGAACATGCACGGGGCAAACATTGACCGAAGAGCCATTATCGACCAACACACAAGCTAAGTGGTCACCTCCAACCCCAACTGTGATGTGCAGAGCCTCGATATGATTAAGGCCAATTTTCGGTGCATCGAGGTCAGTAAAAGTGATAATGTTCCCAAAATGAATGTTGCCGACCATGTGGACAAGGTCATTGGG
Organism: Campanula takesimana; assembly: GCA_026119855.1. Lineage (NCBI taxonomy): Eukaryota > Viridiplantae > Streptophyta > Magnoliopsida > Asterales > Campanulaceae > Campanula > Campanula takesimana. The sequence goes on along the minus strand of JAOWBW010000263.1, from coordinate 880,713 downwards.
AGACGTCTCGATTGGGATAACATCTTGAGTGAGAGCTTTAACCAGAGTGTCTCGGTGCTCTTGAGAAGATGAAAGCAAACCCCAAATGGATATATTAGCATGGGTTTTCTTTAACTGCGTTAAGACCGGGTTCTCGGCGACCTTTTCTTTTTGAGCGGAAGCTGCTTCTTTGTCCTTTCCAGGTTCGCTTGCCTCAGGATTCAGAGACTGATAGGCTCTCCCTGAGCGAGTGAGATGATTCACGTTTCCACCAATCCAAGTGGCCTTTTCAAGAAGGGCCTTTCGTTCTTCAACGGCTTTAGCACTAGACAAGATTGAATCCCAAGAGATCATGTGGCACTCAAAGTCTTCGGAAATAACAGGAGTCACGGTGTAATTCAAAGCTTTCTTTGGGACTATGAAACTAGTCATTGAGTAGTCTTCTTCAAATTCGATCATGTGGATTCCCGGCAAGGGATTAGTCACCACATTCGGTTGGGGTGGTTTCTGAATGAGCCTATCGTCGATCATGTCTTGTAGAATGTGCCTCAAATTCCAACAATCGTCTGTCGCATGACCAGGTGATATGTGGTATGCACAATACTTGCTCGCGTCCCAATTCTTAGGAGGTGGATTAGGCGGGCAGTATCCTTCTATCGGTTTCATTACCCCTTAGGCGACCAATCCTTGGAAAATAGTGGACAATGGAGCGTTGAACTTATCAAACTGCCTCTCTCTCCGATTTCTACCATTCCTTTGCTGATTGTTGATGGAATTCACAGACCCATCTTGATTATAGCACGGGGTGCCCTATTGTAGCTATTCCGGCTAGGTCCCACATTATTGTTCTAAAAGGGAGCGGGAGGCATGGCAACATTGTTCACAACTGGCGCCGGGGCTTTAGCAGTAGGTCGGAACCTGTATGAGCTAGGAGAAGGATCTAGCTTGATCACCCCAGTTCAGACATCTTCATCGATACGGGAACCCACATCTAGAATAGAAGCAAAATCTGGAAATGGGAGATATTTCATCTTATCCGCATACACTAGCTGAAGATTCATGAGGAAAATGCGAGTTTGCTCGCCACTGTCGGGCCTTTCCAGAGTCTGAGCGACTTTCTTCCTCTGCCTACTTGAAAATTCAGAGAACGATTCCTTCTCACGCTGAGCACACGAATCAAGATCACGGCGGCTCTTCTCCCAGTTGGAGTTATCTTTGTATCGCTTTTGGAATTCATCCACAAGCTTTCCCCAATTATCATTCAAATTGGCATCCACAGTCATAAACCATTGCTTAGCGACTCCTACCAAAGTCAAATGGAAGTTGGAGGCCATAGCACCGACATTAGCCCCACGTGACTGCATTGCATGAGCATAAGATTTCAAGTGGGCCATTGGGCAACCCGTACCATCAAATTTTTCTACATCGGGCATCTTCAATTTAGGAGGCAAAACAGCAAACGGAGATAGTTTCAAAGAGTCTGCAGAGAATTCCCCTTTATTCATGACCTTTCTCAACATTTCTTTCATTTCATTCATTTCAATTTCAGCCCTAGTAAGAGGTACGTATGGGACCCCTTTGTAGTACGCTTCCATTTGACGGACCAAGTTAGGATCTTGCCCATGGGAAGTTCCTTGGTTGAACGGAGAGGCATTTCTAGCAAAAGCACCATAAGCACCGAGCTGCTGATTTGGATACAGAGTTTGCATATACTGAGCAAAGGCGTTATGATCGGGTGGATACTGAGATGGGTTCACCACAAAGTTTGCTTGATTTGGGATGAAGTTGTGATTGAGGCCACTGAAGTCTGGATGAGCCACATGACCATGAGGATGGACACCTTGGTGATGATTATGACCGTTGGTGTTACTACCATTGGGATTCAAGTTCACGGTGGGGATGCCGCTGCCATTTCCATTCACATTAGGATTGCCATTGCCATTGGGGAAGCCATTAGGATCCCCATTACCATTCTGATTTTCATTCGGATTGCCATTGGGATTTCCGTTGGGGTTGCCATTTGGAGCCCCATTACCATTGTCATTTCCATTCGGATTGCCATTGGGATTTCCATCGGGGTTGCCATTAGGAGCCCTATTACCATTCTGATTCTGCATCTGAACAAGCGTAGCAAGTAACTCGTCTTGCTGAGTTCTCATCTGACCCAACACATTCCGTTCTAACCATGCTTGAAGACCCGGCGGCGGCACATAGGCTTGATCAATCCCTTCCTCGGCCATTGCAGTAGCTTCTTCGACAACGGGCACTGCCTCGGTAACTCGGATCAGCCTCCCCTTGCGGTTTCTAACTCCCCCTCTCCAAGTAGATGCCAGGCTTAGAGTATCTGAAAGGGATGGTGTATAGGGATGATTAGAGAGTGGAAAGGATCGAGGTTTTCCGAGCTTGATTCAAAAGAAGTTCAAAAAATCACAAAATCAAACCTAGAATGCCGGATAAGCACTTGCTTTATTTTGACACATTTTCGCATGAAATCTTGGAATAGTGGATACCGTCTCCAAAGTATAGGAGCAACATTTTGCACCTGTACTATTGGCCGTCCAAGCCCCTAGCGAAGGGCCTATACTCTTTCGGGGATCCACCATTCGGTTACGGTCTAAGGGAGGGTCTTGACAATTTAAAGTCAATCCGAGCATTTCAATGAATTTCCACAATGTAGGTTGTTTATGACCCTTTGGGAAATGCATAGGATTGAGGTGAAATTGCTAGACAAAAACCGGAATGAAGTCTGGGACGTGTTATTTTTTGAAAACATGGACATCGTGGCTTGGTAACGGGGAAGATTGGCTTACACCCATCGCAACGACTAATAGGCGCGCTTTGGGGTGAGAATGTACACCGCGGGCCCTATAGGGAAGTCCAATGAGCTCCCTTATACCCTCGGGTTACCTTCTCGGGTTTGTACGGTTCTACGAGACGTTATTTTCAAAAACGTGCATGTGCGTGAGGTATCTATGAGTTCGAAAATGATTTTGAAAGCAAGTAAAGAAAACAAGAAAATCCTTTTCTTTTCCCTTTTTTTTTTATTTTCTTTCTTTTTTTACGGGAATCACCCACCACGCATGCATATATATACAAATAAGAGGGTGAAGGAAAAAGAATGTCCCTACAAAACAAAGGTTAGGGCATAAATATATAAAACCCAAGCAAGGCAAGTAAAGCATGGCACACACAAAGATTAGAGTCTAGCCTACTTAAGAAATTCCCCAGCGGAGTCGCCACTGTGAGAGCCCGCGCTCGAAGACAAACCGCACCGAAATGATCGTCCCGCGAGGGCGATTCGGGTGATGCCTCGTGCTAATTCGCTTTTGGAAATACGCTCGGTTCTCACACAATGGTTTCCTCTCGATGGAATCAAAACAGTCAAGAGTCACCACCTCATTTTATTTTAGGAAAATAGAGATAAAACCTCATGTTTAGAGAAAGTGGGTTCGGGGGCTAAGTTACGAGAAGAGAAGAGGTTAGGCACTCTCCTCGCCCGTGATGGTCTCTAGTATGCATGCCACTTAAATTCATTTTATGCCTTTTATGCCTTGCTTTTATGCCCTAACCAAAATGGTGATTTATATACATGGGAGTCTTCCTATTCTAAGAATGTTTGCTTTAATTCACAAATGAGAGTCGGTTTGGGTGGACTCTCACTTGGTTTTGAAAATGGTTTAGCATTCATATCCAGTAAAGGAGATCACAAAAGGAGTGGGGGATTAATATCTACAATGGTGAACAAAAAAGGGAAACAAATCCCATAAAAAAGAATGTCCAAACTCCGTCCCCAGAGATTTTAGGGACTGCTGTCCCTTCCTTCTTTGTGTACCTGCTCTTATGCTTGCACAATATGGAAAGTGAATGTTAGGAAACTTCCCTAACACATAAAGTATCAACCATGAATTTTCCTCTGATTTTAGGAGCATGTTAAGGTGTCCAAACAAGGCATGCAAGATAGAACTTTCAACAGCCTAATCTGACAGATATTCATACTTCCACAAAAGATCCACTTTGTGCATCATGAAAACGGGTAAATCATGGGGAACACTAAACATGAAAGTTATTCCTAACATATCAAAGTTTAGATCTGGAGCATTTAAAAGCCATAAAGAAATATTAGGTCATGAAAAACACCTCTGACATTTTGGTGTCAGAACAGGAGATATGTAAATCTGAGAACAGAGAGCTGGAACAAAAAATGGAAAGAACCCCTTAAACTCTGGGTAAAAATAAGATATGTATATGATCATTTTCCTATGTTTGTCTAGAACAAACCATATTTTGTGGTCTAAGACCAAAAACCACGTTTGCTATGCATAAAGAGAGCAACAAGACAGAAAGATACAGACTGACAGACTGCTGGAAAAATACAAATGGCATGAAAACACCTATGAAAACTCATCTACATGAAGTGATGTGGGCATGAAACTTTGTGTGTGCATATATATACATACTAAACACACAAAACAATAGCCATTGAAGCATTTGATCAAGATCTATCATCATTTAGAGAGAAGAACAACAAGAATATCAACATTGTATCTTTGGACATCAAATGGAGGTCTAGCCTAACATGGTGGCTAGACCTCTCAACACATTACATAATCAACTACATCTTACATAGGTGAACTTTACAAGAACAAGAGATTACCTAGATGTGCTTCCTTTGCTTCCAAGGGAAGACTTTTTTGTTGCTTTTCTTAAAGTGTTTGCCTTAGATTGAAAGAGTGTTTGAGTGGGTTGTTTTTGCTTGTGTTTTGTGTGTGTTTAGGGTGGTCTTATGGTGGTGATGTGGTGGTCTATGGACTGAGATTTGAGAGTGGTGAGAGTGCTTCTTGGAAGTGCTAGAGAGAACAAGAGTGAATGGGAGTGTTCTTCTATGATAAAAATGGATGAGGGAGGTGAGTATATGGAGGAGGGAGGTGGGAAATGACCTTAAGCCACCCTTGCTAGGCCTAGGAGTCAGTTTAGGGGGTGGCTACCCCGTCCATTTGCAGTTGGGAATGATCAAAATCAAGACTTTTGTGGCCAAGTTGCTGAAGAGCAAACTGCTGTCTGAACCTCTCAAACCAGCCGTACGGCTCATACCTCCGTTCCTTCTTCCCAAAGTGCCACTTGTCGCATTCTGATTGGCTCCTTCCTTATTGATTTGGCCAGCCAACTTGGGCCACTTGTCTGGCTCTTTTAGGCGTGAATGATCACAATTTTTTCTCCGGTATTGGTTCCGCAACAGTCCAAGTTTTGTCCGAGTGTGCGCGCAACGGTGTCCCGGTTGTCCGCGGTCCCAACATGGAAGTTGCTTGAAATAATCTTGTGGTCACGTACGTCTATCTAAAATATGTTAATGAGCAAGGAATGACAATAATATATTTTTAATGCACATAATGGATAATAACGAGCAGTTCTAAGGGTGCGGGCCCCGTTTCGGGTCCCGCAGCTCAAAATTGAAGTACATGCCTGTTTAATCGTTTTTTCGCTCTGATCATGAATTTAAAGTCCGTTAATTCATTCGATGCACTGATAAGGCTCACGGCAATCCCGCATAGCCAAATCTGGGCTTAAGTCAATTTTAGGGTTTAGACCGATTAAAAGGGTTTGATAAGGGGTGCGAGATCGGGGTATCTACAAGTGGGTGTTTAAGTACTTCCCACTCCGTCACCTAACCCCCGAACCCTTCTCTCCCGAATATCTGGTTTTGTACATAAAATAGGCTATTTCTTTAGGTTTTTCTTATGTTTCCTCAATAACATAGGTGGCGACTCTACAATCTAAAATCAGTTAGACATCCTAGGATAATGCACCGCTCTAGCCAAGTAGTGGGCTCTCCCGAGGTATCTACAGTGGCGACTTTGCTGGGGATAATTTAGAGGGTTAAACTTGCATTTCTGCTTTTGGTGTTCTTTTATTCTGTTTTCTAAGCATTCTGGTAAAAAGGGTTGGAAGCGCGCGCCTCTGGGCTTCTTGGCCTAAAGCGCACGCGTCCGACCCCAATTACCAGAATCGCCCGCCGCCTATCCCGTCCTTCAATTTTATGTTATTGTGCTAACAAGTTTCTACAAGGGAAAGAATTCTTATTTAGGGTCAAGGCAATCCCTTGAACCCACTGATTTGCAGGTACTGCCCAGAATCGGACGCCTCGGCCTCTCTCGCTCGGAGGCGCGCGCCTCCCACTCTCACTGCCCAATGCGCGCGCTTCTGGGAAATTCTCTAGAAACAGAACAGTGAACAGAATGGACAGTTTTGACTGTGTGTGGGCACCGGGCCTGCACATAACTTCTTTTACTTTCTGTTTATTTTATCGGTCACACGGGTGATTCGAAAGTTGTAAATTATGTGCTTATTTGTTTTTTATCTTTTGTTTAAAAAAAATGTTTTGTCACTTGGCTTGACCTCACACTACATGCACATAATCCTATGAATTGCTCACAATCGAGTCGCACAAAGTTCATAACCCCAAACCCGTCGAGGCCCGTCCTAGAGAGTTTCAAGCTCCACCCGACCTTGACTCTCTCGAAGCGGTAAACCTCAACCCGTGGCGTATTTCACGACTACATACCGGGGGTGACCTTAAGCCTCTCATTAGCTGAGCACAAGCCAACACAATTCTAGTTAGGGTCTAACACTCCGTGACCAAGTCGGTTTTCATGTGTCGAGATTTCCCTAAACTAATGTCATTAAATCATACATGCCGTTTCTAAAAGAAACAAGTGGTTATTATGGACGAAATAAAACTCCATCCCCAAGTGGTTATTATGGACGAAATAAAACTCCGTCCCCGCATGTATGCTTTATGACATTAATTTAGTTTAATCCCGTCACATGTAGGTATCACAAGCGTGGTGAAATCCGATGAGTATATGGGACCGCGAGAAGGTATATATACTAGTGTGATGATTCCACTATTTTTTTAGAAACCCCAAAAAAGGACTACGTCCTTCCGACTTTTGTAAGTAAATAAAAAAAATAGTCATTTTTTTTATTTGGTTGAGTCTTTTCCTGTTTGTGGGTTAATTTATTTTATTCAAAAAGTGTTTGTGAGGCCATCCTAAGATCAACCGTGCTCTTTCAATACGTCCAATGGCTTCCAATGGCAACAATATCAAGGGTGAGAACATTTCCGTGTCCAACGAAAGGCTTTTCAACATCATAAGAGCCATGGGGGAACAAATGAATAGAATTGTCGAGGATGCCCGACGCAAAGACGATTTGTGGCAAGCCCGTTTTGATCTCGAGAGGAGAATTCACGAGGAAGAAGTGTCCAAACTCAAGGCCCGTTTGCAAGAGCTCACCGACAACAAGGCAAAGTTCAATGGTAAAACATGCTCAAGTGGCCCGTCCCCCAAAAGCCACAAAAGTACCGCCGAAAACCGAGTTTTCACTCCTCTCCTAGGAGTAACCCAAGCCGAGGCATTTGAAACTTTGGTGGAAAGTGGAAAGATCAAGCCTTTAGAAGGGTACAAACCCAAGATGATGCGTCCCAACCATGCCCATCACAAATATTGTGGCTATCATCAACACAGTAGCCATCTTACCGAGGAATGCTTCCTTCTCCGAAACATCATCCAATATTTGATCGACAATGGTGAATTTACCTTGGGTGAAGAGCAACTCATCAAAGAAGAGGCTTGGTTTTGAAATGGGGCTTCAACAAGAGATCATGTTACAAGGAGGACTACAACAAACAAGGACAACGACAACAATCTCCGTTTCTCTTTCTCTACCTAGAAATATGATTAAAAAAAAAGAGAGTCAAAAGTCCTCTTAAGTGTGCATTAAAGTTTTCTCTCGTCCCATGATAAATTTTGAGTCAATTATCAAATAAAAAGTCGTTCTTGTCCTCGTACACTCTTCCAAGTTGTTCAATTTAATTCTTAGCAAAATGATGAAAGGATGTCTAAACAAGTTTTAGAACGAAGACCATCACTTGAACGCCTAGGGGCTAAACATCGTGACGAAAGCAACAACATCAACGACGAAGCCAAGAAGCAAAACAAGGTGGAACAACATCAAGCAAAGTTTTCAAGGAAAAAAAAACTCGCTAGGTTGAATCTTCAAAACAACCTAGGAAAAAGTTAGAGCACAATAAAAAAAAAAAAAAAAAAACCCAATCAAAGAAGTACAAGATCAACATCATCATCCACCAACGAAGGACGAAGCAACAATTCCATCACGGCGAATGGAGCATCCACAAGAACTACGGTGACCTGAGCCTCTACACTGGAGGAACGTACGCAACCTGCGGGTCCGGTCTCATGTAAGAAAGAAGATATGTTTAGCCCTAACGCGTTATGGTGATCGGCCTTCATCTCAAACTTTTCAAGACATCTTTGTACGAGTCATTTGCCAATGAATTAATCACCTCAAGATTGAACAACTTTCTTAGATTTGGAATCGCTTTCACGTTCCTTGTCGAGTATAGGGGCTTCTTATCTTTCAGCGATACTCCCAGTTTCTTGCGATCAAATTGGGGCTTTCTTTCTCTTCTCTCTTAATGACTTACTTGCCTTTATGAGTCATTCAATAAATATAAATACATGAAGTCAATACTAGGGACCACTTCTCTAGTCAAGTCAATGTCACTCATCATTAGTGACAAAAGGTCTCCACCGCAAAATCACATGTCTCTCATCCTTAGATAGGGTCAATGCACACTTCCTCATTAATCGAGTCAAAATGAAGACGCAAAAGAGATGCCCGCTAGATTAAAAACCCGAAAGGGCGGTCTAGGCAAAAAAACAGGGTACGTCATAAAAAAAATGAGAGAGTGAGAGAGAGCAAGGAAAGAGAAATGGAGATCCGCGGCCTCTAAAGAAGACGACCACACAAGTTCTACATTAAATATCCTCAGCAAGCCAATTCACCACCGAGTCAACTTTGGGATTGCAAAAGGCTCGACAAGATATGGCACAATCAAAGGTCGTCTTGGGTTATTGGCATAAGAGAGATTGTTCTTCCAATGTGCATTTTTTGGGCTCATGTGAAAGAAGTCCTGTCCGAGAATGAGCTCATGATTGATATGGGGTACGAGGTTGCACAAATAGTCCCCAGTAAGTCAATTGGTTGGAATCACAAATGGCAACAACGTGCGACTCAGTTTTCAAGCTTCTACATGCATGTAGCTCTTGCCATGTCCTCTTATGTTTGTTTCCTCGCACGAGGATGAGTCTCTTGCTTTGCTCGAAAAATGATGATGCCTTGGGGTCTATGAACTTGTTTTGGCTTTGTTTGACAATTAATGATCCCTAGGGGCTATGCTCAAGAAAGATGTTTGAAACTACCCTCAAAGTCTCTCAAAAGGAATGTCGAAAAGCCTTCATGTCATGTGTGCTCGTGCATGTTCCTCCAATCAAGGATATGCCTTTCTCATTCTACTTGCAATCAATGGTGGCACTCTATGGACTACAATCGAGTATAAAAGTCTCCCTCAGCAAGAAGCAATTTACGTCACCTCCTAACAATGGCCATAGCAAAGCCATATGCAACATTGGAAGCATCCTCAAGGTCTCAAGGGGCTTCGTAATCTATAATATTTTGGGGCTACGGCATTACAGTAATCCAAGCAAAGGGAAATATTGGGGCTTCACATTTGGCAATCTTTTTTAGGAATGATACCCAAGTAATACGATTTGGTGAGTAGTCTTACGGCTCCATGAAAGCGATCAAGCTTCAAGGGTCTCTTAGTACTTCACATCAAAGGTCTTCTGGTTTGAAAGGAGGGCTCCGATGTTATGAATGAATTTGATGATTCTTATGTTGTGACTTACGACGAGGTTATGAAAATAGGTTTAGAGAAAAGGAAAAGATTTAATATGCTAAACTCTATCAAAACAGGGTTATAGCGGGAAATGCCATGGCCAATCCTAATGTTTCTGCAATTCAGCACCCCCTTCTCTAAGATCAAAAGCACAAGTTTCATTCGCACAAGTTGCATCCGCACGAGTTGCATCCGAAGATCCGTTATTAGTTCAACACAAGAAGACTCAAGCAAGCATATCCATTTGGGACCTTATCACACCAAGACCTTACTATCCGTGATCTCGACGGCACCACAAGGCATTACTGCATCTTTTGACATAATCCCTCCGCCATTTGGGTACCGACCACAATGAGGCCATTCATCTCCCCAGTGAGAGTAAGAAGGAGATCTCTATCATTCGCTCTTAATATAATGCCGAGCCGATTCCAAGATAATTTGGGGCATTACATCGAAAGGTCTTCACATTCCACCGTCTTGAAGCTCGCAAACAACAAGTACATGACATTTGGGGGCTTAGCAATATTTCAAAGCTTGGGGCTTGCTCACATCAGCAAAAGTCAATTTATTCAAATGGGCCAAAAGCTGATTTATCTTGGGGCTACGCAAGTCACTCAAAGTTTGGCATCAAAGGCATTCTAGGGGCTTTACAATCAGCAACCCCTTGGTATCTCGACATCAAAAGTTTATTAGAGCCCCACAATCGGAATCTCTTGGGGCTAGACATCAATCTTCGTTGGGCACAACAGCGACAACGACAGAATTCAATAAGGCAATCCGGACTTCGATCGAACATGAATTGATCTTGGGTTGGCTTAACAAACACACAATGGTTAAAATGGTTCACCCACGAATTAAAAAAAAAAAACAAAAAAAAAAAAAAACAAAACAAAAAAAAACAACAACAACAACAACAAAAAGATTTTTTCTTTTTTCTTTTTCTTGCTTGTGTAAAAAGTATATGCTTTATTTTGCTCTTAGCTTCTTCCCCAGCATTCTCCATCATCCTTGAACTACGCTGGTCTGATTCCTTTCAAGGGATAAGTAGGCAGCCTTTTGGCATGACCAACCCACCATCCAAATGTCATCTCACCGACACTCAGTCAACAGTACAAGCAACTCATCTTCATCAAAAGTGTCAACATCCTTCATCAAAGTCACGGCATCAAAAATCCATCCCAAATCAAGCGGCCATGGTAAGTGAAGGTATGAACATCATTCACGCTTTCTACAAATCACATCACACACAAAAACAACTTCTTCATCCTTTTAAAATCTCTCTCATGCAAATCTGTTTTTCAAATCATAAAGCACCACAAGCACAATTTTCTCTCATCTCACACAAGCACATGCATTTACAAAGCATACACATAACAGGCAGACTTTCGAGTGCCTCCAAATCAGTTGGCAGACTTTCGAGTCCCTCCAAATCAGCAGGCAGACTTTCGAGTCCCTCCAAATCAGCAGGCAGACTTTCGAGTCCCTCTACACCAGCAGGCAGACTTTTGAGTCCCTCTAAATTAGCAGGCAGACTTTCGAGTCCCTCTACACCAGCAGGCAGACTTTCGAGTCCCTCTACATCAGTAGGCAGACTTTCAAGTCCCTCTATATCGGCAGGAAGACTCTCGAGTCCCTCCAAACCAGCGGGCAGACTTTCGAGTCCCTCTAAATTGGCAGGCAGACACTCTAGTCTCTCTATATCGGCAGGCAGACTTGTTGGTCCCAAAAGGGGTAACAAGGGTATGAAAAATGCTAAAGGGTGGGGGGCTGAATAGTGTTTTAAAATTCTTTTCAAACCTTTTTGCAAATCAATGGAAAATGTGCACGACTCTTAATTTGGCTAAGTATAGCGCGCAGCAAGAGTGTGAAATGCACAGCGGAAAATTAAAGCAATCACTTATGCGCAGGGAGTATGCGCAGAAGTATAAATACGCACGCACTAAGATTTAGTTTAAAGAGTGGCGCGAAATGGAACTAAGGCAGAAAGCACACAAACACAATGCAATCAATGCAAGACAATCTACAAAGATCAAACAAAGCAATATATCAGAAAAGTTTAAATGTAGAATGTAAAGCAGAATATAAAGACAAGCTATTTGGAGAGGTTCGATCGGGAAAAGATCTACGTCCTTTACCAAGATGGTTAGTCTTGGATTTCTAAAGGAGATCTTGTTATGAGAGAGTGTTACAAGTTACAACGATTTTGAACAAACTAACATAAAGTTCTATAATCTATGAAAGAACAAAATCCTAGACAATAACCGGTGTTTCTCTAGAAGTATGATCGATGAGATCGAAACTTCAAGAGGTGTGTGTGTGTGCCAGAAATCTGGGCTCTTTAAATCTATAAGATGGAGAGCACAAGATATTCTGGTGTTACAAAGGCTTATAGGATCTGGGCTTGGATTGAGTATGAAGGCATAAAGGTTGATCTTGAGAATTCTGAAAATATGCAAGCAATCTTCAAATCTTCAAAGTTTCTCTTTGGAAGCAAATACTCAAGCAGCTTGGAAAATGAAGAAGAGTTGGCTATTTATAGTGGAGCTTCAAAAACTAGCCGTTGGAGCTCTGAGCAAGGACGATGTGCTGTCATAATGTGATTGGTGCGCAGGGTCCTTTATAGCCGTTGGAGATAGAGCAAGCGGATGAGCTTCAAACTTCTTCTAGAAGGATGACAGCTGTCTTCATTTTGAATTTCAAACATGAGGCACGTCTCTATCTACGAGTATGCTGAGTGTGCACATTTTTTCCTTTATCCACATCAGCACTTTGACTCATTCCAGAAAGCGTAGCTTGTTATGATGCTTTCCAAGAATCATAAAGGTGAGGTCAGGAAACAAGAGAATTGACTAAGGCAGAACTGCGCGAGCATGAGAGCCATGCGCATTGAGTTCGCAGATGGGGCACTGCGCATGGGAGTCATGCGCATCCCAATCAGTCAATTGCACTTGAGACCTTAAATCCAAAGCATCAGCCCTAAACACTAAGCCTAGTCTATAAAGAGGACTTAGCTAAAAATTGAAGTTATAAAACTTCTTACATAGGGTCCGAAAGTCCTTAAAATAAACTTAGGTGATGGTATCAATCAATTCTAACACAAGTAGGAGTGTTAAGTAATAAGCATACCCAACAATCTCCCCCTAAATGATTGATGCCATTACCTACTACAACAAAGGCAATACAAAGTACTTGATAAAAACATGTCCATAAGAATGTAAATGGTAAATCATGTCTCAAGTCAATGCACACATTAGCCAGTGTTATAGATTTCTAGTCTATCCAAAAGAATAACTTACATTTAGGGAAAAACAGAAATTCCATTTAGTGCATACAAAATATTATGAGTTTAAGTTTTAAGTATGCGTTTAAACTGAATGTTTAAACATCATGCAATGAAATATGAGCAGATATGAATATGCGCATGATGTAGGTTTTAATAAAGCATTCATTGTTCCACAAACGAAAAGTTTGAATTGAAAAAAAGTTTTGTGAAAACGCAGTGATGCATTCTTCTCATTAAAACTTGAAAGATTTGAGTTACAAGTACAAGTTTTCCAATGAAAGAAAAATCAAAAGCAAAAATTATGCGGATCAAAAACTTACAAAATATGTGCAGCAAAGGAAACATTACAAATCTAATCTAGTCTATGTTAATCCTAGATAGAGCTTCCCTAAGCTCATTTTGCAGGCCGGTAATCTTATCCATTATCTCAATCTTGAGAGCTTGAAACTTAGCATTATATTCCACAGCCTGGTTGACATAAGTCTTCATACCAACGAGCATCAAACTGTTGTCCTTTTGAAGGTCTTCAGAAACTCTGTTAAGTGTATTCTCAAGCGAACCATATTGGTTTGCAAGAGATTTCTGAGAAGATGCAATAAAATCCTGAATTTCCTTCTGCGCATCTACTAAGCATTTGGTCAGCTCCACTTGAACCATGTTCTGACTTGCTTGCATATCTAGCATAGCCTGGTTCATGGCGCCGTTAAAGGTATCACTAAACTGAACTAAACAGTTGGTGACATGAGATTTTAGCGCATTGAAGGAGGAGGAACTGAAGTCACTTGGTGCAAGATTGTCAATAGAGTTGATTACTTTGGCAGTTTCCAGTTGAAAAATTTCAGTGAGAGTATTTGCCAAAGTACTTAGTGCTTCAGACATCCCATGTACAGATAGAATCTTTGAGAGCGCAGTGGTAATAATACCAAAGTCATGCTCTAGGTCTTGGCGGAGCGCATCAAAATTTGGAGGCATGGGCGCAGCTCCAGAACTTGTAGTAGGCGCAGCTTCAGAAGGGGTTGCCTTTGTTGCAGAACTCTCCCCCTTAATGGCACAATCAATGGCCTGTAGCAAACTGGCTTGCGTATCTAGCCTTGCAGACTGCGCATCCAGTTGCTCTTGAATGGAAGGATCTGAGGGAGCAGCAACTGGAGGCACTACTTGAATAATTGGAGAAGTATGTGAAGCCCCAGTTGGTTGTACAGGAGTGGCAGCAGCAGCAGGAGTAGCTTGCGCATGAACTGGAGAGTGATGCATAGGAATGGGAGAATGATGGACATCATAGTCTTCTGAGCTTGAGTCCTCATCAGCATCTTCTACTAACGGCGCATCCTCATAAACAGTAGGATCAGGCGCATTATGAGCAAAGCCTTCGCTATCAATGAAGATTGGTGGGGCTTGCTACGCAATATTTCTCTGCGCAATTGCAGCTAGCCTTTCTTCCCTAGCAATATCACGTGCAGATCTTTCAGTGCGCGGAGGAGAAGTCCTTGGAGGGTCTGATTCAACATCAGATAAGTCTTCCATTAAACGCTTTGTTGCGCGCTTCTTTGTAGGGACTTTCTTTACCCTGCGCTTCGGCGTAGACTTCTTAGCAGATAGTGGGATCTCATCCTCACTTGAAGTAGCCGTGCGCGTCTCCGTAGGTGTTTCCTTCTGCGTTTGCCCCTGAGATGGTGCAGCCTTAGAGGGTCCAGTAGTTGATTTGGAAGGGCTGATGAGTGGATCATTTGCAGCACCTTTAAAAACATCTTCTTCTTGGGGCGTAAGAGGAGGAGGCGTCAAAAGAAAATGCTATTTTGGAGTTTTATATTCTACTTAGACTTCTTCATCAGACTCATCCAATAGAGTTCTTGATTCCTTTGCTTGCTTCTTTTTCTTGTCCTTCTTCTTTTTTTTTCTTTCTCCTCCACGGGCGCAACAACCTTTGCTTTCTTTTTCTTTTCTGGCGCAGGAGCCTTGGACTTCTTTGATTTCCTGGGGGACTCAGGGTCAGCTATAGCCTTACGCTTCTGGATAGGCGCAGTAGGCTCGTTGATCTTAATACCAGACGCAAAAAGTTTAGACGCCTTTGTCTTCTTGCATTGCGCATCAGTAGCAATACCCTTGCCCTTTTCTTTTGCGCCAACTTTACTTAACTCAGGCTCATCAACAGATTCATCTTCTGATTCTGACTCAGATGCAGAGGCTTCCTTGAGCTCACTATCAGAGTTGGAGGAGATCCTTGATCATCAAGATGAATGTCCTCAAACACTTCAATGGGATCCGCAGCCCAGTACATGCAATAATCGAAGTTGTTGACTTTACGGTGGAAATTCTGAAGAAATACGCGTGAATACGTATGCGTGGAAGTCACATCAACTTTGAGAGAGGGGTCCTCATCCACCAACTTACGTATTTTGGGGAAGCGCATGAAAATGGCAGTGAGGATTCTGCAGTGCGTCTTGTACTTGGGTGGCCTCTTGGTGTCAGCAACCTTTTTCTTGTAAACCCTCACCCAGCGCACAAGTTTATCATAAATGATTTCAACCCAACTTAACTGTTTCTTCTTATAGATAGCTGCGCAGCACATCCACTGTTTGCTGATGAAAGTGGACTTATTTCCATTCTTGCAGTTGATAGAATCTCCGATGATGGTGCAGAGATGATACATCAATTCACCAAAATCTTTCTTGTCATGGTTGTTGTATTGACCAACTAGAGTAGGAATCTTAATCAGCTTCTGCGCAATCTTATCTTGCACATCCTGTGATAACTTCTTCTTGTTGCACGCAGGAAGACCCATCGTCTGTCTGATGTGCGAGTAGTTGATCGTCACAGAAACCCCACGGATAGAACTTTTGAGGCAGGGAACAGTGATGTCGTCGTAGACTCGATCCACTTCTTCTGCGCTGCTGAAGAATTCGTCGATGTAGGATGGGAGGATGAAAGACTGGCCTTTAGTGAATAGAGGCAAGATTCCAGAGGTGTCCATAATCTCCAACATATATCGTCCAAGGGCATCATGGCGCAAGTCCTCCACATCTAGTTCCCATCCAGGGATAAAATGGTTAAGATTCTGCGCAAAAGAAAGTTATGAATTAGTTCTGGACATGCGCATGGAGAGAAGCGCATGCGCATGAGCGATGTGCGCAGCGCATGGACTAGACTCCATACTTAGAAAATATTATAAAAAAAAGGTAAAAATGTCCAAAAACATAAAATTTAAACTACACGCCTAAATTTGGCGCGAAAAGCAGAAACATAAATAAAAATCATGTTAAGGCACAACATGAGATTATTCACTAAGAACATGAAGAACATGCATCGAATACACGAAGAACACCAAGAACATAAAAATGTCAAAGTGCACCAAAATGCATAAAAAGTATATCAAAATGTTCGTAATGAAAAATCACACAGAAACAAGTAAACCACAACAACAAAAACAAGAACATAGATCCAAGATCTGAGAAAAACGAAATAAGAATACGAAAAGTTTAAAACTCGAAAAATCTAAGAAAACAAACCAAACAATCATTGATCGTAAAAAAAATTACATAAATGAATAGGCACAAGTAAAACGAGCACACATCATTAAATAATTTGAAAAACGAGCAACGGATCATACAGAAATCAAAAAGGGGAAAAACTGAACCTTCGAACTCAACAATGGCGGAAACCGAAAAAGTGAGTTTGAGATTCTTACCATTTGTGGATCCTCTGGTTTCTTGGATGATGTAGAGGTTTTCTTAGGAGCCATACGATATATAGAGAGAGATTTATACACAGAAATGGAAGAAAAAAGTGATGAGTGCAGAGAGAAAGAGAAGTCAGAGAGAGACAAAAAATGAGGCGGTTGAGTGTAGAAAAAAATTTGAAGGAGAGAAGTGAGGAGGAAGACGGCGGTACAGAAGGATATAACCAAAAAAGTATAAGTGACGTCACGTAGCGCTGACAAGGAAGTTGGTGTGTCAGGCGAGTGAGGCGCACGCGCAGGTGAGGAGCACGCGCAAGTGACGTGGACCAATGAGGAACGCGCGTGAAAAGTCCTAGCCGCGCGCGTGTGTCAGGCATTAAGGGCCAAGAAAAGTATTTTCCACTTCTGTCATAAGTAGCACACAACGCATTAATGGCGTGTCACTCAATGCTTTTGCATTAAATTAGGTGGGACGTGCGCAGGGGTAGAATAGTAATTTCCCAAGAAAATTCAAAAAGAAATGATGAGGAAAAATACATAATTACACAAGTACCCTTGTAAATTATGTGCTGACTCAGCAAGTTAAGGACCTAGGTGAAACTATTGAAAAGAAAACTTACCTGAGGTCCACGTGGCATGCGCATGATGTTTGTGCGCAGCTCTGTTATGCGCAGAGTTTCTTAGAAAACTCGGAAAATATTTGCCTTATGCGCAACATTATGTGCGCATATAGTGCGCAGGCGCATGAGGCAGTTCTAACTTAAATAATTCAAGAAAACAAAGATATTAGTATTGACAATTCATATGGACAAGATTTTAGCTGAGTTCAAGCATACCCATTTCACCTCTCAAAAAGATGAACCTTTTAGCATCTAGTGCTTTTGTAAGAATATCGGTGATTTGATAGTCGGTTCCCACGTGTTCTAAATGAATATTTCTTTTCTTCACGTGATCTTTAAGGAAGTGATACTTGATGTCAATGTGCTTTGTCTTGGAGTGCATGACAGGATTTTCAGAAACCGTAATGGTTGAAGTATTATCGCAGTAGATGGGACAATTTTCTTCTTTGATGTCATAGTCCACCAATTGCTGCTTCATCCACAGAATCTGACAGCAACAGCTTCCAGCAGCAATATATTCTGCTTCAGTAGTTGAGACAGAGACTGCAGCTTGTTTCTTACTAGCCCATGACACAAGTCGATATCTGAGGAAGTGACAAGTGCCGCTTGTGCTTTTCCTATTAATTGAGCACGCTGCATAGTCCGCATTTGAATAACCTACAAGTTTAAAATTCGAATCTTTGGTGTACCAAAGTCTAAGGTTAACAGTGCCGGAGAGATATCGTATAATACGTTTCATAGCAATTAAGTGCGCTTCTCTAAGGTCATCTTGATAACGAGCGCAGACAAAAACACTAAACATAATATCTGGCCTACTTGCAGTAAGATAAAGGAGAGAGCCAATCATACCTTGATATAAAATTTGATCAACTTACAAGTCTTTGTCAAGCTTGTTACCGGTAGCCATTGGAGTATCATATGGTTTAGAATTGTCAAGTCCAAATTTCTTGATTAGATCCCTTGTATACTTTGCTTGGTTGATAAATATGCCTTCATCCATTTGCTTGATTTGAAGCCCGAGGAAGAATGTGAGTTCTCCCATCATGCTCATCTCAAACTTGCTTTTCATTAGTTTCTCAAAGCGCTTGCACAACAGTTCATTAGTAGAACCAAAATTAATATCATCGACATAAATTTGAACAAGTAGATTATGATCATTATGTTTGGCAATGAAAAGAGTAGTGTCGATTTTACCGCGAGTGAAGCCTTTCTCAATGAGAAACTTGGATAGTGTATCATACCATGCTTTTGGTGCTTGCTTTATCCCATTGTAGACACCCCGCTTTGGACCTCTCACCCCGATTGCATACATAGTATTTTTATTTAACTTGTTTTTGTTAATTTCTGTTACTTCCGTTAAGTTCCTAACTGATTCCGTTAGTTTTGGACTTAACTGCATAACAGAGTTAAATTTTAGGGTCATTATGTCATTCTGTTATTTTCACCCGCGGTCGCCTCCCGTAATGGTCATGGGGCGCGCGCGCGTTTGGTCCAATAGGCCGGACTCGCGCGCTTCCCACTTTGACTGTTACGGATTGCAGCCTTTTCCCTCCATTTTTAGAATCAAAAACATCTTTTTATCACATGTCTTAATCTAGCATTAACCCCTTTTTATTTTGTAACTTCCCAATCCCATATTCTTAGCTTTTTCCCAAAAACTAAATATTTCTTTTATTTATTATTTGATTTTCTTTTATTTATTTTATTTCTCTTTATTTTTCTATTGATTGAAAGACCACATTTTCCTCTCTTTTCTACCTATTTAAACCCCTCATTTTTACCTTAAAAAGGGACCTTGAACTTTGAACTTTCTCCCTACACAAACTCTACACCATTCTCCCTACACAAATTTCCCCATCAAGAGTTCTAGCAACTAAACTCTTCACAAATTTCTACACAATAATTTCTCTACAACAACTCCAATTCAAAGTTTGAAGTCCTCTTTTCTGAAGGTACACTTCTTCTTCTTCTATTTTATTTATGTCTTTTTAGATGTATGCAATCCCCCACCAAATAGGACATGACCAAATGACCACTTTATTACATTAAAGTTGGTCAAGGTCATCTCCCTACATTTCAATCTCTACTTTAATTTCCTATCCATTTCTTAATGTAATTGTTTAGTATAATTGTTACATGTAATCTTTAGCATGAATTAATAAATAAAACAATTCTCTTTTATTTCTCTTTTATTTTCCCCTTTCTTTTCACTTTAATTGTTAGCACTTTTTATTGAAGGACATTTAACATTAGAACACCAAAAGTAGCAAGACCCGCGTAAGCGGGGCGGAGTGGGTGTTTAAGTACTTCCCACTCCGTCACCTAACCCCCGAACCCTTCTCTCCCGAATCTCTGGTTTTCGTACAAAAATTGGCTTTCTTTAGGTTTTCTCGCGTTCCTCTAAAAACGCGGGTGGCGAATCTTAAAATCAAGTAGACATCCTAGGTTAATTCACCGCTCTAGCCAATCCGTGGTTTCTCGGGGTATCTACAGTGGGGACTCCGCCGGGGACATAGAGGGTTAAACTTGCATTTTCTGCTTTTGGTAAAAAAGGGCAGGAAGCGCGCGCCTCCGGCCTTCTTGGCCTAAAGCGTTCGCGTCCGACCCTTGTTACCAGAATCGCCCACCTTCCATCTTGTCCTTCAAATTTCATATTTCTATGCTAACAAGTTTCTGCAGGGGAAAGTTACATAATTTGGGACCAGGGCAATCCCCTGAGTCCGCGGTTTCTTCTGACATTCTGACAGGTACCCCAGATGCGCGCGCCTCCCACATTCATGGCGCAATGCGCACGCTTCCCACGTAACTGCCCTGAGTCACGCGCTTCTAGGCCATTTTCCAAAACAGAACAGTAAACAGAACAGTGAACAGAATGGGCAGTTTTGACAGTGTGTGGGCACCGGGCCTGCATACACCCCCTTTTACTTTTGTTTATTCATTTTTATCGGTCACACGGGTGATTCAAAAGTTGTAAATTACGTGCTTATTTGTTTTTTTTATTTCCTTTGAAAAAAAAATATATATTGTCACTTGTTAGACCTCACACTACGCGCACAATTCTTATCAACTGCTCACTATCGAGTCGCACAAGTCCAACCCCAAACCCGTCGAGGCCCGTCCTAGGAAGTTTAAATCTCCACCCGACCTTGACTCTTTCGAAGAGGTCAACCTCAGCCCGTGGCGTAGTTCAAGACTACATGCCGGGGGTGACCTTTAAGCCTCTCTTTAGCCAAGCACCAACCACACAACTCTAGTTAGGGTCTAACACTCTGTGACTCAAGTCGGTTTCCATGTGCCGAGATTTCCCTAAACTAATGTCTTCAAATCATACATGCCACTCGTTATTATGGACGAAATAAAAATCCATCCCTAAGTGGTCATAATGGACGCTAATAAAAAAATCCGTCCCCGCATGTATGCTTTACTACATTAATTTAGTTTAATCCCGACACATGTAGGATTCACAAGCGTGGTGGAATCCGATGAGTATATGGGACCGCAAGAAGGTCTATATACTAGTGTGACGATTCCACTATTTTTTTAGAAACCCCAAAAAGGACCACGTCCTTCCGACTGTTGTAAATAAATAAAAAAAAAGAGTGTTTTCTTTATGTGGTTTGAGTCTTTACTTTTGTTTGTGGGTGAAATAATTTTATCCAAAAGGTGTTTGTGGGGCCATCCTAAGATCGACCGTGTTCTCTCCATAGGTCCAATGGCTTCAAACGGCAATGACAACGGCATTCCCGTGTCCAACGAAGGGTTATTCCGCATGGTGGAAGCATTGAAAGGGCAAGTTGATACATTAGCCGAGAATGTCCGCCGCAAGGATGATTTATGGCGAGCCCGTTACGAGCATATGAAAACGGCCCGCAAGAAAGAAGTTGCTCAACTCAAGAACCAATTGAAAGGTCTCACGAGTGAAAGAAAGGTCCAAAGCATTGATACCTGTTTGGTCAACACTCTCATGTCCTACATTGACCAGAGGCTTAGTGGGCTAAATTTGCATAAGGGCCCAAGCACCGATCTTCATCAAGCTTCTCTCCTCTTGAACACAATGGAGACTCTTCTCGAAAAGTTCAAGATGCCCGATATTGGCAAGTTCAACGGAAACTCTTGCCCCAACGCTCATGTTGACTCCTACTGTAACGCCCGTCCCAATTTTATATAAATTTTATTCATAATATTATTTTATATTTTAATTTGTGTTAGTTTGATTATTTTAAGAGACTTATTTGATCTATTTAAATATTTAATAAAAAGTATTTGGGGTGCAAAATGATTTACTTGCATGAGTAGAAGTTCAGTAGGGTTAGTATTAGTAAGTAATGATAAGGGGGTTAAGTGTTAAAATTGAAACTTGGAGGTTTAAATGTAATTGCTTAGCTTGGAGGGGCCTAAGTGTAAATAGCCAATTATATAATTACCCTCCTTATCTCTTCCTCTCCTTATCTCTTCCTCTCTCTCTCAGTGTGTGTGTCGAGAGACACACACAGCTTTCTCTCATTTATCTCCATCTCTCTCTTGTTCTGTATAAAAGTTCCTCCTAAATATCATTTTATCTCTTTAATTATTACTCCGATCCAAAATCCGACTGCACCAAAATGATCAGGGCGGTGGGTAGATCGTCCACATATTTTTATTATAATTTTTCAACGAGTTTGACTCCAGAGTAGGTAAGTTACTATTTCCCCTTAAATTGTGATTTTGTGCTTAAATGATATATATGGTAATTTTATTGTTAATTATGAAGTTGTGATTGATATTGTGAAATTTGGGTGAATCTATTATTTGAAAAGTGAGATGGTCCCGAAGAAATATAATTGGTATTGGTACTAGTAAGTTTGAGACAGAATATTAGTATCATTATAATTGTGATGTTCTTGTTGTGGATTAGTGATAAGTTATGAAGTTTAATGATAAGGGTTGAAGTAATGATACGTAGTGAAATTTTTGGGTTTGATTCCTATGGAAGATGTGTAAACTGAGTATGAAAATATAGGTTCTGGGTAAGCTTGGTATTTGAGAAGTAAGTTACTACTTCTCCTTAATTGTTAAAATGATTGATCTATGTTATATGTATTGTGGTTTTCAATAATGGTGAAGTATACTCTTGTTTGGGAAAATTAGTATAGTTAGGTTGCAAGGATATTATGCTTGGGTTTCAAGATGTTATTATTAAGGGTATATTGCTCTTGTAAGTAATTTGAGGTCAGTGGTGTAGGGTATAAACGTTGATCAATGTTAGGTGTTATACTTTTGGGACGGTGAAACGAAGGGAGTATAACAATTCTCAGTTTTAAGCCTGGCGTGAAGTTTGGGCGGCCGCCCAAAATGGGCAGGCGACCGCACAATCTTCTGAAAGGATTTGTTCTTGGTTTTTCTTTAAGTAGGCGACCGCACATCCCTCCTTGGGCGGCCGCACACACTCCCCTGTGAATGAATAATGGTTCCAAAGGGGTGAATTAAAGGGTGATCTTTGTTTAGCCCTAGAGGATGGTCTAGGGAAGTTGTAGGAGTGTTTTGGGAAGGTTGTTATGAGTGTTAAGTCTAATGTATATGGGCTTAATTGGTGAATGATGAATATCAAATGTGATATAATTTGAATTAACGAGATTATGCAATTGTGCTTACGTGATTTATGTGGTTAATGGACTAGTCCCCTACTTAGGGCCTAGTGCTAGTTTTGTTATATCAAGTAAATATTACTTGTGTACTTATATGTGTGTCCAGCTGGCTTGTTGTTTCGGGGGTGTATAGGTTCATGTTTGTTATGAGTGCTAGGGCTATGTAATAACCGTGAATCTATGCATCTGTGACCATTTGCTCCTACTCTTGATCACGGTAGGAGTCTAGCTTTCCCAATTATTGGAGCATTATGCACAATGATTGAATAGCTCTTTTTATTCTTGGTTTGAGATACTGGGTAACGGGTCTCCGCTGATATTGTGAAGCTGCATCAAATGTGAATGACGGCTGCAATGGTAACATCGACAACGACGGTACCGGTTCTTGATTTGGTATGGTGGTATAAGGTGGAAGAAATATCCTTTAAAATGTGTTACTTCCAGTTATACGTGTTGCATCATGGGTTGGTTTAACCTCCCATATTATGTGCTATTTGGTCTGAGATGGTTATTTGATTTTATGCTGCATCATGATAACATGTATGCATGTCATGTAGATAAGTAGTAACTTACTGAGATTTTATCTCACCCCTTTCCTTGTTTAATTTTTAGATCACAAGAAAGCTAGTAATAGTACAAAGTGAGGCACGTGTCAGCGGACTGGTGACTACAAGTTGTACTATATTTTTATTTGTGAGGACGTGGTTTTTGAGTTATTATAACTCTATACTTTGGGGTAGAATTGAAAAATAAGTACCAGTTGTTTTCTAGGGTGTATCGGCATGTGGGCTGTGAAGTGTGAGGGTTAAGTATAACTCCAAACCTTTATGTATTATGATAGTATGTATTCCACAAATTATATAAATGATGTATTCCGGGTATTATTTGTCATTTTCTAGTAGCAGCGTGTCGGGTTACGGGTTACATATCGGACCCGGGAACTCGGGGCGTTACAATTGGTATCAGAGCATCGGTTGCTCTAAGCCTTGATATGGTCTATGGCCTAGGTGGGTTGGTTTATGAGTGTCATATTGACGTTGAGTGTTTCGTTACTTATTGTTACCAGACATAGAACTGGTGTTGATAATGTTGGTATAAGTGGGATTTGATGACTGGAGAGTCGAGAGTGCGTGTCTTTATAGACTTAGGCGTATCTATTCCGTAAGTGGAAATTAGTACATGCTATATATGCATGTTTGTCCTCATTTCTTGATTTACATGGAGGTGTATTCTCTAGTAAGAGACTACTTGTTTGATATCGATAACTATATGAAACCCGATAGAAGTACGGGCGATAAAACTCTATAAGTTATAAGTTGATCTAGTTACGTTACCTATTTGGGACATTGATGTGATACGTGGTATTGTCTAGTTTCTTATGTGTTATGACTTTCTTGCTTGCTAACAAAAGGTGGTAAAGTTTTTGATGCTAGTGTGTTTAATTTTTTTTTTGTTGACTATGATAAGTCTATGTGCAGCATTCATGTTATATATGCATTGAAATCCAGAAGATTATTGTTACGAGGTGGTGTCAGGTATTTAGCCTACGTTGATTACAAGAGTACCTATACATTGAAAGTAGAGGATATGCCGTTATTTGTGAAATTTAGGATATAGTTTACATTAAGCCTAAGATGGCAATTGATCGATTTGGAAATTTGAGTTATACGATGAGATGATGGGGTACAATAATTATATGTGAATCAGTGAACATATGACATCGGTTGAGTTAAGATAGTTGAAGAATCAACTTGAGAACTTACTTGATAGAGGGTTCATCAAGTCGAGTAGACCTAGGTGGGGTGCATCATTATTGCTTAGAATGAGAAGAGATTTTACCCTACAATTGTATATTGAATATAGAGAGTTCAACTAGGTGGCTATAATGAATTAGTACCTATGATTGCATGTTGATGATCTAAAGGATTTACTTCACATACCAGTAGCTTGTTTAGTGTTTGACTTGAAGTGATTATCGTCAGTTGAAAATTAGAATTATATGTATATTTCGAGGACAACCTGTTTATACCAGGTATGAACGTCTCAAAGCGGTAGATTATGTTGTTTAAATCAATAAATGTTCAAGTGATATTGTTGGATGTGTTGAGTAGTATATGTAACCATGATTGAATTGCCTTGTGATGGTATTAACAATGAGCATCTTCTTAAAAGTTAAGATGAGGAGATATCTCTAGTATAACTTATTATATCGGTTGTGCTGGTTATGAATTCTTGGTTATACTATGGAGATTACTAAATGATATAGCGGTATTGATGGATTTGATGATCGATATTTTCAAATCAGAGTTTGCTTTCCTTGCGGTGAATTGACTGAGATTGTACTGGTATACACCAAATAGCAGACTGAGAATTAATTGTATTAAAATTACTTTGAGAGAATTAATGGTTCGTAAAATCTAGTAAGAATTTAAGGATTTATTGTCTTGAAGTGGGTTTACTCCAGGTACATTTATTGACTTATGTAAATAGAAGCAATCAAGGTACGCATAATCTTGGGATTCTTTTGGCTTCGTCAGAAATTCAGTGAAAGACTTGTTGTGATAGTTATATCGTTAGTGATTCGACAATTAAATCTACACTTTTTCGAGGGATTGATATATGTGGAATTAAGTTTAAATATTGAAATGATGGAATACTTATTCTATCTTTGAGGTATTAGTTTAGGTCGATAGTAGTTATTGATAATTGATTGAGGACTTATCATTGAGTAATGGTTATAGAACAAGTGCTAGATGTATCGTAGATTTTTAATTACTTAATAATTAAGCTTATAGTCTTTAAAGGATATCTTGAAGGATTAAATTTATTTACTCGGGAAAGAGGGTAACAATTTATACTTTTGGGTTTTAGAGATTGAAATATATTGGATAGATAGATTTTGATTTGTACTAATTATTATTATGTAATTATTTTAGTACATGACCAAAGTTGAGTTATAGCAATATGAGTATATTGAGAAAGTTATAATCATTTAAGATGGTAAACACATTAAGTTTAGCAGACTAAGCATATTTTAAATGAGGTAAAGTGAAATAACCCAAAAGATGTTAAGGGTATACTTGGATTTAGTTGAATGGTGTTGAATAGTCCACTTTGAGTTAAGTTTATTTTGACTTTTACTATATATAATTCTTTCATTTCGGAATTTCTTACTTCAGTGAGGATTGATAATTAAGGTGGGGTATATATTTGGACCAATGAAGAAATACTATGTTTGGTGTGGGTCATTTGATTTTTGTTAACTGGATCATTATGTTAGTAATACTTCTGGATAAAAGAACTTTGGGGATAGTAAATATAAATGACAAAGATTAAATTGGACTGACCATTGAAGATTAGAATTTGTAATTTCTTTTGGGTATGTAAGCAAGGATTTTAACCTAAAATAGGATTTAGAGAAAATCTTTGGAGGGCAAAATGTAGATTCTTTTGTTTTCCTTATATTGATAAATAGAATGTATGGAATTGTTTTGGTTTTAAAAGTTGGAATAGTATAATGATACTAGTATTATATGGGTATGGATTTAAGTGGACATTTAGTATTAGAGTTTTTGGACTTATAATGCATCTTTAGTTTAAAGTGTTAACTAAAGACAAGACTCTATACTGGTAATCCTTGAAGATATAATCACTTCGGTGAATATCATAGGGAAAAAGAATTTCTTTAGTATTTCACGGTTTCGGAAGTTGATTAAGCTTGGGATGGTTTATGCTTAAGTAATGTTATTGTTGTAGATTTCTGGGAAGCAATACTAAATGTTATGTGTGCTAGTTGAAGTATTTTGTAGTGCAATTAAGGTTATAAATAAGACAGGTTCGTGATATTTCGAAAATTGGGTTTTAGGAACAATTTGAATTCCTTGATTCTGGGTAGGGATTTTAGTTAGTAGTTGAGATAGTGAATTCAGAATCTCATATATGGGAATATCTTGTTATAAATGTTATTGAAATTCACTTATTGTGGTTTAGAATGTGTAATTGGTGACATATCCGAACTTTGGGTTCAAAAAAGAAAAAAAAATGAGATCTTAAGTTCAAGTAAGGAATTTTATGTTTTAAAAGGGAATCGCCTCGATAATGTTCAAGACGGTTAAAGAAGAGAAATGACTCTTTGTTGTGTTGAGACTTATAAAATTTCTGAAAGGATCGATGAGTTAACTTGAAGAGTACCTAATATATGAGCCTCGAGTGAATATGTGGCTACTTCATTTTGGAATTACTTATAGTATAGGTGATAACTTGTATGGATATTCGATTTTAAGGAACATGTCTTGAGTATGAATACCAGAATACAAGTACTTCTTGTGAAAGTTTCATGGAATAATCACGGTATTGAGAAGGTAATATGGGAAACCGAGCATGAAATGTGAGAAAGGTACCCGCCGTTGTTTAGTGATTTCAGTAAGTGCATGTTTTGTTGGGTGTGTATTATTACTGATCTTGAGTCCCATTTTGAGTATACGTAGAATATTTATGTGTTTTATATGTGTTAAGTCATTTGATACAAATGAATGAAAACTGAAATTGGGATTTAAGCGTGTGATACTGAGAGTATGCTTGGATTAATAAATTAGTCCAATGTATATATAAATAAATTGAGAATTCTTTTGTTAGGATCGGTAAGCTATTGGTCCCTCGCATGTTATGCATATTTGTTATATAAGACTCGTTTTGATGATGTGTTATAACTTCAGTAAGTAAAATTCGCGGACGAATTTTTTTTAAGGAGGGGAGGATGTAACGCCCGTCCCAATTTTATATAAATTTTATGCATAATATTATTTTATATTTTAATTTGTGTTAGTTTGATTATTTTAAGAGACTTATTTGATCTATTTAAATATTTAATAAAAAGTATTTGGGGTGCAAAATGATTTACTAGCATGAGTAGAAATTCAGTAGGGTTAGTATTAGTAAGTAATGATAAGGGGGTTAAGTGTTAAAATTGAAACTTGGAGGTTTAAATGTAATTGCTTAGCTTGGAGGGGCCTAACTGTAAATAGCCAATTATATAATTACCCTCCTTATCTCTTCCCCTCCTTATCTCTTCCTCTCTCTCTCTCAGTGTGTGTGTCGAGAGACACACACAGCTTTCTCTCATTTCTCTCCATCTCTCTCTTGTTCTGTATAAAAGTTCCTCCTAAATATCATTTTATCTCTTTAATTATTACTCCGATCCAAAATCCGACTGCACCAAAATGATCAGGGCGGTGGGTAGATCGTCCACATATTTTTATTATAATTTTTCAACGAGTTTGACTCCAGAGTAGGTAAGTTACTATTTCCCCTTAAATTGTGATTTTGTGCTTAAATGATATATATGGTAATTTTATTGTTAATTATGAAGTTGTGATTGATATTGTGAAATTTGGGTGAATCTATTATTTGAAAAGTGAGATGGTCCCGAAGAAATATAATTGGTATTGGTACTAGTAAGTTTGAGACAGAATATTAGTATCATTATAATTGTGATGTTCTTGTTGTGGATTAGTGATAAGTTATGAAGTTTAATGATAAGGGTTGAAGTAATGATACGTAGTGAAATTTTTGGGTTTGATTCCTATGGAAGATGTGTAAACTGAGTATGAAAATATAGGTTCTGGGTAAGCTTGGTATTTGAGAAGTAAGTTACTACTTCTCCTTAATTGTTAAAATGATTGATCTATGTTATATGTATTGTGGTTTTCAATAATGGTGAAGTATACTCTTGTTTGGGAAAATTAGTATAGTTAGGTTGCAAGGATATTATGCTTGGGTTTCAAGATGTTATTATTAAGGGTATATTGCTCTTGTAAGTAATTTGAGGTCAGTGGTGTAGGGTATAAACGTTGATCAATGTTAGGTGTTATACTTTTGGGACGGTGAAACGAAGGGAGTATAACAATTCTCAGTTTTAAGCCTGGCGTGAAGTTTGGGCGGCCGCCCAAAATGGGCAGGCGACCGCACAATCTTCTGAAAGGATTTGTTCTTGGTTTTTCTTTAAGTGGGTGACCGCACATCCCTCCTTGGGCGGCCGCACACACTCCCCTGTGAATGAATAATGGTTCCAAAGGGGTGAATTAAAGGGTGATCTTTGTTTAGCCCTAGAGGATGGTCTAGGGAAGTTGTAGGAGTGTTTTGGGAAGGTTGTTATGAGTGTTAAGTCTAATGTATATGGGCTTAATTGGTGAATGATGAATATCAAATGTGATATAATTGAATTAACGAGATTATGCAATTGTGCTTACGTGATTTATGAGGTTAATAGACTAGTCCCCTACTTTGGGCCTAGTACTAGTTTTGTTATATCAAATAAATATTACTTGTGTACTTATAAGTGTGTCCAGCTGGCTTGTTGTTTCGGGGGTGTATAGGTTCATGTTTATTATGAGTGCTAAGGCTAAGTAATAACCGTGAATCTATGCATCTGTGACCGTTTGCTCCTACTCTTGATCACGGTAGGAGTCTAGCTTTCCCAATTATTGGAGCATTATGCACAATGATTGAATAGCTCTTTTTATTCTTGGTTTGAGATACTGGGTAACGGGTCTCCGCTGATATTGTGAAGCTGCATCAAATGTGAATGACGGCTGCAACGGTAACATCGACAACGACGGTACCGGTTCTTGATTTGGTATGGTGGTATTAGGTGGAAGAAATATCCTTTAAAATGTGTTACTTCCAGTTATACGTGTTGCATAATGGGTTGGTTTAACCTCCCATATTATGTGCTATTTGATCTGAGATGGTTATTTGATTTTATGCTGCATCATGATAACATGTATGCATGTCATGTAGATAAGTAGTAACTTACTGAGATTTTATCTCACCGCTTTCCTTGTTTAATTTTTAGATCACAGGAAAGCTAGTAATAGTAAGAAGTGAGGCACGTGTCAGCGGACTGGTGACTGCAAGTTGTACTATATTTTTATTTGTGAGGACGTGGTTTTTGAGTTATTATAACTCTATACTTTGGGGTAGAATTGAAAAATAAGTACCAGTTGTTTTCTAGGGTGTATCGGCATGTGTGCTGGGAAGTGTGAGGGTTAAGTATAACTCCAAACATTTATGTATTATGATAGTATGTATTCCACAAATTATATAAATGATGTATTCTGGGTATTATTTGTCGTTTTCTAGTAGCAGCGTGTCGGGTTACGGGTTACATATCGGACCCGGGAACTCGGGGCGTTACACCTACATTTGGGCCATGCTACAAAAGAAAGTGTCTCCTCAAATAATGGCACAATTCTTCCCGCTTACTCTCGAGGGGGTCGCAAAAGATTGGTATATGGGTCTTTCAGTTTCCACCCGCCTCAATTGGGATGTCGCTATGCTTGCCTTCAAGTCACAATATCAAGGAAACTCCATATTCCGCCCCACCAAGAAGGAATTGGAGAGCACCGTGCAAATGGGTGATGAATCATTTGGGGACTTCTATCGCCGTTGGAATGATAAGCTAGCCGAGATGGTTGATAGGCCTTCCAGGAAGGAACAAATGGACATCTTCTTGAAGTATTTGAAAATGGACTACCGCACTCATCTTAGTGGGGCTTTTCACTCCGATTTTTCAAGCATGTATGATGCGGGGGTTAGAATTGAAAATTTGCTCCGAGAAGTGGCCGAGTCCTCCTATGACACAAGCTTCAACGACAAAGGGTTCCCAAGCAATGACATGGAATAATGTAGTGACATGGAAGACTACAACGACAATGAGGACTACAACGACATGGGGGATGACGACAACAATCTCCGTTTCTCTTTCTCTACCTAGGAATAGGATAAAAAAAAGAGAGTCAAAAGTCCTCAAATGTGTGCATTAATGTTTTCTCTCGTCCAATGTTAAATTTGGAGTCAATCATTAAATAAAAGTCGTTCTTGTCCTCATACACTCTTCCAAGTTGTTCAATCTAATTCTTGGAAAAATTATGAAAAGGTGTCTAAACAAGTTTTGGAATGAAGGCCATCGCTTGAACGTCTAGGGGATAAACATCGACGACGGCATCAACAACGAAGACATCTACAACGACGAAATCAAGACGAAGAAAGGTGGAGCAATGATCATGAAGCAAATTTTTCAAAAGGGGATATATATAAAAAAAAAAAAAAAAAAAAAAAAAAAGAGGCTCGCTAGGTTGAAATCCTCAAATCAACCTAGGCAAAAGTTAGAGCACAAAAAAAAAAAAAAAAAAAAAATCCCCCTCAATCAAAGAAATACAAGATCAACATCATTCCATCGATGAAGGACGAAGCCACAACCATCACTGCGAATGGAGCATCAACAAGAACTACGGTGACCTGAGCCTCTACACTGGAGGAACGTAGGCAACCTTCGGGTCCGGTCTCATGCAAGAAAGAAGATATGTTTATCCCTAGCACGTTATGGTGATCGGCCTTCATCTCGAACTTGTCAAGACATCTTTGTACGATTTATTTGCCAATGAATTAATCACCTCAAGATTGAACAACTTTCCTAGATTTGGAAGCACTTTCCGTTCCTTGTCGAGTCTAGGGCTTCTATTCTTTCTGCATACTCCCAATTTCTTGCAATAAAATTGGGGTTTTCCTTCTCTTCTTTCTTAATGACTTACTTGCCTTCGTGAGTCATTCAACAAATATATACAAAGTCAATACTAGGGGCTACTTCCCTAGCCAAGTCAATGTCACTCATCATTAGTGACAAAAGGTCCTCACCGCAAAATCACATGTCTTATCTCCTCCACTAGAGTCAATGCATACTTCCTCATTAATCGAGTCAAAATGAAGACGCAAAAGAGATGCCCGCTAGATTGAAAACCTGAAAGGACGGTCTAAGCAAAAAACAGGGTGCGTCATAAAAAAAATGATAGAGTGAGAGAGAGAAGGGAAAGAGAAATAAAGATCCCCGGCCTCTAATGAAGACACAAGTTCAACATTGAATCTCCTCAGCAAGCCAATTCCCCACCGAGTCAACTTTAGAATGGCAAAAGGCTCGACAAGATGTGGCACAATCAAAGGTTGTTTTGGGATATTGTTCTCCAGCAGTGTGCCATTTTTGGGTTCATGAAAAAAAAGGCTCGAGGTTTCACAAGTAATCCCCAGCAAGCCAATTGGTTTGGATCACAAATGGCCACAACATGTGACTCAATTTTCGAGCTTCTACACGTATGTATGCCGAGAAATGGCGTAACTCTTTCCATGTCCTATTATGTTTGTTCCCCCATACGAGGACGAGTCTCTTGCTTTACTCGACAAATGATGACGCCCTAGGGGCTATGTGACTCAAGAACAAGAGCTTCTTTTGCTTCATTTGACAGTTAATGAGCCCTAGGGGCTACGATTAAGAAAGATGTGTGAGACTATCCTTAAAGTCTCTCAAAAGGAATGTTGAGAAGCACCTTCTTGTCATGTATGCTCATACTTGTTCCCCCGATCAAGGATAGGCCCTTCTCGTTCCACTCCTAATCAATGGTGTCACTCTAGGGGGTACGATCAAGTTTTAAAGGCTCCCTCGGAAAGAAGAAATTCACTTCAATGTCCCCAGCAACATTTGAAGCTTTATACCAAAAGGTCTCAAGGGGCTTCGCAATCTACAATCTTTCGGGCTACGGCATTACAGTGATACAAGCAAAGGGCAATATTGGGGCTTCGCAATTAACAAGATTTTGGGCAGTGGTACCCGAGCAATGCAATTTGGGAGTAGTCTTATGGCTCCATGAAAGGGATCAAACTTCAATGGTCCCTCAACACTTCCAGTCAAAAGGCCTCTTGGTTTTAAATGAAGGCTCCGATGATATGAATGAATTTGATGATTCTTGTTAGAACTCACAGCGAGATTATGAAGGAAGTCTTAGAGAAAAGGAAAAGGATTCAATATGCTAGACTTACCCGGCTGAGTTATAGCAATGCCAATATGTTAACTCTATAAGCAGAGTTACGGCCAATCCCAATGTTTCTTCAATACAGCACCCCCTTCTCCAAGATCAAAAGCACAGGCTACATCTGAAGATCCGCCGTCGGTTCAACTCAAGAAGACTCAAGCAAACATACCGCTCGAGACTTCATCACACCAAGACCTTATCATCTGCAACAACATCACCATCTGCCACGAGACGTCTCCCGAAGACCGTACTACATTTTCAACATGGACCTTCCGCCAATTGGGAATCAACCACAAAAAAGGGCCATCCATCTCCAAACAAGGAAAAGAAGGAGATCGCCTTCAAGAGTTTTTCCCAATAGCGCCATCCGCTCCCAACATAATGCTAAGCCGATTCCAAGAAAATTTGAGGCTTCACACCGAAGGGTCTCCACATCCCGCCATCTACAAACTTGATAAGCCCATGAAATTTAGGGCTTAGCAATATCTCAAAGCTTGGTATCAATTATCTTCTCTTGGGGCTTGCCCACGTCGACAACAAAAGACAGTTTATTTGAATGGGCTAAGAGTTGATTCATCTTGGGGCTTCATAAGCCACTCAAAGTTCAGCATTCGAGGGGCTTTACAGTTAGCAACCCCTTGGCATCTCGGCATCAATAGTCCTTTTAAAGCCCCATAAACGACAAATCTCTTGGGACTAGACATCAATTTTCGTTGGACACCGCGGCGACAACATTCAAGCGAGGCAATCCGGACTTCGATCGAACATGACTTCATCTTGGGTTGGCATTACAAACACACAATGGTCAAAATGGTTCACCCACGAACTAAAAAAAAAATAAAAAAATCTTTTTCCCACATGTGTACATATTCTATTCCTACAAAAAGACAAAAAGAATTTTCTTTTTCTTTTTTCCTTGTCCCCTTTCTTGCGCAAAATTATGTGTTTCCTTTTTGCTTTGCTCCTAGCATTCTCCCCCAACATTCTCCATCATCCTTGAACTACACTGGTCTGATTCTCTTAAAGGATACGTAGGCAGCCTTTTGGCACGACCAACCCATCATCCAGAATACCATCTCGCCAATACTCCATCAAAGGCAAGAACAATTCATCATCACCAACGTCATCATTCTCCAAAGCATGGACATCAAGGCATCCACCACCACAACACTAATCCATCCAACGGCAATGGTAAGTGAAGGTATGAATACATCCGAGGCTTTCCTCAAATCACACCGCACACAAAATCACTTTCTCCATTCTTACAAAATTCCCTCTCATGGAAAACTGCCTTCAAATCACATCACACCACAAGCACAATTTCTCTCATAACTGCCATTTCACATCTCATACATGTCACAAGCACATATACCTGCAAAGCACACACTTAACAGGTACCACCACAAGGTCAACAGCATCTGCAACTCAAGGCACTTCATCCCCAGCATAAAGTGATCCGCCGTCAACTACGCCTGCATCCCACAGAGTCAAAATAATTACAATTCAATTACAACAACTCGGTCCATGGTAAGCCGCAAAATCACCACCTTTCCATCAAGCAACACAACAATATCACATATAGGCAGACAGAGCCTCGGTTCCCGCCATCCGCAAACGGATCCCAATCAGCAAACGGATCCCGCACCAGCAAACGGATCCCGTACCAACAAACGGATCCCGCATCAGCAAACGGATCCCGCATTCAACAAACGGATCCCGCCTAAGCAAACGGATCCCGCATCAGCAAACGGATCCCGCTTCAGCAAACGGATCCCGCATCATCAAACGGATCCCGCTTCGGCAAACGGATCCCGCTTCAGCAAAACGGATCCCACCATATCCTATCTATATCAATAAAGCTGCTCACACAGGGAGCGCACCCCTATCCTTCGCATATTTCAAATTCATGTTTTATCGAGTCTTTGTTTCTCTTGTCGATGTCCTTGGCGGTTGTCTTTCTTTCGTCGACGCATTTTGCTTTGCAATCCACGTCGCCGAAGGGCTCTGTAGACACCCCGCTTTGGACCTCTCACCACGATTGCATACATAGTATTTTTATTTAACTTGTTTTTGTTAATTTCTGTTACTTCCGTTAAGTTCCTAACTGATTCCGTTAGTTTTGGACTAAACTGCATAACAGAGTTAAATTTTAGAGTCATTCTGTCATTCTATTATTTTCACCCGCGGGCGCCTCCCGTAATGGTCATGGGGCGCGCGCGCGTTTGGTCCAATAGGTCGGACTCGCGCGCTTCCCACTTTGACTGTTACGGATTGCAACCTTTTCCCTCCATTTTTAGAATCGAAAACATCTTTTTATCACATGTCTTAATCTAGAATTAACCCCTTTTTATTTTGTAACCTCCCAATCCCATATTCTTAGCTTTTTCCCAAAACTAAATATTTCTTTTATTTATTATTTGATTTTCTTTTATTTATTTTATTTCTCTTTATTTTTCTATTGGTTGAAAGACCACATTTTCCTCTCTTTTCTACCTATTGAAACCCCTCATTTTTACCTTAGAAAGGGACCTTAAACTTTGAACTTTCTCCCTACACAAACTCTACACCGTTCTCCCTACACAAATTTCTCCAACAAGAGTTCTAGCAACTAAACTCTTCACAAATTTCTACACAACAATTTCTCTACAACAACTCAAAGTCAAAGTTTGAAGTCCTCTTTTCTAAAGGTACACTTCTTCTTCTTCTATTTTATTCATGTCTTTTTAGATGTATGCAATCCCCCACCAAATGGGACATGACCAAATGACCACTTTATTACATTAAAGTTGGTAAAGGTCATCTCCCT
Source organism: Campanula takesimana (assembly GCA_026119855.1). Lineage (NCBI taxonomy): Eukaryota > Viridiplantae > Streptophyta > Magnoliopsida > Asterales > Campanulaceae > Campanula > Campanula takesimana. The sequence continues at coordinate 845,108 of JAOWBW010000263.1, read as the reverse complement.
ACATTTCAATCTCTACTTTAATTTCCTATCCATTTCTTAATGTAATTGTTTAGTATAATTGTTACATGTAATCTTTAGCATGAATTAATAAATAAAACAATTCTCTTTTATTTCTCTTTTATTTTCCCCTTTCTTTTCACTTTAATTGTTAGCACTTTTTATTGAAGGACATTTAACATTAGAACACCAAAAGTAGCAAGACCCGCGTAAGCAGGGCGGAGTAGGTGTTTAAGTACTTCCCACTCCGTCACCTAACCCCCGAACCCTTCTCTCCCAAATCTCTGGTTTTCGTACAAAAATTGGCTTTCTTTAGGTTTTCTCGCGTTCCTCTAAAAACGCGGGTGGCGACTCTTAAAATCAAGTAGACATCCTAGGTTAATTCACCGCTCTAGCCAAGCCGTGGTTTCCCGGGGTATCTACACCCATACAAAGCTTTCTGGAGTTTGTAGACATGATTTGGAAATTGTGAATCTTTAAACCCAGGCGGTTGAGCAATATGGACTTGTTCTTGGAGTTCACCATTTAGAAACGCGCTCTTGACATCCATTTGATATAGCTTAAAGTTCTTGTGAGCAGCGTAAGCTAGGAAGATCCTTATAGCTTCAAGTCTTGCAACGGGCGCGAAAGTTTCATCGTAGTCGGTTCCTTCCTCTTGACTGTAGCCTTGTGCAACCAACCTTGGTTTGTTTCTTGTGATGGTTCCATTATCGTCCATCTTCTTTCTAAACACCCACTTTGTACCAATCACTCCTTGATCATTTGGTCTTGGAACAAGAGTCCAGACTTTACATCGTTCAAACTGATTGAGTTCTTCTTGCATTGCAACAACCCAATTATGATCTTGGAGCGCTTCTTCAGCCTTCTTCGGTTCAATTTGAGAGATAAAAGTAGTGTAAGCATCAAAGTTTGTAGCTCTCCTTGTACGAACTCCAATATGTAGATCACCAATGATGTTTGTGATTGGGTGATCTCTAACTTCACGAATTTCAGGAGGTAAGTTAGGTTGAGTTGTAGAAACTTGAAGGTCTTCAATTGGCACATCTTCACCAGCATCAAAGTCATTAAAGTTAGGGGGTTGGACTGGTTCAGAATTAAAAGAGTGAGTGACACCATGCGCAGAAGTAGACTGATGCGCATTAGTGGAATTTCCAAGCGCATTGTACGGTGCAACTGAAGCTTCACTTGGTGCGCTATTGACAAAGCTTTGCGCAACTGATGTAGATGGATTTCCTTGAGTTGATGCATTCTGATCTTGTGTATGCACAGTAGGAATGTGCGCACTTGTCTTAATAGACTCAACAGAATCATCAGCAACATTTGGAGCCAAATGTGGCTCAAAGAGAGAATGTTCATCAAATGTAACATGTACAGATTCAACTATCACTAAAGTAGATATATTGAAGACACGAAAAGCTTTAGAATGTTTAGCATACCCAACAAAAATACCTTCATCCGCTTTGGCATCGAATTTACCTCTATGTTCATTTCCGTTGTAGAGGATATAGCATTTGCAGCCAAAGATCTTGAAGAAAGCAATGTTGGGAGTTCTACCACGCCAAAGTTCATAAGGGGTCTTGTTATGGAGTTTGTTGATGAGGGAACGATTCTGAGTAAAGCATGATGTGTTTATTGCTTCTTCCCAAAAGTACTTGGGCAATTTAGCTTCTGCTATCATCGTCTTCCCTGCTTCTATCAAAGTCCAATTTTTCCTTTCCACAACACCGTTTTGCTGCGGAACTCCAGCTGTTGAAAAGTTGTGATTTATCCCATGATCGTCGCAATATCGAGCAATACCGTTTTTTTTTAATTATTTTCTATTGTCGGATAGAACACTAACGATGTCATCTTCTTTTTGGGTTTGGAGCAGTCTGAATAGAGTGGTGAGAATGTCATAACAATTGTCTTTAGAGATCATCATTTCCACCCATGCATATCTTGAATAATCGTCCACCACAACTAGAGTATATTTGTTTCCTCTAATGCTTGCAGTGGTGACTGGTCCAAATAGATCAATGTGCAACAGTTGCAAACATCTTGAAGTTGAGGGGTTTGTCTTGCTGGAGAAAGACTGCTTTGATTGTTTGCCTAGTTGACAAGCTGCGCATTTGTTGTCATGATGATCAGCAACCTTGGGGAGTCATTTGACAAGATTGTCCCTGCTGAGTTTAGATAGACATTTGAAGTTCAAGTGACTCATGCGCTTGTGCCATAGCCAACTATTTTCGCTCACACTTTTAGCTACAAAACAAGGATTAGTACTAGAGTTCATACTATGGAAATCAATAATATAAATATTTGTCTTACGATATCCCGTGAGTAAGGTAGCTCCAGTTTTGCCATTCTTGATAAGACATTGCATTGAAATGAAATGGCATTCTAATCCTTTGTCGCAAAATTGAGATATGGATAATAAGTTGTGCTTGAGTCCTTCAACGAGAGAGACTCTTTCTATGCACACTTTATCTTTCTTGAGCTTTCCATATGCAACAACTTGACCCTTGTTATTATCACCAAATGTTACTGAGGGACCTCTTTCTTCATGGACATCTTCAAGTAAGGATTCATCTCCAGTCATGTGTCGTGAGCACCCACTGTCGAGAATCTATTCATACGTTCTAGCTTTAGAAGATCCAGCCATGAAGCAAAGAACCTGAAATATAGACATTTAAGCAGGTCCCCTTTATTCCTTTTGGGTCCTAGAGTTAGCAACTTTTGACGACCCACTTTTGCTTGACCTTAGGATTTTTAAGTCCTTTGGCATTGGGAGTGAATCTCAAAAGGCATTCCACAGCCTTGTGTCCAAATCAATTACAAATTGAACAATGATGAAAACCACCAATCACATGAGTTTTTATAGACTCTTTACTTTTCTTTAGGATAGCATTCTTCTTTGGGTCAGATGAGCCAGCCTTAACAAAATCTTTCTTTTGAAATTTTGCTGCGCTTTTTCTAGTAGGGCGCATAGGGCTAGGAGGCGCATAGATCCTAGGCGCATAATGCGCACTAGTAGAAGGAGCGCGCTTTGTCTCAAGAATGATTTTGCTAGGATATGGTTCATCTGTAGCTACTTCCTTCTCTTTAGCTTTCCCAAATTGTTTCGTTGGGTAGACATAATGAAATGTTTGTCTTTTGACTTTTTCCTGTCCTTTACCCATTGAATTAGAATGTTTTCCTTGGGAATTTCATGAGTTTGCTGAGGAGTAAATTCACTTTCTCTTTCAGCGCAGACCTCACACTTAAAGTTGTCACTAGTTGATGAGAATCCCAAGCCACTTTTATCACCACGGGCTTTTTGGGACTCAAAGATACTTTCCATAGTGACACGAGAATTGGACCACTCATTTGTAATCTTTTGAAGATCAGTAATTTGAGCAACCAATTCATCGTTTTGAATTTTAAGTAATGAGTTCTGTTCCATTAGAAAAGTTTTTTTTAACAGTAAGAGGAGTCATACTCTTTATCTGCTCCTTAAGGAGGGTGAGTTTAGATTTTAGAAGAGATTTCTCAGTCTTAAGCTGGGAAATTTTTTCACATGATAGTGCAAAAGCTTCCTTCATTTTACCAAATTTACTAATTACCTTTTAAGCTTCTAAGAACAATTTTTCATGTTTGGCAATATCCTCATCATGAGTGATTACAGGGATTGGTTCAACTTGAGGTCTGATGTAGTTGCCTTTTCTGATCTTCCTTCTTGCGCTCAGGTCACATCTGGAGAATAACAATCCACCATCGCTTTGAGTTGGGGTAATAAATCCTTGTTCAACAAGCTCGCTGATGGTTGGTCCTTTCTTCTTTTTCACCTCTTGAAAACCTACAGATTTCTTGATAGGTTTATTCAAGATATTCATATCAGGAAAATCTTTTGAGCAGTCATCATCGGAATCATAAGTATCGACTTCATCATCCTTTGCCACCAAGCATACGAGCCCATCATCAGAATCTTCATTGCTCTCTTCCGAGTCTGTTTCAATCCAAGTGTTACGTTCACTAGATGGAGATTCTTCTTCAACCACCATTCCTTTGTGACGATTGAACTTAGGAGTGTGGCTGCTCTTTTTCTGCATGTACTCGAACTTGGGGATTGGGCAGCTCAAAGCAAAGTGTCCTGGTTTCCTGCAATTAAAACAAACAAGGTCTTCTTTTCTTTTTGAGTCACTGCTCCTCGTGAACTATGGAGGAGCTCTGCTTGTAGATCCTTGAAATTTGCTGAATGAGTTGGGTTTCGAGAACTTTCTGAACTTCTGGAATTTCTTCACAAATAAAGAGAAGTCTTCGTCATCCATATCTAATAACTCAGAAGTAGAAATTTTGGGATCTGCGCTTTTCTCAACTGGTGCTGGCGCTTCCTCTTTATGCGCCACCATAGCAATGGATTTTGATTTTCCTTCAGTTTCACTTATATGCTGAAGTTTGAGTTCATAAACTTTAAGATTAACGTACAGATTTCTAAGTGTCCAAACATCCAAAGTTCCAGCGTCTTCAAGAGCGCTAGATTTATGCAGATATCTTGATCCAAAAGCAGCAAGGAATTTACGTTCAATTCTTTATTGGAGAATTTCTTTCCAAGTGAAATACAGAGATTAATGATTTCACAATAACGTTCATAGGTCTGTCTTAAAGATTCGCCGGGGATTTGAGAGAAATTATTGAATATCTTTTGAACTTCGTATCTTTTGTTCTCCTTACACACAGTGTCTCCTTCGATGTGCTCTTCAATAGCATCCCATAATTCATTGGCGGTAGCACAATGTATGACTTGTCATTTCATAGCCGTGCTTAGAGTACTAAGGAGAATATTTCTAGCTTTCCCATCATTTGTAACTCTTCTAATTTCTTCTTCATTCCATTCTTCCTTTGGTTTCATAATAGAAGGTTGAGCAGCGTTTGTGCGCAGATTCGGATTCGCTTTCATTGGGATGTAAGGTCCATAAACCACAGTGTCATGAAGCCTTTCATCGATTGAGGTGAGATGGGTCAGAATGCTGAATTTCCACACGTCAAAATGATCTTCATCAAAGACTGGAACATGTGTGTAGTTAGCAGTTGCCGAAGGTTTTGAGTTTGCCATATTGAATCGGCACCCAAGCTGTTAAGCTCGAAAAACAAAAACGTTTTATAAAGGTGAAAGCTCTGATACCACTTGTTGGTCCCAAAGGGGCAACAAGGGTATGAAAAATGCTAGAGGGGGGTGAATAGCATTTTAAAATTCTTTTCAAACCCTTTTGCAAATCAATGGCAAATGCGCATGACTCTTAATTTGGCTAAGTATAGCGCACAGCAAGAGTGTGAAATGCACAGCGGAAAATTAAAGCAATCACTTATGCGCAGGGAGTATGCGCAGAAGTGTAAATACGCACGTACTAAGATTTAGTTTAAAGAGTGGCGCAAAATGGAACTAAGGCAGAAAGCACACAAACACAATGCAATCAATGCAAGACAATCTACAAAGATCAAACAAAGCAATATATCATAAAAGTTTAAATGTAGAATGTAAAGCAGAATATAAAGACAAGTTATTTGGAGAGGTTCGATCGGGAAAAGATCTACGTCCTCTACCAAGATGGTTAGTCTTGGATTTCTAAAGGATATCTTGTTATGAGAGAGTGTTACAAGTTACAACGATTTAGAACAAACTAACTCAAAGATCTATAATCTATGAAAGAACAAAATCCTAGACAATAACCGGTGTTTCTCTAGAAGTATGATCGATGAGATCGAAACTTCAAGAGGTGTGTGTGTCAGGAATCTGGGTTCTTTAAATCTATAAGATGGAGAGCACAAGATATTTGGTGTTACAAAGGCTTATAGGATCTGGGCTTGGATTGAGTATGAAGGTATCAAGGTTGATCTTGAAAATTCTGGAAATATGCAAGCAATCTTCAAAGTTTCTCTTTGGAAGCAAAAACTCAAGCAACTTGGAAAATGAGGAAGAGCTGGCTATTTATAGTGGAGCTTCAAAAACTAGCCATTGGAGCTCTGAGCAAGGACGATGTGCTGTGACAATGTGATTGGTGTGCAGGGTCCTTTATAGTCGTTGGAGACAGAGCAAGTGGATGAGCTTCAAACTTCTTCTAGAAGGATGACAGCTGTCTTCATTTTGAATTTTAAACATGAGGCGCATCTCTATCTACGAGTATGCTGAGTGTGCACGTTTTGTCGTTTGTCCACATCAGCACTTTGACTCATTCCAGAAAGCGTAGCTTGTTATGACGCTTTCCAAGCTTCATAAAGGTGAGGTCAGGAAACAAGAGAATTGACTAAGGCAGAACTGCGCGCGCATGAAAGCCATGCGCATTGAGTGCGCAGATGGGGCACTGCGTATGGGAGTCATGCGCATCCCAATCAGTCAATTGCACTTGAGACCTTAAATCCAAACCATCAGCCCTAAACACTAAGCCTAGTCTATAAAGAGGACTTATCTAAAAATTGAAGTTATAAAACTTCTTACATATGGTCCTAAAGTCCTTAAAATAAACTTAGGTGATGGTATCAATCAATTCTAACACAAGTAGGAGTATTAAGTAATAAGCATACCCAACAAGACTCTCCAGTCCCTCCAAATCAGCAGGCAGACTTTCGAGTCCCTCTACATCGGCAGGCAGACTCTCCAGTCCCTCCAAATCAGCTGGCAGACTTTTGATTCCCTCTATATCGGCAGGCAGACTCTCCAGTCCATTCAAATCAGCAGGCAGACTTTTGAGTCCCTCTACATCGGCAGGAAGACTCTCCAGTCCCTCCAAATCAGCAGGCAGACTCTCGAGTCCCTCTACATCAGCAAGCAGACTATCCAGTCCCTCCAAATCAGCAGGAAGACTTTCGAGTCCCTCTACATTAGCAGGCAGACTCTCCAGTCCCTCCAAATCAGCAGGTAGACTCTCGAGTCCCTCTACATCGGCAGGCAGACTCTCCAGTCCCTCCAGTCCCCTATTCGGACTTTAAATATTGGCCACGGTGAGCCGATTTTATACCAGCGCACCCCTTTCTATCAGCAAAAGTCGCTCACACATGGAGCGCACCTCTACCTCTTATAATTTCAAAGTTCTTGTTTTCATCGAGTCTTTGCTCTTTTTTTTCTTGTCGATGTCCTCGGCGGATGTTTTGTTCTTTCGTCGACTCATTTTGCTTTGCAATCCACGTCGCCAAGGGGCTCTGTAGACACCCCGCCTTGGACCTCTCATATCCCGATTGCATACATAGTATTTTTATTTAACTTTTTTTTGTTAATTTCTGTTACTTCGGTTAAGTTCCTAACTGATCTCGTTAGTTTTGGACTAAACTGCATAACATAGTTAACTTTAGAGTCATTTCTGTCATTCTATCTTTTCCACCCGCGGGCGCCTCCGGCACTGCTTGTGGGATGCCCGCGTGTCTCGCCCCTAAAGCCGGATTCGCGCACCTCCCATTATGGCAGTAACGGATTGCACCATTTTTCCCTCCATTTTCTTATTTACAACATCTCTTCTTGATCACAAAAGACTTCCTTTTTACCTCCAAGTTCATCCCCCCAGGTTTGTAACTCCCAATCCCACACTTCTAGCCTTTTCATCAAAATAAAATATTTCCTTTTTATTTTATTTGATTTTCTTTTATTTATTTCATTCTCTTTTATTTATTATTTTATTTATCTTATTTTTAATTGGTCAATTCCATTTCACATGGATGATCATCTTTCCCTCCTAATTTCACCTATAAAAACCTCTCATTTCTACCTTAGAAAAGGACCCAACTTCATCTTCTCTACAAAAACTATACACAAGTTCTTGGACTTGAAACTTCTTCACAAATACACTATACACATTTCTCTCCAAGAGTTCTTGACAAAGAATTCTATTCAAGCAACAAAACTCTACACAAAACTATTCTCAAGTGAAAGTTTGAAGTTCTCATTTTAAGGTACAAATTTTATTCTCTTATTTTATTTGTGTCTTACTAGTGTATGCGATCTCCATAAAAAGGAATACAACCAAAAGTCCACTTCACTATTGAAGTTTGGTCAAGGTTACATTCCAACATTCTAAACTCTAGTTTAATTTACTATTCTTCCCTTAATGTAATCTTTAGCATAAATCAATAGAACAACTTATCTCTTATTTCCCTTTTCTTTCCCTTACAATTGTTAGCACTTTTATATTAATATTATTTGAAGGGATTTTTAGCAATAGAACACCAATAGTAGCAAGACCCATGTAAGCGGGGCGGAGTGGGTGTTTAAGTACTTCCCACTCCGTCACCTAACCCCCGAACCCTTCTCTCCCGAATCTCTGGTTTTGTACATAAAATAGGCTATTTATTTAGGTTTTTCTTATGTTTCCTCAATAACATAGGTGGCAACTCTACAATCTAAAATTAGTTAGACATCCTAGGATAATTCACCGCTCTAGCCAAGTAGTGGGCTCTCTCGGGGTATCTACACAAACGGAGAAATATCACCCTCTGGAGAATAAATCCTATAATGCTCCCGAGCCAAATGGTCAAAAGCAAGGGGCTCCCCCGACGCATCTCACCTGTTCGATGCAACTCATCCAAACCATGCAGGGTTTCCCCCACTATAAGAGGGACAATGCTGAAATGCTGCTCCTTTGCCTGCAAGATAATCTCAGCCAGCTGCGCATCCGCAGTACCGGGAGGTGTAATGAATAAAACCTCGCTGAAAAGACAAATTGCCAAAGCATTCCTCTTGAAGGAGTGAATCACCGTATCCTCTGAATGCAAATTGAAGAACATCAGCAACTCAGTTATGTTAACCACAGTGTCGTGTAACATCTTCCTCACATCTCCAACAGAGAGGTTCAAAAAATCGGACCAAGAGTCGATCACATCTCGATGGTATTTGGGGACGGAAATCTGACCTGCTAATGGCATGCCAAGAATGGCACCAAAATTATCAACAGTCAGCACCATTTCATTTGCCGAAAAGTTAAAAGTGTGACTGTCACAATCCCAAAAGGCCGCAGCGGCCTTCAAAAAATCCCAATCCGGCTTCAACGTCCGTAGCGTGAAGAGAATTCTGAATCCAAAATCATTGACAAAAGCCTTCTTGGGATGAGTCTTGAAAGAGTACACGAAGGTCGACAAGTCCTTCTCATAGTCACCAACAACCTTGGCATCAAGAATGAAAGAATTAGAAGCCATGGAAAATGTGGATTACAATAAAAATCAAGCAAGAAAAGAGTATTCAAGAATGGCAGAAAAGAGCTGTTGGAAGAATGGTTTCGAACAAAGGCTGATATTATAGCTGTTGGGGATCTTTTGGCTAGTAAATGTCAAGCCACAGAATTCACTCCCCAGAAGCACGCGCCTCCCGCCGCCCATATGGGAAGCGCGCGCGTCCCACAATCATAAGAAGGGGCGCCCGCTTTCCGTTTTAGAAATGCCTTAACCGGCCCTTGTCAAAGAAGGAAATCACATAGGAACAGATTCCAGATATTCTCAGAATCGACCGAAGCAAGACAAAAGCTCCATCCTCCAAGACACAGTTGGGCACACATTAATTTGGTTCGCCCCTAAGGCATGTGTAAATTGAAATAAGATAGAAATTCCCACTAAACCTAAAGTAGGGTGTGTCTATGTTTTTCAGTCAAGGTCAATCTCGACATCTTCCTCTCAAAAGAAAAAACAAATTTTTCGGTCCGCATGTCAACAGTGCCCGCACCCCACAAAAGTCATAAAGTCAACAACAAGTACAGCTCCAAACAGCGTACATTAGATACATCTCCAAGAAGCAGTTTGGTCCACGGTGAACTACTGTAATCACCACCTCTTCAGCAAAACATACGGGTTCACAAACGGACTCATTCAATGGATTCACAAACGGATTCATCAAGCGAATTCACAAAAGGATTCGACCAGTGGACTCATAAATGGGTTCAGCAAATGGATTCACAAATGGATTCACAAACGGATTCGACCAACGGACTCACAAACGGGTTCAAGAAATGGATTCACAAATGGATTCATCAAGCGATTCACAAATGGATTCGACCAGCGGACTCACAAATAGGTTCAGCAAATGGATTCACAAACAGATTCAGCCAACGGATTCACAAACGGATTCAACCAACAGACTCACAAATGGGTTTAGCAAATGGATTCATAAACGGATTCAGGCAACGGATTCACAAACGGATTCGACCAATGGACTCACAAATGGGTTCAGCAAATGGATTCACAAACGGATTCATCAAGCGGATTCACAAACGGATTCGTCAAGCGGGTTCACAAACAGACTCATTCAATGGATTCACAAACAGATTCATCAAGTGGATTCACAAACGGATTCGTCAAAGCGGGTTCACAAACGAACTCATTCAATGGATTCACAAACGTATTCATCAATCGGATTTACAAACAGATTCTTCAAGCGGGTTCACAATAGACTCATTCAATGGATTCACAAACGGATTCGTCAAGCGGGTTCACAAACGGATTCATCAAGCGGATTCACAAATGGTTCGTCAAGCAGGTTCACAAACGGACTCATCCAATGGATTCACAAACGGATTCAGCAAGTGGATTCACAAACGGATCCACAAACAGATTCAACAAATGGATTCAAAAATGGATTCAGCCGGTGGATTCACAAACGGATCATGCCACCACATCTCGTATATCAACAAAAGTCACGCACACAGGAAGCGCACCTCTATCTATCGTAATTTCAAAATTCCTGCTTTTATCGAGTCTTTGTTTTTTCTCTTCTTCTTGGTGATGTCCTCAGTGGATGTCTTTCTTTCGTCGGCGCATTTTGCTTTGCAATCCATGCCGCCGAGGGGCTCTGTAGACACCATGCCTTGGATTGCTCACCCCGATTGCACATTTGATTTTGTGTTTCTTCGTATTTTATGTATTTCTCGTTAGTTTTTGTTACTTTCGTTAAGTTCCTGACTGACTCTGTTAAGTCCAAGGACTAAACTGAATAACAGTGCTGACTTTTTAGTCCATTCTGTCAAAAAAAACATTTCAAAGTCGCGCGCCTCCGCCCTTAGGGGCCAGAAGCGCACACATCCCGCCATCAAGGCAGGAGGCGCGCGCATCTGGACGCAGTTACAGATTTTCTCCAAGAATCCCTCCCTTGCTCATTTTACATGATTTTACCTGGGAGAGATTTCTTTGTGACTTCGTTTTGGCACCAAAAACATATGTTTTACACCTATATAAACCCCTCTTCTCTACCATTACAAGGAACCACTTTTCAACATAAGAAAACTCTACACAAAAACACTTTCAAAGCATTTCCAAGGAATTCTCCAAGAAGTATTTGAAGCTTAGGTAAACACCACTTTCCTCCTTTCTCTCTACTTCATCTCTTCTCTTCTTCTTCTTCTATTTTATCAAACGTGCAATCACCCAAACCATTTTGGGACATGACACCAAAGATCACTTCATTCTAATTGAAGTTGGTCAAGGAGTTATCTCCCCACATTCAAAACATCTCTTTTAAACCCCCTTTTATCATTATCAAAGAATAGGAAGAACATTTTTTATTTAGACTACGAACAAGCAAGACCAACATTAGTTGGGCGAGATGGGTGTTTAAGTACTTCCCATCTCGTAGCCTAACCCCCGAACCTCATAACAAGAATTTCTGGTTTTCGTATCAAAACATAGGCTAAATATTAGGTTTTTCTTATGTTCCGTTAAAAACATAGGTGGCGACTCTAACAATTAAAACCAAATAGACATCCTAGGATCCTTCCACCGCTCTAACCAAGTAGTGGGCTCTCCCGGTGTATCTACAATCTCATATAAAATCCCATCACATAAATTCATCAAATAATTGATCATACCACTGTTGGGTTTTGGGCAATCATGCGCGGTAGAAACATCACATGAAAAACCCAAAATCCTAGATCTGTTATGTTTAATAATTCATAATATGAAGATGAAAGAAACTAACCCTTGTAGATCGAGATATGAAAACTTGGATTAGATGCTAAGATGAGCACCCTTTACCGGTGATCCACACTTCGAACGGATTCAAGAACGCTTCTTGAACTTGACTGCTAGGTCCTTCGGATTGAAAAACTTTGGTGGAGAACGATTCTTCAACTGCTCCTAATGATTATTAAAGTTTGATAATTGAGAATAATCAAACTTAACAATCCTAGTATATTATGTGTATTCTCTCTCTCCAAGAAAGAGTTTGTGATTTCCAAAATCAATCATTAGGGAATAATTCCTGGTTGTCCACATTATATACAAGGGGTATCCAAAACCCATTAGGACTTAGGTTTTCTTGTCCAACAAGAAAAGACAAAAAATAAACTGCAGTACCGGGGGGGGGGGGGGGCTCCGTACGGCTCCCTTTTCCAATTTCCTCATTTTTCGCTCCTTTTAATTATCCGTTCTGCGTGTGTGACCTAATAGGATTATACTAAGTTGGCAACGAGTCCGAACCATTCAAACCTCATAAGTCATAAGCGGACTCTAGCAAGCCATTATGACTACCCAATTAGTATAACTTTGAAATCCAAAGTTTCCTAAAATAGAATATAACACAATCTCTTTGTTACACGATATCTATTGAACGTAACCCATGGTCAATGGTCAACTTACTTGTTCAATTCTTTCTCGATCCCGAATATATTGACGATACAAATGACATTGATCCAATCACTTCATTTGAGCATGGCCATGCATTTCATCAATACCATTCATCGAGTGTCCAAAGCTTGACATACTCTACAACAGAAATGAACATAGAGCTAAATTCGATGCCAAAGCCGACGAAGGTATTTTTGGGTATTCCAAACACTCTAAAGCTTTTCGCGTTTTCAATAGATCAACTTTAGTGATAGTTGAATCTGTACATGTTACATTTGATGAACATTCTTTCCTTGAACCACATTTGGCTCCAAATGTTGCTGATGATTCTGTTGAGTTTATTAAGACAGGTGCTCTTATAACAGTTGCACCTACACAAGATCAGAATGCATCAACTCAAGAAAATCCATCTACATCAGTTGCGCCGAATTTTGATGATAGCGCACCGAGTAAAGATTCAGTTGCACCGTACAATGCGCCTGATGCTTTCACTCACGTGCCCAATTATAATTCTGCCCCTGGTGTCACTCCAACTTTCAATACTGAACCAGTTCAACCCACTATCTTTGATGATTTTGAAGCTGGTGAAGATGTACTAATTGAAGACCTTCAAGTTACTTCAACCCAACCTAACTTACCTCCTGAAATTCATGAAGTTAGAGGTCACCCAATCACTAATGTCATTGGTGATCTACAAGTTGGGGTTTGTACAAGAAGTGCTACAAATTTTGATGCTTACACTGCATTTATCTCTCAAATAGAACCAAAGAAGGAAGATGAAGCGCTCCAAGATCCAAAGTGGGTTATTGTAATGCAAGAAGAACTCAATCAATTTTAACGATGTAAAGTTTGGACTCTTATTCCAAGACCACATGAACAAGGAGTGATTGGTACGAAGTGGGTGTTTAGAAACATGATGGATGAGAATGGAACCATCACAAGAAACAAAGCAAGATTGGTTGCACAAGGCTATAGGCAAGAAGAAGGAATCGATTACAATGAAACTTTTGCACCCGTAGAAAGACTTGAAGCTATCAGAATATTTCTAGCTTATGCCGCTCACAAGAACTTCAAATTATATCAAATGGATGTGAAGAGAGCGTTTCTAAATAGTGAACTCCAAGAACAAGTCTACGTAGCTCAACCGCCTGGGTTTAAAGATTCACAATTTCCAAATCATGTCTACAAACTCCAAAAAGCTTTGTATGGGCTCAAACAAGCACCAAGAGAATGGTATGATACACTATCCAAGTTTCTCATTGAGGAAGGCTTCACTCGCGGTAAAATCGATACTACTCTTTTCATTGACAAACATAATGGTCATAAATTACTTGTTCAAATTTATGTCGATGATATTATTGATGGTTCTACTAATGAATTGTTTTGCAAGCGCTTTGAGATACTAATGAAGAGAAAATTTGAGATGAGCATGATGGGAGAACTCACATTCTTCCTCGGGCTTCAAATCAAGCAAATGGGTGAAGGCATATTTATCAACCAAGCCAAGTATACAAGGGATCTAATCAAAAAGTTTGGACTCAAAAATGCAAAAGCATACGACACTCCTATGGCTACCGGCAACAAACTCGACAAATATTTAAAAGGTAAAAAGGTTGATCAAACACTCTACCGAGGTATGATTGGCTTGCTCCTTTATCTTACTGCTAGTAGGCCTGATATAATGTTTAGTGTTTTTGTTTGCGCTCGTTATCAATCTGACCCTAGAGAAGCGCACTTGATTGCTGTGAAACGTATTATACGATATCTCTCCGGCACTGTTAACCTTAGACTTTGGTACACCAAAGATTTGAATTTTAAACTTGTAGGTTATTCAAATGCGGATTATGCAGTTTGTGAAAATCCCGTCATGCACTCCAAGACAAAGCACATAGACATCAAGTATCACTTCCTCAAAGACCGCGTGGAGAAAGGCAAAATTTATTTGAAACACGTGGGAACCGACTATCAAATTGCCGACATCCTTACAAAAGCACTAGATGCTAAAAGGTTCATCTTTTTTAGAGGTAAAATGGGTATTCTTGAACTGAACTAGTCCATATAGTTTTGTCATTACTAATGATTTCTTGTCTTGTTAAGTTGTGAATATCTTAGGTTTATAAATTTAGAATCATTCTCAAAGTTTTAAAGAAACTTTACGCGCCAACATCTCATGCGCCTCATAGCGCGCCTAAGTTATTATGCGCCTTATTCATTTCTGCGCGCCTATGAGCTATGCGCCTCCCTAGCGCCTAATTAATGATGCGGCTCAATTAATACTCCTCATTAAATATTTTAATGATTGAACGTATTTAATTTTTCACAAGTACCAGGTATATAAATTCTTATTTATTGCATAGAATCTTTGTCTTTTGACATTCCATGATTGTTCAAGGGTACTTGTGCAATTAATTTTCCTTCGTTTTCCGTTTTTCAAAATTTTTATTTTCTGGGGATATATCTCTTGCACCCCAAACTTACACTAAAACAGATGTTTTTGGTGTTTGTGCAAAAATGAGTCAAAATCGTTCATACACTTTTAAGGAAAGTGGGGCAATTTTTCTAGTCACTAGGTGTCACATCACTGGGTTGAGGCGGCTTGAATGGCCGGCTTTGCTATTTTGAGGTTGCATTTCCGTTCGTCTCCGTCGTCCATAGATTTGAGTAACCTCTGGTGGATGTCCCCTTGAACATGTATGCATGCCTCCCCCATTGGGTTGAGGCAGAGGTAGAGGAGGGAGTCCTTGAGTTTGAGCGTCATTGTTGGCCACGTTCTGTTGTGGCTGTTGGGTATGCCCACTTATATCTCAGTTTTCAATCTATAGGATTGATTAGATTTGATTGATCCATCACCTAAGTTTTATTTCATGGACTTTAGAACCATATGTAAGAAGTATTTATACTTTATTTTTTAGGTTGTCCATTTGATTGTAATAGGCTTAGGAATAGGGCAAGGATATCAACATTCAAGAAAATCAATGTGGAATCAAGCCATGCGCCTCATAGGCGCGCGCTATGCTACGCGCCCCATTTGGCTCATGCGCCTCTCATTGATATATTTCAACACTTAGTGATTTATTGAAGATATGAAGACTTGAAGAGATTCAAACTACGCCAAAGATCAAACAGTGGATAAATAACATGTATGTACTCAGATTTGAGGAGACCTATCCACAACGGTCATATTTGTGTTATGTGTCTAACGGCTATAAAAGGACACGTGCTCCACTCATTGAGCTCCAGCACATCTGTCCTTGATCTTATCCACAAGGGATTTCCAACGGCTAGTTTTTGGGGCTCTACTATAAATACCCCATAACTCCAACCATTTGATGTCACGACCCGAAATCTAGGCTCTATTTTATTAGTAATAAATAATTATTATTTATTTATTTGCTTATTTATTTATTTAAATTATTATTTATTTAATAATTTATGTGTGCACTTTATATGTTATAATAATTTATGCTTAACATTTTATTTAGGCCATTTGTGCTAGTGTAGTATTATTTGGTCTTAGTTGTTAGTAGGAAGTGTTAGAGTTTGTGTTAGTAGATGGGGAAGGGGTCTAGGTGTAAGTTTTTGAAATTATCATCTCCCTACTCCCTCTCTTCTCCCTCACCCTACTCCCTCATTTCCCAGCAACTTTCTCCCTCTTCCATAGCTCAAAAGGTAATTTTTCTCTCTTTCCTTCTCTCTTCATTTTATTCCTCTTCCTCTTCCTCTCATCTTTTCTTATTTCTTAAATCATGAAACTTGTTTAGATCGTTGTTAGGATCGTAGAGGGCTAAAAATATTCGAGTTCCGGCAACTTTGAGAAAATTCAAGTAAGTTGCTTTTCCCCCTTTTATGCTAAAAATGTTCATCCTATGCTTAGATGACACTATGATTACCATTTATTGCTTCTTTGGTTGATTTTGAGATGATTTACATTTTTATTCATTTTTGTGAAATTTAGTATTTGAATCTTGTGTTGGATTTCTAGATGTTGTTATTTAGCCCCATTGCAAGTCTATAAGTTGTTTTGGTTCATAGTTGTGCATATTGTAAGTCTTGGTTCCAGGTATTTGTGAAATGGTGAAGTTTGGGTTGATTTGAGTTTTGGGTTGAAAATGGAGGAAACCCAGATTTTTGGCCGGAAATTGTCCCTCCGGGCAAGGGGGCGCGGGCACCCTTTGGGAGGGGGCGTGCGCACCCTTGTGCCCCTTTGTAATCAAACCTTCTGTTGATCATAGGGCACGCGCACCACATCTTTGGGGGCGTGCGCTCCCTCATTGCTTCAAAAACTCAAAACCTTCTGATGCCTAGGGGCGTGCGCACCCCATTCACGCGAGCGCGCGCACTCTTCCTTTGGCCATTTTGAGAGAACCTTCTGATCACATAGGGCGCGCGCACCCTTTATGCTAGGGCGTGCACCCCCTCCGCTGTACAGGTCCTGAGCTCCAACCTCTTGTACCTTTTCGTAGACAATCTTCGATAGTTCATAACTCTCTCATCCGAACTCCGTTTTAGGTGTATAAATTATCGTTTTAAAGCTCTCCTTGAGCTCTTTGAGATGAGTGAAAAGTTTTGGTTGTGAGCTTGAGTTAACTGGATCCTTTGTGATCAAATGTGATATGGGAATTGTGTTATCATTATGGAAATTATTGGAACACTTTAATTGTGTATTGTTGGTTCATTTCACTTTCTTGGTGACTTCTTGATAAGGATTCCCTACTTTGGAATCAGTGGTTGTTTATTTAAGCTAGTGTTTATTACTTAGCTTTTGTTTGAAAGTCCAGCTGGTTATTTGTGTATCGAGTCAGGCAATGGATAATGCTATAATGGCACAGCCAAGTCTAGTATAGCATCGCCCATTGGTCCTTGTTTCCTCATCCAGATTGGCCTTGGATGGGATGAGCTAGCTCCTTTTGTGAGTATTCTAGCTACACGTTTTGGAGCATGACTTTGTGGCATGGCTCCCGCCCTTTGTGGCATGTTACTTTGTTATTGGTTCCGGTACCGGGGATTTCTCTTCAGCTTTCATGCTATTATGAAGATGTTGATGGTTGATTATTGAAGCTGCGCAGCGACCTTTATTTGGTTTTATCAGTTGGGAAACCTTGGCTAATATCCTTTGTTATGTGTTTATTTCCGCTGCTATCTGTTAAATGACAATTGCTATGTGCTATGTGATATTTATTATTGTTTATTGCTTCTTGCATCATAGCATGTCATGTAGTTGCATTAGTAACTTATTGAGATTTATCTCACCCCCCTTTTTCTTTTGTCTTTGTTTTTCCTTAACCCCCCCCCCCCGGTGGAAAGGATTAGACTCGCTGATCACGAGACAGGACGTCGAGTGGGTTCGAGCTTTTGGGGCAGGTCGATATTGGTGGGTTTACATTATATAAATGTGTAACCTTTTTGGGATATTTGTACCAAATATTGACGTTATTAGGATTTGTATATTTTATAACTTTGGTGTATAAGCTTATGGAGTTTATACTAGTTTTATTTGTTGTTGTTAAATTGTTTTCCAAAACCTTGTGTTATCCTCTTTTGGTATAAAAGGAAATTTTTATCTTCATTATTTTGGAGTTTATTGTTTAAGTCGACGTCCAGCTCGCGATCTCGGGCCCGCGGGGTTCGGGGTCGCGACAGTTGGTATCAGAGCTATGGTTTAGCTCTAAGTATAAGTCTAGGTGGACTAGTATGACCTAGGAGGGTAGTTGTGTTCGGAGTGAGTAACGGTTGATGTTTTATGCAGGTAATTGTTCTCAATGGTCTTCGGGAAGAGAACCGGGCAATGTTCCAGGGAATGTTTGAGGCCACTATGAAGGCCATTCATGATCAAGGGCCACGAGAGGAGCATGTGGCACCACCGAGATATGGGCTAGAGCAATTTCTGAAATTGAAGCCAAAAGAGTTTGACGGTGAGCCGGATGTCAAGAAGGCTGAGATGTGGATTGAGTCTATGGAGAAAATTTATGATGTGTTTGGGTGCACGGACGAGGATAGGGTCCGGTTCGTGGCTTATAAGCTTGTGGGTGCCGCCGAGCATTGGTGGAAAGGGGTTAAAGCTAGTTGGGATGACACTCACACAGTGTATGCATGGGAATTGTTCGTGCGGAAGTTCAAAGAGCATTTCATTCCGGTAGTGGATCAGAACCGAAAGGAGATCGAGCTACTCAACTTGGAGCAAGGTTTGTTGTCTATAGCTCAGTACTCGGCTAAGTTCACAGAATTAGCCTGGTATTGTGACTATCTTGTGCGGACCGAGGAGCAGAAAGCTATGAGATTCATCCGGGGTTTGAAGACTTCTATTCGGACTCAGCTTATAGCCCAGAGGATTGTGACATTCCAGGATGCGGTAGACCGTGCCTACCTTATCGAGCAAGATATTGGGGAACATAAGAGGAAGACCGAGGTAGCTAACCCGAGTAAGCAAGGAGCGCAGAGCAAGTCACAACTAAGGATTGATAACCGAGGTAACTTTGGGGGACAATCTCAGTTCCGAGGGCAACCGACCCCAAGGAACCCGGGTACCACTTCCGGGAACCAAGGGAACCAAAATAGGAGACTTTGTTCCTATTGCCAAAGGGGAGGACACTCGGAGGACCAGTGTTGGAAGAAGCAAGGGAAATGTATGAACTGTGGGCAGTTGGGGCATTTTGCGAAGGATTGCCCGAGATTCAGAGGTCAACCGACTGGGGTAGGAGCTGGTGCTCCACAGGGTCAGAAACGAGATGCTGCGGGGAAGCCCAAGGTCCAAGGAAGGGTATTTGCTATGAATCAACAACAAGCTACTGTAGACACCCCGTCTTGGACCTCTCACCCCGATTGCATACAAAGTATTTTTATTTAACTTATTTTTGTTGATTTCTGTTACTTCGGTTAAGTTCCTAACTGATTCCGTTAGTTTTGGACTAAACTGCATAACAGAGTTAACTTTTAGGGTCATTCTGTCATTCTGTCATTTTTCACCCGCTCTAGCCAAGCCGTGGACCTCTCACCCCGATTCCTAACTGATTCCGCTCTAGCCAAGCCGTGGTTCCCCGGTGAATTATCCTAGGATGTCTAACTTGTTTTAGATTGTTTAGAGTCGCCACCTATGTTTTTAAAGGAACATAAGAAAAACCTAGAAATAGCCTAATTTATGTACAAAACCAGAGATTCGGGAGAGTAGGGTTCGGGGGTTAGGTGACGGAGTGGGAAGTACTTAAACACCCACTCCGCCCCGCTTACGCGGGTCTTGCTACTATTGGTGTTCTAATATTTACATGTCCTTCAATTAATTAAATAGAAATGTGCTAACAATTGTGATGAGAAGAAAAGGGGAAATAAAGGGGAAATAAAATGGAATTGTTTTATTTATTTAATGATAAAGATTACATGTAACAAGTAATGTTAAAGAATTACATTAAGATATGAAGAGAAATTAACATGGTGAATTAAAGTTAAGATTAAAATGTAGGGAGATAACCTTAACTAACTTCAATATGTGAAGTAGTCATGTTGGTCATGTCCCATTAATGGGGATTGCATACATCAAGAAGAAGAAAACAAAGGGAGAAAATGGAGTTGTACCTTGAGAAAGAGGACTTGGAATCTTGACTTGAAAGTGTTGTTGTTGTAATGAAATTGTGGTAGAACAATTTGTGTAGAGTCTTGTTACTAAGAACTCTTGTTGGGAGAATTTTGTGTATAATGTAGTTGGTGAATCAAGGTTGGAGTCCCTTTCTAAGGTAGAAGATGATGGTTTTTATAGATAAAAAAGAGAGGGAAATGATGGAGGGAAATTGGTCATCCATGTGAAATGGAATGAGCCAATCACAAATAAGATAAATGAATAAAAGAAAAATAAAACAAATAAAAGAAATCAAATAATAAATGAAAGAAATATTAGTTTTTGGGAAAAGGCTTAGAATTTGGGATTGGGAGTTAATGAGAAAAGGGGGGATGAATGTGGATGTAAAAAGATGGTTTTTGTGATCAAGAAAAGATGTTTGTAAATAAGAAAAGGGAGGGAAATAAGGTGCAATCCGTTACTGCCAAAGTGGGAAGCGCGCGGGTCCGGCTTTAGGGGCGGGACGCGCGCGCGGCTCACTGGCAGTGCCGGAAGCGCCCGCGGGTGAAAAATGACAGAATGACCCTAAAAGTTAACTCTGTTATACAGTTTAGTCCAAAACTAACGGAATCAGTTAGGAACTTAACCGAAGTAACAGAAATCAACAAAAATAAGTTAAATAAAAATACTTTGTATGCAATCGGGGTGAGAGGTCCAAGGCGGGGTGTCTACAGAGCCCCTCGGCGACGTGGATTGCGAAGCAAAACGCGTCGACGAAAGAAAGACAACCGTCGAGGACATCGACAAGAGAAAACAAAGACTCGATAAAGCAGGAATTTGAAATTACAAAGGATAGATATGCGCTCCCTGTGTGAGCGACTTTTGCTGATGGAAGAGGTATGATGATTTTAGTGGTTCACCATGGACCAAAATTGGTGCTCTGTGCGGCACTTGTTGATTCTGGTGCGCGGTGTGGCATATTCTGATGCGCTGTGCGGCACTTGTTGATTCTGGTGCGTGGTGCGGCATATTCTGATGCGCTGTGCGGCACTTGTTGATTCTGGTGCGCGGTGCGGCATATTCTGATGCGCTGTGCGGCACTTGTTGATTCTGGTGCGCGGTGCGGCATATTCTGATGCGCTGTGCGGCACTTGTTGATTCTGGTGCGCGGTGCGGCATATTCTGATGCGCTGTGCGGCACTTGTTGAATCTGGTGCGCGGTGCGGCATATTCTGATGCGCTGTGCGGCACTTGTTGAATCTGGTGCGCGGTGCGGCATATTCTGATGCGCTGTGCGGCACTTGTTGATTCTGGTGCGCGGTGCGGCATATTCTGATGCGCTGTGCGGCACTTGTTGATTCTGGTGCGCGGTGCGGCATATTCTGATGCGCTGTGCGGCACTTGTTGATTCTGGTGCGCGGTGCGGCATATTCTGATGCGCTGTGCGGCACTTGTTGAATCTGGTGCGCGGTGCGGCATATTCTGATGCGCTGTGCGGCACTTGTTGATTCTGGTGCGCGGTGAGGCATATTCTGATGCGCTGTGCGGCACTTATTGATTCTGGTGCTTTGTGCGGCACCTGGTGCTCTGTCCGGCACCTGTTATGTGTATGCTTTGCAGATATACGTGCTTGTGTGAGATGTGAAATAGGAATTGCGAGAGAAAATTGTGATTGTGGTGTGATATGATCTTGAAAGCACCTTTGTAATGAGAGAGAAGTAAGAATGTAGAAAGTGATCTTGTGTGCGGTGTGATTTTGAGGAAAGCATTGGATGTATTCATACCTTCACTTACCATTGCCGCTTGAGTGGAGATGGATTCTTGATGTCCGCGGAGGATGCTTTGATGGAGAATGTCCATTCTTTAGATGTTGATGAGAGAATGCCCTTGATGTTGGGTTGGCGAGATGGTATTCTGGATGATGGGTTAGTCGTGCCAAAAGGCTGCCTACGTATCCCTTTAAGAGAATCAGACCAGCGTAGTTCAAGGATGATGGAGAACGCTGGAGGAGAAGCTAGGAGCAAAGCAAAGTAAAGCACATAATTTTGCACATAGAAGGAGAAAAAGAAAGAAAAAATCTTTTTTTTTTTTTTTTTTAGTTCGTGGGTGAACCATTTTAACCATTGTGTGCTTGTGAAGCCAACCCAAGATCAAGTCATGTTCAGTCGAAGTCCGGATTGCCTCGCTTGAATTCTGTTGTCGCCGGTGTGCCCAACGAAGATTGATGTCTAGCCCCAAGAGATTTGTCGATTATGGGGCTTCAAAAGGCTTTTGATGCCGAGATGAGGGGTTGCTGATTGTAAAGCCCCTAGAATGCCTTTGATGCCAAACTTTGAGTGGCTTGCATAGCCCCAAGATAAATCAGTTCTTGGCCCATTCGAGTAAATCGCCCTTTGTTGTTGGCGTGAGCAAGCCCCAAGAGAAGATTATGGATGCCAAGCTTCGAGAAATTGCTAAGCCCCAAATGTCATGGACTTTTTGTTTGTGAGCTTCAAGACGGTGGAATGTAAAGCCCCAAATTATCTTGTGATTGGCTCGGCATTGAGAGCGGATGTACCGTCGGGTAGAATTCTTGATAGAGATCCCCATCTTGCTTTTACTGGGGAGATGAATGGCCTCATTGTGGTTGATACCCAAATGGCGGAGGGCTTATGTCAAAGGATGCAGTAATGTCTTGCGGTGCCGTCGAGGTCGCGGAGGATAAGGTCTTGGTGTGATAAAGTCCCAAATGAGTATGCTTGCTTGACTCTTCTTGAGTTGAACTAATGACGGATCTTCGGATGCAACTAGTGCTGTGGCCCAACTTTATCTGAGCTGCACCTTGTGCTTTTGATCTTGGAGAAGGGGGTGCTGAATTGCAGAAACATTGGGATTGGCCGTGGCATTTCCCGCTATAACTCTGTTTTGATTAGAGTTTAGCATATTGAATCTTTTTCCTTTTCTCTAAGACTTCCTTCATAATCTCGCTGTGAGTTCTAACAAAAATCATCAACTTCATTCATAACATTGGAGTCTTCATTTAAAACCAAGAGGCCTTTGACTTGAAGTGTTTAGAGACCCTTTGAAGCTTGATTGTTCTCATGGAGCCATAAGACTACTCCACATTGCACTTGCTTGAGTATTGTTGCCCAAAAGACTGTCGGTCGCGAAGCCCTAATACTGCCCTTTGCTTGAATTACTGTAATGCCGTAACCCAAAAGATTGTAGATTGCAAAGCCCGTTGAGACCTTCGGTGCCGAATTGAGGAAGCTTCCAATGTTGCACATGACTTTGCTGGGGATACCGCTGGGGAGTTAATTGCTCTTTGCCGAGGGAGCCTTTAAGACTTGACCGTAGCCCTTAGAGTGCCATCATTGATTGCGAGAAAGGTCCATCCTTTATTGGGGGAACGAGCATGGGCACACGTGACAAGAGGGCGTTTTTGACATCCGTTTTTGAGAGACTTTGAGGATAGTCTCACACATCTTTTTTTTTTTCGAGCATAGCCTCAAGGGCGTATTGATTGTCAAGTGAAGCAAAAGAAGTCCTTGTTCTTGAGTCACATAGCCCCTAGGGCGTCATCATTTGTTGAGTAAAGCAAGAGTGTGAGGGAATAAACATGAGAAGATATGGCAAGAGCTACTCCATTTCTCGGGAGCCTTTCGGCGTACATTAGAAGCACATACTTAAAGAAGCTTTGAAAACTGAGACACATGTTGTTGCTATTTGTTGCCCAAGCCAATTGACTAGCTAGGGATTATTTGTGCAACCTCGTGCCCTTTTATGATAGGCTCGTTCTCGGATGGGTCTTGGCTACCACGGGCCTTCTTTTCATGAACCCAAAAATGCACACTGCTGGAGAGTGATGCCGATAACCCAAGACAACCTTTGACGGTGCTATATCTTGTCGAGCCTTTTGCAATCCCAAAGTTGACTCGGTGGGGAATTGACTTGCTGAGGAGATTCAATGTAGAACTTGTCTTCTTTAGAGGCCGGGGATCTCCATTTCTCTTTCCCTTCTCTCTCTCACTCTCTCATTTTTTTTTTATGACGCACCCTGTTTTTTGCCTAGACCGCCCTTTCGGGTTTTCAATCTAGTGGGCATCTCTTTTGCGTCTTCATTTTTGACTCGATTAATGAGGAAGTGTGCATTGACTCTAGCTGAGGATGAGAGACATGTGATTTTGCGGTGGAGACCTCTTGTCACTAAAGGTGAGTGACATTGACTTGATTAGGGAAGTGTCCCTAGTATTGACTTCATGTATTTGACCGTTTTTGAATGACTCATGAAGGCAAGTAAGTCATTAAGAGAGAAGAGAAGGAAAGCTCCAATTTGATTGCAAGAAATTGGGAGTATGCAGAAAGAATAGAAGTCCCTAGACTCGACAAGGAACGCGAAATGATTCCAAATCTAAGAAAGTTGTTCAATCTTTTTGGTGATTAATTCATTGGCAAATGAATCGTACAAAGATGTCTTGACAAGTTCGAGATGAAGGCCAATCACCATAACGCGCTAGGGCTAAACATATCTTCTTTCTTGCATGAGACCGGACCCGCAGGTTGCCTACGTTCCTCCAGTGTAGAGGCTCAAGTCACCGTAGTTCTTGTGGATTCTCCATTCTTCGTGATGGAATTGTTGCTTCGTAGCTTCGTCCTTTGTTGGTGGATGATGATGTTGATCTTCTTTGATTGAGGGGGATTTTTTTTTTTTTTTTTTTTTAATCCCCTTTTGAAACATTGCTTGATTTTTCTCCATGGTTGTTGCTTCACCTTTGATGTCTTGGCTTTGTCTTCGTCGTTGATGATGTTGCCTTCGTCACAATGTTTAGCCCCTAGGCGTTCAAGTGATGGCGTTCATTCCAAAACTCGTTTAGACATCTTTTCATCATTTTGCCAAGAATTAGATTGAACAACTTGGAAGAGTGTATAAGGACAAGAACGACTTTTATTTGATAAGAAGACTCGACACTTAACATGGGACGAGAGAAAACATTAATGCACACAAAAGAGGACTTTTGACTCTTTTTTTTTTTTTTTATTCCTACTACTA
This sequence comes from Campanula takesimana, assembly GCA_026119855.1. Classification (NCBI taxonomy): domain Eukaryota; kingdom Viridiplantae; phylum Streptophyta; class Magnoliopsida; order Asterales; family Campanulaceae; genus Campanula; species Campanula takesimana. The sequence continues at coordinate 819,990 of JAOWBW010000263.1, read as the reverse complement.
GGTAGAGAAAGAGAAACGGAGATTGTTGTTGTAGTCCCCATTGTCGTTGTAGTCTCCTTGTGGCATGATTTCTTGTAGAAGCCCCATTTCGAAACCAAATCATTCTTCTTTGATGAGTTCTTGCATGTTGGCACTCTCTAAAGGTTGCTCTTCACCCACAGTAAATTCACCGTTGTCGAATAAATCTTGGATGATGTTTCGGAGAAGGAAGCACCCTTCGGTAGTATGGCCACTATGCTTGTGGTAGCCGCACCATTCACCATGTGCATGATTCTTCGGTATCGTCTTCGGCTTGTACCCCTCTAAAGGCTTGACCTTTCCACTTGCCACCAAAATTTCAAATGCCTCGGCTTGGGTTACTCCTAGGAGAGGAGTGAAAACTCGGTTGTTGGTGGTACCTTTGTAGCTTTTGAGGGTCGGGCCACTTGAGCATGCTTTACCATTGAACTTTGCTTTGCCGTCGGTGAGCTCTTGCAAACGGGCTTTGAGTTCGGAAACCTCTTCCTCGTGAATTCTTCTTTCATAATCAAGACGGGCCTTGAGTTCGAAAACCTCTTCTTTGTGAATCCTCTTGTCGATATCGAAACGGGCTTGCCACAAATTGTCTTTACGGCGGGCATCCTCGACAATCCTATCCATTTGTTCCCCCATTGATTTCATTATGTTGAGTAACCCTTCGTTGGACACGAAATCATTTCCACCGTTGTTGTTGTCGCCGTTGGAAGCCATTGGACCTATTGGAAGAGCACGGTTGATCTTAGATTGGCCCCACAAACACCTTTTGAGTAAAATAAAGTTAACCCACAAACACAAAAAAGACTCAACCATATAAAGAAAATGACTCTTTTTTGTTTTTTTTTTTTTTTTTTTTTATTTACAAAAGTCGGAAGGACGGAGTCCTTTTTGGGGCTTCTATAAAAAATAGTGGAATCGTCACACTAGTATATAGACCTTCCCGCGGTCCCATATACTCATCGGATTCCACCACGCTTGTGAGCCCTACATGTGTCGGGATTAAACTAAATTAATGTAGTAAATCATACATGCAGGGAAGGATTTTTATTTTCGTCCAAAATAGCCACTTTTGGGGACGGAGTTTTATTTCGTCCATTGCAACAAATTGGCATGTATGATTTGAAGACATTAGTTTAGGGAAATCTCGGCACATGGAAACCGACTTGAGTCACGGAGTGTTAGACCCTAGACTAGAATTGTGTGGCTTGTGCTCGGATTGAATATGAGGCTCAAAGGTCACCCCCGGCATGTAGTCATGAACTACGCCACGGGCTGAGGTTTACCGCTTCGAAAGAGCCAAGGTCGAGTGGAGCTTGAAACTTTCTAGGACGGGCCAGACGGGTTTGGGGTTGGACTTGTGCGACTCGATAGTGAGCAGTTGTGTGAGGTCTAACATGTGACAAAACATTTTTTTTTCAAAAGAAATAAATAAAAAAACAAATAAGCACATAATTACAACGTTCGAATCACCCGTGTGACCGATAAAAATAAACAGAAAGTAAAAGAAATTGTATGCAGGCCCGTTGCTCACACACTGTCATTCTGTTCTGTTTCTGTGCACTGTTCTGTTCCGGGAATGCGCCCAGAAGCGCGCGCATGAGAGGAAGCAGGGCAGAGGCGCCCGCTTCTGGGTGAGAACCTGCAAATCAGTGGGTTCAAGGGATTGCCTTGACCCTTAATTAAGAAAACATTCCCCTGCAGAATTTGTTAGCACAGAAACATGGAATTGAAGGACAAGAAAGGAGGCGGGCGATTCTGGTAATAAGGGTCGGACGCGCGCGCTTTAGGCCAAGAAGGCCGGAGGCGCGCGCTTCCTACCCTTTTTACCAGAATGCCCAGAAAACAGAATAAAAGAACACCAAAAATGAAAACGCAAGTTTAACCCTCTATCGTCCCCAGCAGAGTCGCCACTGTAGATACCCCGGGGAACCACGGCTTGGCTAGAGCGGTGAATTATCCTAGGATGTCTAACTTGTTTTAGATTGTTTAGAGTCGCCACCTATGTTTTTAAAGGAACATAAGAAAAACCTAGAAATAGCCTAATTTATGTACAAAACCAGAGATTCGGGAGAGAAGGGTTCGGGGGTTAGGTGACAGAGTGGGAAGTACTTAAACACCCACTCCGCCCCGCTTACGCGGGTCTTGCTACTATTGGTGTTCTAATATTTACATGTCCTTCAATTAATTAAATAGAAATGTGCTAACAATTGTGATGAGAAGAAAAGGGGAAATAAAGGGGAAATAAAATGGAATTGTTTTATTTATTTAATGATAAAGATTACATGTAACAAGTAATGTTAAAGAATTACATTAAGATATGAAGAGAAATTAACATGGTGAATTAAAGTTAAGATTAAAATGTAGGGAGATAACCTTAACTAACTTCAATATGTGAAGTAGTCATGTTGGTCATGTCCCATTAATGGGGATTGCATACCTCAAGAAGAAGAAAACAAAGGAGAAAATGGAGTTGTACCTTGAGAAAGAGGACTTGGAATCTTGACTTGAAAGTGTTGTTGTTGTAATGAAATTGTGGTAGAACAATTTGTGTAGAGTCTTGTTACTAAGAACTCTTGTTGGGAGAATTTTGTGTATAATGTAGTTGGTGAATCAAGGTTGGAGTCCCTTTCTAAGGTAGAAGATGATGGTTTTTATAGATAAAAAAGAGAGGGAAATGATGGAGGGAAATTGGTCATCCATGTGAAATGGAATGAGCCAATCACAAATAAGATAAATGAATAAAAGAAAAATAAAAGAAATCAAATAATAAATGAAAGAAATATTAGTTTTTGGGAAAAGGCTTAGAATTTGGGATTGGGAGTTAATGAGAAAAGGGGGATGAATGTGGATGTAAAAAGATGGTTTTTGTGATCAAAGAAAGATGTTTGTAAATAAGAAAAGGGAGGGAAATAAGGTGCAATCCGTTACTGCCAAAGTGGGAAGCGCGCGGGTCCGGCTTTTGGGGCGGGACGTGCGCGTTGCTCACTGGCAGTGCCGGAAGCGCCCGCGGGTGAAAAATGACAGAATGACAGAATGACCCTAAAAGTTAACTCTGTTATGCAGTTTAGTCCAAAACTAACGGAATCAGTTAGGAACTTAACCGAAGTAACAGAAATCAACAAAAATAAGTTAAATAAAAATACTTTGTATGCAATCGGGGTGAGAGGTCCAATGCGGGGTGTCTACAGCTACCAATGATCCTTCTGTTATTGGAGGTATTGTTTCTGTGTTTAATATGAGCGCCCGTGCGTTAGTAGATCCAAGATCATCGCATTCTTACATATCTGTGCAATTTGCTTCCTTGCTAAATGCTGCATTTGAGTCTTTACCCTATGTGCTAGAGGTGTCGACCCCTATAGGAGAATGCTTGGTGACTGATAAAGTCTTTCGTGCTTGTGATGTGCTTATATGTGGTCGTGTCTTGTGTGCGGACTTGGTAGTCCTTCCTATTCAAGACTTTGATGTCATTTTGGGTATGGATTGGTTGAGCGAGTTTCATGCCTCTGTTGATTGTCGCAGGAAAGTTGTTACTTTTTCTATTCCCGATGTGCCTAAATTTGTTTTTGAGGCTATGCCTTTTGGTAGAAATTTTCGTATCATTTCTTATGTGAAAGCGAGAAATTTATTGCACCGTGGTTGTGAGGGGTACTTGGCTAGTGTGCTTGACACTAGGAAAGAATCCCCTAGTTTTGAAAGTGTTCGGGTAGTTAGGGAATTTCCCGATGTTTTCTCTTCTGAATATGATATGCCTCCCGATCGTGAGATAGAATTTTGTATAGATCTTTTGCCGGGTACAGCCCCGATTTCAAAGGCACCGTATAGATTGGCTCCCGCAGAATTGAAGGAACTAAAGGTTCAGTTGCAAGAGTTGCTTGATCGAGGGTTTATCCGCCCTAGTGTTTCCCCGTGGGGAGCACCGGTTTTGTTTGTGCGGAAGAAAGATGGTTCTTTGAGAATGTGTATCGATTACCGAAAGTTGAATCAGGTTACAGTGAAGAACAAGTATCATCTACCTCACATTGATGATTTATTTGATCAGCTTCAGGGGTCCGTTGTGTTTTCCAAGCTTGATTTGAGGAGTGGGTACCATCAGTTGAAGATTCGATCTGAGGATATTCCGAAGACTGCTTTTCGCACTCGTTATGGTCATTATGGGTTCTTGGTTATGCCGTTTGGGTTGACGAACGCGCCGGCCGTGTTTATGGATTTGATGAACCGGGTTTTCCATCCTTATTTTGATTCGTTCGTGGTGGTCTTTATTGATGATATACTCGTCTACTTTAAATCCTGAGAGGAGCACGAGCAGCACTTGAGGACAGTCTTATCCATTCTTGCGAGGGAGCAGTTGTTTGCAAAGTTTAGTAAATGCGAATTTTGGCTCAAGAAGTTTTCTTTTCTGGGTCATGTTATTTCGAAGGACGGTATTTCTGTGGATCCTTCAAAGATTGAAGCTATAGTGGATTGGAAAAGACCCGAGTCAGTGACCGAGATTCGTAGCTTTCTGGGTTTGGCCGGGTATTACCGAAGATTTATAGAAGGGTTTTCGAGGATTGCTACTCCGATGACTCAGTTGACCCGGAAGGATGTACCGTTTGTGTGGAGTGAAAAATGTCAAAGTAGCTTCGATGAATTAAAGAAGAGAATAACTACGGCTCCTATTCTTGCGTTACCGAATGGAAATGATGATTTAGTAATTTACAGTGATGCTTCGAAAGAGGGTTTGGGTTGTGTCTTGATGCAGAATGGGAAAGTAATTGCGTATGCTTCGAGGAAGTTGACCCCTAGTGAACAGAATTATCCTACTGATGATATGGAGTTGGCGGCGATAGTCTTTGCGTTGCACAAATGGAAGCACTACCTTTATGGGGCGAAGTTTGAAATTTTTACCCATCACAAGAGTTTGAAATACCTTTTCTCCCAGAAAGAGTTGAATAATAGGCAACGCCGATGGATGGAATTGTTGAAGGATTATGATTGTACGATTTCCTATCACCCGGGAAAGGCGAATGTGGTCGCCGATGCGATTAGTAGGAAGTCTTATGTGGCTTCGATGATGGTCCGTGAGTGGAAAATGCTTGAGGATGTTCGAGATTGGTCTCCTCGTGAATCGAGATATGGGGCTATTTTTGCGAATATTAGGGTATCTCCGACCCTAATTCAGAGGATAAAGGAAGCTCAGAAAGAAGATCCCGAGTTGGTGAAGATAATGGGTAAATTGAAGGAAAAGAACTTCGAGGATTTTTCTTTGAGTTCGAGTGGAGTTTTGACTTTCCGTGATCGTTTGTGTGTACCCGATGTTGGTGGAATAAAGAGGTGAGTTTTAGATGAAGGTCACAAATCGAGATATACTATTCATCCGGGTAGTACGAAGATGTATCAGGATTTGAAGCAACAATTTTGGTGGAATAATATGAAAAGGGAAATAGCGGAGTATGTTTCGAAGTGTCTAACTTGTCAGCAGGTCAAAGCCGAGCATCAGAGACCCGCAGGACTACTTCAGCCGTTAGAGATTCCGGAGTGGAAATGGGAGCATGTGACCATGGATTTCGTTACGGGACTACCTCGTACCCGTAGGAAGTATGACAGTGTTTGGGTAATAGTGGATAGATTGACCAAGAGTGCCCATTTCTTGCCTATTGACATCAGATATTCGATGGAGAAGCTTGCGACCCTTTATATTGATGAGGTTGTCAGATTACATGGTGTTCCGGTTAGTATTGTGTCAGATCGAGACCCGAGGTTTACTTCTAGATTCTGGAAGGCGTTTCAGGAAGCTTTGGGTACAGATTTGCGGTTCAGCACAGCTTTTCACCTCAGACCGACGGCCAATCCGAAAGGACTATTCAGATTCTTGAGGATATGTTGCGAGCTTGTGCGATAGACTTCTCTGATTCTTGGGATTCACACCTACCGTTAGTGGAATTCTCTTACAACAACAGTTATCAGGCCAGTATCGAGATGGCACCGTATGAGGCTTTGTATGGGAGGAAATGTAGATCGCCTATCTGTTGGGATGAGGTCGGTGAAGCGAAGATCGTGGGTATTGATTTGCTTCAGGATTCAGTTGAGAAAGTTAGAGTTATCCGGGATCGATTGAAAACAGCCCAGATGCGACATAAGAGCTATGCAGATAACCGAAGGCGAGATCTTAGTTTTCAGACCGGTGATTTTGTGTTCTTGAAAGTATCTCCAAAAGTGGGTATTCGTAGGTTTGGGAAGAAAGGTAAATTGGCTCCGAGGTTTATTGGCCCGTTTGAGATTTTGGGAAAGGTTGGACTTCTAGCGTATCGTCTTGCGTTACCGCCATCTTTGGACCGGTTACACAATGTCTTTCACGTTTCTATGCTTCGGAAGTACGTTCATGATCCTTCTCACGTGTTACCGAGGATACCGGAGGATATTGAGCCTGATATGACTTATGAGGAACGACCTGTTAGGATCCTTGACTCCAAAGTCCAAGAATTGAGAAGCAAAAGCATTGCGTTAGTTAGAGTTCTTTGGAAGAATCACAATATCGAGGAGTCGACGTGGGAGCTTCGAGAGGAGATGGAGCGTAGATATCCGTGGCTTTTTAATTCGGGTAAGTCTCGTTAAAATTTGGGTCGAATTTTCCTTAAGGGGGAGTGAATTTCACGACCCGAAATCTAGGCTCTATTTTATTAGTAATAAATAATTATTATTTATTTATTTGCTTATTTATTTATTTAAATTATTATTTATTTAATAATTTATGTGTTCACTTTATATGTTATAATAATTTATGCTTAACATTTTATTTGGGCCATTTGTGCTAGTGTAGTATTATTTGGTCTTAGTTGTTAGTAGGAAGTGTTAGAGTTTGTGTTAGTAGATGGGGAAGGGGTCTAGGTGTAAGTTTTTGAAATTATCATCTCCCTACTCCCTCTCTTCTCCCTCACCCTACTCCCTCATTTCCCAGCAACTTTCTCCCTCTTCCATAGCTCAAAAGGTAATTTTTCTCTCTTTCCTTCTCTCTTCATTTTCTTCCTCTTCCTCTTCCTCTCATCTTTTCTTTTTTCTTAAATCATGAAACTTGTTTAGATCGTCGTTAGGATCGTAGAGGGCTAAAAATATTCGAGTTCCGGCAACTTTGAGAAAATTCAAGTAAGTTGCTTTTCCCCCTTTTATGCTAAAAATGGTCATCCTATGCTTAGATGACACTATGATTACCATTTATTGCTTCTTTGGTTGATTTTGAGATGATTTACATTTTTATTCATTTTTGTGAAACTTAGTATTTGAATCTTGTGTTGGATTTCTAGATGTTGTTATTTAGCCCCATTGCAAGTCTATAAGTTGTTTTGGTTCATAGTTGTGCATATTGTAAGTCTTGGTTCCAGGTATTTGTGAAATGGTGAAGTTTGGGTTGATTTGAGTTTTGGGTTGAAAATCGAGGAAACCCAGATTTTTGGCCGGAAATTGTCCCTCCGGGCAAGGGGGCGCGCGCACCCTTTGGGAGGGGGCGTGCGCACCCTTGTGCCCCTTTGTAAGAAAACCTTCTGTTGATCATAGGGCGCGCGCACCACATCTTTAGGGGCGTGCGCTCCCTCATTGCTTCAACAACTCAAAACCTTCTGATGCCTAGGGGCGTGCGCACCCCATTCTCGCGAGCGCGTGCTCTCTTCCTTTGGCCCTTTTGAGAGAACCTTCTGATCACCTAGGGCGCGCGCACCCTTTATGCTAGGGCGTGCGCCCCCTCCACTGTACAGGTCCTGAGCTCCAACCTCTTGTACCTTTTCGTAGACAATCTTCGATAGTTCATAACTCTCTCATCCAAACTCCGTTTTAGGTGTATAAATTATCGTTTTAAAGCTCTCCTTGAGCTCTTCGAGATGAGTGAAAAGTTTTGGTTGTGAGCTTGAGTTAACTGGATCCTTTGTGATCAAATGTGATATGGGAATTGTGTTATCATTATGGAAATTATTGGAACACTTTAATTGTGTATTGTTGGTTCATTTCACTTTCTTGGTGACTTCTTGATAAGGATTCCCTACTTTGGAATCAGTGGTTGTTTATTTAAGCTAGTGTTTATTACTTAGCTTTTGTTTGAAAGTCCAGCTGGTTATTTGTGTATCGAGTCAGGCAATGGATAATGCTATAATGGCACAGCCAAGTCTAGTATAGCATCGCCCATTGGTCCTTGTTTCCTCATCCAGATTGGCCTTGGATGGGATGAGCTAGCTCCTTTTGTGAGTATTCTAGCTACACGTTTTGGAGCATGACTTTGTGGCATGGCTCCCGCCCTTTGTGGCATGTTACTTTGTTATTGGTTCCGGTACCGGGGATTTCTCTTCAGCTTTCATGCTATTATGAAGATGTTGATGGTTGATTATTGAAGCTGCGCAGCGACCTTTATTTGGTTTTATCAGTTGGGAAACCTTGGCTAATATCCTTTGTTATGTGTTTATTTCCGCTGATATCTGTTAAATGACAATTACTATGTGCTATGTGATATTTATTATTGTTTATTGCTTCTTGCATCATAGCATGTCATGTAGTTGCATTAGTAACTTATTGAGATTTATCTCACCCCCCTTTTTCTTTTGTCTTTGTTTTTCCTTAACCCCCCCCCCCAAGGTGGAAAGGATTAGACTCGCTGATCACGAGACAGGACGTCGAGTGGGTTCGAGCTTTTGGGGCAGGTTGATATTGGTGGGTTTACATTATATAAATGTGTAACCTTTTTGGGATATTTGTACCAAATATTGACGTCATTAGGATTTGTATATTTTATAACTTTGGTGTATAAGCTTATGGAGTTTATACTAGTTTTATTTGTTGTTGTTAAATTGTTTTCCAAAACCTTGTGTTATCCTCTTTTGGTATAAAAGGAAATTTTTATCTTCATTATTTTGGAGTTTATTGTTTAAGTCGACATCCAGCTCGCGATCTCGGGCCCGAGGGGTTCGGGGTCGCGACATTTGAAGTTGCTATTCTTTTCTGAATTTCTCTCAAGCATTTGTTGAAGATTTGAAGATTGATCATTAATTTCCCAAAATTCTCAAGAACACCTTCATACCTTCATACTTAGCCCAGATCCTCAATCAAGAACACTTTAGTTTTATTGTACTTTGTAATACTCACTCATATTATAAGATCTCCATTAGAAATCCAAGACTAACCATCTTGGTAGAGGACGTAGATCATTTCCCGATCGAACCTCTCCAAATAGCGCGTATTTATTTCTTGTCATTTACTTTCAAGTTTATATCTTATCTCACTGTTTGCTTGTTTAATCATTGTAGATTGATTGGATTGAATTGTGTTGTGTTTGTTTCGCATTTGCCTTAGTTCCGTCTTTCACTCACTTTGAGCCAATCTACTTAGAGTGTGTGTGCGCCCCCTTTATCATACTTTGCGCCTCTTTACTTAACTAAATTCCGATGAATTGGTTACTCAAATTACTGATCTTAAAAAGATAACAAATGAGTGGTCCAATTCTCGTGTCAGTATGGAAGGTATCTTTGAGTCCCAAAAAGCCAGTGGTGATAAAATGGCTTGGGATTCACATCAACTAGTGACAACTTTAAGTGTGATGTTTGTGCTGAAAGAGACAGTGAATTTACACCTCAGCAAACTCGTGAAATTCCCAAGGAAAAACATTCTAATTCAATGGGTAAAGGACACGAAAAAGTCAAGAGACAAATATTCCATTATGTCTACCCAACGAATCAATTTGGGAAAGCTAAAGGGAAAGAAATAGCTATAGATGAATCATCCTCTAGCAAAATCATTCTTAAAACAAGGCGCGCTCCTTCTACGAGTGCACATTATGCGCCTAGGAGCCACGCGCCTCATCACCATGCGCCTCCTAGCCCTATGGGCCCTTATAGAAAAAGCGCCCCAAAATTTCAAAAGAAAGATTTTGTTAAGGCTAATTCATCTGACCCAATCAAGAATGCTATCCCAAAGAAAATTAAGGAGTTTGTGAAAACTCACGTGATTGGTAGCTTTCATCATTGTTCCATTTGTGATTGTTCTAGACATAAGGCCGTGGAATGCCTTTTGAGATTCACTCCAAATGCCAAAGGACGTAAAAATCCTAAGGTCAAGCAAGAGTGGGTCATCAAAAGTTTCTAACTCTAGGACCCAAAAAGGAATAAAGGGGACCTGCTTTAATGTCTATATTTTAGGTTCTTTGCTTCATGGCTGGATCTTCAAAAGCTAGAACGTATGAATGGATCCTTGATAGTGGGTGTTCTCGACACATGACTGAAGATGAATCCTTACTTGAAGATGTTCATGAAGAAAGAGGTCCCTCAGTAACATTTGGTGATAATAACAAAGGATAAGTTATCGCTTATGGAAAGCTCAAGAAAGACAAAGTATGCATTGAAAGAGTCTCTCTTGTTGAAGGACTCAAGCACAATTTATTATCCATATCTCAATTCTGCGACAAATGATTAGAATGCCATTTTACTTCAAAGAAATGTCTTATCAAGGATGGCAAATCTGGAGCTACATTACTCACCGGTTATCGTAAGACAAATATTTATATTATTGATTTCCAAAATATGAACTCTAGTACTAATCTTTGTTTTGTAGCTAAAAGTGTGAGCGAAAATAGTTGGCTATGACACAAGCACTTGAGTCGCTTGAACTTCAAGTATATATCAAAACTCAGCATGAATAATCTTGTTAAAGGACTTCCCAAGGTTGCTGATCATCACGACAAAAAGTGCGCCGCGTGTCAACTTGGTAAACAACCAAAGCAGTCTTTCTCCATCAAGACAAATCCCTCAACAACTAGATGTTTGCAACTGCTGCACATTGATCTTTTTGGACCAGTTACCACTGCAAGTATTAGAGGAAACAAGTATACTCTAGTTGTGGTGGATGATTACTCAAGATATACATGGGTGGAAATGATGATTACAAAGGACAATTGTTATGACATTCTAACCACCTTATTCAGACTGCTTCAAACCCAAAAAGAAGATGACATCGTAAGTGTTCGATCCGACAATGGAACAGAATTCAAGAACAATAGTGTTGCTCGATACTGCAACGATCATGGGATAGGTCATAACTTCTCAGTAGCTGGAGTTCCTCAACAAAATGGTGTTGTGGAAAGGAAGAACAGGACGTTTATTGAAGCGGGAAAAATGATGATAGCTGAAACCAAACTACCAAAATACTTTTGGGAAGAAGCTATCAACACCTCGTGTTTTACTCAAAATCGTTCCCTCATCAACAAACTTCACAACAAGACTCCATATGAACTTTGGCGTGGTAGAACTCCCATCATTGCATTCTTCAGAATCTTTGGTTGCAAATGTTACATCCTCTACAACAAAAACGAACATAGAGGTAAATTCGATGCCAAAGTCGACGAAGGTATTTTTGGGTATGCCAAACACTCTAAAGCTTTTCACGTTTTCAATAGATCTACTTTAGTGATAGTTGAATCTGTACATGTTACATTTGATGAACATTCTTTCCTTGAGCCACATTTGGCTCCAAATGTTGCTGATGATTATGTTGAGTTTATTAAGACAGGTGCTCCTATAACAGTTGCACCTACACAAGATCAGAATGCATCAACTCAATCAAATCCATCTACATCACTTGCGCCGAATTTTGATGATAGCGCACCGAGTGAAGATTCAGTTGCATCGTACAATGCGCTTGTTGCTTTCACTCACGCGCCCAATTCTAATGCTGCACCTGGTGTCACTCCAACTTCCAACTTTCAATACTGAACCAGTTCAACCCCCTATATTTGATGATTTTGAAGCTGGTGAAGATGTACTAATTGAAGACCTTCAAGTTACTTCAACCCAACCTAACTTACCTCCTGAAATTCGTGAAGTTAGAGGTCACCCAATCACTAATGTCATTGGTGATCTACATGTTGGGGTTTGTACAAGAAGTGCTACAAATTTTGATTCTTACACTGCATTTATCTCTCAAATAGAACCAAAGAAGGCAGATGAAGCGCTCCAAGATCCAAAGTGGGTTGTTGCAATGCAAGAAGAACTCAATCAATTTGAACGATGTAAAGTTTGGACTCTTGTTCCAAGACCACATGAACAAGGAGTGATTGGTGCGAAGTGGGTGTTTAGAAACAAGATGGACGAGAATCGAACCATCACAAGAAACAAAGCAAGATTGGTTGCACAAGGCTATAGGAAAGAAGAAGTAATCGATTACAATGAAAATTTTGCGCCCGTAGCAAGACTTGAAGCTATCAGAATATTTCTAGCTTACGTCCCTCACAAGAACTTCAAGTTATATCAAATGGATGTGAAGAGAGCGTTTCTAAATGGTGAACTTCAAGAACAAGTCTACGTAGCTCAACCGCCTGGGTTTGAAGATTCATAATTTCCAAATCATGTGTACAAACTCCAGAAAGCTTTGTATGGGCTCAAACAAGCACCAAGAGAATGGTATGATACACTATCCAAGTTTCTCATTGAGGAAGGCTTCACTCGTGGTAAAATCGATACTACTCTTTTCATTGACAAACATAATGGTCATAAATTACTTGTTCAAATTTATGTCGATGATATTATTTTTGGTTCTACTAATGAATTGTTGTGCAAGCGCTTTGAGAAACTAATGAAGACATAATTTGAGATGAGCATGATGGGAGAACTCGCATTCTTCCTCGGGCTTCAAATCAAGCAAATGGGTGAAGGCATATTTATCAACCAAGCCAAGTATACAAGGGATCTAATCAAAAAGTTTGGACTCGAAAATGCAAAAGCATACGACACTCCTATAGCTACCGGCAACAAACTCGACAAAGATTTAAAAGGTAAAAAGGTTGATCAAACACTCTACTGAGGTATGATTGGCTCACTCCTTTATCTTACTGCTAGTAGGCCTGATATAATGTTTAGTGTTTTTGTTTGCGCTCGTTATCAATATGACCCTAGAGAAGCGCACTTGATTGCTGTGAAACGTATTATACGATATCTCTCCGGCACTGTTAACCTTAGACTTTGGTACACCAAAGATTTGAATTTTAAACTTGTAGGTTATTCAGATGCGGATTATGCAGCATGCACGATTGACAGGAAAAGCACAAGTGGCACTTATCATTTCCTCGGATATCGACTTGTGCCATGGGCGAGTAAGAAACAAGCTTCAGTGTCTGTCTCAACTACGGAAGCAGAATACATCGCTGCTGGAAGTTGTTGCTGTCAGATCCTATGGATGAAGCAGCAATTGGTGGACTACGACATCATTGAAGAAAATTGTCCCATCTACTGCAACAATACATCAACAATTGCGGTTTGTGAAAATCCCGTCATGCACTCCAAGACAAAGCACATAGACATCAAGTATCACTTCCTCAAAGACCACGTGGAGAAAGGCAACATTTATTTGAAACACGTGGGAACCGACTATCAAATTGCCGACATCCTTACAAAAGCACTAGATGCTAAAAGGTTCATCTTTTTTAGAGGTGAAATGGGTATTCTTGAACTGAACTAGTCCATATAGTTTTGTCATTACTAATGATTTCTTGTCTTGTTAAGTTGTGAATATCTTAGGTTTTTAAATTTAGAATCATTCTCAAAGTTTTAAAGAAACTTTACGTGCCAACATCTCATGCGCCTCATAGCGCGCCTAAGGTTATTATGCGCCTTATTCATTTCTGAGCGCCTATGACCTATGCGCCTCCCTAGCGCCCAATTAATGATGCGGCTCAATTAATACTCCTCATTAAATATTTTAATGATTGAACGTATTTAATTTTTCACAAGTACCAGGTATATAAATTCTTATTTATTGCATAGAATCTTTGCCTTTTGACATTCCATAATTGTTCAAGGGTACTTGTGCAATTAGTTTTCCTTCGTTTTCCGTTTTTCAAAATTTTTATTTTCTGGGGATATATCTCTTGCACCCCAAACTTACACTAAAACAGATGTTTTTGGTGTTTGTGCAAAAATGAGTCAAAATTGTTCATATACTTTTAAGGAAAGTAGGACAATTTTTCTGGTCACTAGGTGTCACATCACTGGGTTGAGGCGGCTTGAATGGCCGGCTTTGCTATTTTGAGGTTGCATTTCTGTTCGTCTCCGTCGTCCATAGATTTGAGTAACCTCTGGTGGAGGTCCCCTTGAACGTGTATGCATGCCTCCCCCATTGGGTTGAGGCGGAGGTGGAGGAAGGAGTCCTTGAGTTTGAACATCGTTGTTGGCCACGTTCTGTTGTGGCTGTTGGGTATGCCCACTTATATCTCAGTTTTCAATCGATAGGATTGATTAGATTTGATTGATCCATCACCTAAGTTTTATTTCATGGACTTTAGAACCATATGTAAGAAGTATTTATACTTCATTTTTTAGGTTTTCCATTTGATTGTAATAGGCTTAGGAATATGGCAAGGATATCAACATTCAAGAAAATCAATGTGGAATCAAGCCATGCGCCTCATAGGCGCGCGCTATGCTACGCGCCCCATTTGGCTCATGCGCCTCTCATTGATATATTTCAACACTTAGTGATTTATTAAAGATATGAAGACTTAAAGAGATTCAAACTACGCCAAAGATCAAACAGTGGATAAATAACATGTATGCAGTCAGATTTGAGGACACCTGTCCACAACGGTCATATTTGTGTTATGTGTCTAACGGCTATAAAAGGACACGTGCTCCACTCATTGAGCTCCAGCACATCTGTCCTTGATCTTATCCACAAGGGATTTCCAACGGCTAGTTTTGGGGCTCTACTATAAATACCCCATAACTCCAACAATTTGAAATTGCTAAGCTATTCTGAATTTCTCTCTCAAGCATTTGTTGAAGATTTGAAGATTGATCATTGATTTCCCAAAATTCTCAAGAACACCTTCATACCTTCGTACTTAGCCCATATCCTCAATCAAGAACACTTTAGTTTTATTGTGCTCTCAATCTAATAGATCTAAAGAGCCTTGAAACTAAGAACACACACGCACCTCTTTAAGTTTGATCATTTAGATCTTTCTTTAAGAGATACACCGGTTTTGTTTAGGATTTGTTCTTTCATAGAATATTAGATCTTGAGTTAGTATTGAGCTCAAAAATTGTAATTTGTAATACGCACTCATATTATAAGATCTCCATTAGAAATCCAAGACTAACCATCTTGGTAGAGGACGTAGATCATTTCCCGATCGAACCTCTCCAAATAGCGCGTATTTATTTCTTGTCATTTACTTTCAAGTTTATATCTCATCTCACTGTTTGCTTGTTTAATCATTGTAGATTGATTGGATTGAATTGTGTTGTGTTTGTTTTGCATTTGCCTTAGTTCCTTCTTTCACTCACTTTGAGCCAATCTACTTAGAGTGTGTGTGCGCCCCCTTTATCATACTTTGCGCCTTTTTACTTAACTAAATTCCGCTGTGCATTTCACTCACTCACTTAGGTGCATTTTATAACGCTTATTTGATAAAGTGCGCATTTGCAATTGAGTTTATCAAGGGTTCAAAAAAAATTCAGAACATCTATTCACCCCCCCTCTAGCTATTTTTCATACCCTTGTTTCCCTTTGGGACCAACAAGTGGTATCAGAGCAAACACCTTTATAAAATATTTTTGTTTTTCAAGCTTAACAGCTTGGGTGCCGATTTGAAATGGAAAACTCGAAACCTATGGCAACTGCAAACTACACTCATGTTCTACTCTTTGATGAAGATCATTTTGACGTATGGAAATTCAACATATCTTGACCCATCTGAGCTCAATCGATGAAATACTTCATGACACCGGGGTTTATGGACCTTACATCCTAATGAAAGCGAATCCAAATCCGCGCACCAACGCTGCTCAACCAACCATTCAGAAACCAAAGGAAGAATGGACTGAAGAAGAAATGAGAAGAGTTGCAAATGATGGGAAAGCAAGAAACATTCTCCTAAGCACTCTAAGCACGGCTATGAAACAACAATTCATGCATTGTGCTACCTTATGGGATGCTATTGAAGAGCATATTGAAGGAGACACTGTTTGCAAGGAGAACAAATGATATGAAGTACAAAATAGATTCAACAATTTCTCTCAACTCCCCGGTGAAACATTAAGACAGACTTATGAACGCTATTGTGAAATTATCAATCTATGTATTTCACTTGGAAAGAAGTTTTCTAATAAGGAATTAAATGTCAATCTCCTTGCTGCTTTTGGATATAGATATCTCCATAAATCTAGCGCCTTGAAGACGCTGGAACTTTGGATGATTGGACTCTAAGGAACCTTTATGCTAATCTCAAGGTTTATGAACTCAAACTTCAGCGTATAAGTGAAACTGAAGGAAAATCAAAATCCATTGCTATGGTGGCGCATAGAGAGGAAGCGCCAGCGCCCGTTGAGAAAAGTTCTGATCCCAAAATTTCTACTTCTGAGTTATTGGATATGGATGACGAAGACTTCGCTTTATTTGTGAAGAAATTCCAGAAGTTCAGAAAATTCTCAAAACCGGCTCAACTAGCAAAGCTCAAGGATCTACAAGCAGAGATCCTCCAAGATTCACAAGGAGCAGTGATTCAAAAAGAAAAGAATATCTTGTTTGTTTTAATTGCAGGAACCCCGGACACTTTGCATCAAGCTGCCAATTCCTAAGTTTGAATATATGCAGAAGAAGAGCAGCCACAATTCCAAATTTTCTCGTCACAAGGGAATGGTTGCTGAGGAAGAATCACCATCAAATGAACGTAATACTTGGATTGAAACATACTCGGAAGAGAGCGATAAAGATTCTGATGATGGGCTCGTGTGCTTGGTGGCAAAGGATGATGAAATTGATGATTATGATTCTGTTGATGACTACTCAAAAGATGTTCATGATATGAAGATCTTGAATAAACCTGTTAAGAAATCTGCAGGTTATCAAGAAGTGAAAAAGAAGAAAGGACCAACCATCAGCAAGCTCGTTGAACAAGGGTGTCTAACTCCGGCTCAAAGCGATGGTGGATTGTTATTTTCCAGATGTGATCTAAGTGCAAGAAGCAAGCTTAGAAAGAGTGATTATATCAGACCTCAAGTTTCACCAATTCCTAAAATCAATCATGATGAGGACATTGTAAAGCAAGAAAAGTTGTTCAAAGAGGCTGAAAAGGTAATCAGTCGTTTTAGTGATATGAAGGAAGCTTTGGCACTATCATGTGATGAAATTTCCCAGCTTAAGACCGAGAAATCTCTATTAAAATCTGAACTCAGAGTTCTATAGGGAGCAGATAAAGAGCATGACTCCTCTTACTATTAAAAACACCTATCTAACAGAACAGAACTCACTACTTAAAGATCAAAACGATGAATTGGTTACTCAAATTACTGATCTTAAAAAGATAACAAATGAGTGGTTCAATTCTCGTATCACTATGGAAGGTATCTATGAGTCCCAAAAAGTCAGTGGTGATAAAAGTGGCTTGGGATTCACATCAACTAGTGACAACTTTAAGTGTGATGTTTGTGCTGAAAGAGACAATGAATTTACACCTCAGCAAACTCGTGAAATTTCCAAGGAAAAACATTCTAATTCAATGGGTAAAGGACACGAAAAAATCAAGAGACAAATATTTCATTATGTCTACCCAACGAATCAATTTGGGAAAGCTAAAGGGAAAGAAATAGCTACAGATGAATCATCCTTTAGCAAAATCATTCTTGAAACAAGGCGCGCTCCTTCAACGAGTGCACATTATGTGCCTAGGAGCCACGCGCCTCATCACCATGCGCCTCCTAGCCCTATGGGCCCTTCTAGAAAAAGCGCCCCAAAATTTCAAAAGAAATATTTTGTTAAGGCTAATTCATCTGACCCAATCAAGAATGCTATCCCAAAGAAAAGTAAGGAGTTTGTGAAAACTCACGTGATTGGTGGCTTTCATCATTGTTCCATTTGTGATTGTTCTAGACATAAGGCCGTGGAATGCCTTTTGAGATTCACTCCAAATGCCAAAGGACGTAAAAATCCTAAGGTCAAGCAAGAGTGGGTCGTCAAAAGTTGTTAACTCTAGGACCCAAAAAGGAATAAAGGGGACCTGCTTGGTTCTTTGCTTCATGGCTGGATCTTCAAAAGCTAGAACGTATGAATGGATTCTTGACAGTGGGTGTTCTCGACACATGACTGAAGATGAATCCTTACTTGAAGATGTTCATGAAGAAAGAGGTCCCTCAGTAACATTTGGTGATAATAACAAAGGACAAGTTGTCGCATATGGAAAGCTCAAGAAAGACAAAGTATGCTTTGAAAGAGTCTCTCTTGTTGAAGGACTCAAGCACAATTTATTATCCATATCTCAATTATACGACAAATGATTAGAATGCCATTTTACTTCAAAGAAATGTCTTATCAAGGATGGCAAATCTGGAGCTACATTACTCACTGGTTATCGTAAGACAAATATTTATATTATTGATTTCCAAAATATGAACTCTAGTACTAATCTTTGTTTTGTAGCTAAAAGTGTGAGCGAAAATAGTTGGCTATGACACAAGCACTTGAGTCACTTGAACTTCAAGTATATATCAAAACTCAACAGGAATAATCTTGTTAAAGGACTTCCCAAGGTTGCTGATCATCACGACAAAAAGTGCACCGCGTGTCAACTTGGTAAACAACCGAAGCAGTCTTTCTCCATCAAGAAAAATCCCTCAACAACTAGATGTTTGCAACTGCTACACATTGATCTTTTTGGACCAGTTACCACTGCAAGTATTAGAGGAAACAATTATACTCTAGTTGTGGTGGATGATTACTCAAGAGAGCGTTTCTAAATGGTGAACTCCAAGAACAAGTCTACGTAGCTCAACCGCCTGGGTTTGAAGATTCACAATTTCCAAATCATGTGTACAAACTCCAGAAAGCTTTGTATGGGCTCAAACAAGCACCAAGAGAATGGTATGATACACTATCCAAGTTTCTCATTGAGGAAGGCTTCACTCGCGGTAAAATCGATACTACTCTTTTCATTGACAAACATAATGGTCATAAATTTCTTGTTCAAATTTATGTCAATGATATTATTTTTGGTTCTACTAATGAATTGTTGTGCAAGCGCTTTGAGAAACTAATGAAGAGCAAATTTGAGATGAGCATGATGGGAGAACTCACATTCTTCCTCGGGCTTCAAATCAAGCAATGGGTGAAGGCATATTTATCAACCAAGCCAAGTATACAAGGGATCTAATCAAAAAGTTTGGACTCGAAAATGCAAAAGCATACGACACTCCTATGGCTACCGGCAAAAAACTCGACAAAGATTTAAAAGGTAAAAAGGTTGATCAAACACTCTACCGAGGTATGATTGGCTCACTCCTTTATCTTACTGCTAGTAGGCCTGATATAATGTTTAGTGTTTGCGCTCGTTATCAATATGACCCTAGAAAAGCGCACTTGATTGTTGTGAAACGTATTATAAGATATCTCTCCGGCACTGTTAACCTTAGACTTTGGTACACCAAAGATTTGAATTTTAAACTTGTAGGTTATTCAGATGCGGATTATGCAGCATGCACGATTGACAGGAAAAGCACAAGTGGCACTTATCATTTCCTCGGATATCGACTTGTGTCATGGGCGAGTAAAAAACAAGCTTCAGTGTCTGTCTCAACTACGGAAGCAGAATGCATCGCTGCTGGAAGTTGTTGCTGTCAGATCCTATGGATGAAGAAGCAATTGGTGGACTACGACATCATTGAAGAAAATTGTCTCATCTACCGCGACAATACATCAACAATTGCGGTTTGTGAAAATCCCGTCATGCACTCCAAGACAAAGCACATAGACATCAAGTATCACTTCCTCAAAGACCACGTGGAGAAGGGAAACATTCATTTGAAACACGTGGGAACCGACTATCAAATTGCCGACATCCTTACAAAAGTACTAGATGCTAAAAGGTTCATCTTTTTTAGAGGTGAAATGGGTATTCTTGAACTGAACTAGTCCATATAGTTTTGTCATTACTAATGATTTCTTGTCTTGTTAAGTTGTGAATATCTTAGGTTTTTAAATTTAGAATCATTCTCAAAGTTTTAAAGAAACTTTACGCGCCAACATCTCATGCGCCTTATAGCGCGCCTAAGGTTATTATGCGCCTTATTCATTTATGCGCGCCTATGAGCTATGCGCCTCCCTAGCGCCCAATTAATGATGCGGCTCAATTAATACTCCTCATTAAATATTTTAATGATTGAACGTATTTAATTTTTCACAAGTACCAGGTATATAAATTCTTATTTATTGCATAGAATCTTTGTCTTTTGACATTCCATGATTGTTCAAGGGTACTTGTGCAATTAATTTTCCTTCGTTTTCCGTTTTTCAAAATTTTTATTTTCTGGGGATATATCTCTTGCACCCCAAACTTACACTAAAACAAATGTTTTTGGTGTTTGTGCAAAAATGAGTCAAAATTGTTCATACACTTTTAAGGAAAGTGGGACAATTTTTCTGGTCACTAGGTGTCACATCACTGTACCTTTGTGTCATTCACATTAATTACCCGTCTTTTCTATGACACTCACATTTATTGCACATCCTTTCAAATTCCCATCTTTCTAAAACCTATCCCTATATATATAGTTGACTTCCCCGCTCCATTTCCCATTTCATGCTATAAAATCCCTCTCTCTATCTCTACTCCACTCTCTGCATTCTCTCTTTCTTTCTTAAAATATCCCTTCCAGTCTCTCTCTCCACTTTCCCAGACACTCTCACCGTCAACCCTCTCTTTCTACTTGATTTTCCTCTTTTCTTCTTTATTTCTTCACATATTTGCATATATATGGGTCCTAAACGAGCATCTAAGGCTTCTCAAGATGAAATGGTATGATTTCTTGAACTTAATCTCTTTATTTTCTACATTTTCATCATTTCTCTGTGTTCTTCGTTTTTTTAACCGATATACTCCCTCTTTGATTTTTCATGATTCTGTTATCCATTTATGAAATCGTTTGTTGGGTTGTGTTCATATTGTGATTTCAAATCTTTACAACCTAACTCTTCAACGATCAATGCATTATATGTTGTGAATCTGAGAATCTTAGTTTTTTAGACTTTTTCGTATTTTCGGATATTTGATTCGTTGTTGATTTGTTCTTGTTTTGGTTTACATGTTTAGAATCCTTGTGTTCATGCAATCGTTTTGACATATTATTTGTTTGATTTGGTGACGTTTCATGTTTTATGTGTTCTTGGTGTTCTTGGTGTTCTTCAAGCACTCAAGAGCATGTTCTTCGTGTTCTTCATTTTTCTTGCATGACTTGGGTTTTATGATTCTCAAAACTTGTTTTCAAAAATTTATATGTTTGATCCTTATTTCTTCCATGATAATGGTTTGTATGTGTTTGTGATATTTTGTGCATTTTTATGCTAAGTATAAATTATACACATAGTTATGCGCCTAAGTACTGTTGTATGCGCCTATCTTAACTACGCGCCTTACATCATTCTACGCCTCCTCTATGCGCCTATGATATAGTGCGCCTAGTTCTCTTATGCGCCTACCTCTATACTTAGTCAAATTCTCTATGTTTAATTTTTCCTTAGTATTTACATAGAATCATAAGTTATGCGCCTTGTAATTCTATGCGCCTATTTTTGATTACGCGCCTCACTTTTGTACGCGCCTCTGGTGATTGCAATTGTTTTGCACCTAATCAACTTATGCGCCTAATTTTACTTTGCTCATTATTATGTTTCTATGCTCCTCTTTCACTCCTAATATCAATCAATGTATATTTTTTGTAGGATACTGCAAATTTCAAGCCTGGTGAGACCCTTAATCTCGCTGAGCTGTCTTCAGTTCAGATCGGATTGGACATCATTGATACCATCAACACCGCTGGATTCACCCCATTATATACTATGGATCAGCCTTTCTACTCGCCCCTTCTGGTGGATGAATTCTTTTCCTCGGCTGAAATTATTGAAATACCAACTGATGTTGAAGGCCACGTACGATTTAGAGTTCACGTCGTTGTGCAAAATGTTGACATCACTATATCCTCTGGCACTATCAAGAACGTGCTAAATTTCAGCACAACTAGCCCTCAGAGTATAGCTATTCAAGCCAACACGTATTCCATCACGGCGCAAAACCTTGTGGCGTAGGCTTATCTGAATATCCCAACTCTTCAGAATAACATGAAGTCTGTTGAGATTAGGGATGGTGGAGACTTGTTGACACACATAGCGCATCTCGTTGATACGTCTATTGTATTGAAGACGGGGAACGTGAACAGATTCACGGTGGAACAGTGGGAGTACACTGCTGCTATTATAGGAAAGGCTAAGCTCAACTAGCCTCAAGTCCTTATAAAAACCTTGATGGAACATATCGATAAATATAACAAGACCAAAAGTGAAGGGAATACCAAGTTCAAGACTCACTGCAGAATTCTTACAAAGATATTTCTAACCTATCCTGCTCTTGCGCACTTCCTTGAAGAGAACGCGGACCATAAATTAGATGAAGTACCAATTTTTGGTAAGGACAACTTAGTGTTGAAAAGGAGCAGAAAGCGCATTGCAAAGTGTGTACCTAGGGTTAAAAGAGATCAGTTGGTTGATGAAGCCACTGAGTCAGATGAGACAGATGCTGAAGGCACAGCAGATGGCGCAGACACTGGGATTGCACCTGGCGCTGAAACTGGTGGATAACCTAGCTCAGTTCCAGGCGCAGGTAAGGATCGTGGCAAAGGGATTACAACTGATGAAGCAGGTTTAAGTGAAGTAGGAAGGGCTGAATTGAGAAGAGTTTAACGTGGACATGCGCCCCGTGACTTATCGGGTGGAACAGTTGAGCTCATTGAACGTGGGAGCAAACCACCAAAGCGCCCAAAAAAAGACAAAGATGAGCAACAGGCTATCAAGCGCGCGCAGGAAGCAAGCTTAGCTGAAGCAAGGAAAAAGAGAGATGAAGACTATCAGATGAAGCAAGCTGCTTTTTTAGCTCAGAAAGAAAGGCAGAAAGGCATAGGTTCTAGAGCTGATGTACACGCACCTGCTCCTACTGTGCCTCCTCCTTTTCCTTCTCGCGTGCCTCCGACAAAACCAACAACAACAACTGCACCTGCAAAGAAGGTTACTATTGCGCCTGCGCCAGTTCCAAAACAGACTCCTACTCCAACTCCAGTTCCACTCACTACTCACCAACAACAAATCAGAAATAGACTCTCTGCTGAACTATTTGGAGATCTAAGTGAGGAACCAATTAAGGGGGAGCCAGAACCATTCAAGAGGCATAAATCTACTCCTGCGCCTCCTCTCACTACGGCAACTTCTAGTGATGAGTATCTTCCATCTCCTCGACGTACTTCTATTCCTTCATCGGTCAAGCGCACTACTCCTCCTACGCCCCAACCCACTCCTGCGCCTACTCCTCTCAATCATGATATGAGTATGGTTATCTCTCTGCTTCAACAACTCCAGCAAGGTCAAACGCGCATTGAATCTCAAATTGAGCTTCATACTTCTATGATCGCGAGTCAGGCAGATGAGATTGCTGCCATTAAGGGGGAGATAACGCGTATTGGACGCGATATCAGAGACAAACATTTTCTTACTCCTCAACAGTGGAACGACGCCATTGATCAAATGAATGAACTGTTCAAGGCCACCCTTACTTCTCTACATGAAAGAATTGGTGCAGGTATCAAACTTACTGATGGTCAAGATTTCATTGATGCGATAAAACAAGTGGAGGCTAGTGTGGCATCAGATGTGAAGAAGCTGCTTGAGTTAGTGACTGGGGATGGTGATAAACTATTAAGCGTGATGGAGAAACTCAAGGAATTTAAGGATGATATAGAGTCCTTGGGAACTACAACTTTTTGCGCAACGCGCCTACTACCGGCGTAGACTTTCGCGCGCCTGTTAAATTTCGCTCCTTAATTTCAAAGTTAGACGTTTTGAAGGAGTTGATCGTAACTCATTTCAATGCTGCACATTCCAGTGCTGACAGGCGCACTGAGCGAACTTCGGCTGATATTCTCTCTGCACAAGCTGCTGTTGAAGCGAACTTACAAGTGATTGCAGAAAACTTTTCTCAATAGCAGGCCATCACTCAGTGCTCCATTATTGAGTACCAATCTATCAATGATGGCCATTTGCGCTATATCAGATATGGAGTTTCTGATAATTTTTCAGCAGTCAACCGTTCTTATCAACTTACAAAACAAATGCAGCGCTCTGTGAGCGAAATAAAAGAAGGATTGAAGGAAGACGACGCGCCTCCTAACCCTTAGAATTCATTTGATTGTAAGTTATTAGAATCCTTTTATGTTAGAAATTTTTAGTGCTTAAATGTTTTAGCACCTCTTTTGATTTTGTTCTGTTGAATACTTGTAATCGTCAACTCTTATATTCCAAGTATTAATGAGAACAAAGCATCACCTTTATCTCAAACCTTGTTCACTCAAACTTCTTGTTTGTAGAACAATGAATGTTTTGTTTAAAATCATATGCATCATATCTGAACTGTTTCATATTTTCATGCATATAGTTTAAACCTTCAGTTTAAACACATTTCAAACTAAAACTCATACATTTTTGAATGCATTAACTGTTATTTCTATCTTTCCATTTGTAATGTGTTATCCTTATTGGAATAGATTAGAAATCTATATCTTGGACTAGTGTGTGCATTAACTTGAGACATGATTTACCAATTTCATTTATTTGGACATGTTATTATCAATTATAATGTTTGTCCCCGATATAGTAGGTAATTGCATTAATCAAATAGGGGGAGATTGTTGGGTATGCCTACTTATATCTCAGTTTTCAATGTATAGGATTGATTAGATTTGATTGATCCATCACCTAAGTTTTATTTCATGGACTTTAGACCCATATGTAAGAAGTATTTATACTTCATTTTTTAGGTTGTCCATTTGATTGTAATAGGCTTAGGAATAGGGCAAGGATATCAACATTCAAGAAAATCAATGTGGAATCAAGCCATGCGCCTATAGCATTGCGCCTATGCGACTCATAGGCGCGCGCTATGCTACGCGCCCTATTTGGCTCATGCGCCTCTCATTGATATATTTCAACACTTAGTGATTTATTGAAGACATGAAGACTTGAAGAGATTCAAACTACGCCAAAGATCCAACGGTGGATAAATAACACGTATGCACTCAGATTTGAGGACACATATCCACAACGGTCATATTTGTGTTATGTGTCTAACGGCTATAAAAGGACACGTGCTCCACTCATTGAGCTCCGGCACATCTGTCCTTAATCTTATCCACAAGGGATTTCCAACGGCTAGTTTTTGGGGCTCTACTATAAATACCCCATAACTTCAACCATTTGAAGTTGCTAAGCTATTCTGAATTTCTCTCTCAAGCATTTGTTGAAGATTTGAAGATTGATCATTGATTTCCCAGAATTCTTAAGAACGCCTTCATACCTTCATACTTAGCCCAGATCCTCAGGCAAAAATACTTTAGTTTTATTGTGCTCTCAATCTCATATATCTAAAGAGCCTTGAAACTAAGAACACACACGCACCTCTTTAAGTTTGATTATTTAGATCTTTCTTTAAGAGATACACACTGGTTTTGTCTAAGATTTGTTCTTTCATAGAATATTAGATCTTGAGTTAGTATTGAGCTCAAAAATTGTACTTTGTAATACTCACTCATATTATAAGATCTCCATTAGAAATCCAAGACTAACCATCTTGGTAGAGGACGTAGATCATTTCCGGATCGAACCTCTCCAAATAGCGTGTATTTATTTCTTGTCATTTACTTTCAAGTTTATATCTTATCTCACTGTTTGCTTGTTTAATCATTGTAGATTGATTGGATTGAATTGTGTTGTGTTTGTTTTGCATTTGCCTTAGTTCCATCTTTCACTCACTTTGAGCCAAACTACTTAGAGTGTGTGTGCGCCCCCTTTATCATACTTTGCGCCTCTTTACTTAACTAAATTCCACTGTGCATTTCACCCACTCACTTAGGCGCATTTTATATTTGATAAAGTGCACATTTGCAATTGAGTTTATCAAGGGTTCGAAAAGAATTTCAAAACAGCTATTCACCCCCCTCCTCTAGCTATTTTTCATACCCTTGTTGCCCTTTGGGACCAACGGTGGCGGATTTTGTTCGCCTTCTGGCGTTACGCTTGCTAGCTGACCGTCTGCCAGTATACCAGCTATGAGGAGATGTGATTATCTGGACGAAAAAGTTCTCCGATTGAACGTTTCCCGGCAATGGAACCAAACTGATGCTGCAAGAAACGTACCGGATCAGCCTTTGTCCAACGGTTCGGATAATCCCAGCAGGAAGAACCTTCTCAATCGGATCTACACACACGAAACAAGAACACGTAAACTAGCCGGGGCTTTACCGGTGAAGGCTCTCCGGCGTGAGAATAAGAATGTGTTATGTGAGATAAAACAAAGATAAATCAATTGACTAGAGTAAGAGCAAAGAGAAATTCGTTACCGGATTAGGCGTTAGGGAGCCTGTTTATATAGGTGCCGGTGGATTAATCCTGACTTGTTAAGGAAGCCAAGGAATCCGTTTTAGTATAGAACTCGTATATTAGGAAAGTAGAATCCTGATAAGGATTGTAATCATTGTTGCCTTGTAGAAGAGATCTCCTTGTTAAGAAATGATTCTCTTTATTCGCATACGTGTTGGACTCTATTAGTAGACTCCGCTTTGTATTAGGAGAATAGGGCTTTGTTACTGATGGGTTGGTACAAGTCGGCACGTGTATCCAACCTCGGCATATGACCAGCCGAGGTGGGCCTCGGTCCTCAATTCGTGGGCTTAGGCCCGTATATTTCACGGCCCAATACCTCATCCAGTTTATGTCGTTCAATAACATTCATCGTTCTAATAATGTGCCTAAGATACACACTAACAATTTTATTTTGGATGATTATATTTTCAACTTATTTATGAATAGTGTTTTAATTTGTTTGCTCAATGTTTAATGTTTATCTTAACTAGAACTAGAAAGTACAAAATTTAAGGTGTGGCTTCTATTTTATTTATTATTATTATTTTTCATGGAGGAAGTAATATTAATTCTCTCAAATGTTAGTATGTAAAAGTATCTAAAATGAAACCGTATATCTCCATCCATCCATCCATCCATCCATCCATCCATCTTTGGCTTGGGTGGTGGGGGTTGACGTGGCTACTTTCAAACTACAGACAGTTAAAGAAGGAGAAAGAAGGTTGATGACTGCACTCAATCGGGAAAACTCACTGTTCGTTAATGGCGTTGCGAGCCGTTCTAGTTTCACGCACTTTTCTTCATCCCGATTCCTCTTCACATGCACCCAAACTCAAATCAAGGACCCGCACCACAACCACCTTCCAAATTTTGGCGCGAAACACCACCGCCGCTAATGGATCCCCGTCAACTACTCTCCCTCAATCGAAACCTTTCCCAGGTTTCTCTCTCTCTCTCTCTCTCTCTAATTGATGGATGATGCCCTTGCTTTTTCTGTCAATTTCCATTCAATTTGTTTGATTACTCTTTTTACTGTAGGCAGTGCCTTGTTTCAAAACTCTAATGTCCATTTCTGATAGTCTTATTTCAACAAATAAGCACAAATTTCTCACTACTAGTTGCTGTATTCTGATGTTCAATGCTCAACAGATTGTGGTATTTTTTACGAAATCTCCCCTATTATAACTCCATAGCTGGATATTGTGCGTGCAGGAAAACCTGAAGCAGATGTTATTGTCATTGGAAGTGGTATTGGCGGATTATGTTGTGCAGGACTCCTAGCTAGATATGGACAGGATGTTTTAGTGGTGGAAAGCCACGATTTACCAGGCGGTGCTGCTCACTCATTTGAGATCAAAGATTACAAATTCGACTCTGGTCCGTCTTTGTTTTCTGGATTTCAATCAAGAGGTCCTCAGGCGAATCCCCTCGCACAAGTATTAATCACATTCATACTTTCATACTGCAATTGTCTTGCTGAGTTTTGGTTTCAGTTACTTGAGTCTCTAAGATTTCCCTTTGTGTTGGTTTATTCCTTAGCTGCAATACAAAGTCACTTATGAGATGAACTTTTATACTCCCTCCGTCTCATTTCAAATTGCACAAAACCGTCTTTGCACGAAAATTAAGGAAAAATTTGAAAAGGTTATGTGTTGTAAGTGTAGATAGTTTGGTAGGAGAGAGAAAGTGGGGTAGAGAATAGTTAGTGGGTTAGTTGATGTGAGTATGCAAGTGGGTAAAAACTTTCCATTTTTGGATTTTGCAATTTCTATGGGACAACCAAAATGGCAAATTTTGCAATTTGAAATGGGACGGATGCATTGGCGGAGGCAAAAGAGGGCAAGCAGGGGCAACTGCTCCCCCCCCCCCCCTTGGCTTTTCAAATTTTTTTATATTTATTATTTTTGCAAATAATGGCAGTTAACTATATAGGTATATGTGTGTTAAAAAATAAAATATATACATATACACACTGTACATACAAATATATTCCCTCCGTCTCACTAAAATTTACTCCTTCCGTCCCTATTTTTTCTACCAAATGAGAATGCACGAGGATTAATAAAATATGTTGGAAAAATGATTGTTGTGAGTGGGTAGGAAAGAAAAAATAAGTTAGTGGATAGTTGTTGTGAGTGAGTAAAAGAGAGAAAATAGAACATTTTAGGTAAGTAGCAATAAGTATGGGACACTAAAAGGAAAATAAGTAGCGATAAGTATGGAACGGAGGGAGTACACTTTTATTTTTAAGATGGAATTATGTAAGAAAAGTGAGGTAGGTGAGTAAAAATGAGTTCGATGTTAAACAACTATATATGTTAAATCTTTGGATACTTTGTGTTAATAACTCCATTTGGCTCCAACATATTTTGCCCCCCTTACTTCAATTTCTGGCTCCGCCACTGGACGGAGGGGGTATATATCTTCGTCAGATATTAAATACCCTGGCATGTGATACATGACTTATATTTGCTCTTTCCTAGTTGACTGCCACCACCTATTAAAAGAGAAAGCTGGGATTTTTCGTTCGTCATTTGTCATTCTGATGTATTCTTATCAGTAATTATACTGTTGAATGTATTAAGTTTCAGTCATGTATGACTTACAGGTTCTGGATGCTTTGGATGAGCCCATTCCCTGTGCCAAGTATGACTCATGGATGGTTTATGTACCTGAAGGGGAATTTTTATCACGCATTGGCCCCACAGAATTTTTCAAGGTGGATATTCTTTATACATCTTCTCTTTCATGTCTTAGTCAAAGAATTACTCCCTTTGTCCCTAAATGAATGTCCATTTTCAAGAAAGTTTTGTCCCAAAATGAATGTCTTTTTCAAAAATAACTTTTTTCCTATATATTTTTCCCAATTTTTTTCATTAGTCTCTTTATACTTGCAAAACTAAATGTTTGGAAAGAGGATTATATGATATGAGTCTTTGCCACTAAATTATATAAATAGTAGAGATTTTCAGATGTCCCTTAAAATGAATTTTGGACATTCATTTAGGAACGGAGGGAGTATAAATTTCTCCTCTTCATTTCTATATGCATTTGGAGGCACTTTTTAGTTTTGGATGTGAGATTCAGGGCTATAAGAAAGCAATATATATGTAAAACTGAGCGGGGTCACGCGTGAGGGAGTGAAGAAAAAGGCTTGATATATATCGTTGGGGCTCTATCTGATAGTGTAAGCTTTTATATACTCCCTCCGTCCCAGCACAAGTAGGACTAGAGGAGTGGGCACAATAATTAAGAGAAAGTAGTGAATGTGTGGTAGAAAATGAAGAGAGATAATGAGTGGGGGTAAATAGTACTGTTGGTTGAATAAAATGAGTGGTGGAAAATGAAGAGAGAGAATGAGTGGGGTTAAATAGTGGGGCTGGTTGAATATAAATATATTATAACATTTCCATTTTGGGCAGTCTCAATTGTTCTGGGACGGCCTAAAAGGGAAAGAAGTCCTACTTGTGCTGGGACGGAGGGAGTAAGTTGGTACCTTAACATGGTATCAAAGCCGTGATTCTCGCAAGGTCAAAGGTTTGAATTGACCGCTTGCATTTTATACCAGGTATTAATGAGTGCAAAAATTGGACTTTTACATGCCCGAAAAGTGGCATGTTTGTTGACCTCTCCATGTGTGAAAATGAGCCGGTTACACGTGAGGGAGGGTTAAGAAAAAGGCTTGATGTTGAGGCCCTATCTGGTAGCTTAATTAAGGTTCTAGATCAGTTGGTAACTGAACAATTCGGAAATAGAATGTATACGGAATGAGACTGTCAAGATCGATCTAGGGTAAAGCTAGCTATTACAAAGTTGAGAGTATAAACATATACTCCCTCCGTCCCATTGAATTAGGACAAATTTCCATTTTGGGTGTCCCATTCGAATTAGGACAACCCAAAAATGAAAGTATTTTATTTAATGGGACCCAAATTCACACTCACAACAACTTTCCACTCATTATTTTCTACCGCACTTTCTCTCTCCTACTTTACTTTTCATACTCACAACACTTACTCCACTAACACTTTTTCCTTAATCCCCGTGCCCAACCCAAAAATCCTAACTTGGGTGGGACGGAGGGAGTATATGCCATAACTGAGTATCCCGATTTTTCCATAACATATGAGGTAAAATCACATACTATGGTTTGGATGCATACATCACAAGCCATTTAAATGTAGAATACGAGGGATATGAATGTAGATGGCAGTTCTGGTTTGGAGATGACCACAACTAACTTGGAAAAAGATATTTATAAAAGAAATGACTGCGTGTGAGTTGACACAAGTCTTTGGACAATTTGCATGGCTGAAGGCTTCATGTTGTGGATTGGGAGAAAGGCTAGTTTTCTTGAATCTTTTGTCGAAGCATTTTCTGTCTCTAATTATAATGCACTTAGTTTCTGACATGTTATTGAAGTTGTTTGTAATCTATATATCATTCTACCATACTCGTGTGAAGTGTCAATGAAAAGTCAATAATACAGCCAAGAACTCTGGCTTGAGCAGTATCATGTATACCTTTACGTAGGGAAGGTCAGGGGTTCAATCCCCACCAATCATAGAAGTCACTTTCCAAGTACCACTCTTGTAATAGATTAAGTCATTAATAAACAACAGTTAAGATACAAATGCCAATAATTTGCATCAGATTTCTTGTGCATGCACCAATAACAATGTATCCGATGCTATTCTTAAGTTTTTCTTTTCCCATTTTTCTAAATATTTTGGTTGTCACCTTTAAAATAGATATCCTACCTGATGCCCTTTGTCTGGGAGTGGGTGGTCTGAGAGAAGTTGTAAACCACTTTAAGTCTTCTCTCAATCTTCTTGACTTCTTTATAGCTGCTTTACATTGGTAGGAATCATGATAGTTATACACAGTTACTCAGATGTGTTCCCATATTAACTTGCCATGGCAGCAGTGTTAACTAGTGAAGTGATTTAACTTGAACTGTTCTTTAATGTTAAAAGCTAAGGATGGATTTCCAAACATAATCAGTAGTTGGCAGAAACTTTGAAAATCATCTCCGCCGGTTGTTTCTTTATGATGTCATTTAAGTTTGCAGTAGAGTATAAAAAAAATTGGGCAAAGAGTTTACACTTCTGAAGTTCTAAATAGCTTACAAGAATTTGTAAGAAGATTATTCCTCCTCCTCCTCCCCCTCATCCTCCCCAACCCCACATGTACTGTTTTATCCTCATTGAAGGGATGAAACTTAGTGAATTTGGATCATCTGTCACTATAATATGGGTTCTTATGTTAACTTGACTTTTAAGTGTTCTTCCTCTTTTCAGGACCTTGAGAAGTATGCAGGTCCAGATGCTGTACTGGAATGGCGAAAACTTCTTGTTAGTATCAGATACTCTGTTTCCTTCTTAAACAATTTCTAGTGCTTGTCCATCTATGGAAGAACCATTTTTTTGTTTTCTTTGAGTATTATAGTTGTCCTCTTAATAGTTAGGTAAAGTATTTTGTTACATGATCTTTTTTGAGGTATACTCCCTACCTATGATGCTCGGACTCTGGTACGAGTGCCTGACACACTGGTATGGATCCGAGTATCAGATTTTCCAAAATAGTAAGATTTTACACCAAATATTGTGTAAAATAGCCCCCCACAGCTATGTCGGATACGAGTGTCAGACACTGGTAATTTGGCAAAATTGAAGGTTCCAAGCATCGCAGCTCCCTACACCCCATAACACCTTTCACCAATTTCCTTTGTGTCCCATTGGTAAGCCCCCGTTCCTAAAATTTTCACCTTTTTGTTCTTTGTTTATTTACCCTACCCCAATCTCGCACACTAAATTCCTATGACCCCCTTGCAAATCATACCCCACTTGTCATACTCACAACCCTTTTCCCACTCACAATACTTCTGAATATGTACTCTTTCCTTCATTCCCGTATCCTAGTAAAATGGTGCAAGTTGTTATGGGACGGGGGGAGTAAACTATAATGCGGCTGAACTATGGCCTTGTTCTTACCTCTTTAATTTACATTGCAGTATAAGTTATATGGTCAGTGTCAGTGCTGCTGCTTCATCTCTCTAATCTTGACATCGTTCTTCGCTACAGGATGCAATACTTCCACTTTCTGCAGCTGCTATGGCTTTGCCTCCTCTATCTATACGTGGCGATTTGGGTGTTCTTTCAACTGCTGGGCTTCGATATGCACCATCACTCTTGAAATCGTTTGCTCAAATGGGACCTCAGGGTGCTCTTGGTGCTACAAAGCTTCTCAGACCATTCTCTGAAATCGTTAACTCACTGGGGTTAAAAGATCCTTTCATACGAAATTGGGTTGATCTTCTATCATTCTTACTTGCGGGGGTGAAATCTAATGGTATACTTTCAGCAGAGATGGTAACTATTAGACATTGTAGTTTTTCATTAACTTATGGGACAATTCATACATGCCCCGTAAAAGCTAGTCCCGGTATCTGTTTATGGGACAATTCATACATGCCCTTACTTTGGAAAATTAAGAGATATGCTGTTTCATACATAGCATTGTACTCCAAAACATAGTCGTCAGCTACATGTTTCAATGCTAATCCATCCATCCCAAAATAAATATCGCATTCACTTGTTAATGATTTTAATTGATGTGCTTTACATGCTTGTATATTACTTGTACCATAGTAAAATTGCACTAAGATTTTTACCTTATTTAGGAACACGGCATTTATTTGGTACGGATTAAATCAGAAAGTGTGACATTTATTTTGGGATGGAGGGAGTAGTTCTTACGGCAATGTGACATTTCTGTCCATATACTATGTTTCAAACTGTGGAAGTTAAAGGTCCAGATTGCCTGAGTTTCTACATCAACAAAGTCTTAGTCCCAAAATGAATTGGAGTCGGTCAACATGAATCGTCATATGGAATCGTATGAAGTCAAAATTCACTCATAGTAACATAACCTTAAATAACATGAACGCTTTTTCCTTTCTTCGTGATTGTTGACTTTCATACATATGTTCTGTTGATTATGTTATTAATATCTTAATATGTTTCCTGCAAAATGTTCTCTTAATTATGTTACCGATGTTCCCTACTTCTGCAGATCTACATGTTTGCAGAATGGTACAAGCCAGGTTGCAGTCTAGAGTACCCTCTTCAGGGAAGTGGAGCAGTTGTTGAGGCTCTTGTTCGAGGATTACAGAAGTTTGGTGGACGGATCTCTCTGAGGAGTCATGTAGAAAATATCGTTATTGAAAAAGGTCGAGCTGTTGGGGTGAAGCTAAGAAATGGCCAAGTGAGTGAGCTAGAAAATGATGAACATGTATTAAAAGCTTTGTTTTATGATTTTATCCACTAAATGATTCAAATATCCATGCTACAGTTTGTGCGTGCTAGGAAGGCTGTTGTTAGTAATGCATCCATGTGGGACACTTTGAAATTAGTACCCGAGGAAGCTGTTCCAAAGTCGTATGAGGACAGGATCAAAACGACCCCACAATGTGAGTCGTTTATGCATCTGCACTTGGGCTTTAGTGCAGAGGTGAGTTAACATCTAATCTAACTACTATCTTGATGTCCATTGAGATAATAATTTGTGTTTTCTGAATTCAATTTTATTTTTATTTTTTTAGATTTAACATCTGGAAGAACTTCCTTAGTTCCTTGTTGTTTAGTTATACTCGCTCTGTCCCGGAAAGTTAGTCCATTTTTTTCGTTGTTAATACGAACGAACTTTGAGCAATGACTTAAGACTACTTTTAATTATCATAATGAAAATCTAAAATTGGTATTGATAGTATTTATAATGGTGTATCAATAACAAGTTGTTAATTTTCATTAGGATTATTAAATTTAGCCTAAATAATTGCTCACAGTTCATTCGTAATAACAATAAAAAAAAAGGGATTAACTTTGTGGGACATAGGGAGTATTTCTCTAATGTGATTATTCATAGTCCTTTAATATTTTAGATTTAACTACTCTTTTGACGAATAGGACATACGCGAAGACTTGGGAATTCATCATATAGTTGTGAATGACTGGGATAGAGGAGTTGATGCTGATCAGAATGTCGTCTTGGTATCTGTGCCTAGCACACTCAGTTCATCGCTCGCTCCTCCTGGAAAGCATGTTCTACATGCATATACACCAGGAACTGAGCCGTTTGAACTTTGGGAAGGGCTTGATCGTAGAAGCAGTGAATACAAACAACTCAAAACTGAACGTTCTGAGGTACAATTATTGGCATGTTCTTTCTTTAGCCTTTCTTCAATCAAAAACTTCATATTAGACTGCAGAGAGTTTCATTATATATATAGGGTCGCGCTCCTGTGAGAACCATTTTATATGAGAACCGTGAGAACCAATCATAACCATTAGATTAGAAAAAAAAATCAAGGGTCCAGATGTTAGATACATTGGATACACTTGGATACATTAGTTTTTAACATAGTGTATCCAAGTGCAACACTTAGATACAATACTTATTAACCTATTGTATCCAAGTGTAATATCGAATTTTTTGTAATGTATCTAAGTGTATCAATTGTATCTAACATATGGACCCTTGATTTTTTTTTTCTAATCTAATGGTTATGATTGGTTCTCACGGTTCTCACGATATTTAGGTTCTCATTTGAGCACCTGCCTATATATATATATATATATATATATATATATATATATATATATATATATATATCCCCTCCCTCCCATACCAAGTGAAATTTATTATTCTTTTGGTTCGTCCCATGACAAGTGAAACTGCCAAAAAGAGCTAACTTATTTAAAATCTTATTTCAATGGGACCCACTTGTCATACTCACAACAGTCAACTAACTATTATTTACTCACTTTCTTTCTCATACTTTACTTTTCATACTCACAACACTTCCTTCACTATCATTATTATACTACTTTTTCCTAATCCCCGTGCATTCAATTTTGGTTTCACTTGTTATAGGACGGAGGGTGTATATGAATACATGTATATATATGTGTATATATATTTATAAGTATTCATATTATAAACCATATGTTATGATTTATAATCAAGGTGATGTGGAAGGCTGTGGAACGTGCACTTGGTCCCGGATTTAATCGGGAGAAGTGTGAAGTGGCGTTGGTTGGAACACCATTGACTCATAAAAGGTTTCTTAGGAGGAATAGAGGAACATATGGTCCTGCTATAGAAGCTGGTAAGAGTACTTTCCCGGGTCATCCAACTCCAATCCCACAGCTTTTTTGCTGTGGGGATTCTACTTTTCCTGGCATTGGGGTCCCCGCTGTTGCTGCAAGTGGTGCCATTGTTGCTAATTCACTGGTTTCTGTGTCTCAACACTCCCAACTTCTAGATGCTGTTGGGATATAGTACTGGTGAGTTTAGTTTATCTTCTTATCCTCTTACGTTTATTTTTTAATACGGAGTATATATTTGTATGCACATAATCTTATGGAAGGAGCCTTCTGTCATGATTTGTTAACACAGACCTGAATAAATGGCAAAAATTTGGAATTTTATTCGAGATAAACACTCAGATCTTCATTGTGGATCCTCCCCAAGTACAATCGCCTTTAATTTCTCCTTTTTGTAAGGTTACTCAAATGGGACCAATGGGGGCTCTCTGTGTTGTCATGTTTTCTTCAACTGGGTAGGGATCGAACCCTGTACCTCTCTTATAGAGAAGCATCTTACACAAGTTACGCGGATGCTTCTAAAGAAAATGTCCTTTGGTGGGGCTCTCTAAGCTGTTAGAGAGTGATAATGCAATGCATAGTATGGTGGTAGATAACGACCCCCCTCCTCCCCGCCCCACCACCTACAACCAGCAATGCGCGCGTGTGCCCTCCCACATTAAGAGAATAATTGAGCAAAAGCGTACTTTCTCTGTGAAAGGGTCAAGTGATTTAGTTTAATGATTTGGGGACTTTATTTTTTGAAAATGATTTTCATAGCAGTAAAGCTGTAAAGTTAATCTTACAGCTTGTGGCTTATGATGGTTACATAAGTTGACCAACTTGTTTTAGAATAGCAGCAATAGCTGTATACTGGAAAGGTAAAATGTTATCTTTGCTGAATTTCATGAAGGAAAATGCAGTGAATGTAATACTACCACAATCCAAATCGGAAAGATGTGAACTTTGCACTTTGTATTTGATAAGATGTGGGTTTGTGGTCGTGATAGCTAACTCGACTGAATATTGTTTTAGGTTAAAGCGTATATATCTGTGCGGACACAACATATTCTTGTTGAATCTTGATATACATTGTAGGTGCCCGATCTCTAACACCTTAAGGTTTTAGAGGAGTTGGTTACTTAACAATTCTTCTTAATAGGATCATTTATATTATTGGATTGTCACATATTGAAAAATGAAATAAATTTGTGGCTGATAGTTTGTATAATTGCAATGCCTTTTAGGACATGTGGTGTTCCAACTTTGGAGTAGTGTTATTGAAACGCATGCATAAATTGGTGTGGTGTTCATGATTGGGAGCCGTAGTTTGTTGACTGTTGTGTGCCTGCAACCAGGAAGATCTGCAGCTGGTATTGCCTACCTAATTGTTATTCCCCGTTAGTTAGTCCCTCAATATCGCAGTTGACTGGTCAAACCTTTTTATATACTCTCTTCTTTATTTATGTACAGACTTTTTTGCTTGTTCTACAGTAAAATCACATTAATATTATGTTCACATTTTGAAATGAAAGAAAAAACGCGGCTGTGGCATATGTTTATTGTTTCTGGATGCAACATTACCATAAATTTTTCACAGTTACGTTGGTTAGTTGTGACCACATCTCATATTAAATTACTGCTTTATTTATTTGTCTCAAAATAAATGTTACATTTGACTTGACAATTACTCCCTCCGTCCCAAAATGATCTTCGCGTTTGACTATTCAAACTTTTTAATGATATGAACACTTGCTTCACTAGCTATGTTTTGTTTAACTAAGCCTAAAATGTAGAAATGTGAAGAATATTTTGGAACAATAAGAAATGACAAATGAGAAGATCATTTTGGGTCGGATGGAGTATTTTTTTAAAAAAAAAATAATCTATTAGTTTGTACATTAGTCGTACAATAATAAAATTGCATCAAATCTTTATTATTTAGAAACATAATACTCGTATTTGTTTAAGAACGGATTAAAAAGAAAGTTTTGTATTAATTACGGTATGGTGTTTGTTTTTTTTTCCCTATCTGATAAAAATAGTTTAGTGACGCAGCCACGCCTAGCTTATGGAGTCAATTGACTCCCTTGATTTGGAGTTGTGTCGCCACTATCAAGTTTAAAAATGTACTCCCTCTATCCCTAAATGAGTGTCCATTTTCAAGAAATCTTTGTCCCTAAATGAGTGTCTTTTTTTAGCATAACTTTCTCCCTAAACGTTTTTTTTCGAAAAAAATTTCACCGGTTTCTTTATACATGCAAAACTAAAGGTTTGGAAAGGAGATTACAAGATTATATATGAATCGTTGTTACCAAATTGTTCACAAAGTTGAGATTTTCAGTGTCCCTTAAAATGAAATTTGGACACTCATTTAGGGACAGAGGTAGTAATACTTTTACTTTAAAAAATGAAATTTTATCATTTTGACCCTTTGATTTAGAAAAAATAGCACTATATCAAAGTTTTAACCCCTTCTTACGAATTTTTTGGCTTCACTACTGAAATAGTTTCATATGATTTACTCTCTCAGTCTCCTTTATATTAGTTTTGAAATTTTTAATCAACACAATTTAATTTTGACCATACTATTGACCACATTCTATCTAAGTGAACGATTAGGAGGCTGTACCAGTACCGGGACAGGGACTTAAGTCAATGAATGAAGATGATGGTCCAGAGTTTTATTGGAGGCAAAAACCATATTTTCATCACTAAACTTTACCTGTTTTCAAAATGTTCTCACTGAACTATTTTTTTTTTCAAAATGTTCTCACTGAACTATTTTTTTTTTCCAAAATGTCTTCACTCAACTTTTATATTTTTCAAAATGTGGTCACTCCGTCATTATCCTCGTCAAAAACTTAAAGAATAGTAGTCATGTGACATCACGTGACTATTTTTCGTTAAGTTTTTGACGAGGAAAATGACGGGTCTGCTGACTCCCACCCATAGAATCACGTGAGACTCACGTGTCTGACTTAACAACGACAATAAAAGATCAGTCGTCCTTCGTTTCATAGATGCAAAAAGTTAGGGTTTATTTGTTGTTCCTAAACATTGGGGGAAATCTAGTAATTGAAAATCAAAGCGAGGAAAATTAGGGTTCTTGTGTTTCTTGTTGGGGATCTCCTTATGGCTGCCTCAAACGCGAGCTCGATGCGAAGCAACAGCCACATTGAGCAGAAATGCAATGCAGATGTTGAAGAAATCTGGGTGAAGTTTCGAAGAATTGTGTCATTGGTTTTGCCTTTTTTTTCTTCTTCTGTTCAACTTGGTTTTATGGGCATTGGAATGTATTAGCTGCACAAGAATTATGTATTCAATGGAAAATATATTTAGCTTTCCGAAAAGCAGTAGCATTGTTTAAATTTATGTTCAAAAAGTTGATTGTGAAATGTTGAAACAAAAACTTAGTTCAGCAGACACGTCATTATCCTCGTCAAAAACTTAACGAAAAATAGTCACGTGATGTCACAGGACTATTATTCGTTAAGTTTTTGATGAGGATAATCACGGAGTGAGCACATTTTGAAAAATGTAAAAGTTTTGTTAAGACATTTTAAAAATAATTAGTTCAATGAGAACATTTTGAAAACAGGAAAGGTTTAGTGATGAAAGAATAATATTAGGGGCACAAAAAAATCACAAAATCTTGCTCACAAAATCCTAGGTGTAATGATGTTATTGGTGTTTTTAATTAGAGTGTGGCGTGTCCATTATCGATCCAACCTATAAAATATCGCCACTTTATGTTGTGAGCAAGATTTTGTGACTTTATTTTATGCCCCTATTATTGCTCGTGATGAAAATACGGAGTACTCACTCCGTCCCATTTCAAATTGCAAAATTTACCATTTTTGGTGTCCCAACTAAAATTGCAAAATCTTTAAATGGAAAGTTTTTAATACTTTTTAATTAGTGGGTCCCACTTCTCATACTCATATCAACTAACCCACTTACTATTCCCTATCCCACTTTCTCTCTCCTACCCAACTATCTACACTCACAACACATCACTTTTTTTACTTTTTTCTTAATTCCCGTGTACACCTAGTATTTGCAATTTAAAATGGGGCGGAGTATGGTTTTTGCCTTTTATTGAAAGGAAAAAGGTGGCAACTGATAATAATGTTAGGGGTTCAAGTTCAAGGCGTGGTGGTCCTTCAATTCAAAAGACACCAAAAGTTGGACGCGTGTCACGTCATTCTGTGATTGCTCTTCTTTAGGTAGGGTCACGTGCCTTTCTCGGTTTGAAATTTAAGGATAAAGGACAAGCTTGGGAAAATAAGTAGCCCTATCCCATTTTAATAGTAAAAAATTTCCAAAATAGATAGTCTAATTTAAGAGTCAAAATCTTACTCCTTCCGTTTCATAATACATATCGTTTTAGATTTCTTCATATATATTAAGAAGTGCAATTAATACGTATTAAAAAGACATATGTGCCCCTAAAAGTATCCAATTACCTAGGCATTTAAATGCTTATACAAGAAATAGTTTACAATTTATGAATAAAGGTATAATAGGTAAACAAGAGTACTTCTTTTTTGGTAATAGTAAAACGTCAAGTATTTTGAAACAAAAAATTGCTCCTAAAACGTCATGTATTATGAAACGGAGGGAGTAAAATGAAAAGTGGGTCCTACATGTCATACTTACAAAAATTATCCACTAAATCTTCTCTACCACACTTTCTCTCTCCTACCCAACTATTAACACTCACAACACATCACATTTTCTTTAATTTTTTAACCCACCCACTTTTTTAGTCTTAAAATAAGACGGAGGGAGTATACATGCATTATTTGCATTTTCAACTTTCTTTTTCATATCCTTTTATCACAAAATCTCATAAAATATGTATTTAACCCTCGCGTTAGGGTAACACGTGTTTTTAAAATGTAGAGTGGTACTTTTATAAATAAGTGAAACTTTTATAAAAATTCACCTGATACTTTTTGACACACCTTTTCAATACAACAATCACTTTTTAACACTAGGACAGACACTTATTTCAAAATTATAAAAAGTCACTTAACACTTTTTGACATTGTAACATGCATTTTTCAATGTTGCAACAGACACTTTGTAACACTAGGACATGCATTTGTTCAGCACTACCACCGATATTATTTAACACTACAACCGAAAAATTTCAACAGGTAAATTGTCAACACTACCACTAAAAGTGCCAGATTGAATGTTTACAAGTATCAGTTTTATTGTGTTATAAGTGTTATATTAGAACAGACATTTGTTGATATTAAAAATACACACGATAATATACAAGATAATATTAGAGCAGACAATTACAAAAAACCCGTTTTCCAATTTTTAGTGTTAACGTGTTTTTCTTAAGACCGTCTCTTATTTTATGGCCTGAAGTGAAAATGTGTTTCTAAAAGCTTTTATCTGTTTTTTTCCTCAAAAGGAAAATCATTTTTATAAATTATAAATTGATTGAAAATGTGGAATAGCATTGCTTAGAATGATCCATTTTTTCAAATTCGCTAGTCGCAAATTCATGTGTGCGCTAGTTCATGCGGCAAATTCATGTGTGCAAGTGTTTAGTTTGCTGTTAAAAATAGCTGCTTCCTTTTTACTACCTCCGTTTCATGTGACTTGAAACCAAAAATTTTGGCACACAAATTAAGGAAAAGTAAAAGAGAGAAATAGTGGGAGGAGGTGTTTGTGAGTAAATTAAATAGGAAAGAGAATGAGTGGGAGGAATAGTAAGTTGATTGATGTTGTTGTAGACACCCCGCCTTGGACCGCTCACCCCGATTGCACATTTGATTTTGTGTTTCTTCTTGTTTTAACTGTTTTTCGTTAGTTTCTGTTACTTCCGTTAAATTCCTGACTGACTCTGTTAACTTCAGGGACTAAACTGAATAACAGTTCTAATTTTCTAGTCCATTTTGTCAAAATTGCCTTCTCAGAGTCGCGCGCCTCTGCCTCCATAGGTGACACGCGTGCGCCTTCCGCCCCAAAGGCAGGAGGCGCGCACATCTGGGCGTCAGTTACAGATTCTCTCCAAAAATCCCTCCCTTGCTCAATTTACATGATTTTACCAGGGAATTCCCTCTTTGTGACTCTGTTTTGACACCAAAAACATCTCTTTTTCACCTATAAAACCCTTCTTCTTCATCATTTCAAAAGAGGACTTTTAATACAACAAAAACTATACCAAAAACTCTCTAGACACTTCCAAGGCATTTCTCCAAAGAAGCTATCGAAGTACTAAAAGTTTAGGTATTTTTCTTACTTTCTTTCTTCTATATTCATCTCTATCTCTTCTTTTATTTTTATATCAAAGTGTGAAATCACCCAAACCATTTTGGGACATGGCACCAAAGGTTGCTTCATTCAATTGAAGTTGACCAAGGAGTTATCTCCCCATATTCAAACCCCTTTTAACCCCTTAAATCTCATTTTCAAAGTATAGGAAGAACACATTTTTATCATGTATATTATGAACAAGCAAGACCAACGTTAGTTGGGCGAAATGGGTGTTTAAGTACTTCCCATTTCGTAACCTAACCCCCGAACCTGTATCTCCCGAATCTATGGTTTTCGTAACAAAACTTAGGCTAATTATTAGGTTTTTCTTATGTTCCTCTAGCCGAAGCTTTTGAGGCCCTCAAGGCCAAAGGGCAAATTACCCCTCTACAAGGGTACAAGCCCAAGATGATTACCGCCAACCATGCTCATCACACGTGGTGTGACTATCATCAACATAGTGGCCATGTTACCGAAGAATGCTTCAGCCTCCGCAACATTGTTCAAGACCTCATCGACAAAAAGGAGTTCATAGTTCCTAGTGAGGGTAAGGTTCATGTAATAGAGCTAGGCAAGAGTGGGGAGACCACTCATTCAATTCCCATTGTGAATGAGGGCTCCAATGATATGAATGAAATTGATAATTCTTGCTACGTTGTGACTTATGATGAGATAATGAGGGAAGTATTAGAGAATAGGAAAAAGAAGCAAGACGGGAGGGTCAACATGCTAACTCGATCCGACAGGGTCATAGCAAGCAATCCCAACACTTCTGCAGCAAGCACCTCTTCTCCAAGATCGCAAACTCGCGACACACCCGAAGATCATTTATTAGTTCAACTAAAGAAGACTCAAGCAAACATATCCATTTGGGACCTTATCGCATCTTCAAAGAAGCATCGAGACCTCGTCATCAGCAACATCGACGACACATCAATCTCCCCTGACACAACTCCCGAAGACCTTACTGCTATGATAGGCCACATACACTTTGGCAATGTCATCACATTTGCCGACATGGACCTTCCACCATTTGGGCCTGACCACAATGAGGCCATCTATCTCAAGGTAAGTGTCGCGCCCCGACCCGTGGTCCTACTTGGCCCCACGTCCGGGACACGCACGGAAGACGTCACAAACATTTTTAAGAAAAATTTTCGAAATATACTTTCATAAAAAGTCTTATATGACTAAACAACATTTATTAGACTTGACTACAAGCCACAAAACAAACTTTCTCAAATGAGTACTTAGCCACTTGGCTATAACAAACTTTACTTATAAAATTTACAACACGAACACCTACTAAAAGAGATGATACAAATAACTGAGTCACGGGTACACTACCCTAAAGGTATTACATTTACATAATGTATCCTTTATACACATCACTTCCCAAAAGTCTTACCAAAGATCTATTTACCGACGTCCTCCCTGTGTTGTGACCTATTCCCTGGACTCCTTCTTATCTAAAACGGTAAACAAATAAGGGGTGAGAATAAATCTCAGTAAGTTACTAAAATGCAACTACATTACATGCTAATATGAGAAACATAAAGGAACAATGCCACAAATGATCATATAGAATATAGCACATAATATGAGAGGCTCCCTATCGCCAACCGTCCCATACCGGTTGGAAATAACGACCAACTCATCATACAACACATAAAGCGGAAATAAACACTCATACGTGGATACTGGGCCAATGTTCTCAAACCAAACTATAGCCATCTGAGAGGCATCAACTGAGCAGCATCGAAGAGCTGAGACGGGTTCCGGAACCAAACAACAACAACAACAACAACAACGGGGAAAATGACACAAAGTCATAACCCAAAGTGCCCAACCTTTGGCCTAAGGAAGGGGGTTAAAAATGGGAAACCAATGATAGGAGCCTTATAATGTACTTGGCTCGTGAGACCATTATAATCCCTATCACTGCCCAAACACACACAAAAGTACCAGCTAGACTTTACACGCAAGCACCATATAGAAATACTTGCTTAAACAACAATCAGGGACAATGATTCCAATGTAGGGAACCATGCCAAACACATCAAGAAGATGAACCATTCAACACATTACAAAGTGTTCACAATGCTCACTTAATCAATTACTCACATTTCACAACACTTGTGTTCACAAAGGAACCAATTCTACCACTTTAGTGATCCACAACAACCATCTAACTACTTTAGGACACTACCCAAAAACTAGACTAAGATT
This sequence comes from Campanula takesimana, assembly GCA_026119855.1. NCBI lineage: Eukaryota > Viridiplantae > Streptophyta > Magnoliopsida > Asterales > Campanulaceae > Campanula > Campanula takesimana. Next base: position 775,870 of record JAOWBW010000263.1, on the reverse strand, counting down.
GACCTTTAAATCCCTTGGTTTGAAAACTCTAAACTTTTCAGATGACTGGGCGATCGCCCAAACAGGGCTGTGCGGCCGCCCAAAATACTCTGTCCCAAGAGTAAAACCATTCAGATAGATGTGCGGTCGCACGCCCTTTTTGGGCGGCCGCCCACATCACCTGGCAGACCAAAACTTAACCAAAGTTCACTCCTTTCGTTTCACAACCCAAAATTACTTGTACTTGTAACACTTAACATTTGCAACTAATACAAAGACTACAAATTCAGTCTTTAAACAATTCCAACACCCAACAAGAACCATTTCCATACTACTCCTTCTGTCACAAATTTACAAGTATAAATAAAACATACCCAAAACATTATTTCACAACCTACTAGGCATATATAACATGTTTATATCCATTTTATTAGGTACAAAAACATTACTATACTTTCACAATACTACAACACCCATTTGTATTAACATTTCCCACATGCAACAAATTATTACAACTCCCTCCGTTTCACAAGTATCATTATAATTTTTAATATACTAATATACCCACTTTAGGATACTTTCACTTCTTTCCCCGTCCTATAAGTAATAGTATAATTTTATAATACATTTATTTAACATTTAACTAAAGATATTATTTTACCGTCCTACGAGTAGGAGTATAACATATAAAGCATATATAATGTTGCATCATCTCATACTCCCCCAAAACCAAAACTACTATACCCATTTCCCACAAATAACAAGTCTATAACAAGTTTTACTACTCCCTCTGTCCCAAAATTACAAGTATATAAAAAGTATACTAAAACATATTTTTTTCAACATATTAAGCATATAAAGCATGTTTATGACCATTTTAACATTTAAAGGGGGGATTAGTAACTTACCTATTTTTCCGGAAAAAAGTGTCAAGAAAAATAATATTGATCGGTAGAAATAATCTATTCAACACCCTGAACATTTATATATAATTAGATTTGAAAATGGAGTAGTAAATTAAAATAGGGAAAAATAAAAATGAAGAAACCTTACCTAGCTTCTTTCTACAACAATGGAGGTAGCAAAAGAAAAGGAAAGTTGAAAGAGATGGTGAGTCGACTGAGAGGGAGAGAGAGGTAAAGAAAATCTTTTTACCCATTAATTAATTTTAACTAAAGCCCTCCTAGTTTTACTAATAACAATTAAACCCCTCAACTCACATTTTCAATAAAGCCCCCATAATTTCCCACTAACACTACTAACTCCCCAAAACAAATATTACTTCTAACACTTTAACTAACACAAATAATCAATCAAGATGTGCAAATTATGAAATATTATGCAACACATAAAATGCACACATAATTTTAAATTAAAATTCTCAAAAATATAAAATAATTATAAAATAAATAAAACGGATTTTTGGGGTCGTTACACTCACACCCCTTAAAGAAAATTCGACCCGAATTTTAGGATTGTTTACCTCAACCCTCAAACAACCCAGGATACTTCCATTCATTTAAATCCCGAAACTCCATACTGAGTTCAATATCCTCTAAAACTTTAGACATATCGGAGAAGAATCATAAACACAATTGCGTGGCATCAACACATGGAACTCATTATCAACCTCGTCGAGAGAAGGAAGTAACACAAGACGATAAACTCAACCTCTAGCTCTTTCCAAAATCTCAAAAGAACTGACATATTAAACAATTCCACGAGAAGTAAAGGTATATCCCTCGAATTCTTAGAATCAACTAAACAAGTTCTCAAGAATCTGAATGGTTATTTCTAACTGACCATCTGACTGAGGGTGAAAGTCATACTAAGTCTCAATTCCGAACCCCAGGTCTTCTGAAATGCTTGCCAAAATCAAGATGTAAATAAGGAACCCATATCTATTACCATGCTCGTAGACATCCCATGAAATCGAACTATCTTCTGAACAAATAACTGACAACTGATAATTTACTTCCAGATTATTCACAACTCAAGGACTTAGTTGAATACTTAGAATTCTTCGCATCAAACAATTAAAGGTAACTCCTCGAATTTATCTCAATACTCTACTTCTACTTGGATTCATAATTAAATTGGTCTTGTGTATCCCTTCAAGTATCTATAGTTGAACTCCGTTATACATGTTTAATTCCACTAAGTGTTGACTACATACTCTGCTATAGAAGTTAAAATTCCATCACTAGCCACGAACAAAATCTTATTGTCTGTCATTATTCATTCCACGAGTAATTTTCGATAGTTGATATTATTCAATGGAGTAGAAATTTAAAGCTTTCACAATCGCAAAGTCACACCATGTCTCAACTCACGAAGACTCCAAAGTGTTAATTCCTCTAACATTCCTCATTTAGTTTTATCACCCATGAACTATAAGTCAATGAATCCTCTAACACAATACCTTTCCCGATGATATAATATGGTAAACACTTCAAATCTAACTCCATCAAAGTCATTCACTAATGCAATGGATGTATAATCGCAATAAATCTCAATTTATGGGTAGGATAATTTTGTTGATAAGGAATCAATCTTTTCAAAGCACACATTGTTACCGTACCATCCTGAAGCAATGAACATCTCAATCACTCTTTAAGGCATCTCTATGAATAATGAATTTATCAAATCTACTATAAGGGTAAGCTTGACATATCCACTAGAAATTAGTAACACTAATCATATCCTCTAGATAACTGTAGTACTAGTTAAATCCATTAAGCAATATCAATACTGAAGTTGTCATCAACTCTCGATTCATCAATTAACACTCGCAACAATTAAACTCGTTCACTCTTACCAATCCATCGAGATAGTGCATCTTTCTGTGCTATGTAGTTAACAGTGTAGCTACCTTAGAAATCCATCAATAAATCCTCAACCCTATGCCTGAGTTGAAACTTTCCTCAAAATAATATATCCTCTAACATGAAGACATTCTACCCTGATTTTACAAACTGCTACCGCTCTCAAAGAACTCAGACTAGGATTACTTATACAATTCAACGTATCCAACAATACCACTGAAGCAGGTGAGAATTCAAACTATATAACCACCATTAATGATGTCCATACCCGATATAAAAGCCATCTTTGAAGTATACTCAACTAAAATTCTCAACAAATGATAATCACTTCAAATCAATCACTAAACAATTACTGATCTCTGATGTTGCTCAAACATAGCACCCAACCACTCAAGATCACCCAAGGTTCTCCTCAAGAACAAGTACCACTCAAGGGAAATAAATTTAAAATCTCACAAGGAAAAGATATCTTTCAATTTAGATGCAAATTTTTCACTACTAACTCCATAAACCAACTACCAGGCACAAGCTTGCAACAACAATTTACAAATTTCTTAATGCATAAATAGCATGAAAGCTAAACACATATATATACCATGCTTAACTAAAACACACTAGCATATAAAATTCCACAACCATAACATCAAAATCTTGTGATGAAAACATCACTAAACCGGCAAATAAAACATGCCCATGAATACGCACATCACAAGTATACGACACTTTATCGGTCGTCTAACACTCCCCCTTAGGAAGACACATCTAACACATAAGGTAAAGACTCAGAAGACACATGCAATCAAGAATCACAACGCACAAACACACAAGTATGCGAAGAGCCAGGGTCTATAAGTGTGTGTGCTCTCAAACTAGACATAGAAATTATACCTCCAGTCACATTAGAAGAATCTGAAATCTGTTGTTGATTGATGGAAGAAACACGATCTTGCACCTTAACCTTTCCTGAAGCATCCCTCTTTTGGCCCCGAGATGACCCAGCTGCACTTCCCGATAACTGATTCTTAAATCTAAAGCAACTCTTCTGAATGTGACCCAACTGACCACAACTCAAACATTTGCCTTGCTTCTTCCAACATTTTTCTTCTAAATGTCCCTTCCTTTGACAGTAGTTACATACTCGTTTACTTCGAGTTCCTCTATTATGCGGCCCTTGAAAAGATGCCCTAGCTTGCGAAGGTGTTCCTTGATATTTTCTACTATCTCCACGCTGGGGTTGCGGTTTTACCTGTTCTCCTCGTTTTGTCACATCTGAGGTTTCAATCTTGGTTTTATGCTCCTTTATATCGTCAATGATTTTCATGACAGCTTCAAACATACCTTGGAACAGTGCTCGAACCTCTTCTCTAGCGTTACCCGACCCTGAAGGCCCTGACTGATTCCCTTCGGTGCCAACCATTTTCAATAAGTACCTGCATAAAACCCTCAACGTTACTTACCCTATACACAACTACCCTCCTAGGTCATTTAGTCATTCTAGACCATCTACAACCTAGCTCTGATACCAACTGTCGCGCCCCGACCCGTGGTCCTACTTGGCCCCACGTCCGGGACACGCACGGAAGACGTCACAAACATTTTTAAGAAAAATTTTCGAAATATACTTTCATAAAAAGTCTTATATGACTAAACAACATTTATTAGACTTGACTACAAGCCACAAAACAAACTTTCTCAAATGAGTAATTAGCCACTTGGCTATAACAAACTTTACTTATAAAATTTACAACACGAACACCTACTAAAAGAGATGATACAAATAACTGAGTCACGGGTACACTACCCTAAAGGTATTACATTTACATAATGTATCCTTTATACACAAATAAGGGGTGAGAATAAATCTCAGTAAGTTACTAAAATGCAACTACATTACATGCTAATATGAGAAACATAAAGGAACAATGCCACAAATGATCATATAACATATAGCACATAATATGAGAGGCTCCCTATCGCCAACCGTCCCATACCGGTTGGAAATAACGACCAACTCATCATACAACACATAAAGCGGAAATAAACACTCATACGTGGATACTGAGCCAAGGTTCTCAAACCAAACTATAGCCATCTGAGAGGCATCAACTGAGCAGCATCGAAGAGCTGAGACGGGTTCCGGAACCAAACAACAACAACAACAACAACAACGGGGAAAATGACACAAAGTCATAACCCAAAGTTCCCAACCTTTGGCCTAAGGAAGGGGGTTAAAAATGGGAAACCAATGATAGGAGCCTTATAATGTACTTGGCTCGTGAGACCATTATAATCCCTATCACTGCCCAAACACACACAAAAGTACCAGCTGGACTTTACACGCAAGCACCATATAGAAATACTTGCTTAAACAACAATCAGGGACAATGATTCCAATGTAGGGAACCATGCCAAACACATCAAGAAGATGAACCATTCAACACATTACAAAGTGTTCACAATGCTCACTTAATCAATTACTCACATTTCACAACACTTGTGTTCACAAAGGAACCAATTCTACCACTTTAGTGATCCACAACAACCATCTAACTACTTTAGGACACTACCCAAAAACTAGACTAAGATTGACCTTTAAATCCCTTGGTTTGAAAACTCTAAACTTTTCAGATGACTGGGCGGTCGCCCAAACAGGGCTGTGCGGCCGCCCAAAATACTCTGTCCCAAGAGTAAAACCTTTCAGATAGATGTGCGGCCGCACGCCCTTTTTGGGCGGCCGCCCACATCACCTGGCAGACCAAAACTTAACCAAAGTTCACTCCTTTCGTTTCACAACCCAAAATTACTTGTACTTGTAACACTTAACATTTGCAACTAATACAAAGACTACAAATTCAGTCTTTAAACAATTCCAACACCCAACAAGAACCATTTCCATACTACTCCTTCTGTCACAAATTTACAAGTATAAATAAAACATACCCAAAACATTATTTCACAACCTACTAGGCATATATAACATGTTTATATCCATTTTATTAGGTACAACAACATTACTATACTTTCACAATACTACAACACCCATTTGTATTAACATTTCCCACATGCAACAAATTATTACTACTCCCTCCGTTTCACAAGTATCATTATAATTTTTAATATACTAATATACCCACTTTAGGATACTTTCACTTCTTTCCCCGTCCCATAAGTAATAGTATAATTTTATAATACATTTATTTAACATTTAACTAAAGATATTATTTTACCGTCCCACGAGTAGGAGTATAACATATAAAGCATATATAATGTTGCATCATCTCATACTCCCCCAAAACCAAAACTACTATACCCATTTCCCACAAATAACAAGTCTATAACAAGTTTTACTACTCCCTCTGTCCCAAAATTACAAGTATATAAAAAGTATACTAAAACATCTTTTTTTCAACATATTAAGCATATAAAGCATGTTTATGACCATTTTAACATTTAAAGGGGGGATTAGTAACTTACCTATTTTTCCGGAAAAAGTGTCAAGAAAAATAATATTGATCGGTAGAAAGAATCTATTCAACACCCTGAACATTTATATATAATTAGATTTGAAAATGGAGTAGTAAATTAAAATAGGGAAAAATAAAAATGAAGAAACCTTACCTAGCTTCTTTCTACAACAATGGAGGTAGCAAAAGAAAAGGAAAGTTGAAAGAGATGGTGAGTCGACTGAGAGGGAGAGAGAGGTAAAGAAAATCTTTTTACCCATTAATTAATTTTAACTAAAGCCCTCCTAGTTTTACTAATAACAATTAAACCCCTCAACTCACATTTTCAATAAAGCCCCCATAATTTCCCACTAACACTACTAACTCCCCAAAACAAATATTACTTCTAACACTTTAACTAACACAAATAATCAATCAAGATGTGCAAATTATGAAATATTATGCAACACATAAAATGCACACATAATTTTAAATTAAAATTCTCAAAAATATAAAATAATTATAAAATAAATAAAACGGATTTTTGGGGTCGTTACAGTAAGGGCAAGGGGGAGACTTATTTCAAGGGTTTTGGTCGACGGTGGTTCCGCACTCAATCTAATGCCTGGCCGAATCATGGGCATATTGGGGCTTAAGAATTCATATTTACAGCCCTCTAGTCAAGTGATCCGAGGATACGACGTCACTGCTCGCACAGTCATGGTCATGATAGAAGTGGACATTGAATTTGGGAGCATGGTTATGTCTGTTCCATTTCAAGTACTCGATGTCCCCTCTTCATTAAGTTTGCTTTTGGGCCGACCATGGATACATAGCTCCAATGCCATCCCTTCCAATCTCCACCAATGTGTCAAGTTCCGAAATGGAGATGAAATAGTGACCGTCATGGCCGAAAATGTCACTATCCACAAAAATGGGGGACAACCCGTCCACCAAGTTCAACATGGGTTAGAAGATTCTACTCTCTCTGGCGTCTCAATCAACGCCATTGACAAAGAAGGGGGGAATGGGGGCATGGACCCTCGGCAATCACAAAGTCCTCCGCATGATGAGAAGAATGAACTACTTCCCCGGTTTAGGCCTAGGGAAGCACCAACAAGGAAGAAGGAAACCCGTGGAGGTTCCTTTTGTCACAAATAAGTTTGGGTTGGGATACGAGCCTTCCGAGGATGACATGAGATACGACCAAGCCATCAAAAATGAGAAGGCCTGAGCTCGCAAAGAAGGCCGTCACTATGAAATCCTCAATTTGAGGCCTTATTGCAAGACATTGAATGGTTACTTTGTCCGCCAAGGGGAAGATGTTTCATACATGATCTTTCCCGAACCATGGGTCAACAGCAAGGGTATCAGAAATCCCGGTCTCAAAGTCTTTGCTGATTGTGAAATTCAGAAGCGTGAAGAAGAACCTACTCTGATGTCACCCCGAGAATGGTGGGGGAAGAAAGTGACTATCGAGACCGAGACAGAGATCACTGTGGGGGAAGAATTGACTGATCTAGCCTCCATGCCGGGGGTGACCTTTAAGCCTCTCTTTAGCCGACCACGAGCCAACACATTCTAGTTAGGGTCTAACACTCCGTGACCAAGTCGGTTTTCTATGTGCCGGGATTTCCCTAAACTAATGTTTTCAAATTATACATGATGTTTCCAAAAGAAACAAGTGGTTATTATGGACAAAATAAAACTCCGTCCCCGCATGTATACTTTACTACATTAATTTAGTTTAATCCCAACACATGTAGGAATCACAAGCGTGGTGGAATCCGATGAGTATATGGGACCGCGGGAAGGTCTATATACTAGTGTGACGATTCCACTATTTTTCTAGAAATCCCAAAAAGGACTACGTCCTTCCGACTTAAATAAATAAATTAAAAAAAAAGTCTTTTTACTTATGTGGTTGAGTTTTTTTCTTGTTTGTGGGTCGAATAATTTTACCCAAAAGGTGTTTGTGGGGCCATCCTAAGATCAACCGTGTTCTTCAATAGGTCCAATGGCTTCCGACAACAACAACAACGGTGGCGATCTCTCCCGGTCCAACAAGGATATAGCCAACATGATCAAATCACTGAAAGGACAAATTGATGCACTCACTGAGAATTCCCGACGCAAGGATGATTTGTGGCAAGCCCGTCTCAAGCATGAGAGAATGGCCCAAAATAAAGAACTTGCTAAGCTCGAGGACCAATTGAAGGAGCTCGCAAATTAAGGAAAAATGGTCCAAAGCATCGATAACGGTTTGGTGAACACTCTCATGGCATACACTGACCAACGTTTTAGTGGGCTAAATTTGAACAAATACCCAAGCTCCGATCTCCATCAAGCTTCTCTTCTCATGAGCACTATGGTGGCCCTTCCCGAGAAATTCAAGATGCCCGATATTGGAAAGTTCAAAGGCAACTCTTGTCCCGATGCTCACATTGACTCTTACGTTTGGTCCATGCTACCAAAGAAAGTGTATCCTCAAATAATGGCACAATGCTTCCTGCTTACTCTCGATGGGGTCGCAAAAGATTGGTATATGGGTCTCCCGGTTTCCACCATCCTCAATTGGGATGCCGCTATGCTTGCCTTTAAGTCACAATATGAAGGCAATTACATGCACCATCCCACGAAGAAAGAATTGGCGAACACCATGCAAGAGGGCAATGAATCATTTGTGGACTTTTCTCGTCGTTGGAATGACAAGTTAGCTGAGATTGTTGATAGGCCCTCAATGAAGGAACAAATGGAGATCTTCTTGAAGTGCTTAAATATGGACTACCGAGCTCATCTTAGTGGGGCCTTTTATCCGGATTTCGCACATATGTATAACGCGGGGATCAAAATTGACAACTTGCTCCGTGAAATTGCCGTGGACTTTTATGAGATAGACTCCGACAGGGAAGAGATCCCGAACAGTTCAAGCAGCGACATGGAAGGTTACAACGGTTTTGAGGACTACGACGACAGGGAGGACTACAACAACGAAGGCTAGGGAAAACTCCCTTTCTCTATCTCTACCAAAAAAAAAAGTCAAAAGTCCTCTAATGTGTGCATTAAGTTTTCTTCCTTCTCATTAATGTTAAAGTTTGAGTCGGTCTTAATCAAATAAAAGTCGTTCTTGTCCTCATACACTATTCCAAGTTGTTCAACTTAATTCTTGGCAACATGAAGAAAAGATGTCTAAGCAAGTTTTGGAACGAAGGCTATCACTTGAACGCCTAAGGGATAAACATGAAGAAGACAAAGTCAAGGCATCAACGACGAAGCCAAGGTGTCAAGGCAAAAAAGCAAAACAAGGTGGAGAAGTATCAAGCAAATTTTTCAAGGGGGAACCAAAAAAAAAAAAAATCCCCCTCACTAGGTTGACTCTCTAAAACAACCTAGGCAAAAGTTAGAGCACAAAAAAAAAAAAAAAAAAAGAAAATCCCCCTCATCCAAAGAAGTTCACAACAACATCATCATTCCATTCACCAACGAAGGACGAAGCAACATCGACAACCATCACGTCGAAAGGAGCATCCACAAGAACTATGGTGACCTGAGCCTATACACTGGAGGAACATAGGCAACCTTCGGGTCCGGTCTCATGCAAGAAAGAAGATATGTTTAGCCCTAGAGCGTTATGGTGATTGGCCTTCCTCCTGAACTTATCAAGACATCTTTATACGATTCATTTTCCAATGAATTGATCACCTCAATATTGAATAACTTTCTTATAATTGGAATCGCTTGTTGGTAGTGGTGCCCTAGGCACGTTTAATAAACGTATATCATTTATTTCATATCAATAAAGAATTGTTTTGATTATTATTGTTGTTCATGTTTACTCATAATAATCTCCGTCCCTAGTACTTGTTAAGCACTAGTATAAAGGCTAAATGATCATGGGATGATCATGTTAGATTTATGGGTACTTGTTTGGAACAAGGTACTGGACATGACCCGCTGTATGAGATTTATGTCATGGTCTATGTCGAACATATATCTCATATTAGTTATGTCATTTGAATCCTTTGACATGAAGTTATTATAGTCTTCCACTTGATGAACATTATGTTTGACATATTCAAACGCTGCCTTTAACCGGGTAGTTATAAAGGGTATGATTGACATAATCGGATTCACGTAGGGAAGAATAATAAGCTAAATGGATTTGTCCCTCTTCGGAGAGATGTCAAGCTTGGGCCTCTCGTAGGAATGATGTTGATGAAATGTTCGGCCGGACTCAAATGAATTGATTAGACCAATGTCATTTGGATTATCAACATATTCGGAATCGAGAAAGTATTGAACAAAACAAGTTGACTTGTTAACCATGACTTGTGTTCAATGACATCGTGGACAAAGGGATTATGACATGTTCTAAAAAGGAATGCGAACTTGTATCTAGTTATACTATTTGGGTAGGTATGACGGTTTGCTATAACCTAATCATATCTTATGGTTTCATGTTTGAACCCATTGCCAACTTAGTATAATCCTAGAGGGTCACACACAATAGAACGAATCTTTAAAAGGACTAAAGTGGAATTTTTCAGTGTTTCTGGGCAAGCGGGCGACCGCCCAAAATGGACCGGGCGACCGCCTGAAGTTGGGCGACCGCACAGCCTTCTTTGGGCGGCCACACGGTGCTGTCGGGAGGCAGATTCCTAATTTGATTAGGAAACGAATTTTGGACGGATTTTGACACAAGTTTCCTATTTGGAATAGGTCCTACTTGTGTATAAAAGACCAAATTCGGCCAGCACTCTTCCCCAATGTTTGTGTGAGTCTCCAAAGAGTTTGAGAGAGTTTTATTTTGTTCTAAGACATCTTAGATTGAAGAACAAACTAATACACAAATAAAATTCCATATAGTCATATTAAATTGTGAAAGTGTGTTTCATAATTGTTGGTCTAGCAACCAAGATCAAGAAGCTCCTTGATATTCGTTCGTGGTGTGGATACCGCTAGAGGGTGAAGCTTATCATCTTCAAAGTTCGTGTTCTTACTTTCTTCGTGATCAAGCTTCAAATCTCCACCAAGATCATAGCTAGAATTCAAAGTCATCAAGGGTTAGTTTCTCCTCTATTCATATTGTTGTATTTGATCTAATCATATGAACGGATCTATGGGCTTTGGGTTTCATTAAATTTTAAATGCTAATTTCCGCTGCGCATGTGTCTACGAAACCCAACAGTGGTATCAGAGCCCCGTTCATGTTGATTATTTCAATACCTAGATCATGTTATGTGTATATAAATAGTTTATGTGCCTTACATGATATGAATATTGGTATATATGATGTTTATGTGTTATGTGATTTTATGTGGTTTATTGTTTTGCAACTTTAATCGCACGATTCAATCGCAATAAATAAATTATGGTGGATTCAGAATTGTTGATTATTAATTTTTGATTGGATCAAAGTTTTAATAATCGGGGAAAAACAATTTTGAGACAAAATTTTAAACTTTAAAAATTATGCACATTCTGATGGCACTGGGCGACCGCACAGAAGCACCTGGGCGGCCGCACAGTTTTTGGGCGACCGCACAGGCCTTCTTGGGCGGCCGCACATACTGGTCAGAAGGTCTGATTTTGGTCAAATTCAGAATTTGGAATTTTCGAAAAATTCAACAAAACCAGTAACAGAACCAGTCCAGACCTGCTGATCTAGAATGGGTTTTGGGTAGTTGGCTTGTGTGTGGATTTTGGGGTTTGATTTTCCTATTTGTTTTAGTCTTGTGATTCCTAGATTGGTTCAAGGTTTGGATGGCTAATCTGCGTTCATCGAGATTGTGTTTCCCAAACTTGATCGCAATCAAAGTTTCAAAGATAAAACGAAGTTAGAATTATGAAGAGTTCATAATTGCTAAAATTGAGAAACAAAGTTCTTGATTCAATGATTGGAGATCCATGTGGAATTGTGAATGCAATTGGCCTACGTTCATCGAGACCATCTATTGCTTAGTTTCAGCCACATGGACTACTTTCTTGGTTTCTTGAATTAGTGCGGGATTGTGGTTGCCTAATGGCTTAGTTCGACTGCACTTCTTGTTGTCTTGATTTGGAGATAATAACCAAAATTGAAATAGTCTCATCCTCATAATTATAAAGAAACTAATGACACATGAATATCATGCTTAAATTAATGGAGATTAATTTAGTGACTAAACTTGATGCGTAACATGTTTATATTATGTGCTCATAAATGTGTTATATGCTATATGTGATGAACCTTCAAAGAAAGTTTTAAGTCTTTTATTGCCATGCCATGATTAAAACACTTGTTAATACATGGGTGAATTTAATGTAGACCCGCCCTAGCGAGATGCATTAACTTTATTTATGTATGAGCAAGATAGATAACGTGGGCACGCCCTAGCGAGGCACATTAACTATACGTTTATAATGGTTGGACTTAATTAGGCGTCAAAACAGTTTTGAGCCTGGGCAAAGATGAGATTTAACATGCTTTTTGAAATAGGATTTCTTAAAGAATCTCATAATAGGAACTAAGAGTCATATGAGATATGATTGACAAGAGTTGTCTACCTAATTAATTTGATTTTGTGTAATCCGCCTTAGCGGACTTAAAATTAAATTAAAACGGGATCTTAACTCATTTAAATTATATTATACATTGGATGTATATGAAGGTTATATAATTTAGTGGGAGTATTTTGTTTGAAAATACATTGTTTATTTCTTTAATGAAAAACGGGTACTTATTAAATTTTGGAAATTTTGCATATTTGTAGATAATGACTACTAACACTCAATCAATTTCGTTGCGATCGATCCTTAGAGAAGGATAAGCTCCAAGAGAATGGTACGAACTTTATGGATTGGATCCGTAGCCTAAGAATTGTTCTTAGGCAAGAAGACAAGTTGTACATTCTCGATGGGCCTCTTCCTGCTGAACCAGAACCTACTGCCCCTAGGGCAGAAAGAGACAATTACAAGAAACATCGTAATGATTCTAGAGAGGTAAGCTGTCTCATGCTTGCTACTATGTGCTCAAAACTCCAACAAAGTTTGGAACATTTGGAAGCCTATGAGATAGGCGTGGAGTTAAGAGCCATGTTTCAAGAGCAAGCTAGGCAAGAGAGGTACAAGACCATTGTTGCATTCACTACTTGCAAAATGAATGAAGGGCAACAAGTGAGTCCTCATATGCTGAAAATGAAAGGTTATGTAGAGCACCTTGAGAAACTTGGGTATCCAATCCCATTGGAGCTAGCCACGGATCTCATTCTTAATTCATTGCCTAAAAGTTATAATCAGTTTGTGATGAATTATAACATGCATGGAATGGATAAGAATCTCTCCGAGTTGCATGGGATGCTTAAAACTGCGGAGATGAAGATTGCGGAGAAAGGTTCTCCCGTGCTCTTAGTTCATGATGGGAAGAAGGCTGGTGCCAAGGAAAGGGTAAGAAAGTTGTCAAACCCAAGATAAGCAAGGCAAGTGTTGCCAAGGCTTCTGAGGCAAAACCCGATTCACAAAAAGATGCAATCTGTTTCCATTGTCATGAAATTGGTCATTGGAAACGTAATTGCAAGGGTTTCTTGGAAGAGCAAAAGAAGAAGAAGAGCAGCAAGGCTGCGTCGACTTCAGGTATCTATATGATAGATATTCTCCTTTCTACCACTGATTCTTGGGTATTGGATACCGGATGTGGTTCTCACATTTGTTTAAATGTGCAGGGACTAAAGAATAGGAGACTACTTAAAGAGGGTGAAGTAGACCTACGCGTGGGGAATGGAGCAAGAGTTGTTGCATTAGCCGTAGGGACTTATGAAGTCACTTTACCTTCCGGATTAATTCTTGTTTTGAACAATTGTTATTATGTTCCGGATTTAAGTAGAAATATTATTTCAATTTCTTGTTTGGATAATGAAGGTTTTAAGTTTCTTATTGAGAATAAGAAATTTTCTATTTATTTAAATGATGTGCTTTATGGTATTGCTAATTCATTTAATGGCCTTTATGTCTTGGATGTCAAGAATGAAAATAATGAAAATGTCTATCATATAAATAAGAAATCTAAACCTAATGATGTAAATCATTCTTATTTGTGGCATTGCCGTCTTGGTCATATTAATGAGAAGCGTATCTCAAAACTCCATGGGGACGGACTTTTGGGTTCATGTGACTTAGAGTCATATGATACTTGTGAGTCGTGCCTTCTTGGGAAAATGACTAAGACACCTTTTACCAAGCTAGGTGAAAGGGCAAGGGACTTATTGGGGTTGATACATTCTGATGTATGCGGACCATTAAGTAGCAATGCTAGGGGAGGATTTCAATACTTCATAACCTTCACTGATGATTATAGTAGATTTGGGTATGTTTACCTAATGTGTCACGACCCGAAAACTAGGCTCTATTTTATTAGTGATAAATAATTATTATTTATTTATTTGCTTAATTATGTATTTAAATTATTGTTTATTAAAAATAATTTATGTGTGCATTTTATGTGTGTGTTATAATAAATTATGTCTAGCATTTTATTTGGGTTATTTGTGCTATTGTAGTATTATGTGGCCTTAGTGGCTAGTAGGGGGTATTAGAGTTGTGTAGTGTAGAGGAGGGGGGTGCCTAAGTGTAAGTTTTAAATAATTTCCCTACTCCCTCCCTACTCCCTCTCTTCTCCCTCACCTCTCCCTCATTTCTTTTCCCAGCTCAATCTCTCTCTCTCTCTCCAATTGTTTGGGTAAGTTTTCTCTACCTTCTCTCTTCAATCTAACCATCTTTCTCTTGTTATTTCTCATTTCTTAAAATATGAAACTTGTTTAGATCGTCGTTAGGATCGTAGAGGGCTAAAAATATTCGAGTTCCGGCAACTTTGAGAAAATTCAAGTAAGTTACTTTTCCTCCATTTATGCTAAAAATGTTCATCTTTAACTCCATTGATGCTCTAGTTGATATATATGGATTCGTTGGTTGATTTGGAACCTAATTGCAATTTATTCATATTTTTGTGAAATTTGGGTATTTGAATCATCCTTTGGTTTGGGTTGTTTAAATGCTGCTAGATGAGTTATTTTAGGCTTAGAAGTTATTTTGGCACTTGGGTAAATTAGTTGGGAGTGTTGGTGTTAATTTGGGGTGTAATGGTGATTTTTGGTGTTTATTTTCGGGTTGAAGAACCCAGGAAGAAGATCTGGGTTTACTGAATTTTCTTGAAGGCGCGCGCATCCCTTGGTATGAGGCGCGCGCACCCTCCTCTTCGCCAATCTTGGATTTCCAACTGATATCATGAGGCGCGCGCACCGTTTTCTTGGAGGCGCGCGCACCCTCCATCTCCATGTTGGTGTTTTTCCTTCTGAACTCAGGAGGCGCGCGCACCCCTTGGCGATGAGGCGCGCGCACCCTTCTTCCCCATTGTGACGCATTCCTATCTGATTAAGGGAGGCGCGCGCACCCTGTTGGTGGGAGGCGCGCGCACCCCTCTACCTTCTGTGAAAATCATTGTTTTCTTGTCCGATCTTTTGAAGGTCATAACTTCCTCTTCCGGACTCCGTTTTAATCGAGTAAACTATCGTTTTAAAGCCCTTTTAGAGTAATACGAGATGAGGTGGTTTATTTGGTGAGGATTCAGGTTCAGATTGTGTTGAGCCTTTGGTAGGTATTCTATAACAAAACGTTTATGATCGGTCCGTTGTGTCCAAGAACTCCCTTTTTGTTGGTATAAGACTGGGATGCAATCTTAGCCTAGATTTTGGGTACTACTTTAGTAGACTTAAAAATGATCATTATGGATTACTTTAATGTTTGATTTTGGTTCCTTTGTGAACAATTTAGTTGTGGAATCAATTTGGTTATTGTTTGGAAATGAGGAACACTTTAATGTGGCAAATGGTTCCTTTGTGAACAAATAGGTTATGGGATTTAATTGAGTATCGTTTTGGATTGTTTGAGCATCTTTTGATGTGTCGTTGGAATGGTTCACTTTTTTGGTGATTTATTTGAAATGGTTCCCTACTTTGGAATCATTAGTTGTTTACTTTAGCTAGTATTTATTACTTGGCATTTATTTGAAAGTCCAGCTGGTATTTGTGGTTGTGTCGGGCGATGGGAAAGGTTATAATGGCAACGAGCCGAGTCCATTATAATGTTGACCATTATTTTACCCCATTATTTCCCTCCTCAAGATTGGCATTGGATGTGAGATGAGCTAGCTTCTTTCTTGGGAAGAGTCTAGCTATTATAAGGGGTTGCGACTTTGTGTTGTATACTCAGTTATCGTTTGGTTATTGGTTCCGGCACCGGGTTTTCTCTCCAGCTATTATACTGCTATTGTTGATTGGTTATCGGCTCTTTGATGCTGCTTATTGATGCTGCTCTTCGATGCGGCCCTATCGTCAGTGATCAGATTGTTATATCTTTTATTGGGGAAACCTTGGCTCAGTATCCTTTGTTACTTGTTTATTTCCGCTGCTATCTGTTAAATGATATTTGCTACGTGCTATGTGAGATATTATTATTGTTATTGCATCATAGCATGTCATGTAGTTGCATTAGTAACTTATTGAGATTTATCTCACCCCCTTTCTTTTATCTATGTTTTTCTTTAACCCCCCCCCAGGAGGAAAGGATTAGGATTTGCGGATCGAGGACGACGTCGAGAGGATTGAGATTTTGGGCAGGTTGTTGCTGATCGGTTTGCATTATTTAAATGTATAACCTTTTGGGGATAGTTTACCAACAATGACTTCATTAAGATTTGTAATCTTTTGTGTTTTTGGTGTAAGCTTGTGGAGCTTATACTAGTCGTATTTTGTTGTTGTTAACTTGGATTCCTAAAACTTTGTTTTAAACCTTTTGGGTATAAAAATGGAATTTTTATCTTCAGTATTTTAGTATTTGTGTGTTAAGTCGACGTCCAGCTCGCGAGTTCCCGGCCCGCGGGGTCGGGGTTGTGACAGTTGGTATCAGAGCTATGGTTTAACTCTAAGTATAAGTATAGGTGGACTAGAATGACCTAGGAGGGTAGTTGTGTTCGGAGTGAGTAACGGTTGATGTTTTATGCAGGTATTTGTTCTAAATGGCTAGAAGAAGAGCTGGTGAAGGTTCTAGTGGGACTCCGAATCAGAATGATCTACGGGAAGAGAACCGTGCAATGTTTCAGGGGATGTTTGAAGCGGCAATGAAAGCAATTCATGACCACGGGCCGAGAGAGGAACATGTAGCACCTCCACGATATGGGTTGGAGCAGTTCTTAAAGCTGAAACCAAGTGAGTACGACGGTGAGCCTGATGTGAAGAAGGCCGATCTATGGATAGAATCAATGAAGAAAATCTACGATGTCTTTGGTTGCACTGATGAGGATAGGGTTCGGTTTGCAGCTTATATGTTAGTTGGGACTGCGGAACATTGGTGGAAGGCACTGAAGGCCAGTTGGGATGCTACTCTTGTCCCTTATGCTTGGGAGTTATTTGTGAGAAAATTCAAGGAACACTTCATCCCTCTAGTGGATCAGAACCGGAAAGAGATCGAGTTCCTCAATTTGGAGCAAGGCGTGTTGACAGTAGCACAGTACTCGGCTAAGTTCACAGAATTAGCCAGGTATTGTGACTACCTTGTGCGGACCGAGGAGCAGAAAGCAATGAGGTTTATCAGGGGTTTGAAGACAGCTATTAGGACACAGTTAATAGCCCAGAGAATTCAACTTTTTCAGGATGCAGTGGACCGTGCCTATTTGATAGAGCAAGATATTGGGGAGCATAAGAGGAAGACTGAGATGGTTAACCCGAGTAAGCAAGGAGGACAGAGCAAGTCACAACCGCGATGATCGGATAACCGAGATAACTCTGGAGGACAACCGATAGTGAGAAATCAAGGTACAAATCAGGGGACACGAAATGGGAAAATCTGCAGTTACTGTCAGAGGGAAGGACACTCAGAAGACAAGTGTTGGAAGAAGCAAGGAAAATGTGTGAATTGTGGTCAGTTAGGGCATTTTGTGAGGGATTGTCTTAAGGGCAGATATCAACCATCCGGGAGTGACTCTGGTACTGCACAAGGTCAGAAGAGAGATACTTCGGGAAACCCTAAAGGTTCAGGGTAGGGTATTTGCGATCAATCGGCACTCAACGGGTGATTCATCAGTTTCAGGAGGTATTAATTTTGTGTCGAGAGAGCGAGCGCGTGCATTTTTAGGATCATCGCATTCTCATGTTTGTGTGCATTTAGTTGCATTTATTTCTCTTGAGTCTTTGACTTATGTGTTGTCAGTGTCTACTCCTATGGAGGAGTGTGGGATATCTGATGGAGTCTTATGTGCTCATGTTGTGCTTAAAGGTAGATATAACTTACCTGCTAAATTGGTC
Source organism: Campanula takesimana (assembly GCA_026119855.1). NCBI lineage: Eukaryota > Viridiplantae > Streptophyta > Magnoliopsida > Asterales > Campanulaceae > Campanula > Campanula takesimana. The sequence goes on along the minus strand of JAOWBW010000263.1, from coordinate 757,291 downwards.
ATATTGATATTATAAGGTTTTGATGTTGTTTTGAGAAGGAAATGTTATGCGTTAGTCGATTGTTGTAGGAGGATTGTTACATTCTCTATTCTTGATTTCCTAAAATCGTTTTGAGGCCGTTCCTTGGGTAGAGTTATGCTCATCTTTTCTTAAATGGGATTTGAGTATATAACTTAGGTAGGTGTCAATGGGATGTCTATACCGAATTGTTGGGTGTATGTATCATTTGTAAGATTTCTATTTTCCTCTGAATAGTGCCTAGTGTTTGGGGAGGAACTTGGGTTAAAGTGAGTTGTCTTGGTACAAGGTGGTAGTGCTAATAATTAGATCAATATCCATATTGTATCGGTTGGGTTATAAGAGCTGAGGATTTCATGATAGGAGATTTTTGTTTACCTTTAGTACATCTACGTGAGCGCATCGGAATTAGTTAGTATGAAGAAATGCATGATTGGCTACGAGTGACTAGTATATTGTGGAAGTTATAATCATTAATGGTGGTAAGCGCGTTAAGTTTGAAAGGACTAAGCACATTTTGAGAGGGCAACAATTTCTCGAATTGTATTAAAGGCATTTTGAGTTTTAGTTAAATGGTTGTTTTGTGGTTCTAAACCTTTTCTTGGTGGCGTTTCTCGTTTTGGATTAAGGGTAGGTAAGGAAAGTTGGGTACAGACACTTGGGCATATTAAGGGATACCATGATGTAGTATTGGGTCAGTTGGACTGTGATTAGCTAATTGGTTTATTATGATGGTAGTACTATTGAGCCTAAGTATCATTAGGTTAATAAATGTGTGCGTGAAAAACTAACTTGGGTTAGCTATTGAGGATTTGAGATTTGTTGATTTCCTTGGGTATATGAGCACAGATTATTAACTAAAAAGGGAGTTAGAGGAAATCCCTTGAAGATAAAATTTAGATCATTTTCGGACTATTGAGTATTCGTAATTATTTTAGGCTTTCAAGGATTGGAGTGTTATGACGATGATATTATGGCGTAGATTTAAGTGAACATTTTGTATTAAAATTTTTGGGTTTATATTACACCTCTAGTTTAAGGTGCTACCTAGAGCGAGAGCACTATAATGGGAATCCTTAGAGATATAGCCTTTGGTGAATATTATGGGGATGGAAAATTTCTTTAGCCTTTCATATTTTAAAAGCTAATTTAGCTCGAGATGGTAATGTTTTGAATTTCTGGGGAATAATACTAAGTATGCGATTTACAAATGGAAGTACCTTTGCGGTGTAGTTAAGGCTATGAATAAGGCGAGCTTGAGATGTCTCGAGAATTATGTGTGGAAATAATTTGGATTCTTCGATTTTGAGTACGGATTTTGATTAGTAATGAAGATAATGATGGAATGATTCGGTTCGAGAGGTAGTGTTATCGTAAGCTTTATTTAAGGTTACCATGTAGTGGGTTAGATTGGACAATTGAGGAATTTGAGAAATGGCGGAACTATCGTATCCGTACCTATTTGGTCTTCGGGTAAGTAATTTAAAATTCGGGACGAATTTTCTTTAAGGGGTAGTGAATGTCACGACCCGAAAACTAGGCTCTATTTTATTATTGATAAATAATTATTATTTATTTATTTGCTTAATTATGTATTTAAATTATTGTTTATTAAAAATAATTTATGTGTGCATTTTATGTGTTATAATAAATTATGTCTAGCATTTTATTTGGGTTATTTGTGCTATTGTAGTATTATGTGGCCTTAGTGGCTAGTAGGGGGTATTAGAGTTGTGTAGTGTAGAGGAGGGGGGTGCCTAAGTGTGAGTTTTAAATAATTTCCCTACTCCCTCCCTACTCCCTCTCTTCTCCCTCACCTCTCCCTCATTTCTTTTCCCAGCTCAATCTCTCTCTCTCTCCAATTGTTTGGGTAAGTTTTCTCTACCTTCTCTCTTCAATCTAACCATCTTCCTCTTGTTATTTCTCATTTCTTAAAACATGAAACTTGTTTAGATCGTCGTTAGAATCGTAGAGGGCTAAAAATATTCGAGTTCCGGCAACTTTGAGAAAATTCAAGTAAGTTACTTTTCCCCCATTTATGCTAAAAATGTTCATCTTTAACTCCATTGATGCTCTAGTTGATATATATGGCTTCGTTGGTTGATTTGGAACCTAATTGTAATTTATTCATATTTTTGTGAAATTTGGGTATTTGAATCATCCTTTGGTTTGGGTTGTTTAAATGCTGCTAGATGAGTTATTTTAGGCTTAGAAGTTGTTTTGGCACTTGGGTAAATTAGTTGGGAGTGTTGGTGTTAATTTGGGGTGTAATGGTGATTTTTGGTGTTTATTTTCGGGTTGAAGAACCCAGGAAGAAGATCTGGGTTTACTGAATTTTCTTGAAGGCGCGCGCATCCCTTGGTATGAGGCGCGCGCACCCTCCTCTTCGCCAATCTTGGATTTCCAACTGATATCATGAGGCGCGCGCACCGTTTTCTTGGAGGCGCGCGCACCCTCCATCTCCATGTTGGTGTTTTTCCTTCTGAACTCAGGAGGCGCGCGCACCCCTTGGCGATGAGGCGCGCGCACCCTTCTTCCCCATTGTGACGCATTCCTATCTGATTAAGGGAGGCGCGCGCACCCTGTTGGTGGGAGGCACGCGCACCCCTCTACCTTCTGTGAAAATCATTGTTTTCTTGTCCAATCTTTTGAAGGCCATAACTTCCTCTTCCGGACTCCGTTTTAATCGAGTAAACTATCGTTTTAAAGCCCTTTTAGAGTACTACGAGATGAGGTGGTTTATTTGGTGGGGATTCAGGTTCAGATTGTGTTGAGCCTTTGGTAGGTATTCTATAACAAAACGTTTATGATCGGTCCGTTGTGTCCAAGAACTCCCTTTTGCTTGGTATAAGACTGGGATGCAATCTTAGCCTAGATTTTGGGTACTACTTTAGTAGACTTAAAAATGATCATTATGGATTACTTTAATGTTTGATTTTGGTTCCTTTGTGAACAATTTAGTTGTGGAATCAATTTGGTTATTGTTTGGAAATGAGGAACACTTTAATGTGGCAAATGGTTCCTTTGTGAACAAATAGGTTATGGGATTTAATTGAGTATCGTTTTGGATTGTTTGAGCATCTTTTGATGTGTCATTGGAATGGTTCACCTTTTTGGTGATTTATTTGAAATGGTTCCCTACTTTGGAATCATTAGTTGTTTACTTTAGCTAGTATTTATTACTTGGCATTTATTTGAAAGTCCAGCTGGTATTTGTGGTTGTGTCGGGCGATGGGAAAGGTTATAATGGCAACGAGCCGAGTCCATTATAATGTTGACCATTGTTTTGCCCCATTATTTCCCTCCTCCAGATTGGCATTGGATGTGAGATGAGCTAGCTCCTTTCTTGGGAACAGTCTAGCTATTATAAGGGGTTGCGACTTTGTGTCGTATACTCAGTTATCGTTTGGTTATTTGTTCCGGTACCGGGTTTTCTCTCCAGCTATTATGCTGCTATTGTTGATTGGTTATCGGCTCTTTGATGCTGCTTATTGATGCTGCTCTTCGATCCGGCCCTATCGTCAGTGATCAGATTGTTATATCTTTTATTGGGGAAACCTTGGCTCAGTATCCTTTGTTACTTGTTTATTTCCGCTGCTATCTGTTAAATGATATTTGCTACGTGCTATGTGAGATATTATTATTGTTATTGCATCATAGCATGTCATGTAGTTGCATTACTAACTTATTGAGATTTATCTCACCCCCTTTCTTTTATCTATGTTTTTCCTTAACCCCCCCCAGGAGGAAAGGATTAGGATTTGCGGATCGAGGACGACGTCGAGAGGATTGAGATTTTGGGCAGGTTGTTGTTGATCGGTTTGCATTATTTAAATGTATAACCTTTTGGGGATAGTTTTACCAACAGTGACGTCATTAAGATTTGTAATCTTTTGTGTTTTTGGTGTAAGCTTGTGGAGCTTATACTAGTCGTATTTTGTTGTTGTTAACTTGGATTCCTAAAACTTTGTTTTAAACCTTTTGGGTATAAAAATAGAATTTTTATCTTCAGTATTTTAGTATTTGTGTGTTAAGTCGACGTCCAGCTCGCGAGTTCCCTGCACGCGGGGTCGGGGTCGCGACATAATGAAACATAAAAGTGAAGCATTTGAGATATTTAGAATATTTCAAAATGAAGTAGAAAAACAACTTGGCAAAAGTATTAAGGCACTTCGATCAGATCGAGGTGGAGAATACTTGAGTCATGAATTTGATGATCATCTAAAGAATTGTGGAATAGTTTCACAATTGACTCCACCCAGAACGCCACAATGGAATGGTGTGTCTGAGAGGAGAAATCGGACTTTGTTAGACATGGTTCGATCAATGATGAGTCAAATTGATCTTCCAATATCCTTTTGGGGTTACGCTCTAGAAACCGCTGCTTTCACACTAAATCAAGTTCCAACTAAATCGGTTCCAAAAACTCCATATGAGATGTGGAGCGGAAAGAAACCTAGTTTGTCTTTCATGAGGATTTGGGGTTGCGAAGCTTTTGTCAAAAGACTTGTCTCCGACAAACTAGCACACAGATCTGATAAATATATTTTCGTGGGATATCCTAAGGAAACTAAAGGATATTACTTTTACAACCAAGAGGACAACAAAGTGTTTGTTGCCCGAACTGGTGTCTTTCTAGAGAAAGAGTTTCTCTCCAAAGAAATCAGTGGGAGTAAAATAAATCTTGAAGAAATTCGAGACCCAGAAAATAACATTGAACCAATAGTGGAACTAGAACAAGAACCACAAGGAGTTGTGGAACCTGTTCAAAATACACAAGCAACTCGCAGATCTAGTAGGTTACGATCCGAGCCCGAGAGATATGGATTTCTCGTAACGGATAGTAATGAGGTGGAAATCATTGAGAATGATGAACCGACAACCTACCAAGAGGCGATGTCTTCTCCTGATTTGGATAAGTGGCTTGGAGCCATGGAATCTGAATTGCAATCCATGCAAGACAATCAAGTTTGGAATTTGATTGATGCACCCGAAGGTGTAAAAACCATAGGATGCATATGGGTCTTCAAGAAGAAGACTGACATGGATGGGAAGGTGCATACTTACAAAGCTAGACTTGTAGCGATGGGTTATAGGCAAGTTCATGGTATCGACTATGATGAAACCTTTTCACCCGTAGCAATGATCAAGTCTATAAGAATTTTGCTTGCCATTGCCGCATATCATGATTATGAAATATGGCAAATGGACGTCAAAACCGCTTTCCTAAATGGAAAACTGCAAGAGGATGTGTATATGACACAACCAGAAGGTTTTGAACAAGATTCTAAGGTATGCAAATTGCAGAGATCCATCTATGGATTGAAGCAAGCTTTTAGGAGTTGGAATCTCCGTTTTGATGAATCGGTCAAAGAGTTTGGTTTCATCAAGAATGAAGATGAGCCTTGTGTATACAAGAAGATTAGTGGGAGCATAGTGCTATTCCTTGTTTTATACGTGGATGACATATTGCTCATTGGAAACGACATTCCTACACTTCAGTCTGTGAAGACTTGGTTAGGGAAGAGTTTTGCGATGAAAGATATGGGTGAAGCCGCATATATACTTGGCATTAAGATCTATAGAGATAGATCAAGGAGGCTACTTGGTTTAAGCCAAAGTACATACATTGACAAGGTCATAAGAAGATTCCGTATGGAAAATTCTAAGAGAGGCACCTTGCCCGTGTTACATGGAGTTTCTCTAAGCAAGACTCAATGTCCTAAGACAAACGATGAGCGCGAGAAAATGAATGATGTTCCATATGCTTCGGCAATTGGGTCCATCATGTATGCCATGATTTGTACTAGGCCGGATGTATCTTATGCTTTGAGCATGACGAGTAGATATCAATCCGACCCTGGCGAAAATCACTGGGTAGCTGTAAAAGCGATTCTTAAGTACTTGAGAAGAACTAAAGACTCTTTTTTGGTCTATGGAGGAATGGAAGATGATCTCGTTGTAAATGCTTACACGGATGCAAGCTTCCAAACCGACAAAGATGATAGCCGATCGCAATCAGGTTTTGTGTTTATGTTAAATGTTGGAGCTGTAAGCTGGAAGAGTTCCAAGCAAAGTACAACAGCTGATTCTACAACAGAAGCTGAGTATATTGCCGCATCAGATGCTGCAAAGGAAGCTGTTTGGATTAAGAAGTTCATTACTGAACTTGAAGTGGTTCCTAGCATTGCTAATCCAATAGACCTTTATTGCGATAATAATGGTGCTATTGCTCAAGCAAAGGAACCAAGAGCACATCAGAAATCCAAACACATACTTAGGCGTTTTCATATCATTCGAGAAATCATTGATAGGGGAGACGTAAATATATGCAGAGTACCTACTGATGACAATGTTGCGGACCCGCTAACAAAGGGACTTCCACAAGCTAAACATGATGGTCATGTTAGGTCCATGGGTATTAGATACATGGGAGATTGGGCCTAGGGCAAGTGGGAGATTGTTGGGAGTGGTGCCCTAGGCACGTTTAATAAACGTTGTAATTGTTATCATTTATTTCATATCAATAAAGAAATGTTTTGATTATTATTGTTGTTCATGTTTACTCATAATAATCTCCGTCCCTAGTACTTGTTAAGCACTAGTATAAAGGCTAAATGATCATGGGATGATCTTGTTAGATTTATGGGTACTTGTTTGGAACAAGGTACTGGACATGACCCGCTGTATGAGATTTATGTCATGGTCTATGTCGAACATATATCTCATATTAGTTATGTCATTTGAATCCTTTGACATGAAGTTATTATAGTCTTCCACTTGATGAACATTATGTTTGAAATATTCAAACGCTGCCTTTAACCGGGTAGTTATAAAGGGTATGATTGGCATAATCGGATTCACATACGGAAGAATAATAAGCTAAATGGATTTGTCCCTCTTTGGAGAGATGTCAAGCTTGGGCCTCTCGTAGGAATTATGTTGATGAAATGTTCGGCCGGACTCAAATGAATTGATTAGATCAATGTCATTTGGATTATCAACATATTCGGAATCGAGAAAGTATTGAACAAAACAAGTTGACTTGTTAACCATGACTTGTGTTCAATGACATCGTGGACAAAGGGATTATGACATGTTCTAAAAAGGAATGCAAACTTGTATCTAGTTATACTATTTGGGTAGGTATGACGGTTTGCTAGAACCTAATCATATCTTATGGTTTCATGTTTGAACCCATTGCCAACTTAGTATAATCCTAGAGGGTCACACACAATAGAACGAATCTTTAAAAGGACTAAAGTTGAATTTTTCAGTGTTTCTGGGTAGGCGGGCGACCGCCCAAAATGGACCGGGCGACCGCCCGAAGTTGGGCGACCGCACAGGCTTCTTTGGGCGGCCGCACGGTGCTGTCGGGAGGCAGATTCCTAATTTGATTAGGAAACGAATTTTGGACGGATTTTGACACAAGTTTCCTATTTGGAATAGGTCCTACTTGTGTATAAAAGACCAAATTCGGCCAGCACTCTTCCCCAATGTTTGTGTGAGTCTCCAAAGAGTTTGAGAGAGTTTTATTTTGTTCTAAGACATCTTAGATTGAAGAACAAAATAATACACAAATAAAATTCCATATAGTCATATTAAATTGTGAAAGTGTGTTTCATAGTTGTTGGTCTAGCAACCAAGATCAAGAAGCTCCTTGATATTCGTTCGTGGTGTGGATACCGCTAGAGGGTGAAGCTTATCATCTTCAAAGTTCGTGTTCTTACTTTCTTCGTGATCAAGCTTCAAATCTCCACCAAGATCATAGCTAGAATTCAAAGTCATCAAGGGTTAGTTTCTCCTCTATTCATATTGTTGTATTTGATCTAATCATATGAACGGATCTATGGGCTTTGGGTTTCATTAAATTTTAAATGCTAATTTCCACTGCGCATGTGTCTACGAAACCCAACATCGCTTTGCGTTCCTTATCGAGTCAAGGGCTTCTTATCTTTCAGCGATACTCCCAGTTTCTCGCAATCAAATTGGGGTTTTCCTTCTCTTCTTTCTTAATGACTTACTTGCCTTAGTGAGTCATTCAAAAAATAAATAAATACATGAGGTCAATACTAGGGGCTACTTCCCTAGTCGAGTCAATGTCACTCATCATTAGTGACAAAAGGTCTCCTCCGCAAAATCACATGTCTTATCTCCTCCGCTAGATTCCATGCACACTTCCTCATTAGTTGAGTAAAAAAAATGAAGACGCAAAAGAGATGCCCACTAGATTGAAAACCCGAAAGGGCGGTCTAGGCAAAAAACAGGGTGCGTCATAAAAAAATATGAGAGAGTGAGAGAGAGAAGGGAAAGAGAAATAGAGATCCCCGGCCTCTAAAGAAGACAACTACACAAGTTCTACATTGAATCTTGTTGGTCCCAAAGGGCAACAAGGGTATGAAAAATAGCTAGAGGGGGGGTGAATAGCTGTTTTAAAATTCTTTTCGTACCCTTGAAAAACTCAATTGCAAATGCGCACTATATCAAGTAAGCGTTATGATATGCGCCTAAATGAGTGAGTGAAATGCACAGCGGAATTTAGTAAGTAAATAGGCGCAAAGTATGATAAAAGGGGCGCACATACACTCTAAGTATTTGGCTCAAAGTGAGTGAAATAAGGAACTAAGGCAAATGATATAACAAACATAACACAGTTCAATCAATCAATCTATAATGAATTAAACAAGCAAATAGTTAGATATGATATGAACTTGAAAGGAAATAGCAATAAGTAAGTACGCGCTATTTGGAGAGGTTCGATCGGTAAAATGATCTACGTCCTCTACCAAGATGGTTAGTCTTGGATTTTCTAAAGGAGATCTTATTATAAGAGAGTGTTACAAATTACAATCGTTTGAGCTTATACACTAACTCAAGATCTATTTCTATGAAAGAACAAATCCAAAACAATAACCGGTGTATCTCTTAAATAAAGATCTAAGTGATCAAACTTAAAGAGGTGCGTGTGTGATTTTAGGTTCAAGGCTCTTTAGATCTTTGAGATTGAGAGCACAAGAAAACTAAAGTGTTTTTGCTTGAGGATCTGGGCTAAGGATGAAGTTATGAAGATGTTCTTGAGAATTCTGGAAATAACAAAGGCAATCTTCAAATCTTCAACAAATGCTTGAGAGAGAAATTCTTGAAATGCTTAGCAACTTCAAATGTCTGAAGTTATGGGGTAGTTATAGTAAACTCCCAAAAACTAGCCATTTGAAATCCTTGTGGATAAGATAAAAGGACAGATGTGTTGTCGCTCATTGAGTGGAGCATGCGTCCTTTATAGCCGTTTAGACACATAACATAAATGTGACCGTTTTGGGCACGTGTCATCAGATGAAGGCGCATACATATCTTTTAACCACCGTTGGATCATTGGCGAGGTTTGAATCTCTTCAAGTCTTTATGTCTTCAATAAATCACTGAGTGTTAAATTAATACTTTGAGGCGTGTTGAGCCATTGGGGTGCGTAACACATGCGCACGCTGAGCCATCTGGGGCGCATGAGCTAATGCTAGGCGCATACTCATGCGCGCGCCAAAGGAGGCGCATGGCGCGCGGCTCAAAGTGAACATGTGATTTTTCTTGAATCCTGATCTTCTTGCCCTATTCCTAAGCCTATTCTATTACAATTGACAACCTAAAAATGAAGTATAAATACTTCTTATATGTGGGTCTAAAGTCCATGAAATAAAACTTAGGTGATGGATCAATCAAATCTAATCAATCCTATTACATTGAAACTGAGATATATATGGGCATACCCAACAATCTCCCCCTATTTGATTGATACCGTTACCTACTATATCAAGGACAGACATTATACTTGATAATAACATGTTCAAATAAATGACTTTTATAAATCATGTCTCAAGTTAATGCACACACAAGTCTAAGATATAGATTTCTAATCTATTCCAATAAAGATAAAGCATTACAAGTGGAAAGATAGAAACAACAGTTAAACACATTCAAAATGATATATGAGTTTTAGTTTTGAAATGTGTTTAAACAAAGTTTAAACTCAATGCATGAAATTATGAAACAATTCAAATATGATGCATATGGTTTTAAACAATATTCAATGTTCTACAAACAAGAAGTTTGAGTGAACAAGGTTTAATAAAAGTGATACTTTGTTCTCATTAAAACTCGAAATATTAGAGTTGAGATTACAAGTTTTTAACAGAACAAGAACAAAGGATGTGCTAAAACATGTAAGCACTAAATTTACTACCCAAAATTTCTAAATCAAAAAGATTCTAGTAACTTACAATCAGAAAGAACTAACTAAGGGTTGGGAGGAGGAGGAGGCGGCGCGTCATCATCTCTAAATCCTTCTTCGATCTCGCTCACAGACCGCTGAATTTGTTTAGACAGTTGATTATAACGGTTGACAAGAGTATGAGTTTCTGTGAGACCATCTCTGATGTAGCGCAGATGATCATCATTGATGTTTTGATACTCATCAATGGTGCGTTGAGTAATGGCTTGCTGTTGAGTGAGGTTTTCTGCAACAAATTGAAAGTTTGCTTCAACAGCAGCTTGCGCGGAGACAATATCAGAGGAAGTCTTTTCTACGCGCCTGTCTGCGCTAGAATGAGCTGCACTGAAATGAGTGACAATCAATTCCGTCAAAGCATCAAGTTTTAAGAGTAAGGAATTAAAGTCCACTGGTGCGCTAGGGGCGCTCAAAGTAGGCGCTGGAGTGATAATAGGCGCTGAAGTAGAACTGCCATGAGTTAAGCTCAAAGATTCCAACTCATTTTTTACTTTCTCCATTTTGTTCACTGCACTTTGCAATCTCTGGCTATCAGCTTCTGTTAACTCGAAAATTTTCTTCATGTCTGATGAAATGCTTGTCTCCATTTCTTTTATAGCATCAGCAAAATCTTGAATATTTGAGAGTTTGATTCCTCCATGGATGAGATCGTAAATAGAAGTGATTGCATCTTTGAATACACCATTCATTGATTCTATCGCTCCTTTCCATTCTTGAGGAGTTAAGAAAAATCTGTCCTTGATAACAGCATCTATGCGTACCATCTCCCCCTTAATGGTAGCAATCTCTTTGGTCTGATCAGAAAGTACAGACTCAATGCGTATCTGTCCCTGCTGTAAGTTTTGGAGAAGAGAGATTAGCATTGACATGTCAGAACTGGAAGGAGTGGGAAGAGGTAGGGTTAGTGTATATATAAGTTTAGGGTTTCTAAAAAGAGAAGATGAAGAGATGTGAATTTATGGTGATTTGACTAGGAAAGGACAACCATTAATGAGGGGTTTTTATGAAATGATGGCTATTAATGGTTGAAAGACCCAAAGTACACTTGATGTGACATGTTGGGTAAAGATAAATTGTCCCACTTCCTTTATAAGTGTATGAACAATTATGACCAAATATTTTGCACAAACACCAAAAAAACATTTGTTTTGGAGTATGTATGGGGTGCAAGAAATATATCCCCAGAAAATAAAATTTTGAAAAACGTAAAGCGAGAGAAAAATTTAATTGCACAAGTACCCTTGAACAATTATGGAATGTCAAAAGACAAAAATTCTTCATAATAAATGATCAGAATAACTTACCTGGTACTTGTGAAAAATTGAATACGTTCAATCATTGAAATAATAAATTTTGAGCATTGATTGAGCCGCAAAATTCAATGCGCGCATAAAGGGCGCAATAGCTCATCAAGGTGCGCATAACATAGATCAGGCGCAATGGTTCATTGGGCGCGCAAGAGAGAGTGGGGCGCGCAAAGGCTTTGGGCGCGCATGAGTTTCCTTGAAACTTTGAAAAATATATAACTTTTATATCTAGGATATTCAGAACTCAACAAAACATAAAATCATTAGTACTCCCTCCGTCTCAAATTAGATGTCGTTTTGAGAGTTAATTTTTGTCTCAAAATACTTGTCGTTTTACAAATTTCAAGGCTTATTTATTGTTGTATACCGATTCTACCCTTATTAATGATAATGAATTATCTCTTGCACAAGTATTTAATAGTCTAGGTAGTTGGATTACTTTAGGGGTATATAAGACATTTTCACATACATTAATTGCATTTCTTAATATGTGTGAAAGTGTCTAAAACGACATCTATTTTGAGACGGAGGGAGTAATAACAAAACTATAAGGAATTTAGTTGAGTTCAAGCATACCCATTTCACCTCTCAAAAAGATGAACCGTTTTGCGTCAAGTGCTTTCGTTAAGATGTCGGCGATTTGAAAGTTGGTTCCCACGTGTTCTAAATGAATATTGCCTTTCTCCATGTGGTCTTTGAGAAAGTGATATTTGATGTCGATGTGCTTGGTTTTGGAGTGCATGACAGGATTTTCAGAAACAGCAATTGTTGATGTATTGTCGCAGTAGATTGGACAATTTTCTTCAATAATATCATAGTCAACCAATTGTTGCTTCATCCATATATTTGACAACAACAACTTCCCGCAGCGATATATTCAGCTTCGGTTGTTGAGACAGATACTGAAGCTTGTTTCTTACTTGCCCATAACACAAGTCGATATCTGAGGAAATGACAAGTACCACTTGTGCTTTTCCTATCAATTGTGCACGCTGCATAATCCGCATCTGAATAACCTACAAGTTTAAAATTCGAATCTTTGGTGTACCAAAGTCCAAGGTTAACAGTACCGGAGAGATATCTTATAATACGTTTTACAGCAATTAAGTGTGCTTCTCTAGGGTCGGATCGATAACGAGCACACACACAAACACTAAACATAATATCGGGCCTACTAGCAGTAAAATAAAGGAGTGAGCCAATCATACCTCGATAGAGCGTTTGATCAACACGTTTACCTTTTAAATCTTTTTCGAGTTTATTGCCGGTAGCCATTGGAGTATCGTATGGTTTAGAATTTTCAAGTCCAAACTTCTTGATTAAATCCTTTGCATATTTGGCTTGATTGATAAATATGCCTTCACTCATTTGTTTGCTTTGAAGCCCGAGGAAGAATGTGAGTTCTCCCATCATGCTCATTTCAAACTTGCTCTTCATGAGTTTCTCAAAGCGCTTGCACAATAATTCATTAGTAGAACCAAATATAAGATCATCAACATAAATTTGAACAAGTAATTTATGACCATTATGTTTGGCAATGAAAAGAGTTGTATCGATTTTACCGCGAGTGAAGCCTTTTTCAATGAGAAACTTGGATAGTATATCGTACCATGCTCTTGGTGCTTGCTTGAGCCCATACAAAGCTTTCTGGAGTTTGTACACATGATTTGGAAATTGTGAATCGTCAAACCCAGGCGGTTGAGCAACGTAGACTTGTTCTTGGAGTTCACCATTTAGAAACGCGCTCTTCACATCCATTTGATATAGCTTAAAGTTCTTATGAGCGGCGTAAGCTAGAAAGAGTCTAATAGCTTCAAGTCTTGCTACAGGCGCGAAAGTTTCATCGTAATCAATTCCTTCTTCTTGCCTATAGCCTTGTGCAACCAATCTTGCTTTGTTTCTTGTGATGGTTCCATTCTCATCCATCTTGTTTCTGAACACCTATTTCGTACCAATCACTCCTTGATCATTTGGTCTTGGAACAAGAGTCCAAACCTTGCATCATTCAAATTGATTGAGTTCTTCTTGCATAGCAACAACCCAATTAGGATCTTGGAGCGCTTCATCAGCCTTCTTCGGTTCAATTTGAGAGATAAAAGCAGTGTAAGAATCAAAGTTTGTAGCTCTCCTTGTACGAACACCAACATTTAGATCACCAATGATATTATTGATTGGGTGACCTCTAACTTCATGAATTTCAGGAGGTAAGTTAGGTTGAGTCGTAGTAACTTGAAGGTCTTCAATTGGTACATCTTCACCAGATTCTAAATCATCAAAATTTGGGGTTTGAATTGGTGTAGCGTTGAAACTTGGGTTTACACCAGATGCAGCAGTAGATATAGGTGCGTGAGAGGAATCAAGAGGCGTAACATGTGAGTGAGGTGCAGCTGATGATCCATTTGGCGCGCCATATGAGGAGTTAGGCGCAACTGATGTGGATGGATTTCCTTGAGTTGATAGATTATGATTTTGAGTAGGCGCAACATAAATAGGAGCACCTGTATCATTAAGCTCAACAGAATCATCAGAAACATTTGGAGCCAAATGTTGGGTATGCCCACATATATCTCAGTTTTAATGTAATAGGATTTATTAGATTTGATTGATCCATCACCTAAGTTTTATTTCATGGACTTTAGACCCACATGTAAGAAGTATTTATACTTCATTTTTTACGTTGTCCATTGTTATAGAATAGGCTTAGAAATAGGGCAAGAAGATCAAGATTCAATAAAATCACATCTTGAGTTGAGCCAGGTGCCTATGCGCCTTCTAGCGCGCGCATATAAGTAGTCTTCTAAGAAATGCTATGCGCCTCATTTTGATCATACGCGCCATGCGCCTCATATGCCTTAGCGCGCGCATTCTCTATGCGCCTCTTGGCTCAACGCGCCTCAAAGTGTTTATTCAACACTCAGTGATTTATTGAAGATTCAAAGACTTGAAGAGAATTCAAATTACGCCAATGATCCAACGGTGGTTAAAAGATGCATATACGCCTAATCTGTTGACACATGTCCACAACGGTCACATTTATGTTGAGTGTCAAAATGGCCATAATATATGCATGCTCCAATCAACGAGCGACAGCACATCTTATCCACAAGGATCTCCAACGGCTAGTTTTTTGAAGTTCACTATAAATACCCCATAACTTCAACATTTTGAAGTTGCTGAGTTTTGCTAAGAATTTCAAGAATTTCTCTCTCAAAGCATTTGTTGAAGATTTGAAGATTGCCTTTATTTTCCAGAATTCCTCAAGAACATCTTCATACCTTCATCCTTAGCCCAGATCTTCAAGCTATAACACTTTAGTTTCATTGTGCTCTAAATCATAAAGATCTAAAGAGCCTTGATACTAAAATCACACACGCACCTCTTTAAGTTTGATCACTTAGATCCTTCTTTTAGAGATACACCGGTTATTGTTTTGGATTTGTTCATTCATAGAATATTAGATCTTGAGTTAGTGTAGAAGCTCAAAAGTTGTAATTTGTAACACTCTCTCATAATATAAGATCTCCATTAGAAATCCAACATCTTGGTAGAGGACGTAGATCTTTCATTGATCGAACCTCTCCAAATAGCTTGTGTTATTATCTTGTCATTTACTTTCAAGTTATTATCTTCACTCACTATTTGCTTGTTTACTCATTGTAGATTGATTGAACTGAATTGTGTTGTGTTGTTAACTCATTTGCCTTAGTTCCTTATTTCACCCACTTTGAGCCAAAATACTTAGAGTGTGTGTGCGCCCCCTTTATCATACTTTGTGCCTATTTACATTACTAAATTCCGCTGTGCATTTCACTCACTCACTTAGGCGCATATCATAACGCTTACTTGATAAAGTGCGCATTTGCAATTAAGTTTATCAAGGGTACGAAAATAATTTTAAAGCAGCTATTCACCCCCCCCCCCTCTAGCTATTTTTCATACCCTTGTTGCCCTTTGGGACCAACAAGTGGTATCAGAGCAAACACCTTTATAAAACATTTTCGTTTTTCAAGCTTAACAGCTTGGGTGCCGATTTTAAATGGCAAACTCAAAACCTATGGCAACTGCAAACTACACTCACGTTCCGGTCTTTGATGAAGATCATTTTGACGTGTGGGAATTCAGCATCTTAACTCATCTCAACTCAATCGATGAAAGACTTCATGACACCGTGGTTTATGGACCTTACATTCCTATGAAAGCGAATCCAAATCCGCGCACAAATGCTGTTCAACCAACCGTCAAGAAACCAAAAGAGGAATGGACTGAGGAAGAAACAAGAAGAGTTGCAAATGATGGCAAAGCAAGAAACATACTTCTAAGCACTCTAAGCACGGCTATGAAACAACAAGTCATGCATTGTGCTACCGCTAATGAGCTATGGGATGCTATTGAAGAGCATATAGAAGGAGACACTGTCTGCAAGGAAAACAAGAAATATGAAGTTCAAAAGAGATTCAACAATTTCTCTCAACTCCCCGGTGAAACCTTAAGACAAACTTATGAACGCTACTGTGAAATTATAAATCTATGTATTTCACTTGGCATGAAGTTTTCTAACAAAGATTTGAATGTCAATTTTCTCCAAGCCTTTGGATCAAGATACCTTCATAAATCTAGCGCTCTTGAAGACGCCGGAACTTTAGATGTATGGACTTTAAGAAACCTTTATGCAAATCTCAAGGTTTATGAGCTCAAACTCCAACAAATCAGCGAAACTGAAGGAAAGTCAAAATCTATGGCTATGATGGCGCACAGAAAAGCTGCGCCTACACCTGCGCCTGCTCCTGCGCCGGTACAAGATGAGAAAAGTTCAGATCCAAAAATTTCTACTTCTGAGCTATTGGACATGGACGATGAAGACTTCGCTTTATTTGTGAAGAGATTCCAGAAGTTTAGAAAATTTACCAAGCCCGGCTCAACCAGCAAATTTCAAGGATCTACCAGCAGAGCTCCTCCAAAGTTCACGAGGAGCAGTGACTCAAAAAGAAAAGAAGACCTTGTTTGTTTTAATTGCAAGAAACCAGGACACTTTGCTTCAAGCTGCCCAACTCCAAAATTTGAATATATGCAGAAGAAGAGCAGCCATACTCCCAAGTTCACTCCCAAATTCACTCGACATAAGGGAATGGTTACGGAAGAAGAAGAAGCACCAGCAAATGAGCACAACACTTGGATTGAAACAAACTCAGATGAGAGCGATGAAGATTCCGATGATGGACTCGTTTGTTTGATGGCAAATGATGATGAAGTTGATACTTATGATTCTGATGATGACTTCTCCAAGGATGTTCCGGATATGAATGCCTTGAATAAACCTATCAAGAAATCTGCAGGTTTTCAAGAAGTGAAAAGGAAGAAAGGACCAACCATCAGCGAGCTCGTTGAACAAGGATTTCTCACTCCGGCTCAAAGCGATGGTGGATTGTTATTCTCTCGATGTGATCTTAGTGCAAGGAACAAGTTGAGAAAAGGAGCATACATTAGACCTCAAGTTGAACCAACTGCTCCAATCTCCAAAATCAATGATGATGAAGTGATTGCTGAACAAGAAAAATTGTTCAAAAGGCTGAAAAGGTAATCACTAGATTTGATAGTATGAAGGAAGCTTTAGCACTATCATGTGATGAAATTTCCCAGCTTAAGACCGAGAAATCTCTACTTAAATCTGAACTCACCCTCCTTAAGGAGCAGATAAAGAGCATGACTCCTCTTACTGTTAAAAACATTTTTCTAACAGAACAGAACTCACTTCTTAAAGTTCAAAACGATGAATTGGTTGCTCAAATTACTGATCTTAAAAAGATTACAAATGAGTGGTCCAATTCTCGTGTCCCTATGGAGAATATATTTGAGTCCCAAAAAGTCAGTGGTGATAAAAGTGGCTTGGGATTCTCATCAACTAGTGACAACTTTAAATGTGATGTCTTTGCTGAAAGAGATAGTGAATTTACTAACCAGCAAACTTTTGAAATTCCCAAAGAAAAACATTCTAATTCAATGGGTAAAGGACAGGAAAAAGTCAAGAGACAAACATTCCATTATGTCTACCCAACGAAGCAATTTGGGAAAGCTAATGGGAAAGATATAGCTACAGATGAATCATCCTCTAGCAAAATCCCTCTTGAAACAAAGCGCGCTCCTTCTCCGAGTGCTCATTATGCGCCTAAGAGCCACGCGCCTCATCGCCGTGTGCCTCCTAGCCATATGCGCCCTCTTAGATCAAGCGCTCCAAAATTTCAAAAGAAGGATTTTGTTAAGGCTAGTCCATCTGAACCAAAGAAGAAAGCTATCCCAAAGAAAAGTAAAGAGTTTGTGAAAACTCACGTGATTGGTGGCTTTCATCATTGTTCCATTTGTGATTGTTCAGGACACAAGGCCGTGGAATGCCTTTTGCGATTCACTCCCAATGCCAAAGGACGTAAAAATCCTAAGGTAAAGCAAGAGTGGGTTGTCAAAAGTTGCTAACCCTAGGACCCAAAAGGAATAAAGGGGACCTGCTTAAATGTCTATATTTCAGGTTCTTTATTTCATGGCTGGATCTTCAAAAGCTAGAAATTATGAATGGATTCTCGATAGTGGGTGTTCAAGATACATGACTGGAGATGAATCTTTATTAGAAGATGTCCATGAAGAAAGAGGTCCCTCCGTAACATTTGGTGATAATAACAAAGGTCAAGTTGTAGCATATGGAAAGCTCAAGAAAGACAAAGTGTGCATTGAAAGAGTCTCACTCGTCGAAGGGCTCAAGCACAACTTATTATCCATATCTCAATTCTGCGACAAAGGATTAGAATGCCATTTTACTTCAACGCAATGTCTTATCAAGAATGGCAAAACTGGAGCTATCTTACTCACGGGATATCGTAAGACAAATATTTATATTATTGATTTCCATAGTATAAACTCTAATACTAATCTTTGTTTTGTAGCAAAAAGTGTGAGCGAAAATAGTTGGCTGTGGCACAAGCGCTTAAGTCACTTGAACTTCAAGTATCTATCTAAACTCAGCAGGAATAATCTTGTCAAAGGACTTCCCAAGGTTGCTGATCATCATGACAAAAAGTGCGCCGCATGTCAACTTGGCAAACAACCGAAGCAGTCATTTTCAAGCAAGTCAAATCCTTCAACTACTAGATGTTTGCAATTGCTTCACATTGATCTATTTGGACCAGTCACCACCGCAGGTATTAGAAGAAACAAGTATACTCTAGTTGTGGTGGATGATTATTCAAGATATACATGGGTGGAGATGATGATTACAAAAGATGATTGCTATGATATTCTCACTACCTTATTTCGACTGCTCCAAACCCAAAAAGAAGATGACACCGTTAGTGTTCGATCCGACAATGGAACGGAATTCAAAAACAACGGTGTTGCTCGATATTGTGAAGATCATGGGATAGATCACAACTTTTCAACCGCCGGAGTCCCTCAACAAAATGGTGTTGTTGAAAGAAAGAATAGGACATTGATTGAAGCGGGAAAGACGATGATAGTTGAAGCTAAATTGCCTAAGTACTTTTGGGAAGAAGCTATCAACACTGCATGTTTTACTCAAAATCGTTCCCTCATCAACAAACTTCACAACAAGACTTGTCGTGACCCCGGACCCCGCGGGCCCGAGACCGCGATCTGGACGTCGACTCTAAAACCAAAACTGTGAAATACTGAAGTTAAAAAATTTCATTTGATACCAAAAGGTGATGATCCAAAGTTTTACAAAACCAAGTTTGATAAAAACCGATTACAACTATCATAAACTTCCACAAGTTTATGCCCAACAAAATACAAAATATACAATTCTTAATGACGTCATTGATTGGTAAAACTATCCCCAAAAGGTTATACATTTAAATAATGCAAACCGATCAAACAACCTGCCCAAAATCTCAATCCTCTCGACGTCCTCCTCGATCCGCGAATCCTAATCCTTTTCCTCTTGGGGGGCGGGTTAAGGAAAACAATTTGAAACAAGAAACGGGGTGAGAATAAATCTCAGTAAGTTACTAATCCAACTACATGACATGCTAATATGCAATGACCAATAGCAATTAACATAAGACAGATAGCAGCAGAATAATAAGTGACATGCTGTCAACAGTAATATCCAATAATCAATCATATAAATAAACATATAACAACAAATGAGAGGCTCCCTATCGCCAACCGTCCCATACCAGTTGGAAATAACGACCAGCTCAACATGCAACACATAAAGCTGAAATAAACACTCATAAGTGGATACATAGCCAAGGTTTCACCCAACTGAAAGAACCAAATAAAGGTCGCTGCGCAGCTTCAATAATCCACAAATCGTCATCTTCATAATAGCATGAAAGCCGAAGAGAAAACCCCGGTACCGGAACCAATAACCAAATGAAGTGTCACAAGGGACGGGAGACATACCACAAAGTCATGCTCCAAGTAAAGCTAAAATGCACACAAAGGAGCTAGCTCTTCTCACATCCAAGGCCAATCTGGAGGAGGGTAATAATGGGGCAAAACAATGGTCAACATCACAATGGACTTGGCTGTGCCATCATAATGTTTCGCATCGCCCAAACACACACAAAATACCAGCTGGACTTTCAAGTAAAGGCTAAGTAATAAAATACTAGCACAATAAACAACCATTGATTCCAAAGTAGGGAATCATACCAATTAATCACCATAAAAGATGAAACGATTACTCAAGAAGAGTTCAACAACAATAGCACAAGGAGTTTCTCATAAAAGAGTCCAACAACATTGACCAATAAAACATAATGATTCCAAGATAAGGCACGTACCAAATACATCCTAAACATGATACCCACAAGTTAATCATAAAGAGCACAACCCAAACGGTCGCTCACCAATGGCACAATGACTATTACCAAAATGTCCATAAACATTTACTCAAAAGATATACTAGGACTATGAACTCAACCATCTCATCACACCTGGAATTCTAAAGTAGGAAATCAGAATGGATACACCTTAAGGTTAATCAAACCGTAAGTACCCAATCGCCAATTCACGCTTTACCTCCGTCCATAACGAACCAATTCTAAACACCCCAAACGAATCCAAAAGGTTACCCTTATTAGGACATGATCACGACCGGACTAAATCCTACATTTTAGTGTTCAATAACAACCCTCTAGGTACTATAGGACATCGCCTAAAACCTAGACCAAGTCTTACTCGAAAATCAATTCGACTGGAACAATCACGAACACATCATAAGATGCCCAAACATATACCAAATGATCATGTCACGACCCGAAATCTAGGCTCTATTTTATTAGTAATTAAATGATTTTTATTTAATTATTTGCTTATTTATTTATTTAAATTATTATTTATTTAAATAATTATGAGTGCATTTTAGGTATCATAATATTTATGCTTAGCATTTTAATTGAGTCATTTGGGTTAGTGTGGTATTGTTGGGTCTTAATTGTTAGTAGGGAGTGTAGTATTTTGTGTGTAGTGTGAGAGAGGGGCCTAAGTGTAAAAATTTTGAATTATTTTCCCCTACTCCCCTCTCCTCCCTCACCTTCTCCCTCACTCTCACCTCCCATTCCCAGCTCTTTTCTCTCTCTCTCCAAGCTTTTGGTAAGTTTTCTTCCTCTCACTTCTCTCTTCATTTTCTCCATCTTCCCATCATCATCTCTCATTTCTTAAAACGTGAACCTTGTTTAGATCGTCGATAGGATCGCGTAGAACCAAAAAGAATCGAATTCCGTCAACTTTGAGAATTTGCAAGTAAGTTACTTTTCCCCCATTTTGATGCTAAAATGTTCATATCATGTTTAGATAATGTTTGATGTGTTATATTTGAAGTTTAATTGAGTTTTGAATTTATTTTGAATTTATTTGAGTTCTTGGGAAGAAATGGTGAAATCTTGAATGTGGGAATTTGATCTTGGTCTTGATTGATTAAAGGGTGTTACTTAGGTCCCCTTTTTGGTTAAATGATGTTTGGATACCTTAGGAATCATGTTGGGAGTGTTGATTTTGGGTATTATGAAAATGGTGTGGAATTGGTAAGGAAATTTGAAGAACCCAGCTGGGAATTCTTCCCAGCCCGTAGACCAGGCGCCCGCCTGACCCTGCCCAGGCACCCGCCTACTCCCACTTTTCCTAGCGCCTGACTTTATGGAAATTCAAGCGCGCGCCTGCCCTGACCCAGGCGCCCGCCCGCCCCCTGTTCCAGGAAATTGACCTTTTTGCTTGGTTTAAGACTTAAGGCTTAACTAGTTTAGGTTTATTGCTTCTAATTAACTTAAGATAACACCGTGGAACACTTATTTGATTGGATTTGATTCCTTTGTGAATAAATATGATATGGAATTTATTTAAGTACCGTTTTGGGAATGTTGGTTCATCCTTGATGTGTTGTTTGGATTGGTTTACCTTTGTGGTAATTTAATTGGAATGGTTCCCTACTTTGGAACCTTAAGTTGTTCATTCATGCTAAATTATTATTACTTAGCATTTAATTGGAAGCCCAGCTGGCATATTTGTTGCATCGGGCGATGGGAAGGATTATAATGGCAAAGCCAAGTCCATTATAATGTTGACCATTGTTTTGCCCTTACTATACCCCTTTTCCTGATTGGCCTTGGAAAGGATAAGTTAGCATTCCTTTGTGAATGTATCTAGCTAACGGGCATGACTTTGTGTCATGGTCCTTGTCCTTTGTGACACTGTTATGGTTATTGGTTCCGGTACCGGGGTTTTCTCTTCGGCTTTCATGCTATTATGAAGATGTTGATTGGTTGATTATTGAAGCTGCGCAGCGATCCTTTATTTGGATGTTCCGGTTTGGAAAACCTTGGCTATATCCTTTGTTATGTGTTTATTTCCGCTGCTATCTGTTATGTGATAAATGCTATGTGCTATGTGATATTTATTATTGCTTATTGTATATTGCATCATAGCATGTCATGTAGTTGCATTAGTAACTTATTGAGATTTATCTCACCCCCTTTTCTTTTATCTTTGTTTTTCCTTAATCCCCCCCCCCCAGGTGCTAAGGATTAGTCTCGCTGATCACGAGAAAGAGGACGTCGAGTGTGGATCCATTCTTTTGGGGAAGGTTGTTATAGGTTGGTTTACATTATGTAAATGTGTAACCATTTTGGGATAGTTGTACCAAGTATTGACGTCATTAAGAATTGTGTAATTGTATTTTGTTAAGCATAAACTTGTGGAAGTTTATGATAGTTGTATTTGGATTTTATCAAACTTGGTTTTGTAAAACTTTGGATCATCACCTTTTGGTATCAAATGGAATTTTTAACTTCAGTATTTCTGAGTTTTGGTTTTAGAGTCGACGTCCAGATCGCGGTCTCGGGCCCGCGGGGTCCGGGGTCGCGACAGTTGGTATCAGAGCTATGGCATTAGCTCTATGTATAAGTCTAGGTGGATTACTATGACCTAGGTGGGTAGTAGTGTGCGGAGTGATTAACGGTTGATGTCTTATGCAGGTAATTGTTCTCAATGTCTGGAAGAAAAAACAGAGGAGGTACTAGCGGGGCACAGAATCAGAATGATACAAGGGATGAAGCACGTGCCATGTTTCAAGGCATGTTTGAGGCGGCCATGAAGGCCATACATGATCAAGGTCCGAGGGTAGAACAAGCACCACCCCGCTATGGATTGGAGCAATTTCTGAAACTTAAACCGGTTGAATTCAATGGGGAGCCCGATGTTCGGAAAGCTGAGTTGTGGATTGAATCTATGGAGAAGATTTATGATGTATTCGGGTGTTCGGATGAGGACAAAGTCCGGTTTGCGGCTTACAAGCTTGTGGGAGCCGTCGAGCATTGGTGGAAAGGTATTAAAGCTACTTGGGATGATACTCGCACGGTGTATGCGTGGGAGTTGTTTGTGCGCAAATTCAAGGAGCATTTCATTCCGGTTGTTGATCAAAACCGAAAGGAGATCGAGCTACTCAACTTGGAGCAAGGATTGTTGTCCATAGCACAATACTCGGCTAAGTTCATAGAATTAGCCCGGTATTACGACTATTTGGTGAGGACCGAGGAACAAAAGGCTATGAGATTCATTCGGGGATTGAAGACCTCCATCCGTACTCAACTTATTGCCCAACGGATTGTGACCTTTCAAGATGCGGTGGACCGAGCCTATTTGATAGAGCAAGATATCGGGGAGCATAAAAGGAAGACCGAGGTAGCTAACCCGAGTAAGCAAGGAGCTCAAGGCAAGCCACAACACCGTTCCGATAACCGAGGTAACTTTGGGGGACAATCTCAGTTTAAGGGGAAAATCACCCCAAGGAACCCGAGTACCACTTCCGGGAACCAAGGGAGCCAAATTAGGAAGCCTTGTACCTTTTGTCAGAAGGTAGGCCATTCGGAGGATAGGTGTTGGAAAAAGCAAGGCAAGTGTATCAATTGTGGTGAAATGGGGCACTTTGCGAGAGACTGCCCGAGACACCGAGGTCAAGCATCCGGGTCCGGAGTTGGTATTAATCAGGGTCAGAAAAGGGATGCCGCAGGGAAGCCCAAAGTTCAAGGGAAGGTTTATGCCATGAATCAACAACAAGCTACCGATGATCCTTCGGTTATTGGAGGTATTATTTCTGTGTCTAATGTGAGCGCACGAGCGTTAGTAGATCCAGGATCATCTCATTCCTACATTTCTGTGCAATTTGCTTCCATGTTAAATGCTGCATTCGAGTCTTTACCGTACGTGCTAGAGGTGTCGACCCCTATAGGAGAATGCTTGATTTCTGATCGAGTCTTTCGTGCTTGTGAGGTGGTTATTTGTGGTCGAGTCCTTTGTGCGGATTTGGTAGTTCTTCCTATCCAAGACTTTGATGTCATTTTGGGTATGGATTGGTTGAGCAAGTTTCATGCTTCCGTTGATTGCCGTAAGAAAACTGTCACTTTTTCTATTCCCGATGTGCCTAAGTTTGTGTTTGAGGCTAGTCCTCTTAGTAGAAAGATTCGCTTAATTTCTTTTATGAAAGCGAGAAAATTATTGCATAGTGGTTGTGAGGGGTATTTGGCTAGTGTGCTCGATACTAGGAAAGAATCCCCTAGTTTGGATAGTGTTCGGGTAGTTCGGGAATTTCCCGATGTTTTCTCTACCGAGTATGATATGCCTCCCGATCGTGAGATTGAGTTTTGTATAGATCTTTTGCCGGGTACGGCTCCAATTTCGAAAGCACCTTATAGGTTAGCCCCCGCAGAGTTGAAGGAATTAAAGGTTTAGTTGCAAGAGTTGCTTGATCGAGGGTTTATCCGCCCTAGTGTTTCCCCGTGGGGAGCACCGGTTTTGTTTGTGCGGAAGAAAGATGGTTCGTTGAGATTGTGCATAGATTACCGGAAGTTGAATCAGGTTACGGTGAAGAACAAGTATCCTCTACCGCACATCGATGATTTATTTGATCAGCTTCAAGGGTCCGTTGTGTTTTCCAAGCTTGATTTGAGGAGTGGGTACCATCAGTTGAAGGTTCGATCGAAGGATATTCCGAAGACTGCTTTTCGCACTCGGTACGGTCATTATGAGTTCTTGGTTATGCCGTTTGGGTTAACTAACGCGCCTGCAGTGTTTATGGATTTGATGAACTGAATTTTCCATCCTTATCTTGATTCGTTCGAAGTGGTCTTTATTGATGATATACTCGTCTACTCTAAATACCGAGAGGAGCACGAGCAGCATTTGAGGACAGTTTTATCCGTTCTTGCGAGGGAGAAATTATTTGCGAAGTTTAGTAAATGCGAATTTTGGCTCGAGAAGGTGTCGTTTCTGGGTCATGTGATTTCTAAAGATGGGATTTCGGTGGATCCTTCAAAGATTGAGGCTATAGTGGATTGGAAGAGACCCGAATCAGTGACAGAGATTAGAAGCTTTCTTGGTTTAGCCGGTTATTACCGAAGATTTATTGAAGGGTTTTCGAGGATTGCTACTCCGATGACTCAGTTGACCCGGAAGAATGTCCCGTTTGTGTGGACCGAGAAATGCGACAAGAGTTTCGAGGAATTGAAGAAGAGGTTGACTACCGCACCGATCTTGACTTTGCCTAATGGGAGCGATGGCCTAGTGATTTACAGTGATGCTTCTAAAGAGGGTTTGGGTTGTGTGTTGATGCAGAATGGGAAAGTAATTGCGTATGCTTCGAGGAAGTTGACCCCGAGTGAACAGAATTACCCGACTCATGATATGGAGTTAGCGGCTATTGTCTTTGCGTTGCACAAATGGAAGCACTACCTTTATGGGGCGAAGTTTGAGATTTTTACGGATCACAAGAGTTTGAAGTACCTATTCTCTCAGAAAGAGTTGAATAATAGACAGCTCCGATGGATGGAATTATTGAAGGATTATGATTGTACGATTTCTTATCATCCGGGGAAGGCGAATGTGGTAGCCGATGCGATTAGTAGGAAATCTTATGTGGCTTCGATGATGGTTCGTGAATGGAAAATGCTTGAGGATGTGCGAGATTGGTCTCCTCGTGAATCGAGACATGGGGCTATTTTTGCGAATATTAGGGTATCTCCGACCCTAATTCAGAGGATAAAGGAAGCTCAGAAAGAGGATCCCGAGTTGGTGAGAATAATGGGTAAATTGAAGGAAAGGAATTTCGAGGATTTTTCATTGAGCTCGAGTGGAGTTTTGACTTTCCGTGGTCGTTTGTGTGTTCCGGATGTTGATGGAATTAAACAGAGAGTTCTTGACGAGGGTCACAAATCGAGGTATACTATTCATCCGGGTAGTACGAAGATGTATCAGGATTTGAAGCAACAATTTTGGTGGGTTAATATGAAAAGGGGGATAGCGGAGTATGTATCGAGGTGTTTAACGTGTCAGCAGGTGAAAGCCGAGCATCAGAGACCCGCGGGATTGCTTCAGCCGTTAGAGATTCCCGAGTGGAAATGGGAGCATGTGACTATGGATTTCGTTACGGGACTACCTCGTACCCGTAGGAAGTATGACAGTGTTTGGGTAATAGTGGATAGATTGACCAAGAGTGCCCATTTCTTGCCTATTGACATCAGATATTCGATGGAGAAGCTTGCGACCCTTTATATCGATGAGATCGTTAGATTGCATGGGGTTCCGGTTAGCATTGTGTCAGATCGAGACCCGAGGTTTACTTCTAGGTTTTGGAAGGCGTTTCAGGAAGCTTTGGGTACAGATTTGCGATTCAGTACAGCTTTTCATCCTCAGACCGACGGTCAATCCGAGAGGACTATTCAGATTCTTGAGGATATGTTGCGAGCGTGTTCGATAGACTTTTCTGATTCTTGGGATTCGCACCTACCGTTAGTGGAATTCTCCTACAACAACAGTTATCAGGCTAGTATCGAGATGGCTCCGTATGAGGCTTTGTATGGAAGAAAGTGTAGATCGCCTATTTGTTGGGATGAGGTTGGTGAAGCGAAGATTGTGGGTATTGATTTGCTTCGGGATTCGGTTGAGAAGGTTAAAATTATCCGGGATAGATTGAAGACAGCCCAGAGTCGACATAAGAGCTATGCAGATAACCGAAGGCGAGATCTTAGTTTTCAGATTGGTGATTTGGTGTTCTTGAAAGTATCTCCAAAGGTGGGTATCCGAAGGTTCGGGAAGAAAGGCAAATTGGCTCCGAGGTTTATTGGCCCGTTTGAGATTTTGGGAAAGGTTGGACTTCTAGCGTATCGTCTTGCGTTACCGCCATCTTTGGGCCGGTTGCACAATGTTTTTCACGTTTCTATGCTTCGGAAGTATGTTCATGATCCGTCTCACGTGTTACCGAGGATACCGGAAGATATTGAGCCCGACATGTCTTATGAGGAACGACCGGTTCGGATCTTAGATTCTAAAGTTCAAGAGTTGAGGAGCAAGAGCATTGCGTTGGTTAGAGTCCTTTGGAGGAATCATAACATAGAGGAGTCGACGTGGGAGCTTCGTGATGAGATAGAGAGGAAATTTCCGTGGCTTTTTGCTTAAGGTAAGTCTCGTTAAAAGCTAATTTATGCTTAGCATTTTAATTGAGTCATTTGGGTTAGTGTGGTATTGTTGGGTCTTAATTGTTAGTAGGGAGTGTAGTATTTTGTGTGTAGTGTGAGAGAGGGGGCCTAAGTGTAAAAATTTTGAATTATTTTCCCCTACTCCCCTCTCCTCCCTCACCTTCTCCCTCACTCTCACCTCCCATTCCCAGCTCTTTTCTCTCTCTCTCCAAGCTTTTGGTAAGTTTTCTTCCTCTCACTTCTCTCTTCATTTTCTCCATCTTCCCATCATCATCTCTCATTTCTTAAAACGTGAACCTTGTTTAGATCGTCGATAGGATCGCGTAGAACCAAAAAGAATCGAATTCCGTCAACTTTGAGAATTTGCAAGTAAGTTACTTTTTCCCCATTTTGATGCTAAAATGTTCATATCATGTTTAGATAATGTTTGATGTGTTATATTTGAAGTTTAATTGAGTTTTGAATTTATTTTGAACTTATTTGAGTTCTTGGGAAGAAATGGTGAAATCTTGAATGTGGGAATTTGATCTTGGTCTTGATTGATTAAAGGGTGTTACTTAGGTCCCCTTTTTGGTTAAATGATGTTTGGATACCTTAGGAATCATGTTGGGAGTGTTGATTTTGGGTATTATGAAAATGGTGTGGAATTGGTAAGGAAATTTGAAGAACCCAGCTGGGAATTCTTCCCAGCCCGTAGACCAGGCGCCCGCCTGACCCTGCCCAGGCGCCCGCCTACTCCCACTTTTCCTAGCGCCTGACTTTCTGGAAATTCAAGCGCGCGCCTGCCCTGACCCAGGCGCCCGCCCGCCCCCTGTTCCAGGAAATTGACCTTTTTGCTTGGTTTAAGACTTAAGGCTTAACTAGTTTAGGTTTATTGCTTCTAATTAACTTAAGATAACACCGTGGAACACTTATTTGATTGTATTTGATTCCTTTGTGAATAAATATGATATAGAATTTATTTAAGTACCGTTTTGGGAATGTTGGTTCATCCTTGATGTGTTGTTTGGATTGGTTTACCTTTGTGGTAATTTAATTGGAATGGTTCCCTACTTTGGAACCTTAAGTTGTTCATTCATGCTAAATTATTATTACTTAGCATTTAATTGGAAGCCCAGCTGGCATATTTGTTGCATCGGGCGATGGGAAGGATTATAATGGCAAAGCCAAGTCCATTATAATGTTGACCATTGTTTTGCCCTTACTATACCCCTTTTCCAGATTGGCCTTGGAAAGGATAAGTTAGCGTTCCTTTGTGAATGTATCTAGCTAACGGGCATGACTTTGTGTCATGGTCCTTGTCCTTTGTGACACTGTTATAGTTATTGGTTCCGGTACCGAGGTTTTCTCTTCGGCCTTCATGCTATTATGAAGATGTTGATTGGTTGATTATTGAAGCTGCGCAGCAATCCTTTATTTGGATGTTCCGGTTTGGAAAACCTTGGCTATATCCTTTGTTATGTGTTTATTTCCGCTGCTATCTGTTATGTGATAAATGCTATGTGCTATGTGATATTTATTATTGCTTATTGTATATTGCATCATAGCATGTCATGTAGTTGCATTAGTAACTTATTGAGATTTATCTCACCCCCTTTTCTTTTATCTTTGTTTTTCCTTAACCCCCCCCCAGGTGCTAAGGATTAGTCTCGCTGATCACGAGAAAGAGGACGTCGAGTGTGGATCCATTCTTTTGGGGAAGGTTGTTATAGGTTGGTTTACATTATGTAAATGTGTAACCATTTTGGGATAGTTGTACCAAGTATTGACGTCATTAAGAATTGTGTAATTGTATTTTGTTAAGCATAAACTTGTGGAAGTTTATGATAGTTGTATTTGGATTTTATCAAACTTGGTTTTGTAAAACTTTGGATCATCACCTTTTGGTATCAAATGGAATTTTTAACTTCAGTATTTCTGAGTTTTGGTTTTAGAGTCGACGTCCAGATCGCGGTCTCGGGCCCGCGGGGTCCGGGGTCGCGACAGATCATCACAAAGATAAGCCAAACCAACAATACCTCAATAAGGTGTCCCAAAATCCCAATTAACACTTAATTAATTTCAAGCACAAACTTGATCACAAAGGACCCAATTCTATCACTAGAGTGTACTACAATGATCACTAAGGTCGACTAGAAGGACACCCAAGATTTGGATCAAAACGCATTCTTCAATCACACAAACCAACAAAATGAAAACTTTCAGATGTTCTGTGCGGCCGCCCAAAATGGTCTGTGCGGTCGCCCAAACAAGCCTCAAACAAGAACAAAAGCTTTCAGATAGATGTGCGGTCGCCCAGACATTTTTGGGCGGTCGCCCAATCTTCTGAAATGCTGGAAATCGGGAAGAACAAAATGGGTTCTTCCATTTTCATACCAAAACACATTTCAACCAAAAATCCAACCTTCCAACTAGTTTACTAATGTACCAAAACAACTTATAAGTCCCAAAAGACTCATACAATAACATTTAACAACCAAAATCAAGAATCAAACGCAACATTCATAAATCACCATTTTTGACCAAAAATCCAATTAAATTCCAAATAAATTGCAACCTCATCCAAACTTCAAATATAACAACAAAAGCATTATATGAACATGATATGAACATTTTAACATCAAAATGGGGGAAAAGTAACTTACTTGAAAATAATGAAAGTTGACGAAATTCGAATATTCTTGATTCTACGCGATCCTATCGACGATCTAAACACATTTCGCGTTTTAAGAAATGAGAGATTATGAGAGGAAGATAGCTAAAATGAAGAGAGAAGGAAGAGAGAAATGTTTACCTTTTTCTTGAGGAGAGAGAGAGAGAAATGGGCTGGGAATGAGGGAGAGGTGAGGGAGAAGAGAGGGAGAAGGGGGAATTATTTCCAAAAACTTACACTCAGGCCCCTCCTCTACACTACACACAAATACTTACACTCCCTACTAACTATTAAGACCCAATAATATTACACTAACCCGAATGACTCAAATAAAATGCTAAGCATAATTATGATGAACATAAAATGCACACATAAATATTTAAATAAATAATAATTTAGATAAATAAATAAGCAAATAAATAAATAATAATTACTTATTACCAATAAAATAGAGCCTAGTTTTCGGGTCGTGACATTCACTCCCCCTTAAAGAAAATTCGACCCGAATTTTAACGAGACTTACCCTAAAGACCGAATAGCTACGGATACGATAGTTCCGCCATTCCTCGTATTCCTCAATTATCCAATCTAATCCACTAAAAGGTATCCTTAAATAATGCTTACGATAACACCACCTCTCGAACCGAATCATTCCATCATTATCTTCATTACTAATCGAAATCCGTACTCAATCATCGAAGAATCCAAATTAATTCCACACATAATTCTCGAGGTACCTCAAGCTCGCCCTATTCATAACCTTAACTATTTGTAAATCGCATACTTAGTATTATTCCCCAGAAATTCAAAACATTACCATCTCGAGCTAAATTAGCTTTTAAAATATAAAAAGGCTAAAGAAATTTCTATTTCCACAATATTCATCAAAGGCTATATCTCTAAGGATTCCCATTATAGTGCTCTCGCTCTAGTTAGCACTTTAAACTAAAGGTGTAATGTAAACCCAAAATTTTAATACAAAATGTTCACTTAAATTTACGCCATAATGTCATCGTCATAACACTCCAATCCTTGAAAGCCTAAAATAATTACGAATACTCCGTAGTCCGAAAATGATCTAAATTTTATCTTCACGGTATTTCCTCTAACTCCCTTTTTAGTTATTAATCTGTGTTCATATATCCAAGGAAGTCACCAAATCGCAAATCCTCAATAGCTAAGCCACGTTAATCTTTCACGCATACATTTATTAACCTAATGATACTTAGGCTCAATAGTACTACCATCGTAATAACCCAATTAGCTAGTAACGTTCCAACTGACCCAAGACCAATTCATGATATTCCTTAATTATGCCCAAGTATTGATAATCAACTTCCTTCACATACCCTTGATCCAATTCGGAAAACGCCACCAAGAAGGGATTTAGAACCATAGAACCACTATCTACCCAAAATTTCGAAATGCCTTTAACATAGATTGAGAAATTATTACTCTCCCAAAATGTACTTAGTCCTTTCTAACTTAACACGCTTACCACCATTAATGATCATAACTCCTACAACAAACTCATCATCCATAACAAATCGTACACCTCTCCATACTAATCCATTTCGATGCATTCACGGAGATGTACTAAAAGTGACTAAAATTTTCCTCAAAAGATCCTCATTGAATCCTCAACTCCTATAACCCAACCGATACAATATGGATATTGATCTAAATATTAGCATTACAACCTTGTACCACAACAACCCAATTTAACCCCAAGCTTCTCCTCAAACACTAGGTACTATTCGGAAGAAAAATGAAAATCTTACGAATGATAAATACACCCAACAAATTGACCGAAACTAAATACTCGGATTTCAATTAAGAAAAGATATGTATAACTCTACCCAAAGGAACGCTCTCAAACAGTTTTAAGAAATTAGGAATGGAGAATATAACCATCTTCCTACAACAATCAACTAAAGCAAGAGTAACATCAAAATCTTGTAATAGCAACATGGCTAATTTAGCAGGTAAGACATAACCATACTTAAGCACATCATAAGCACATAAGACTTCATCAGATACCCTAAACTCCTCCATAGGAGTAGACACCTACAACGCATAGTCAAAGACTCAGAAGAAATAAATGCAACTAATGCATAGAAACACATAAATGCGATGATCCTAAAATGCACGCGCTCGCTCTCACGACGCAAAATAATACCTCCTGAAATTTATCCGTTACCTGGTGAGTGCTGATTGATTGCAAATACTCTACCCGAAACCTTGGGCTTCCCCGAAGCATCCCTCTTCTGACCCTGTGGTATTCCAGTTCCTGTCCCCGATGACTGAACTCTAAACCTCGGACAATCTTTAACGAAGTGTCCCAACTGACCACACTTCACACATTTTCCTTGCTTCTTCTAACACTTGTCTTCTGAGTGTCCTTTCCTCTGACAGTAGCTGCAGACTTTCCCATTTCGGGTCCCCTTATTAGAACCTCGATTTCCTACTGTTGGTTGCCCTTGAAGTTGCCTTCTGAATCGAGTTTGCACTCCAGAATTACCTCTGTTATCCGAATGTTGCTGTTGTGACTTACTCTGCCCTCCTTGCTTACTCGGGTTAACAACCTCAGTCTTCCTTTTGTGTTCCCCAATATCCTGCTCAATCAAATAGGCTCGATCCACCGCATCCTGAAAAGGTTGAATTCTTTGGGCTAAAAGTTGAGTCCTAATAGATGTCTTCAATCCCCTGATCAATCTCATCGCTTTCTGCTCCTCGGTCCGCACAAGGTATTCACAACACCTGGCTAATTCTGTGAACTTAGCTGAGTACTGTGCTACTGACATCATGCCTTGCTCCAAGCTAAGGAACTCGATCTCTTTCCGGTTTTGATTCACTAGAGAGATAAAATGATCCTTGAATTTCCTCACGAACCACTCCCAAGGATATGGTACAAGAGTCGCATCCCAACTGGTCTTCAGTGCTTTCCACCAATGTCCCGCAGCCCCCACGAGCTTATAAGCTGAAAACAGAACCCTATCCTCATCAGTGCAACCAAAGATCTCGTAGATTTTCTCCATTGATTCTATCCATAGCTCGGCCTTCTTCACATCAGGCTCACCGTCGTACTCACTTGGTTTCAACTTCAAGAACTGCTCCAACCCATATCGCGGAGGTGCTACATGTTCCTCTCTCGGCCCTTGGTCATGAATTGCTTTCACGGCCGCTTCGAACCTGTCCTGAAACATTACACGGTTTTCTTCCCGTAGACCATTCTGATTCTGAGTCCCACTGATGCCTTCACCAGCTCTTCTTCTAGCCATCACAAACAAATACCTGCATAAAATACTCATCGTTACTCACTCTGAACCCATCTACCCTCCTAGGTCATTCTAGTCCACCTATACTTATACATAGAGCTAAACCATAGCTCTGATACCAACTGTCGCGACCCCGGACCCCGCGGGCCCGAGACCGCGATCTGGACGTCGACTCTAAAACCAAAACTGTGAAATACTGAAGTTAAAAATTTCATTTGATACCAAAAGGTGATGATCCAAAGTTTTACAAAACCAAGTTTGATAAAAACCGATTACAACTATCATAAACTTCCACAAGTTTATGCCCAACAAAATACAAATATACAATTCTTAATGACGTCATTGATTGGTAAAACTATCCCCAAAAGGTTATACATTTAAATAATGCAAACCGATCAAACAACCTGCCCAAAATCTCAATCCTCTCGACGTCCTCCTCGATCCGCGAATCCTAATCCTTTTCCTCCTGGGGGGTTAAGGAAAACAATTTGAAACAAGAAACGGGGTGAGAATAAATCTCAGTAAGTTACTAATGCAACTACATGACATGCTAATATGCAATGACCAATAGCAATTAACATAAGACAAATAGCAGCGGAATAATAAGTGACATGCTGTCAACAGTAATATCCAATAATAAATCATATAAATAAACATATAACAACAAATGAGAGGCTCCCTATCGCCAACCGTCCCATACCGGTTGGAAATAACGACCAGCTCAACATGCAACACATAAAGCTGAAATAAACACTCATAAGTGGATACATAGCCAGGGTTTCACCCAACTGAAAGAACCAAATAAAGGTCGCTGCGCAGCTTCAATAATCCACAAATCGTCATCTTCATAATATCATGAAAGCCGAAGAGAAAACCCCGGTACCGGAACCAATAACCAAATGAAGTGTCACAAGGGACGGGAGACATGCCACAAAGTCATGCTCCAAGTAAAGCTAAAATGCACACAAAGGAGCTAGCTCTTCTCACATCCAAGGCCAATCTGGAGGAGGGTAATAATGGGGCAAAACAATGGTCAACATCACAATGGACTTGGGTGTGCCATCATAATGTTTCGCATCGCCCAAACACACACAAAATACCAGCTGGACTTTCAAGTAAAGGCTAAGTAATAAAATACTAGCACAATAAACAACCATTGATTCCAAAGTAGGGAATCATACCAATTAATCACCATAAAAGATGAAACGATTACTCAAGAAGAGTTCAACAACAATAGCACAAGGAGTTTCTCATAAAAGAGTCCAACAACATTGACCAATAAAACATAATGATTCCAAGATAAGGCACGTACCAAATACATCCTAAACATGATACCCACAAGTTAATCATAAAGAGCACAACCCAAACGGTCGCTCACCAATGGCACAATGACTATTACCAAAATGTCCATAAACATTTACTCAAAAGATATACTAGGACTATGAACTCAACCATCTCATCACACCTGGAATTCCAAAGTAGGAAATCAGAATGGATATACCTTAAGGTTAATCAAACCGTAAGTACCCAATCGCCAATTCACGCTTTACCTCCGTCCATAACGAACCAATTCTAAACACCCCAAACGAATCCAAAAGGTTACCCTTATTAGGACAT
Organism: Campanula takesimana; assembly: GCA_026119855.1. NCBI lineage: Eukaryota > Viridiplantae > Streptophyta > Magnoliopsida > Asterales > Campanulaceae > Campanula > Campanula takesimana. The sequence goes on along the minus strand of JAOWBW010000263.1, from coordinate 722,165 downwards.
GATCACGACCGGACTAAACCCTACATTTTAGTGTTCAATAACAACCCTCTAGGTACTATAGGATATCGCCTAAAACCTAGACCAAGTCTTACTCGAAAATCAATTCGACTGGAACAATCACGAACACATCATAAGATGCCCAAACATATACCAAATGATCATGTCACGACCCGAAATCTAGGCTCTATTTTATTAGTAATTAAATGATTTTTATTTAATTATTTGCTTATATATTTATTTAAATTATTATTTATTTAAATAATTATGAGTGCATTTTAGGTATCATAATATTTATGCTTAGCATTTTAATTGAGTCATTTGGGTTAGTGTGGTATTGTTGGGTCTTAATTGTTAGTAGGGAGTGTAGTATTTTGTGTGTAGTGTGAGAGAGGGGGCCTAAGTGTAAAAATTTTGAATTATTTTCCCCTACTCCCCTCTCCTCCCTCACCTTCTCCCTCACTCTCACCTCCCATTCCCAGCTCTTTTCTCTCTCTCTCCAAGCTTTTGGTAAGTTTTCTTCCTCTCACTTCTCTCTTCATTTTCTCCATCTTCCCATCATCATCTCTCATTTCTTAAAACGTGAACCTTGTTTAGATCGTCGATAGGATCGCGTAGAACCAAAAAGAATCAAATTCCGTCAACTTTGAGAATTTGCAAGTAAGTTACTTTTCCCCCATTTTGATGCTAAAATGTTCATATCATGTTTAGATAATGTTTGATGTGTTATATTTGAAGTTTAATTGAGTTTTGAATTTATTTTGAATTTATTTGAGTTCTTGGGAAGAAATGGTGAAATCTTGAATGTGGGAATTTGATCTTGGTCTTGATTGATTAAAGGGTGTTACTTAGGTCCCCTTTTTGGTTAAATGATGTTTGGATACCTTAGGAATCATGTTGGGAGTGTTGATTTTGGGTATTATGAAAATGGTGTGGAATTGGTAAGGAAATTTGAAGAACCCAGCTGGGAATTCTTCCCAGCCCGTAGACCAGGCGCCCGCCTGACCCTGCCCAGGCGCCCGTAGCAAGACTTCAAGCTATCAGATTATTTCTAGCTTACGCCGCTCACAAGAACATCAAGTTATATCAAATGGATGTGAAGAGCGCGTTTCTAATGGTGAACTCCAAGAACAAGTCTATGTAGCACAACCACCTGGGTTTGAAGATTCTCAATTTCTAAATCATGTCTACAAACTCCAGAAAGCTTTGTATGGACTCAAACAAGCACCAAGAGCATGGTACGATACACTATCCAAGTTTCTCATCGAAAAAGGCTTCACTCGCAGTAAAATCGATACAACTCTTTTCATTGCCAAACATAATGGTCATAAATTACTTGTTCAAATTTATGTTGATGATATTATATTTGGTTCTACTAATGAATTGTTGTGCAAGCGTTTTGAGAAACTAATGAAGAGCAATTTTGAAATGAGCATGATGGGAGAACTCACATTCTTCCTCGGACTTCAAATCAAGCAAATGAGTGGAGGCATTTTTATCAATCAAGCCAAATACACAAAGGATTTAATCAAGAAGTTTGGACTTGAAAATGCTAAATCATACGATACTCCAATGGCCACCGGCAACAAACTCGACAAAGATTTAAAAGGTAAACGTGTTGATCAAACGCTCTATCGAGGTATGATTGGCTCACTCCTTTATCTTACTGCTAGTAGGCCTGATATTATGTTTAGTGTTTGTGTTTATGCTCGTTATCAATCTGACCCTAGAGAAGCACACTTAATTGCTGTGAAATGTATTATAAGATATCTCTGGGGCACTGTTAACCTTGGACTTTGGTACACCAAAGATTCGAACTTTACACTTGTAGGTTATTCAGATGCGGATTATGCAGCGTGCACAATTGATAGGAAAAGCACTAGTGGCACTTGTCATTTCCTCGGATATCGACTTGTGTCATGGGTAAGTAAGAAACAAGCTTCTGTATCTGTCTCAACAACCGAAGCTGAATATATCGCTGCGGGAAGTTGTTGCTGTCAAATACTATGGATGAAGCAGCAATTGGTGGACTATGATATCATCGAAGAAAATTGTCCCATCTACTGCGACAATACATCAACAATTGTGGTTTCTGAAAATCCTGTCATGCACTCAAAGACCAAGCACATCGACATCAAATATCACTTCCTCAAAGACCACGTGGAGAAAGGCAATATTCATTTGGAACACATGGGAACCGACTATCAAATCGCCGACATTTTAACAAAAGCACTTGACGCAAAACGGTTCACGTTTTTGAGAGGTGAAATGAGTATGCTTGAACTCAACTAAATTCAATATAGTTTTGTCAATACTAATGATTTTGTGATTTGTTAAGTTTTGAGTATACTAGGTTCAAATGTTAAATCATTTCAAAGTTTCAAGGAAACTTCATGCGCCATAAGATTCACTGTGCGCGCCTCACTATCATGCGCGCCTAGCATCTTATGCGCGCCTAGCATCTAATGCGAGCCAAATTCTTATGCGCGCTCAAACATCTCTGCGCGCCTATTACGTAATGCTATCTATATCTTTCTGCGCGCCTTGATGAGTAATGCGCCCCTTCATGCGCGCATTTACTTCTGCGGCTCAATCAATGCTACCATACTTATTATTTCAGTAATTGAAGGTATTAAATTTTCACAAGTACCAGGTACGTAAATTCCCATCATTTATTATAGGAATTTTTGTCTTTTGACATTCCATTAATTGTTCAAGGGTACTTGTGCAATTAATTTTTCCCTCGTTTTGCGTTTTTCAAAATTTTATTTTCTGGGGATATATTTCTTGCACCCCAAACTTACACCAAAATAAATATTTTTGGGGTTTGTGCAAAAATTAGTCAAAATTGCTCATACACTTAAAGGGAAAGTGGAGCAGTTTTTCAAAAACCCAAGATGTCACATCAATCGTACTTTGTGTGATTCTGCATTTAATGTTCTTCAATCACAAAAAACCCTCATAAATGCGCCGTACCTTCCTGTCATGATAAGCCGAAATCATAAAACCCCTCATAAATGCACATCCTTTCAACTTCCCATCTTTTTAAATTTTTGACCCTATTATTTCCATATCAGCGCAAAAATTTTAAACCTAACCTATATATATTCATCATCACCTACACTCTCTCCTACCATCTCTCTTTCTCTCTCACTCCCAGTCTCTCACCGCCTCTTCTCTATCTCTCTCAGCCTCTCTCTTTCTCTTTCTCTTTCTCTTTCTCTTTCTCTTTCTCTTTCTCTTTCTCTTTCTCTTTCTCTATATATATTTCTCTTTTCTTCTTCTAAATTTCATTAATGGGTCCTAAGAAAGCTTCGAAATCTACACAAGACGAAATGGTATGGATTCTTAAACTCTTTAAATTTCTGAATTTTTTTTTTCTTCATTCTCTGTGTTCTTCGACTTTTTCAAAACCCGAATGCCCATTTTTCTTGTTTAATCTTGCTTCGGTGATCCGTTTTCAAAATCGTTTGTTAGGTTATGTTCGTTTCATGATTTCGAGTCTTTATAGCTAAACTTTTCAACGATCAAGTCTTTATATTTCGCAAATCTGAAGATTTTCCATTTTCGACTTTTCGGTTTTTCGGTTCTTTGAATCCATTTACTGGATTCGTTGTTGATTTTTACTTGTTCTGTTTTACATTTTTGTTATCCTTGTCTTCGTGCGGTCATTTTGATATATTGTATGCTTGATTTGGTGAAGTTTCACGAATTATGTGTTCTTGGTGTTCTTGGTATTCTTTGAGCACTCAAGGCATGTTCTTCGTGTTCTTCGTTATTTTTGCTTAACTTGGGTTTCATAATTTTCAAAACTTGTTTTTCAAAATTTTCATGTTTTGATTCTGAAAACTTGCATATGTATGTTTGCATGTGTTTGTGAGTTTTTATACTGAGTTTAAATTTCTACATAGTAATGCGCCTATATATGAATTCATGCGCCTAGTATGATTATGCGCACATTGATATTATGCGCCTCAAAGAGATTCTTGCGCTTACTTGTGTTTGCGCCTCAATCCTTTATGCGCCTAATATCATTTTGCGCCTACACTTACTATGCGCCCCAAATTCATACTTAGTCAATTTTTATGTTCAAATTTTTCTTAGTATATTTCATAGAACCATAAATATGCGCCTTGTATTTCTATGCGCCTCATAATTTCATGCGCCTACTATAATCATGCGCCTTGACTCACTGTGCTCTCTTATGCGCCTATGACTCTCTGCGCCTAATTATTTTATGCGCCTAAAATTTTGTATGCGCCTAGTCCTCACTTTGCTTATTTATGATTCTATGTGCTTGATTCACACTAATTCCTTTCAATGTTTATCTTTTTCAGGATCTCAATAATTTCAGACCTGGTGAAACCTTTGATTTAAATGAGCTAGCTGCTGATCCCATGGGTGTAGATATTATGGAATATATCAGACTTGTTGGACTCCTTCCCTTATTCACTCTGGAGCAACCTTTCTACTCACCGCTCCTAGTTGATGAATTCTTCTCCACAGCTAAATTTGTGGAAATTCCAACTGATGTAGAAGGGATGGTGCGCTATCGAATACGCGCAGTGGTTCAAGATGCTGAAATCACTATGTCTGCTGGCACTATCAAAAAGATTGTCAACTTCAACACAACTGGCCCCTTGAGTGTTGCTGGCAAAATCAGTTCTTATTCAGACGCTGCTCAAAATATTATGGCACGCTCTCTTCTCAAGATCCCTACTCTTCAAAACAATATCAAAACTGTGGAAATTAGAGATGGTGGTGATTTACTGGCGCATATTGCGCATCTGGTTGGCACTTCCATTATCTTCAAAACTGGAAATGTCAACAGATTTACTATGGAGCAGTGGGAATATACAGCTGCTATTATGGCAAAGACCATCCTCAACTGGCCTCATATCTTATTCACAAATCTTCAGGACCAGATTGACAAGTACAATAAAAACAAGGCTGAGGGAAAGACGAAGTTCAAGACTCACTGCCGTATTCTAACCAATATCTTTCTCTCCTATCCTGCTCTTGCAAATTTCGTTGCTCAAAACCCAGCCTACCAAACCACTGATGCCCCTATTTTTGGTAAGGACAGTTTAGTGATGAAAAGGCGCAGAAAGTGCATGGCCAAGCGCGCACCAAGGGTGAAAGGCGCTCAGTTGGTTGATGAAGCCACTGATTCTGATGAAGAAGCAGCTGGCGCAGATGTTGAAGAAGAACCTACAGTAGCGCCACGCGCAGAATCTAGACCTGCTCCTGGCGCAGTTAAAGGCAAAGGTAAAGGGATTGCTGAAGAACCAAGCAGACCTGCTAAGCGACCCAGAACTGACACTGAAGAAGAAAAAGAGCTGAAACGCGCTAAAGAAGCCAGTAGACTGGAAGCGCAGAAGAAAAGAGATGAAGAATACAGATTGAAACAGGCTGGTGATTTATCTAAATCTGAAAGGCGCAAAGGCGCAGGGTCTAGCGCTGATGCACGCGCGCCTGCTCCTGATGCGCCTCCAACTGTTCATGCGCCTCCACCAACACCATCTTCTGATCGTCAACAACTCAAAGATAAAATATCTGCAGATTTATTTGGTGAAGATAATGAGGATCAACCTCAGGGGGAGCCAGAACCTTTAAGGCGCAAACCATCTTCAGTGCGCCCAAAGGCTCCTGCGCCTCAACCTGAAGAAATTTCTTCAAGTGCAGAGTATCTTCCATCTCCTCCCCGCGCTCCTACTCCTCCGATGCGCCCCTCTACTCCTGCGCCTCCTCCTCCCACTCCTGATATGAGTGTGGTTATTTCTCTTCTCCAGCAACTCCAGCAAGGCCAATCTCAAATGAACTCACAATTAGAGCTTCATACTTTAATGCTTACTCAGCAGGCTGATGATATTGCTGCCATTAAGGGGGAGATGAAGCGCATAGATGCCAACATCAAGGGCAAACATTTCCTGACCCCTCAACAGTGGAATGATGCTATTGATCAGATGAACGATTTATTCAAAGGTACTCTTGCTTCCCTTCATGAGCGAATTAGCGCTGGCATCCAACTCACCGATGGCCAAGATTTTATTGACGCTATAAAGGAATTAGAGTTGAACATAGCGGGTGATATAAGGAAACTGTTTGAAATGGTGGCTGGAGATAGCCATAAGTTATTGAGCGTTGTTGATAAGCTCAAAGAAGTTAAGGATGGGCTACAAATCCTGGGACTATCTGTCTATGGCGCAGAACCAAATGATGAACCAAGCGCTGCTCCAATTGCGCCTGATTCACTTGCGCCTGGATCTCATGCGCCCTCTTCCAGCTCTGCTCCTGCTCCTAGCGCGCATGTTGACATTAATTCCCTGCTTTCAAAGATTGAAGTTTTGAAGGAATTAGTTGTCACTCACTTCAATGCCGCGCATTCCAGTGCAGACAGGCGCTCAGATAGGATTTCCTCTGACATTGTTTCAGCGCAGGCTGCCATTGAAGCAAACTTTCAGAACATTGCAGAAAATGTCACTCAACAGCAAGCCATTACTCAATGCACCATTGATGAATATCAAAACATCAATGTTGGTCATTTGCGCTACATCAGAAACGGTGTCGCGGACACTCATGGTTTAGTGAACCGTAGTCATCAGCTTGCAAAGCAAATTCAGCGCTCCGTTTCAGAGATCGTTGAAGGATTGAAGGACGATGACGCGCCTCCCAACCCTTAGTTTCTTTTTTGATTGTAAGTTATTAGAATCTTTTGATAGAAACTACTTTTTGTGTTAGTGATTTAGTGCTTACATGTTTTAGCACATCTTTTGTTTTTGTTCTATTCAAAACTTGTAATCTGTAACTCCTATACCCCAAGTTTTAATGAGAACAATGCATCACTTATTATCAAACCTTGTTCATTCAAACTCCTTGTTTGTAGAACAATGAATATTGTTTAAATTCATATGCATCATATTTGAATGTTTCATACTTTCATGCCTTGAGTTTAAACTTGGTTTAAACACATTTCAAAACTAAAATTCATATATCATTTTGAATGTGTTGAACTATTATTGCTATCTTTCCATATGTAATGCTTTATCCTTATTGGAATAGATTAGAAATCTATATCTTGGACTAGTGTGTGCATTAACTTGAGACATGATTTATCAAAGTTATTTATTTGAACATGTTTTTATCAAGTATAATATTTGTCCTTGATATAGTAGGTAATGGCATCAATCAAATAGGGGGAGATTGTTGGGTATGCACACATATATCTCAGTTTTAATGTAATAGGATTTATTAGATTTGATTGATCCATCACCTAAGTTTTATTTCATGGACTTTAGACCCACATGTAAGAAGTATTTATACTTCATTTTTTACGTTGTCCATTGTTATAGAATAGGCTTAGAAATAGGGAAAGAAGATCAAGATTCAAGAAAATCACATCTTGAGTTGAGCCATGCGCCTATGCGCCTATGCGCCTATGCGCCATGCGCCTTCTAGCGTGCGCTTATAAGCAGTCTTCTAAGAAATGCTATGCGCCTCATTTTGATCATACTCGCCATGCGCCTCATATGCCTTAGCGCGCGCATTCTCTATGCGCCTCTTGGCTCAACGCGCCTCAAAGTGTTTATTCAACACTCAGTGATTTATTGAAGATTCAAAGACTTGAAGAGAATTCAAATTACGCCAATGATCCAACGGTGGTTAAAAGATGCATATACGCCTAATCTGTTGACACGTGTCCACAACGGTCACATTTATGTTGAGTGTCAAAATGGCCATAATATATGCATGCTCCAATCAACGAGCGACAGCACATCTTATCCACAAGGATCTCCAACGGCTAGTTTTTTTAAGTTCACTATAAATACCCCATAACTTCAACATTTTGAAGTTGCTGAGTTTTGCTAAGAATTTCAAGAATTCCTCTCTCAAAGCATTTGTTAAAGATTTGAAGATTGCCTTTGTTTTTCCAGAATTCCTCAAGAACATCTTCATACCTTCATCCTTAGCCCAGATCTTCAAGCTATAACACTTTAGTTTCATTGTGCTCTAAATCATAAAGATCTAAAGAGCCTTGATACTAAAATCACACACGCACCTCTTTAAGTTTGATCACTTAGATCCTTCTTTTAGAGATACACCGGTTATTGTTTTGGATTTGTTCATTCATAGAATATTAGATCTTGAGTTAGTGTAGAAGCTCAAAAGTTGTAATTTGTAACACTCTCTCATAATATAAGATCTCCATTAGAAATCCAAGACTAACCATCTTGGTAGAGGACGTAGATCTTTCATTGATCGAACCTCTCCAAATAGCTTGTGTTATTATCTTGTCATTTACTTTCAAGTTATTATCTTCACTCACTATTTGCTTGTTTACTCATTGTAGATTGATTGAACTGAATTGTGTTGTGTTGTTAACTCATTTGCCTTAGTTCCTTATTTCACCCACTTTGAGCCAAAATACTTAGAGTGTGTGTGCGCCCCCTTTATCATACTTTGTGCCTATTTACATTACTAAATTCCGCTGTGCATTTCACTCACTCACTTAGGCGCATATCATAACGCTTACTTGATAAAGTGCACATTTGCAATTGAGTTTATCAAGGGTACAAAAAGAATTTTTAAACAGCTATTCACCCCCCCCCCTCTAGCTATTTTTCATACCCTTGTTGCCCTTTGGGACCAACACCAAATGTGGCTTAAGGAGAGAATGTTCATCAAATGTAACATGTACAGATTCAACTATCACTAATGTAAATCTATTAAGAACGCGAAAAACTTTAGAATGTTTGGCATACCCAACAAAAATACCTTCGTCGGCTTTGGCATCGAATTTACCTCTATGTTTGTTTCCGTTGTAGAGGATATAACATTTGCAACCAAAGATCTTGAAGAATGCAATGTTGGGAGTTCTACCACGCCATAGTTCATACGGAGTCTTGTTGTGAAGTTTGTTGATGAGGGAACGATTTTGAGTAAAACATGCTGTGTTGATAGCTTCTTCCCAAAAGTACTTGGGCAATTTAGCTTCAGCTATCATCGTCTTTCCCGCTTCAATCAACGTCCTATTCTTTCTTTCCACAACACCATTTTGTTGAGGAACACCAGCGGTTGAGAAGTTGTGATCTATCCCATGATCGTCGCAATATCGAGCAACACCGTTATTTTTGAATTCTGTTCCATTATCGGATCGAACACTAACGATGTCATCTTCTTTTTGGGTTTGGAGCAGTCGAAATAAGGTGGTCAAAATGTCGTAACAATCCTCTTTTGAGATCATCATTTCCACCCATGTATATCTTGAATAATCATCCACCACAACTAAAGTATACTTGTTTCTTCTAATATTTGCGGGGGTGACTGGTCCAAATAGATCAATGTGGAGCAATTGCAAACATCTAGTAGTTGAAGGATTTGAATTGCTGGAGAAAGATTTCTTTGGTTGTTTGCCAAGTTGACATGCGGCGCACTTTTTGTCATGATGATCAGCAACCTTGGGAAGTCCTTTAACAAGATTATTCCTGCTGAGTTTAGATAGATACTTGAAGTTCAAGTGACTTAAGCGCTTGTGCCACAGCCAACTATTTTCGCTCACACTTTTAGCTACAAAACAAAGATTTGTACTAGAGTTCATATTATGGAAATCAATAATATAAATATTTGTCTTACGATATCCTGTGAGTAATGTAGCTCCAGTTTTTCCATTCTTGATAAGACATTGAGTTGAGGTGAAATGGCATTCTAATCCTTTGTCGCAGAATTGAGATATGAATAATAAATTGTGCTTGAGCCCTTCGACGAGAGAGATTCTTTCAATGCACACTTTGTCTTTCTTGAGCTTTCCATATGCAACAACTTGACCTTTGTTATTATCACCAAATATTACTGAGGGACCTCTTTCTTCATGGACATCTTCTAATAAGGATTCATCTCCAGTCATATGTCTTGAACACCCACTATCGAGAATCCATTCATAATTTCTTGCTTTTGAAGATCCAGCCATAAAACAAAGAACCTGAAATATAGACATTTAAGCAGGTCCCCTTTATTCCTTTTGGGTCCTAGAGTTAGCAAATTTTGATGACCCACTCTTTCTTGACCTTGGGATTTTTAAGTCCTTTGGCATTGGGAGTGAATCGCAAAAGGCATTCCACGGCCTTGTGTCCAAAACAATCACAAATGGAACAATGTTGAAAGCCACCAATTACATGAGTTTTTACAAACTCTTTACTTTTCTTTGGGATGGAATTCTTCTTTGGGTCATATGGACTAGCCTTAACAAAATCCTTCTTTTGAAATTTTGGAGCGCTTGATCTAGGAGGGCGCATAGGGCTAGGAGGCGCACGGCGATGAGGCGCGTGGCTCCTAGGTGCATAATGAGCACTCGGAGAAGGAGCGCGCTTTGTTTCAAGAGGGATTTTGCTAGAGGATGATTCATCTGTAGCTATATTTTTCCCATTAGCTTTCCCAAATTGCTTCGTTGGGTAGACATAATGGAATGTTTTTCTCTTGACTTTTTCCTGTCCTTTTCCCATTGAATTAGAATGTTTTTCCTTAGGAATTTCAAAAGTTTGCTGTTTTGTAAATTCACTATCTCTTTCAGCACAGACATCACACTTAAAGTTGTCACTAGTTGATGAGAATCCCAAGCCACTTTTATCACCACTGGCTTTTTGGGACTCAAAAATATTGTCCATAGTGACACGAGAATTGGACCACTCATTTGTAATCTTTTTGAGATCAGTAATTTGAGCGACCAATTCATCGTTTTGAACTTTAAAAAGTGAGTTATGTTCTGTTAGAAAAGTGTTTTTAACAGTAAGAGAAGTCATGCTCTTTATCTGCTCCTTAAGGAGGGTGAGTTCAGATTTTAGAACAGTTTTCTCGGTCTTAAGTAAGCTGGGAAATTTCATCACATGATAGTGCTAAAGCTTCCTTCATATCAAATCTACTGATTACCTTTTCAGCCTTTTTGAATAACTTTTCTTGTTCAGCAACAATTTCATCATCGTTGATTTTAGGAATTGGTGCAGCTGGTTCAACTTGAGGTCTGATGTAAGTTCCCTTTCTTAGCTTGTTTTGTGCACTTAGATCACATCGGGCAAACAATAATCCACCATCACTTTGAGCCGGAGTAAGACATCCTTGTTCAATTATCTCACTGATGGTTGGTCCTTTCTTCGCCTCAGAGTGACTAGACGATTTCTTGATTGGTTTGTTTAAGTTTTTAATATCGGGAACATCCTTTGAAAAGTCATCGGAGTCATAGTCATTAATTTAAACATCATCTTCATCTTTTGAAACTAAACAAACGAGTCCATCATCGGAGTCTTCATCGCTCTCATCGGAGTCTGTTTCAATCCACGTGTTGTGCTCATTTGCTGGTGATTCTTCTTCAGCAACCATTCCCTTATGACGAGTGAACTTGGGAGTGAATTTAGGAGTATGGCTGCTCTTCTTTTGCATATACTCGAACTTGGGAATTGGGCAGCTCGATGCAAAGTGACCGGGTTTCCTGCAATTAAAACAAACAAGGTCTTCTTTTCTTTTAGAATCATTGCTCCTTATGAACTTTGAAGAAGCTTTGCTGGTAGATCCTTGATATTTGCTGGTTGAGCCGGGCTTGGTGAATTTTCTGAACTTCTGGAATCTCTTCACAAATAAAGCGAAGTCTTCATCGTCCATGTCCAATAGCTCAGAAGTAGAAATTTTGGGATCGGAACTTTTCTCTTTCTGATTAGGCGCAGGCGCAGGAGGTTGGGCTTTCTCTCTATGCGCCACCATTGCAACAGATTTTGATTTTCCTTCAGTTTCACTAATTCGCTGAAGTTTGAGCTCATAAACTTTGAGATTAGCATAAAGGTTCCTTAAAGTCCAATCATCCAAAGTTCCAGCGTCTTCAAGAGCGCTAGATTTATGTAGGTATATTGATCCAAAAGCTTGGAGAAAATTGACATTCAAATCTTTGTTCGAAAACTTCATGCCAAGTGAAATACATAGATTGATAATTTCACAAAAGCGTTCATAAGTTTGTCATAAGGTTTCTCTGGGGAGTTGAGAGAAATTGTTGAATCTCTTTTGTACTTCGTATCTCTTGTTCTCCTTGCAGACAGTATCTCCTTCTATATGCTCTTCAATGGCATCCCATAGCTCATTAGCAGTATCACAATGCATGACTTGTTGTTTCATAGCCATGCTTAGAGTGCTTAGGAGAATGTTTCTAGCTTTCCCATCATTTGCAACTCTTCTTGTTTCTTCCTCAGTCCATTCTTCTTTCGGTTTCAGAACTGTAGGTTGAGCAGCGTTGGTGCGTGGATTTGGATTCGCTTTAACCGGAATGTAAGGTCCATAAACTACGGTGTCATGGAGCCTTTCGTCGATTAAGTTGAGATGGGTCAATATGCTGAATTTCCACACGTCAAAATGATCTTCATCAAAGACCGGAACGTGAGTGTAGTTTGCAGTTGCCATAGGTTTTGAGTTTTCCATTTAGAATCGTCACCCAAGCTGTTAAGCTTAAAAAACAAAAGTGTTTTATAAAAGTGTTTGCTCTGATACCACTTGTTGGTCCCAAAAGGCAACAAGGGTATGAAAAATAGCTAGAGGGGGGGTGAATAGCTATTTTAAAATTCTTTTTGTACCCTTGAAAAACTCAATTGCAAATGCGCACTTTATCAAGTAAGTGTTATGATATGCGCCTAAATGAGTGAGTGAAATGCACAGTGGAATTTAGTAAGTAAATAGGCGCAAAGTATGATAAAGGGGCGCACACACACTCTAAGTATTTGGCTCAAAGTGAGTGAAATAAGGAACTAAGGCAAATGATATAACAAACATAACACAGTTCAATCAATCAATCTACAATGAATTAAACAAGCAAATAGTTAGATATGATATGAACTTGAAAGGAAATAGCAATAAGTAAGTACGCGCTATTTGGAGAGGTTCGATCGGTAAAATGATCTACGTCCTCTACCAAGATGGTTAGTCTTGGATTTTCTAAAGGAGATCTTATTTATAAAAGAGTGTTACAAATTACAATCGTTTGAGCTTATACACTAACTCAAGATCTATTTCTATGAAAGAACAAATCTAAAACAATAACCGATGTATCTCTTAAAGAAAGATCTAAGTGATCAAACTTAAAGAGGTGCGTGTGTGATTTTAGGTTCAAGGCTCTTTAGATATTTGAGATTGAGAGCACAAGAAAACTAAAGTGTTTTTGCTTGAGGATCTGGGCTAAGGATGAAGTTATGAAGATGTTCTTGAGAATTCTGGAAATAACAAAGGCAATCTTCAAATCTTCAACAAATGCTTGAGAGAGAAATTCTTGAAATGCTTAGCAACTTCAAATGTCTGAAGTTATGGGGTATTTATAGTAAACTCCCAAAAACTAGCCGTTGGAAATCTTTGTGGATAAGATAATAGGACAGATGTGTTGTTGCTCATTGAGTGGAGCATGCGTCCTTTATAGCCGTTTAGACACATAACATAAATGTGACCGTTTTGGGCACGTGTCATCAGATGAAGGCGCATACGTATCTTTTAACCACCGTTGGATCATTGGTGAGGTTTGAATCTCTTCAAGTCTTCATGTCTTCAATAAATCACTGAGTGTTGAATTAATACTTTAAGGCGTGTTGAGCCATTAGGGCGCGTAACACATGCACGCGCTGAGCCATCTGGGGCGCATGAGCTAATGCTAGGCGCATACTCATGCGCGCGCCTAAGGAGGCGCATGGCGCGCGGCTCAAAGTGAACATGTGATTTTTCTTGAATCTTGATCTTCTTGCCCTATTCCTAAGCCTATTATATTACAATGGACAACCTAAAAAATGAAGTATAAATACTTCTTATATGTGGGTCTAAAGTCCATGAAATAAAACTTAGGTGATGGATCAATCAAATCTAATCAATCCTATTACATTGAAACTGGGATATATGTGGGCATACCTAACAAATCTCCTTAGCAATTCAATTCCCCACCGAGTCAACTTTGGAATTGCAAAAGGCTCGACAAGATATGACACAATCAAAGGTTGTTGGGGGTTATTGGAAAAAGAGAGATTGTTCTTGCAATGTGAATTTTTGGGCTCATGTGAAAGAAGGCCCGTCCGAGAATGAGCTCGTGATTGATATGTCGTCAAAAAGGGGTGAGAGGTTGCAAGAATGGTCTTTAATGCACCAATTGGTTTGGATCACAAATGTCAACAATGTGTGACTCAGTTTTCGAGCTTCTTCAAGCATGTTCCCCCTAAAGTATGTCAAAAGGTTTCCCGAGAAATGGAGTAGCTCTTGCCATGTCCTCTTATGTTTGTTCCCTCGCACAAGGACAAGTCTCTTTCTTTGCTCGACAAATGATGACGCCCTAGGGGCTATGGGACTCAAGAACGATAGCTTCTTTTGCTCCATTTGACAATTGATAAGCTCTAGGGGCTACGCTCAAGAAAGATGTGTGAGACTATCTTCAAAGTCTCTCAAAAGGAATGTCGAAAAGCCTTCTTGTCATGTGTGCTCGTGCCTGTTCCCCCAATCAAGGATAGGCCTTTCTTGCTCTACTTACAATCGATGATGGCACTCTAGGGGCTAGACTCTAGTTTGAAAGGCTCCCTCAACAAAAATGCAATTCACTTCACCTCCCCCAAAGGTGGCCCTAGAAACTCATGTGCAACATTTGAAGCTTCCACTATCAATTTGGCACCAAAAGTCTTTTTAAGGGGCTTCGATAATCTTTTGGGCAATGATACTTGAACAATGCAATGTGGGGAGTGGTCCAAGCTTAAAGGGTCTCTTAGTACTTCACGTCAAATGTCTTTTGGTTTGAAAGGAGGGCTCCGATGTTATGAATGAATTTGATGATTCTTGTTATGTTGTGACTTACGACGAGATTATGAAGTAAGTCTTAGAGAAAAGGAAAAAGATTCAATATGCTAAACTCACTAAAACAGGGTTATAGCGGGTACCATACCCAATGTTTCTGCAATACAGCACCACCTTCTCTAAGATCAAAAGCACAAGCTGCATCCGCACGAGTTGCATCCGAAGATCTGTTATTAGTTCAACCCAAGAAGACTCAAGCAAACATACCCATTTGGGACCTTATTACGCCAAGACCTTATCATCCGTAACCTCGACGACACAACAATCTCTCCCAAGACATTTTTCGAAGACCTTGCTACACTTTTTGACTTGGACCTTCCGCCATTTGGATACCGACCACAATAAGTCCATTCATCTCCAAGAGAGAGTAAGAGGGTGATCACTATCAAGAGTTCTACCAAACGGTGCATCCGCTCTCAATATAATGCCAAGTCGATTCCAAGACGTTTTTGGGGCTTTACATCGAAAGGTCTTCACATTCCACCATCTTGAAGCTCGCAAACAACAAGTACATGACATTTGGGGCTTAGCAATCTCTCGAAGCTTGGTATCAATAATCTTCTCTTGGGGATTGCTCACGTCAACAACAAAAGGCAATTTATTTGAATGGGCTAAGAGCTGATTTATCTTGGGGCTATGCAGGTCACTCAAAGTTTGGCATCAAAGGCGTTCTAGGGGCTTTACAATCAACAACCCCTTGGTATCTTGGCATCGAAAGTCTTTTGAAGCCCCATAATCGACAAATCTCTTGGGGCTAGACATCAATCTTCGTTGGGCACAACAGCGACAAAAGAATTCAAGCGAGGCAATCCGGACTTTGACCGAACATGACTTGATCTTAGGTTGGCTTTACCAACAAACGATGGCTAAAATGGTTCACCCATGAACTAAAAAAAAATCTTTTTCTCGCAAGTGTATATATTCTTTTCCTTCTAATCTTTAAAAAAAAAAAAAAAAAACGACAAAAAGATTTTTTTTTTCTTGTCTCCTTACTTGCGTGAAAGTATTTGCTCTTAGCTTCTTCCCCAGCACTCTCCATCACCCTTGAACTACGCTGGTCTGATTCTCTTCAAAGGATACGTAGGCATCCTTTTAGCATGACCAACCCATCATCTAGAGTGATCATGCCTCCATCAAAAGTGAAAGCAACTCATCTTCATCAAAAGCGTCGACATCCTTCATCAAAGTCACGACACCAGAAATCCATCCCGAATCAAGCGTCCATGGTAAGGGAAGGTATGAACATCATTCATCAAAGCTTTCTTTCAAAGTCTCTCTCAAGCAATCTCTGCTCTTCAAATCACAATGCAGCACAAGCACAATTTCACACTTCACACATTTTCTCGCACAATTACGTATATCTGCAAAGCACACACATAACAGGTACCACCACAAAGTCAACAACAAACAGCAAATATGGCTCCGAACAGCATACAGCAAATTCGGCTCCGAACAGCATACAGCAAATACGGCTCCGAACAGCATACAGCAAATGCGGCTCCGAACAGCAATTTGGTCCATGGTGAACCACTGAAATCACCACCTCTTCATCAACAGAATTCGCTCAACCGACTCCCACTCAAGTTCCGATCCACTCAATGAACTCTAAATCCGCACAACGGATTCGCTAAACGGATTCAGCCAGTCCGCTCAACGGACTATAAAACGGGCACAACGGGTACGACACACTGGACTCCGCCTAGGTCCGCTCATCGGACTTTAAACGAGCAAACGACGGGTTCGCCAAACATATTCAGCTCAACTCAAGTCTGCCAACCAGACTATAAATCAGCAAACGGGATTCGCTAACCGGATTTCAGCTTCAGTCCGCTCAACAGACTCTAAATGGGCATAACGGTTCCGCTAAACGGCTCCAGCCTCAGTCTGCTAACCAGACTTTAAACCTTGGCCACGGTGGTCCGTCTCACATCACCGTACCTCTTCCGTCAGTAAAAGCCGCTCACACAGGGAGCGCACTCCTATCCTATGTAATTTCAAATTTCTACTTTTATCGAGTCTTTGCCTTTTCCTGGTGATGTCCTCGACGGATGTCTTTTCTTTCGTCGGCGCATTTTGCTTCGCAATCCACGCCGCCGAGGGGCTCTGTAGACACCCCGCCTTGGACCGCTCACCCCGATTGCACATTTGATTTTGTGTTTCTTCTTGTTTTAAGTATTTTTTTTTATTAGTTTCTGTTACTTCCATTAAGTTCCTGACCAACTCTGTTAAGTTCAGGGACTAAACTGAATAACAGTTCTAAAAGGCTGACTCTTATTCTTAGAAATAAGCGGTGGCATTTTCGTAAATACTGACAAACATCGTAAATGCCTAGTGTTAATATTACAAAAAACCAATGATTTTAAACTGGCGTTTATAAACATGAAACTAACACTTTTCTTAAGTGTCAGTGGTAGTGTTTAATAGTATCAGCCATTACACTGACACTTTTAATCATTGATACTGGCACTTATTAAAAGTGCCAGTGTATATGTGCTGACATTTTTTTACACTAATACTGCCATTTACGATCAGCGCTAAACAACTTCCCGTTAATTACAAAAATGCCACCGCACCATTTAAAAACACGTTGTACGTGAACCTTAGGAAAAAACACAGTTTTTCCCAGTTTCTCACTTATTTTAATGATGTTTGAGAAAATGATTATTTAAACAATTTTTCTTAGCGATCTCTCATTTTCTTTACTTTCTATGCACGTTGTGGTAAATTTGTGAATGTGAAAACTAATTCAATAAACGGAAAATTCATCTAAAGAACTCCATACTATCTCTTTTTAGTTACCGAAAAAAAATGGCTTTCCCCAGTGATGCTTTCGATGAATTCATTAATAACACTAGCGAAATCATTAACATTAACAACAAGAACACTTTTTTTAATCTTATTTTACCTCTTCAAAAAATTAAGTAATGTGAATAAGTCAGATTCGCTTTACGGTGATTTAGCCGATCACAAATTTGTCAAGAGAACATTTACTCGCCTAAAAGCAAACTTAAAAAGAGAATATTATTGAATGACATAAGTCTTTTTTCCTTTTCAAATTTGTTCTTATGGGTATAAATATCTCAATTCTTAACTAACCACTCGAGTAATAATCATGAGAAAGAAGATTTTTTTTGAAGCAAATACATAAACATTTAATAATAAAATATAGAAAGATGGCACTACAAAGTAGTCGGATGCTCATCAAAAGTTGAGGATTTCGATTGGGGCGTGCAATCATTGAATAACCGTCTGCCTTCATGAAAAAACCTAACTCTTCTACAAGTACAACGCCTATCTGTGAACCAAATCTCAACTGAACGCTCTGCCGAACAATGACTTGAGATGTCCACATGCTTCTCCAAGCATAACTGAACACGACCTAACAATGGCCTTCCAAAAATCCCCACACGAAAAATATTTGGCGTTGAAGACACGACAAGGTAATGCATTTGGGTCGGCAATAAATGCATAACCAAACATCCACAGCATTGCAACTAAGATAAATCCAAACATAAGATAAAGGATCTAACATGATGAAGAGAAGACAAACGCTTCCAATGAAGTGGAGAAAACAGGTAACCAAACAAGATAATCGACTTGATTGCACGAGAAAATAGATGGAGGGATGAGTGTTTTTGTTGGGATATTAACGGATAGTCAATACCTTTCTTATTTTGTATATATCCTTTCCTTATTGATAGGTGATAATTTAGGTATGATATTTGCTAGTTATTTGGTTATCTTAATTATAGGAAGTTGATTGACTCCTTCTCCAAGAAGGACTCTTTGTATATAAAGAATTGTACACGGTTTGTATCAACTAAGGAAATAGAATTATGGTTTTTTTCTCCTTCAATTTTTTTGGTTTCTAACTTGGTACCAGAGCCCTGTCGAATTCAGAGATCGATCAAACATAAATTCTTCATCATGAACGTTGAAGGAAGAGAGAAGAAATCTCCAGCACCTGCCTTTTTTGTTTCGCAGACAGTTGTGCGATCGACTGCTCAGACAACTGTGGGCACATATAGCTCACATGATAAAAGAAAGGATGTAAGCAATTATATTTGCTTTTACTGTAGAAATAAGGGACATAGGATGGCTTCATGCTTCAAGTTGGTGAGATATCCTGAATGGTGGGAAAAACCATGTTTGAAGAATATGAAGGAAAGAAGTGGAAGCAAAATCACTTCGGCGATCACTTCAAGGAAAACTACCAATCAAATTTTGGAGGGAGTGTATGTTGGCGGCAGGACATTTGATTAATCGTACTCCCTCAAAATTGTTGCATGGAAAACTCCTTATGAAATTATTTTTGGAAATCCTCCTTCTTACACACACATTGGGGTTTTTGGGTCTTTGTGCTATGTCCATTATTCCCGGAGAGATAATGATAAGTTTGCAAGTCAAAGTAGGCGATGTGTGTTTTGGGGGTATCCTCTTAGGAAGAAAGGGTGGTATATTTATGATCTTGATGAATACGTTGCTTGTTTCGAGAGATGTAGTGTTTGTGGAAAAGGAATTTTCTTTTGCTAATAACAAGACCAATTTGGAGGAAACATACACAGATTCAGATCTTTTTCTTTGCAATGATGTAGATGTTTGTGAAGATGATAGTGAACATATGACTGAGCAGTTGCCAATACAATATCCTGAACAACAGACTGAACAGCAGACTGATCAGTTTGCAGATACTGAACAATTATCTGAATTGTTACCTGACCAGTTGCTTGACTAGCTGACTGAACAAGTGCCAGAACATGTGCCTGAACAGCCTATAGAATTACTTGCAACAGAAAATTTGGGACGTGGACAACGAGTTAAGGTTCCTTCTACCAGATACCCTTCAGCTGAATACGACTTGGGAATATCTCAGGCTCACAGTACTCAAGTTCGCCCTCCGCCCCCGTCTCATTCATCTATTCAATCCAAATCTTCAGGTACTCGATATCCCTATCACACTTTGTCAATTGCACTAAATTTCTCCCGCACATCGTTATTTTTTTGCTGCTATTGACTCAGGTGTTGAGCCGAAACACTTTGGTGAGGCAGTTAAGCTTCTTAAATAGCGTGAAGCTATGTCTAAAGAGCTGGATGCTCTTGATCAAAATGGTACGTGGGAATTGGTGGATGCTCCTCTTGACAAGAAGGTAATTGGCAACAAATGGGTATATAAAATAAAGTACAATGCCGATGGGACAGTTGAACGTTGTAAGGAACGATTGGTGATCTTGGGAAATAGGCAAGTTGAAGGCATTGATTTCAAAGAGACATTTGCACCCACCATCAAAATGGTCACCGTACGAGTTTTTCTTAGCATTGCTGCAGTTAGAGGCTGGGAACTTCACCAAATGGATGTTCATAACGCCTTCCTACATGGTGATCTAAGCGAGGATGTCAATATGAAGGTACCCTTGGGACATCCTGACTCAACTTCCGTTAAGGTTTGCAAACTTAAAAAGTCATTATATGGCCCTCGGCAGGCTCCTCGTTGTTGGTTTGCAAAACTTTCTATGGCATTGAAGAAGTATTGATTTACTCAAGCATGTTCAAATTATTCTCTCTTCTCTCTCAAGATTTTCGCTACTGAAATTCATGTTCTTGTGTACGTTGATGACTTGGTTATTGGTGGTGATGATCCGGCTGCCATCAGTCGTTTCAAGGTTTATCTTAGTCGATGTTTTCACATGAAAGACCTTGGCCGCCTTAAGTATTTCTTGGGCCTTGAAGTTTCAAAGCACCCGGATGGTATATTTCTTTCTCAGCGTAAGTATGCGCTTGATATTCTTTTTTAGGCTGGTCTTCTTGGGGCTCGTCCAGCCACTACACCTATTGAACAAAATCATCGATTGGCCTTGACTGAGGATAATGATTTGCGTGACCCTGAGGCCTATAGGTGACTTGTAGGTCGGCTTATTTATCTTACCATTACATGACCCGAGCTCTTGTATAGTGTGCACACTCTTTCACAGTTTATGAAAAATCCGAAGGTGGCTCATTCGACTGCTGCTTTACGGGTTCTTCGTTATCTTAAAGGTCACCCTGGCCAAGGCATTCTTTGACGTGCAAATTTTGATCTTTATCTTCGGGCTTATTGTGACTCAGATTTGGAAAGTTGCCCACTTACTCGTCGGTCTCTTACTTCTTATTTTTTGTTCCTTGGTGGCTCTCCGATCTCATGGAAGACTAAGAAACAAACTGTTGGTGTGTATGCCCTAGGCATGTAATTTGGCACGTTGTTTGACAATGTTTGTTATCATGTTTTCATTATATATAAAGAGATGTTTTTTATTATTATTTGTTATTTCATGTTTTGTTATAATAACCTGTTGGTAGTGGTGCCCTAGGCACGTTTAATAAACGTTGTAATTGTTATCATTTATTTCATATCAATAAAGAGATGTTTTGATTATTATTGTTGTTCATGTTTACTTATAATAATCTCCGTCCCTAGTACTTGTTAAGCACTAGTATAAAGGCTAAATGATCATGAGATGATCATGTTAGATTTATGGGTACTTGTTTGGAACAAGGTACTGGACATGACCCGCTGTATGAGATTTATGTCATGGTCTATGTCGTACATATATCTCATATTAGTTATGTCATTTAAATCCTTAGACATGAAGTTATTATAGTCTTCCACTCGATGAACATTGTGTTTGATATATTCAAACGCTACCTTAACACGGTAGTTATAAAGGGTATGATTGGCATAATCGGATTCCCGTTGGGAAGAATAATAAGCTAAATGGATTTGTCCCTCCACGGAGAGATGTCAAGCTTGGGCCCCTCGAAGGAATGATGTTGATGAAATGTTCGGCCGGACTCAAATGGATTGATTGGATCAATAGCATTTGAATTATCAACATATTCGGAATCGAGAAAGTATTGAACAAAACAAGTTGACTGGTTGACCATGACTTGTGTTCAATGACATCGTGGACAAAGGGATTGTGACATATTCTAAGAGGAATGCGAACTTGTATCTAGTTATACTATTTGGGTAGGTATGACGGTTTGCTAGAACCTAATCATATCTTATGGAATCATGTTTGAGCCCATTGCCAACTTAGTATAATCCTAGAGGGTCACACACAATAGAACGAATCTTAAATAAAAGGACTATATTGGCATTTAAGGTCGGGGGACTTCCAAGGAATTTCTGGAAAGATCTGGGCCTCCTGGTCAACCAAGCGGGCGCTTGGGTTGCACCAGGCGGGCGCCTGTTCAAGCCAGAAAGGGATTGGAGTTTCTGCCCAAACAGGCGGGCGCCTGGGTGGTACCAGGCGGGCGCCTGGTGCTCCCGATTGGAAAATTCCTAATTCGATTAGGAATGGTTTTTGACACAAGTTACCTATTTGGAATAGGTCTTAATTTTGTATAAAAACCCCAATTCGGCCAGACCATATTGACAAGTGCTTTTGTGAGTCTCAAAGAGTTTGAGAGAGATTTTATTTTGTTCTAAGATATCTTTGATTGAGGAACAAAATAATTCACAAATAAATTCCATATAGTTCTTTATTATATTGTGAAAGTGTGTTTCATAATATTGGTCTAGCAACCAAGATCAAAGAAGCTCCTTTGATATTCGTTCGAAGTGTGGATACCGCTAGAGGGTGAAAATCATCATCTTCAAAGTTCGTGTTCAAGCTTGGTGATCGTGATCAAGTATTCAAGTAACTCCACCAAAGACCAAGAGAAAAACTTTGATAGCCATCAAGGGTTAGTTATTCCTTTATTCATCTTGTTATATTTGATTTAATCATATGAACGGATCCATGGTTTTGGGTTTCTTAAAATTTTAATTGCTATATTCCGCTGCGCATGTCTGATTCGAAACCCAACAGTGGTATCAGAGCCCCGTTCATGTTGATTAATTCAATACTTGGATCATGTTGTGTGTATATAAATTGTTTATGTGCCAAGCATGATATGAATATTGGATTATATGATGTTTATGTGTTTTGTGATTTTATGTGGTTTATTGTTTTTCAACTTTAATCGCACGATTCAATCGCAATAAAATTATGGTGGATTCTGAATTATTTCGATTATTGATTTTTGATTGGATCAAAGTTTTAATAATCGGGGAAAAATAATTTTGAGACAAAATTTTCGAACTTAAAAATTCCATACCATTCTGACCATACAGGCGCTCGCCCGCGCTGGACCAGGCGCGCGCGCGTTGCAGGCGCCCGCCCGTACTGGACCAGGCGCGCGCTCGCTAGGCCAGAATGTTCTGATTTTGTTCAAAATCTGATTCTGGAATTTTTCGATAAATCCAACAAAACCAGTAACAAGACCACTTCAGACTTGCTGATCTGGAATGGGTTTTGGGTAGTTGGTTTGTGTGTGGATTTTGGGGTTTGATTTTCCTATTTGTTTTAGTCTTGTGATTCCTAGATTGGTTCAAGTTTTGGATGGCTAATCTGCGTTCATCGAGATTGTGTTTCCCAAAATTGATCGCAATCAAAGTTTCAAAGATAAAACGAAGTTAGAATTATGAAGAGTTCATAATTGCTAAAATTGAGAAACAAAGTTCTTGATTCAATGATTGGAGATCCATGTGGAATTGTGAATGCAATTGGCCTACGTTCATCGAGACCATCTATTGCTTAGTTTCGACCACATGGACTACTTTCTTGGTTTCTTGAATTAGTGCGGGATTGTGGTTGCCTAATGGCTTAGTTCGACCGCACTTCTTGTTGTCTTGATTTGGAGATAATAACCAAAGTTGAAATAGTCTCATCCTCATAATTATAGAGAAACTAATGACACATAAATATTATGCTTAAATTAATGGGATTAATTTAGTGGCTAAACTTGATGTGTAACATGTTTATATTATGTGCTCATAAATGTGTTATATGCTATATGTGATGAACCTTCAAAGAAAGTTTTAAGTCTTTTATTGCCATGCCATGATTAAAACACTTGTTAGTACATAAGTGACTCTAATGTAGATTCGCCCTAGCGAGATGCATTAAATTTATTTATGTATGAGCAAGATAGATAATGTGGGCACGCCCTAGCGGGACACATTAACTATGCGTTTAAAATGGTTAGACTTAATTGGGCGTCAAAACAGTTTTGGGCCTAGGCAAAGATGAGGTTTAACATGCTTTTTGAAATTGGATTTCTAAATGAATCTCATAAAAGGAACTAAGAGTCATATGAGATATGATTGACAAGAGTTGTCTACCTAATTAATTTGATTTTGTGTAATCCGCCTTAGCGGACTTGAAATTAAATTAAAGTTGGATCTTAACCCATTTAAATTATATTATACATTGGATGTATATGAAGGTTATATAATTTAGTGAGAGTATTTTGTTTGAAAAATACATTATTTATCTCTTTAATGAAAATCGGTACTTATTAAATTTTGGAATTTTTTTTTGCATATTTGTAGATAATGACTAATAACACTCAATCAATGTCGTTGCGATCGATCCTTGAGAAGGATAAGCTCGAAGAGAATGGTACAAACTTTATGGATTGGATCCGAAGCATAAGAATTGTTCTTAGGCAAGAAGATAAGTTGTACATTCTCGATGGGCCTCTCCCTGCTGAACCACCGCCTACTGCCCCTAGGGTAGAAAGAGACAATTACAAGAAACATCGTAATGATTCTAGAGATGTAAGTTGTCTCATGTTTGCTGCTATGTGTT
The DNA here is from genome assembly GCA_026119855.1 of Campanula takesimana. NCBI lineage: Eukaryota > Viridiplantae > Streptophyta > Magnoliopsida > Asterales > Campanulaceae > Campanula > Campanula takesimana. Next base: position 697,653 of record JAOWBW010000263.1, on the reverse strand, counting down.
CAAAACTCCAACAAAGTTGGGAACATTTGGAAGCCTATGAGATAGGCGTGGAGTTGAGAACCATGTTTCAAGAGCAAGCTAGGCAAGAGAGGTACAAGACCATTGTTGCATTCACTACTAGTAAAATGAATGAAGGGCAACAAGTGAGTCCTCACTTTCTTAAAGTGAAAGGTTATGTAGAGCACCTTGAGAAACTTGGCTATCCAATCCCATTGGAGCTAGCCACGGATCTCATTCTTAATTCATTGCCTAAAAGTTATAATCAGTTTGTGATGAATTATAACATGCATGGAATGGATAAGAATCTCTCTGAGTTGCATGGGATGCTCAAAACTGCAGAGATGAAAATTGTGGAGAAAGGTTCTCCCGTGCTCTTGGTTCATGATGGGAAGAAGGCTAGTGCCAAAGGAAAGGGTAAGGCAAAAGTTGTCAAACCCAAGATAAGCAAGGCAAAGGTTGCCAAGGCTTCTGAGGCAAAACCTGATTCACAAAAGGATGCAATCTGTTTCCATTGTCAAGAAATTGGTCATTGGAAACGTAATTGCAAGGCTTTCTTGGAAGAGCAAAAGAAGAAGAAGAGCAGCAAGGCTGCGTCGACTTCAGGTATCTATATGATAGATATTCTCCTTTCTACCACTGATTCTTGGGTATTGGATACCGGATGTGGTTCTCACATTTGTCTAAATGTGCAGGGATTAAAGAATAGGAGACTGCTTAAAGAAGGTGAAGTAGATCTACGTGTGGGGAATGGAGCAAGAGTTGCTGCATTAGCCGTAGGGACTTATGAAGTCACTTTACCTTCCGGATTAATTCTTGTTTTGAACAATTGTTATTATGTTCCGGATTTAAGCAGAAATATTATTTCAATTTCTTGTTTGGATAATGAAGGTTTTAAGTTTCTTATTGAGAATAAGAAATTTTCTATTTATTTAAATGATGTGCTTTATGGTATTGCTAATTCATTTAATGGCCTTTATATCTTGGATGTCAATAATGAAAATAATGTCTATCATGTAAATAAGAAATCTAAACCTAATGATGTAAATCATACTTATTTGTGGCATTGCCGTCTTGGTCATATTAATGAGAAGCGTATCTCAAAACTCCATGGGGACGGACTTTTGGGTTCATGTGACTTAAAGTCATATGATACTTGTGAGTCGTGTCTTCTTGGAAAAATGACTAAGACACCTTTTACCAAGTTGGGTGAAAGGGCAAGCGACTTATTGGGGTTGATACATTCCGATGTATGCGGACCATTAAGTAGCAATGCTAGGGGATGATTTCAATACTTCATAACCTTCACTGATGATTATAGTAGATTTGGGTATGTTTACCTAATGAAACATAAAAGTGAAGCATTTGAGATATTTAGAATATTTCAAAATGAAGTAGAAAAACAACTTGGCAAAAGTATAAAGGCACTTAGATCAGATCGAGGTGGTGAATACTTAAGTCAAGAATTTGATGATCATCTAAAGAATTGTGGAATAGTTTCACAATTGACTCCGCCTGGAACACCACAATGGAATGGTGTGTCTGAGAGGAGAAATCGGACCTTGTTAGACATGGTTCGATCAATGATGAGTCAAGTTGATCTTCCAATATCCTTTTGGGGTTACACCCTAGAAACCGCTGCTTTCACACTAAATCAAGTTCCAACTAAATCGGTTCCAAAGACTCCATATGAGATGTGGAGTGGAAAGAAACCTAGTTTATCTTTCATGAGGATTTGGGGTTGCGAAGTTTATGTCAAGAGACTTATCTCTGACAAACTAGCACACAAATCTGATAAATGTATTTTCGTGGGATATCCTAAGGAAACTAAAGGATATTACTTTTACAACCGAGAGGACAACAAAGTGTTTGTTGCCCGAACTGGTGTCTTTCTAGAGAAAGAGTTTCTCTCCAAAGAAATCAGTGGGAGTAAAATAAATCTTGAAGAAATTCGAGACCCAGAAAATAACATTGAACCAATGGTGGAACAAGAACAAGAACCACAAGGAGTTGTGGAACCTGTTCAAAATACACAAGCATCTCGCAGATCTAGTAGGTTACGATCCGAGCCCGAGAGATATGGATTTCTCGTAACGGATAGTAATGAGGTAGAAATCATTGAGAATGATGAACCGTCAACCTACCAAGAGGCGATGTCTTCTCCTGATTCGGACAAGTGGCTTGGAGCCATGGAATCCGAATTGCAATCCATGCAAGACAATCAAGTTTGGAATTTGATTGATGCGCCCGAAGGTGTAAAAACCATAGGATGCAAATGGGTCTTCAAGAAGAAGACTGACATGGATGGGAAGGTGCATACTTACAAAGCTAGGCTTGTAGCGAAGGGTTATAGGCAAGTTCATGGTATAGACTATGATGAGACCTTTTCACCCGTAGCAATGATCAAGTCTATAAGAATTTTGCTTGCCATTGCTGCATATCATGACTATGAAATATGGCAGATGGACGTCAAAACCGCTTTCCTGAATGGAAAACTCCAAGAGGATGTGTATATGACACAACCAGAAGGTTTTGAAGAAGATTCTAAGGTATGCAAATTGCAAAGATCCATCTATGGGTTGAAGCAAGCTTCAAGGAGTTGGAATCTCCGTTTTGATGAATCGGTCAAAGAGTTTGGTTTCATCAAGAACGAAGATGAGCCTTGTGTATACAAGAAGATTAGTGGGAGCATAGTGCTATTCCTTATTTTATACGTGGATGACATATTGCTCATTGGAAACGACATTCCTACACTTCAGTCTGTGAAGACTTGGTTAGGAAAGTGCTTCGCAATGAAAGATATGGGTGAAGCCGCATATATACTTGGCATTAAGATCTATAGAGATAGATCAAGGAGGCTACTTGGTTTAAGCCAAAGTACATACATTGACAAGGTCATTAGAAGATTCCGTATGGAAAATTCTAAGAGAGGTACCTTGCCCGTGTTACATGGAGTTTCTCTAAGCAAGACTCAATGTCCTAAGACAAAAGATGAGCGTGAGAAAATGAATGATGTTCCATGTGCTTCGGCAATTGGGTCCATCATGTATGCCATGATTTGTACTAGGCCGGATGTATCTTATGCTTTGAGCATGACAAGTAGATACCAATCCGACCCTGGCGAAAATCACTGGATAGCTGTAAAAGCGATTCTTAAGTACTTGAGAAGAACTAAAGACTCGTTTTTAGTCTATGGAGGAATGGAAGATGATCTCGTTGTAAATGCTTACACGGATGCAAGCTTCCAAACCGACAAAGATGATAGCCGATCGCAATCGGGTTTTGTGTTTATGTTAAATGGTGGAGCTGTAAGCTGGAAGAGTTCCAAGCAAAGTACAACCGCTGATTCTACAACAGAAGCTGAGTATATTGCTGCATCGGATGCTGCAAATGAAGCTGTTTGGATTAAGAAGTTCATAACTGAACTTGAAGTGGTTCCTAGTATTGCTAATCCAATAGACCTTTATTGCGATAATAATGGTGCTATTGCTCAAGCAAAGGAACCAAGAGCACATCAAAAATCCAAACACATACTTAGGCGTTTTCATATCATTCGAGAAATCGTTGATAGGGGAGACGTAAATATATGCAGAGTACCTACTGATGACAATGTTGCGGACCCGCTAACAAAGGGACTTCCACAAGCTAAACATGATGGTCATGTTAAGTCCATGGGTATTAGATACATGGGAGATTGGGCCTAGGGCAAGTGGGAGATTGTTGGTAGTGGTGCCCTAGGCACGTTTAATAAACGTTGTAATTGTTATCATTTATTTCATATCAATAAAGAGATGTTATGATTATTATTGTTGTTCATGTTTACTTATAATAATATCCGTCCCTAGTACTTGTTAAGCACTAGTATAAAGGCTAAATGATCATGAGATGATCATGTTAGATTTATGGGTACTTGTTTGGAACAAGGTACTGGACATGACCCGCTGTATGAGATTTATGTCATGGTCTATGTCGTACATATATCTCATATTAGTTATGTCATTTAAATCCTTAGACATGAAGTTATTATAGTCTTCCACTCGATGAACATTGTGTTTGACATATTCAAACGCTACCTTAACACGGTAGTTATAAAGGGTATGATTGGCATAATCGGATTCCCGTTGGGAAGAATAATAAGCTAAATGGATTTGTCCCTCCACGGAGAGATGTCAAGCTTGGGCCCCTCGAAGGAATGATGTTGATGAAATGTTCGGCCGGACTCAAATGGATTGATTGGATCAATAGCATTTGAATTATCAACATATTCGGAATCGAGAAAGTATTGAACAAAACAAGTTGACTGGTTGACCATGACTTGTGTTCAATGACATCGTGGACAAAGGGATTGTGACATATTCTAAGAGGAATGCGAACTTGTATCTAGTTATACTATTTGGGTAGGTATGACGGTTTGCTAGAACCTAATCATATCTTATGAAATCATGTTTGAGCCCATTGCCAACTTAGTATAATCCTAGAGGGTCACACACAATAGAACGAATCTTAAATAAAAGGACTATATTGGCATTTAAGGTCGGGGGACTTCCAAGGAATTTCTGGAAAGATCTGGGCCTCCTGGTCAACCAAGCGGGCGCTTGGGTTGCACCAGGCGGGCGCCTGTTCAAGCCAGAAAGGGACTGGAGTTTTTGCCCAAACAGGCGGGCGCCTGGTGCTCCCGATTGAAAAATTCCTAATTCGATTAGGAATGGTTTTTGACACAAGTTACCTATTTGGAATAGGTCTTAATTGTGTATAAAAACCCCAATTCGGCCAGACCATATTGACAAGTGCTTTTGTGAGTCTCAAAGAGTTTGAGAGAGATTTTATTTTGTTCTAAGATATCTTTGATTGAGGAACAAAATAATTCACAAATAAATTCCATATAGTTCTTTATTATATTGTGAAAGTGTGTTTCATAATATTGGTCTAGCAACCAAGATCAAAGAAGCTCCTTTGATATTCGTTCGAAGTGTGGATATCGCTAGAGGGTGAAAATCATCATCTTCAAAGTTCGTGTTCAAGCATGGTGATCGTGATCAAGTCTTCAAGTAACTCCACCAAAGACCAAGAGAAAAACTTTGATAGCCATCAAGGGTTAGTTATTCCTTTATTCATCTTGTTATATTTGATTTAATCATATCATGGTTTTGGGTTTCTTAAAATTTTAATTGCTATATTCCGCTGCGCATGTCTGATTCGAAACCCAACATAATCCCCGTCCCTAGTACTTATGAAGAACTAGTATAAGTTTAATTAGATAATCATATGATGATTATGTGTATGGAATACAAGTTAAACTTATGGGTATGTGTTGGTGAACATATACTGGACATGACCCAAAGATGAGGTTTATGTCATGGTCATAATGTCATAATTAAACCTCTAATAGTTATATCATTGAATCCCTAGACCTGAGATTATTACGGTCTTCCACATAATGGAAATCGTGTTTGACATATTCAAACGTTACTCTTAACCAAGTAATTATAAAGGATATGATTGGCATGATCAAAGCTATGTAGGGAAGTGTAATAAGTCAAGATGGGATTTGTCCCTCATAATGAGAGATGTCAAGCTTGGGCCCCTCTATGAATAGTGTTGATGAAATGCATGGCCATGCTCAAATGAATTGATGAGATCGATATCATTTGTGTTATCAAAACTATTAGGGATCGAGAAAAGTATTGGGCATTGTAAGTTGACCATTGACCATGGCTTACGCTCAATGACATCGTGGACAAAAGGATTATGATATGTTCTATAAAGGATTCACGAACTTTGACAAGTTATATTAATTGGGTAGTCATGATGACTTGCTAGAGTCCAATCATGATTTATGTTATCAAATGGTTTTGATCACATTTCCAACTTAATATAATCCTATGGGGTCACACACAAAAGAACGAATTTGGAAAGGGCTAACTTGGAATCTCGTAAAGTTTTAAAATTGGATTTTAAGAAGGAATACGAGGATCAGGCCACAGGGGGTGATCCGGACGGACCTCTATAAAGACCCGTTCGGACCACATGATGATCCGTGTGGACCATATCATAGACCCGGTCGGACCTATAAAGGGTCCGGGCGCACCTTGCATAGGACCCGGCCGGACCTTCCCCTGGGCGTAAATCTGATTTTGGACTCTGGGTTTTTGACGGGAATTAGACTTCCTAACCTAAACTAGTTGGGTTTAAGAAGTATAAAGACCTCTCTAAAACCCCTAGGTCATAAGTGATTATTGTAATAAAATCTTAAGCCTCCAACAGAGAAAATCTGGTCTTCTTCTTCCTCAATAACAAGAACCATATTTTCATATAGCCTCCATAATAAAAGCGTGTTCTATTGGGTCTAGAAATCAAGATCAAGAAGGTGTTCTTGATATTAGTTCGCGTGTGGATAAACATAGAGGGCGTTGGCATCAACTCCTTCAAGTTCGTGATCCAAGGTTTGTGGTCGTGTTCCTGCGATCGTGATTTAAAGAAGCGCGAAGAACAGATATTCAAGATCAGAAAATTTTAAAGCATCACCACGGTTAGTATTCTAAATTCACATGAGTATTAATCTAATCATCTTGAATGGATCTAGGCTTTTGGGTTTATTCCGCTGTGCATGTTTGCTCAAAACCCAACAGTGGTATCAGAGCCCCGTTCATCATGATTATTTTAATAATACCATATTGATAATATAATTTGATTATATGTGTTAGCATGCTATTTGAATTTAGATTCATGATGTTTATGTGATTTGTATTTTATGTATGTATATGTGATATATGGAGATCATAAAATCGCACTGTTTAATTACGTTATGTGGGATCTAAGATTGCAATAATAATTTGATTATTATGTTCCTTGTGATCATCAAAAGTTAATTGGATTAATTTGTTGATGATCCTAGATTCAAAGAATAAATTGTTTATTCAAGGTTTTGATGAACATGGTGATTTGATCATCATGAACATCAAACCCTAGTTGAATCAAGGAAGGCAATTTTAGAGTTTTAAAATTGAAACACAATGGTAAATATTTTGGATTGAATTTAATTGTTAGATGGTTGGTTTTGGAAACCGTATTTCCTGGAATTAAATGTCAATTTCAAAATTACTTTGGATTGAATTTGTTTGTCAGATGGCTGGTTTTAGAAACCGTGTTTCCTGAAAAACAAATCTCAAGGTCAAAGTCATAAATTGGTGAGACAAAAGAATATAGAATCGAGTTACTTTATGTAAGGGATTGTGAATACATTTTGGCTTAGTTTCGACCTTACATAGTTGTTTCTTCTAGTTTCTAAATTTGGTAGGGGATTGTGGATGCCTTTTGGCTTAGTTTCGACCGTACAATCGTGCTCTCAATTAAACGTGTTAAATAATTTATCCCCATAAATCAATCACATGAAATCATAATTTAATTAATGAGATTAGTTAAATTGTTAACCGATGCTTTATGTGTTTATATTATGTGCGTATAAACATGATTTCATGCTATATGTGTTAAATTTTCTTATTAAAATCTAAGTCACGTGCCAATCCATGATAGACACTTGGGATTACACGGGTAGTTTTGTGTGGGTTACGCCAAAGCGTAGGTGTATTGATTCTATCCTTGTATGAACAAGATGAGTCAAAGAGTGGTTCCTATGCGTCTATCATGGTCTGACTTAATTAAGCTATCAAAACAGTTTTGGGCTTAAGGCACGAGATGAGATTAAAACATGCTTGTGACATATGATGTCTAAAGACTCTCATAAAAGATCTAAGAGTCATATATGATATGATTGATAAAAGTTATCTACCTAATTAATTTAATTTTGAGCAGTATCGCCAAAGCGGACTTAAAATTAAATTAAAGTTGGATCTTAGCCCATTTAAATTATATGATACATTGGATGTATTTGAAGGTTATACTATAATTTAGTGGGAGTATTTACGAAATACAATTATAAATCTCTTTATGAAAATTGGTACTAATACATATTAATATATGTTTGCATTAAATGTAGATAATGGCTCAAAATACTCAATCCCTATCGTTGCGATCTATCATTGAGAATGAAAAGCTTCAAGAGAATGGTGCTAACTTCACGGATTGGATCCGAAGCCTTAGAATTGTTCTAAAGCGTGAAGATAATGTGTACATTCTCGATGAACCCGTTCCTAAAGAGGAACCTACTGCCACTGCCCCTAGGGCAGAGAGAGACGCCTACAAGAAGCATAAAAGTGATTCTCGTGGGGTTGGTTGTCTCATGCTTACTGCCATGTGTTCAGAGCTTCAGAAGACTTTGGAACACTTCGAGGCCTATGATTTAGGCATTGAAATGAAAGATATGTTTCAAGTGAAAGCAAGGCAGGAAAGGTTCGATACCATAGTTGCTCTGGTCTCATGCAAGATGAGCGAAGGACAGCCTATGGGTCCTCATGTTCTGAAGATAAAGGCCCACGTTGAGCATCTAGAGAGGCTTGGGCATCCAATCTCTGTTGAATTGGCTACTGATTTTATTCTTAATTCATTACCCAAAAGCTATAATCAGTTCGTCATGAACTTTAATATGCATGGTATGGATAAGACTCTATCTGAGTTGCATGGGATGCTAAAGAAAGCTCAAAAGAAAATCATTAAAGAAGCCTCTCATGTGCTTGTGGTGTCAAAAGAAGGAAATGGCTCTAAGAGCAAAGGAAAGGGTAAGGCAAAAGTTGTCAAACCCAAGATAAGCAAGACAAATGTTGCCAATGCTACTGTGGCTAAACCAAACTCCCAAAAGGATGAAATTTGTTTTCATTGCAATGAGATTGGTCATTGGAAACGGAATTGCAAGGCTTATATGGAAGAAAAGAAGAAGAATAAGGGCAGTGGGACTGCTTCTACTTCAGGTATCCATGTTATAGATATTCTCCTTTCTACTTCAAATTCCTAGGTATTAGATACCAGATATGGATCTCACATTTGTTTAAATGTGCAGGCACTAAATAATAGGAGGCTACTCACAGATGGTGAAGTAGACCTACGCGTGGGGAATGGAGCAAGATTGCTGCATTAAACCTATGAAGTCATTTTACCTAGCGGATTAATTCTTATTTTGAACAATTGTTATTACGTTCCGGATTTGAGTAGAAATATTATTTCAATTTCTTGTTTTGATAATGAAGGTTATATATTTCTTATTGAGAATAAGAAGTTTTCTATTTATTTAAATGGTATGCTTTATTGTACTGCAAATTCATTTAATGGCCTTTATGTTCTTGATGTTGAGAATGGAAATAATGATAATGTCTATAACATAAATAAGAAATCTAAACCTAATGATGTAAATCACACTTATTTGTGACACTGCCGTCTTGGTCATATTAATGAGAAGCGTATCTCAAAACTCTATGGGGACGGACTTTTAGACTCAAATGATTTTGAATCATATGAGACTTGAAAAATGACTAAGACACCTTTTACTAAGAGTAGTGAAAGGGCAAGTGACTTATTGGGCTTAATACATACTGATGTATGCGGACCTTTAAGTAGTAGTGCTAGGGGAGGATTTCAATACTTCATAACATTCACTGATGATTTTAGTAGATATGGCTATGTCTACTTGATGAAAAACAAAAGAGAAGCTTTTGAGATATTTAGAATATTTCAAAATGAAGTACAAAATCAACTTGACAAAACTATTAAATCACTTCGATCCGATCGTGGTGGTGAATATTTAAGCCAAGAATTTGACGATCATCTTAAGAATTGTGGAATTGTTTCACAATTAACTCCACCCGAAACACCACAATAGAATGGTGTGTCCGAGAGGAGAAATCGGACTTTATTGGATATGGTTCGATCTATGATGAGTCAAGTTGATCTTCCACTATCCTTTTGGGGTTATGCATTAGAAACTGCCGCGTTCACACTAAATAGAGTTCCAACTAAATCGGTTCAAAAGATACCATATGAGATATGGATCGGAAAGAAGCCTTGTCTTTCTTTCATAAAGATTTGGGGATGTGAAGCTTAAGTTAAGAGACTTGTCTCTGACAAACTTTCACACAAATCTGATAAATGTTTTTTCGTGGGATATCCTAGGGAAACCAAAGGATATTACTTTTACAACCGCACAGACAACAAAGTTTTTGTTGCTCGGGATGGTACCTTTCTAGAGAAAGAGTTTCTCTCCAAAGGAATTAGTGGGAGTAAAATTAATCTCGAAATGGTTCGAAAATCCGAAAGTAACATTGAACCGATGGTGGAATCTGAACAAGTTTCTGTAGACACCCCGCCTTGGACCTCTCACCCCGATTGCATACATAGTATTTTTATTTAACTTGATTTTGTTAATTTCTGTTATTTCCGTTAAGTTCCTAACTGATTCCGTTAGTTTTGGACTAAACTGCATAACAGAGTTAACTTTTAGAGTCATTTCTGTCATTCTGTCGTTTTAACCCGTGGGCGCTTCCGGCACCGTCAATGGGTCGCGCGCGCGTTTGGTCCAATAGGCCGAACCCGCGCGCTTCCCGCTTTGGCAGTAACGGATAGCACCATTTTTCCCTCCCTTTTCTTATTTAGAAAATCTCTTCTTGATCACAAACACCTCCTTTTTACATCCACATTCATTCCCCCTTATTTCATAACTCCCAAATCCTTTATTCTAGCCATTCTTCATAAAAACAAAATATTCTTTTTTATTATTATTTGATTTTCTCTTTATTATTTATTTATTATTTTATTTATCTTATTTGTGATTGGTCAATTCCATCTCACAAGGATTGACCAATTTCCCTCCAAACTTTCCCTCCTATTTTTACCTATAAAAGCCATCTTCTTCTACCTTAGAAAGGGACCTTGGACCTCAACATTTTTCTCTCTAGCAAAAGGACCTCATTTTTGGATTTGAATTTTCTCTACACATACACTATACACAAATCTTCTCAACAAGATTTCTCTACAAAACACTACACAAAGTGTTGCACAACATTTTCTCTACAACAACACCATCTTCAAGTCAAAGTTTAAAGTCCTTCTTCTTAAGGTACAACTTCCCTTTTTCTTCTTCTTATTTTATTCATGTCTAGTCAATGTATGCAATCTCCATAAAAAGGGATACAACCAAAAGGCCACTTCACTATTGAAGTTTGGTCAAGGTTACATCCCAACATTTTAATTCCACTTTAATTTACATTCTCATTTCTTAATGTAATTATCTAGCAATCATTCAACATGTAATCTTTTAGCATTAAATTAATAAAATCATTCATCTTTTTATTTCCCCTTTTCCTTAACATTATAATTGTTAGCACATTTTATATTAATTAATTGAAGGACATTTAGCATTAGAACACCAAAAGTAGCAAGACCCGCGTAAGCGGGGCGGAGTGGGTGTTTAAGTACTTCCCACTCCGTCACCTAACCCCTGAACCCATCTTTTCCCGAATCTCTGGTTTTGTATATAAAATTGGCTCTTTTTAGGTTTTTCTTATGTTCCTCTAAAACATAGGTGGCGACTCTTAAAATCAAGTAGACATCCTAGGTAATTCACGCGCTCTAGCCAAGCCGTGGTCCCCCGGGGTATCTACAGTTTCACAAGGAGTTGTGGAACCCATTCAAGATACACAAGCTCATCGCATATCTAGTAGGTTACGATCCGAACCCGAGAGATATGAATTTCTCGTGACGGATAGTAATGAAGTAGAAATCATTGAGAATGATGAACCTACTTCCTACCAAGAAGCAATGACCTCTCCTGACTCGGATAAATGACTTAGAGCTATGGAATCCGAGATCTAATCCATGTATGATAATCAAGTTTGGAACTTGATAGATGCACCCAAAGGTGTAAAAACTATAGGATGCAAATGGGTTTTCAAAAATAAAACTGACATGGATGGAAAGGTGCATACTTATAAAGATAGACTTGTAGCGAAAGGTTATAGGCAGATTCATGGTATTGACTATGATGAAACTTTTTCATCCGTAGCAATGATCAAATTTATAAGAATTTTAATTGCCATAGCCGCATATTTTGACTATGAGATATGGTAAATGGATGTCAAAACGGCGTTCCTTAACGGGAACTTACTTGAGGATGTGTATATGACACAACCTGAAGGTTTTGTAAATCCAGAAAATTCTAATAAGGTATGCAAGTTGCAAAAATCCATCTATGGATTGAAGCAAACCTCAAGGAGTTGGAATCTTCAATTTGATGAATCGGTAAAAGAGTTTGGCTTCATCAAGAACTATGATTTTGGCTTCATCAAGAACGAAGATGAACCTTGTGTATACAAGAAAATTAAAGGGAGCGTAGTACTATTTCTGGTGCTATATGTCGATGACATATTGATCATTGGAAATGATGTCCTTTCAATGCAGTCTGTAAAGACTTGGTTAGGAAAATGCTTTTCAATGAAAGATATGGGTGAAGCCGCATACATCCTTGGAATAAAGATCTATCGTGATATATCTAAAAGACTGATTGGTTTAAGTCAAAGTACATACATTGAAAAGGTTCTTAAAATATTCCAAATGGAAAACTCTAAGAGAGGTAAGCTGCCAGTGTTGCATGGTAAAGGTCTTAGCAAGACTCAGTGTCCTAAGACAACTGATGAGCGAGAACGCATGAATGGAATCCCCTATGCTTCAGCAATTAGATCCATTATGTATGCCATGATATGTACTAGACCGAATCTCTCTTATGCCATGAGCATGACGAGAAGATACCAGTCAGATCCTGGTGAGAGTCACTGGATAGAAGTCAAGGCAATTATTAAGTACTTGAGGAGAACTAAAGACTCGTTCTTGATATATGGAGGTTTGGAAGATGATCTTGTTGTATGGGGTTACACAGATGCAAGCTTCCAAACTGACAAGGATGACTATAGATCGCAATCTGGTTTTGTGTTTATGCTAAACGGTGGTGCTGTAAGTTGGAAGAGTTTCAAACAGAGTACAGTAGCTGATTCTACAACAGAAGCTGAATATTTGGCCGAATCAGATGCTGCTAAGGAGGCTGTTTAGATCAAGAAATTCATAACGGAATTAGAGGTGGTTCCTAGCATTGCTAATCCAATAGACCTTTATTGCGACAATAATGGTGCTATTGCTCAAGCAAAGGAACCAAGAGCACATCAAATATCCAAACACATACTTAGGCGTTTTTATCTCATTCGAGAAATCGTAGAGAGGGAGGACGTAAAGATATGCAGAGTACCAATGGATGATAATATTGCTGATCCACTAACTAAGGGACTTCCTCAAGCTAAACATGATGGTCATGTTAGGTCCATGGGTATTAGATACATTGGTGATTGGGCTTAGTGCAAGTGGGAGCTTGTTGGTGGGTATGCCCTAGGCATGTAATTTAGCATGTTGTTTGACAATGTTTGTTATCATGTTTTCATTATATATAAAGAGATGTTTTAGATTGTTATTTGTTGCTTTATGTTTCGTTATAATAATCCCCGTCCCTAGTACTTATGAAGAACTAGTATAAGTTTAATTAGATAATCATATGATGATTATGTGTATGGGATACAAGTTAAACTTATGGGTATGTGTTGGTGAACATATACTGGACATGACCCAAAGATGAGGTTTATGTCATGGTCATAATGTCATAATTAAACTTCTAATAATTATATCATTGAATCCCTAGACCTGAGATTATTACGGTCTTCCACATAATGGAAATCGTGTATGACATATTCAAACGTTACTCTTAACTAAGTAATTATAAAGGATATGATTGGCATGATCAAAGCTATGTAGGGAAGTGTAATAAGTCAAGATGAGATTTGTCCCTCATCATTAGAGATGTCAAGCTTGGGCCTCTCGATGAATAGTGTTGATGAAATGCATGGCCGTGCTTAAATGAATTGATGAGATCGATATCATTGTGTTATCAAAACTATTTGGGATCGAGAAAAGTATTAGGCATTGTAAGTTTACCATTAACCATGACTTACGCTCAATGACATCATGGACAAAAGGATTATAATATGTTCTATAAAGGCTTCACGAACTTTGACAAGTTATATTAATTGGGTAGTCATGACGACTTGCTAGAGTCCAATTATGATTTATGTTATCAAATGGTTTTGATCACATTGCCAACTTAATATAATCCTATGGGGTCACACACAAAAGAACGAATTTGAAAATGGCTAAATTGGAATCTCGTAAAGTCTTAAAATTTGATTTTAAGAAGGAAATACGAGGTTCAGGCCAGAGGGGGTGATCCGTCCGGACCCCTATGAGGACCCGGTCGGACCTATGAAGGGTCCGAGCGCACCTTGCATAGGACCCGGCTGGACCTTCCCCTGGGCGTAAATCCAGATCAAGAAGCTGTTCTTGATATTCGTTCGCGTGTGGATAAACATAGAGGTCGTTGGCATCAACTCCTTCAAGTTCGTGATCCAAGGTTTGTGGTCGTGTTCCTGCGATCGTGATTTAAAGAAGCGCGAAGAACAGAGATTCAAGATCAGAAAATTTTAAAGCATCACCACGGTTAGTATTCTAAATTCACATTCGTATTAATCTAATCATCTTGAATGGATCTAGGCTTTTGGGTTTATTCCGCTGTGCATGTTTGCTCAAAATCCAACACAACCCACTATTTCACGATCATCAGCTAAGGCAAAATATCATTCTATGGCTTGTGCCACGTGTGAATTGAAATGGCTTCGCAGCTTACTCGTTTCATTTGGTATTCAACATACAGCCCCTATGCTTCTTATGTGTGATAGCCAATCTGCATTGGATATGGCCCAAAATCCTGTCCACCATGAACGAACCAAACATATAGAAATTGACTGTCATCTTGTTCGTGATGCTGTTCAGACAGGTGTCATCACAACTGCCAAGGTTCATACGACTGAACAACTGGCTGACATTCTTACAAAGGCATTGGGTAGTAAACATTTCTTGTACCTTCTAGGCAAGTTGGGCGTTTGTGACCTACATGCTCCAACTTGAGGGGGGGTGTTGGGATATTGACGGATAGTCAATACCTTTCATATTTGTATATATCCTTTCCTTATTGATAGGTGATAATTTAGGTAGGATATTTGCTAGTTATTTGGTTAGCTTAATTATAAGAAGTTGATTGACTCCTTCTCCAAGAAGGACTCTTTGTATATAAAGAGTTGTACACGGTTTGTATCAACCAAGGAAATAAAATTATTGTTTTCTTCTACTTCATTTTTTTTCGGTTTCTAACTGTTTGCTATGGCTACTTCGACCACCACCACTAATCTTCGTCGAATTCATAATCCTCAAATGTGATTTTTCAAAATCAGAAATTATTGAAAACCGCAAAACACAAAACCAACGTAAAAAGTAATCAAAGGTAGCAGTTGAAATTTGACTAGGAACGTCGGATCTCGACTACTCTGAATTTATCTAAGAAAAAGAAGAATGTTAGAGACACAAAATATTCACAACATTTTATATAATAGTTATTGATTCATATTTAATTCATTAATTAGTTGCATTCGCGTAACAAAAATCTAACCAGTTTGACATAAATAAATTTTTATGTAGATTTTGTAGATACAATTGTGATATTAGTACTCCCGTCATGAAAAAGTGGAATTATGTTCGCGTAACATAAATTTAACCAGTTTGACATAAATCAATTTTTATGTAGATTTTGTTTATACGTTTGTGATATTAGTACTCCCATCATGAAAAAGTGGAATTGTGTTCGCGTAACATAAATCTAACCAGTTTGACATAAATCAATTTTTATGTAGATTTTGTAGATACGTTTGTGATATTATTACTCCCATCATGAAAAAGTGAAATTGCGCATCCAAATTGAAGATATACTATAGAAATCTTATATATATATATATATATATATATATATATATATATATATATTAAAGTTGGTAAAGAGAGCCATAGTGTTGCCATGTAGACAAATCATGGGGAAAGAAAGCATTTGGTGATGCCACATCAATTCCACCATAATAAATAAGTGCCTTTTTATTTTTTTTTCTATTAGCTAATAGTATTAGTGATGCCACATCAATTCCACCATAATAAATAAGTGCCTTTTTATTTTATTTTCTATTAGCTAATAGTATTAGCTACTATATAGGGTAACTATTATAGTTAACTATTATAATAAATAATACTTATAATAGTAATAGTTACTATAATAGTTAACTATAATAGTTACTATTATAGTTAACTTTACTTATAATAGTAATATAGTAATAGTAACTATTATAGTTAACTATTATAGTTACTATTATAGTTAGGCAAAACTGCACCAAAAATCACTCAACTATGACCACTTTGGGTATTTGGTCACTAAACTAATTTCCTTTTGAAACAACACATTCAACTTATTTGTTTTTTGCATCCATAGTCACTATCACTAACCCCGTTAGTTTTTTCCCGTTAAATAGTCATGTGCCAATGCACATGACTTTTTTTAAGGGTATTTTAGGTAGTTCACTTTAAGCTAGAATATAAAGGTTAAACTTGTTTCAAATAAGTCCCTGATCAATTGTTTTTCACCACTTTAGCTATTGATGTTAAAGAAACTAAACAAATGCACCCACATTTGTTAAGTAGACTAACTCCCTCTCTCTTCATCTTCCCTATCACCAGTATACCACCAATCACGCCGCCGGCAAGCACCACCACGAGTCCACGGAAAGCACGACCACCAACCCATCAACACCACACTACCGCCACCACCATGATGACTACACCACCACAATTCCACTCCAATTACAAGTCCATAATCATCAACACCACTACTAAGTACTAACACATAAATCAAAGTAAAATCTGGATTAACCGAAATCAAACACTAAAACCAAAGCCCAAGCCAACTAAATTTCTGGAAAAAAAAAAAGAGTCGGCCATGGACATCACCGAACAAATGCAATGACGAAGGTCGCCATACCTGGGTTTGTTTGAAACTCAAAGTCGATTTCCACATCAAAATCATGAAACCCAGATTCATTATACTCAGATTCATTTTGCTTGAACCCCAAATTCGATTTCCAAACCAAAATCCCTGAATTCGTTTTTCAAATCAAGAAACCAATTTTTTTCTGGGTTCGATTTATTGGAACCCCAAATTTGTTTTTTGTTTTTTTGGTCAAGAAATCCCCAGATTCGTTTTTCGCCATACCTGGGTTTGTTTCTTTTGTGTTTGATTTTTCGTTGGTATGAGAAGGAGAAGAAGCAGAAGGGCGAACGTAGGAGTAGAGAGAGGGGGGCTGCCGGAGACGGGAAAGAAGGGGGAAGGCAGAGGAGAGATGGGGGAGGCGGTGTATGAAGAAGGGAGAGGAGGGTATTAGGGTTTTCATTTTTTATATTTTTAGTTCAAGCCCAGTACTTTACTAAATTAAAAAATAAACCCTATAGTTTGTTCTTTTACTATTTAGATTGTATTACCTAAACTACCCTTTAAAATATTGTCACATGCATTGCACATGATGATTTAACGGGAAAAAACTAACGGGATTAGTGATAGTGACTATGGATGCAAAAATAAATAAGTTGGATGTGTTGTTTCAAAAGGAAATTAGTTTAGTGACCAAATACTCAAACTGGTCATAGTTGAGTGATTTTTTATGCAGTTTTGCCTTATAGTTAACTATTGTAGTTAACTTATATTTATAAGAGCTGGTCTCTGGTGCGGCGGCGCCGACCGAGCCATCCCCCTTTTTTTTTTTTTTTTTTTTTTTGCCCTCACAACCTTTTTTCCTCCACCAAAAGTAACACTTCTTATAACGAAATGTAACACATTTGTTTTTCAAAAGCAACACTTTTTTTTTCAAAAATGTACCACAATTTTGATGCAATAGATTAAAGATAACATAAAAATTAACGACTAAATTAATGTAACACTTTTATAAAGGAATGTAACATTATTTTTTCAAATGTAACACTTTTTTTTTCAAATGTAACACTTTTTTTCTCCGAAAATTAATATAGGATTGACAACTAAACTAATGTTACATTTTATAAAAAATGAATGTAACATTTTTTTTCTCAATTGTAACATTTTACATTCTTAAATGTAGCATTATATATGAAATGTAACAATTTTTTATTGAGAAAGTAACAATTGAAATGCAAACCCAATTTTTTTTATAAAAACTGCTGTTACATTTGACAGTAGAAAAAAGTGTTACTTTTTTAAGATGAAAGTGTTACTTTTATCAGAACAGAGTGTTACATTTCAGCTGGCAAGAACTTCAAACTTTTTTATGTGTAAAAAAATGTTTAAAAAAAAAAAATCAAACCATATCATGACCTATGTAGTTTTATTCGTCTCGTCGAGACGAACACAACGGTATTTTTTTAAAAAAATTCTGAGTTATAAATCTTAAGATATAGCATTTTAAAGTTAATGGGGTTTTTTTTTTTTTTAGGACACGTGTCACTCAGGGAGAGGGGGAAGGAGCCGGGTGGGGCGGGTCGGCTGGGTCGGCCCATGGGCCAGACCCGCCGCACGCCATGCGGCGGTCTGACGTGAGAATTTGTCTATTTATAATAGTAATAGTTACTATTATAATTAACTATTGTAGTTACTATAATAGTAAACTATTATATTTCACTATAAATAGTTAACTATTATATTTCACTATAAATAGTTAACTATTAATATTTAACTATTTATTTTAACAATTATATTTACTATTAATAATAATTATTATAGTTAAAAATTATATAATTATTATGATTTAAGATTAACTAATACTATTAAATAAAAAAAATACTAAAATTGGTAAATTAGTTTCTCTTGTAGAGCACGTGTTACCCACTAGTTTAAAGAGAAGAAAATAAAATACTATAGACTTGTCAAGATAGGAAAGAAAAAAAAAAGAAAAAAGAAAAAGGAAAAGAGAAGAGAATTTAGTTGAGTGGGCGCCATCATCACTCATTCAAGTGTCACTCCTCTAAACAGTATAACTCCAATCTCTCTCTCTCTCTAGCACAGAAAAACACAAACACCTAGAGAGACACACATATCGGAATGACTCATAATTTAGTTTAGAGAGAGAACAGAGATAAAAAGCATTCTCCTCCTCCATCTCTTCCTCTCTGTAACTATTCCTTCAAACACTAGTTCATCAATTTCCTCTCTCTCTCTCTCTCTCTCTCTAAATATACAACATTCAATTTTCATATATTTATAGTCTCTTAAAAAATCTAGAGAGGCTGTATACATTTTCAGCAAATGCTTCTATTTCCCCCTGCGATTTTCCAACCGGTTAGTCTCCTTTCCCCCTCCCTCTTTTCCTCTACTAATCTTAACTTGTTTATTCTCATTGATTTTTTTTTTTCATTTTTGATGAGTAATTGGACTTAGATCTCATCTCGCTACTGATGATGAAATTCAATTGTAATTATAATAGCATCAATCACTAGCTGCTTTGCCCTTTTCCTAATTTTCGCTATCTGCTCCTTGTCTTTTTTTTTTTTTTTTTGGGTGATTCAGTGATGATATTATTATGTGTATTGTTGGTTAGAAAGTTGACAGCGGATGGAAAAAGGATTTTTATGCATGGATCATTATTTTTGGCATGTGGAATGGAAATTATTATCATTCAGCTTCCAACTGAATTCTAACTTTTCTTGTATATTTCATTTTGCGAAAGCCCTTTTGTTGCTGCAGAAAGTGGTTCGACTTTCCCAATTTGTGATAGTTTCTTGGTCTACCTGTTACTCATGTATTATATAGGTTCATGGTTGCCAAAATTGCTGTCTATAATACGATACCCTATTAGTGGTTTACTTTGATACTGCATTTATCTATTAATTTGTTTAATACTTCTCGTTCAAAGTTCGCAAATACTTTTCAATAGTTACATTTAAGAGCATCAATGATTCAATGTTCTTGAGATATGGAGCTCTATAATATCCACAAATCATAATGGCTTATGCTTATATAGGTTTCCTGGAAACCACACTAGTGCTTTTGCAGTTATTATGCTCAGTTTTAGTTTCAGTTTCAGTTTTTCTTTTTCCCATCCAATCAGGAATACTGTTCTTGGGTGAGATTGCCTGCGAAATGACAGCTAAGTGTTGAACACATAAACATCCTTAATACACTTATTAGGAATGGCGTCTGCCAGCCTAGGCCATGGGGGAGTAGGAAGTTCCAGAACTGTAAATGGGTCTTCCAGTTCAATTGACTGGCTTGGGAGGGAAATGCTTGAGATGAGACTAAGGGACAAGTCGGACCATGATGGTGACAGAGTGAGATTCTATTCCATATACATTTGTAAATATTTGTGTGAATTGGTACTTCTTCTCATGATTTTGGGTGTAATGAACCTGTATGACTTAAAAAAATTATGTAGAAATATAATCAAAATGATAATATTATTGCAGGATAGTGAACCAGATATCGTCAATGGTGTGGGTGCAGAAGCAGGACACGTGATAAGAACAACTATCGGTGGTCGAAATGGTCAGTCCAAGCAGGTTGGCAAAAGTCAATTTATAAGAACTACGATTTCTAATGGTCCCACATTATGATTGTCTACTATGATACATTCTTATAATTTTTTGGGCATTTGCCGACAGAATATCAGTTACATAGCAGAACATGTGGTTGGAACGGGCTCTTTTGGTGTAGTTTTCCAAGTAAGTCGAGTTGGTCTGTTTTAAGCATTTATCTGCAAGCTGTTGATTGTTCTTCTTTTTTATTATGAATCTGGTGCTAGCTTTTCTTCTGTTTTGCATTGTTAACGTAACTCCACATCCTTGCTATAGGCAAAATGTAGAGAGACCGGAGAGATTGTCGCGATCAAGAAAGTTCTTCAAGACAAGCGTTACAAGAATAGGGAATTGCAAATTATGCAAATGTTGGACCATCCGAATGTTGTTTCCCTGAAGCATTCTTTCTTTTCAACTACTGACAAAGAGGAGGTATACCTTAATCTTGTTCTCGAGTTCGTTCCTGAAACTGTTAACCGAATCGCGAGGCAATACAGTAGAATGAACCAGCGCATGCCCTTAATATACGTCAAATTGTACACCTATCAGGTATGTATTTTTGCAATTCAACGTGGATTTTCTTTCAGAGTTTGAGCTATGAAAATGTATTATCTCTCACTTAAAATTGACAATATTAACTCTCACCTCCTCCTATATCGTAAATATGCTATGGTTAAAAAGGTTATTTTCCTTTCCTTTCAATCATTATCATCTCATCTCATCTCATCAAGCTTCTTATGTGCTGAGATATTCTCAGTGCTTGCAATGGTCCCCTCTTTTACTACTTGCTTGGGTTCGCTAGATGCTTTGATGGTTGCATCAAGTTTTAAGGGATATCTGATAAGAACCGGATGTCTTTGTATTTGCATAACAGCTTTCGAAAAAGTAAAATGCAGCACGATTTCTGATAAATGTTCTTGGTTTATCCGTTAACTTGAAAATTTTAATAATTTATTGAAAGGATGTGCTACCCAGTCATATTCCTCCTGAGCTGCATATCTATAATTATGAATCATGACGCCCAAGCAGAAAAGGATATACTCCCTCCGTCCCATAATGATCTTCCCACTATTTTTGCCGTTACTACGAATGAATTTTGAGCAATAATTTAGTTTGATTTAATCATCCTAGTTAAAATCTAAAACTTATTATTGATAGTATTGTTGGTTGTGTATCAAATACAAGTTTTAGATTTTCATTAGTATAATGAAATCAACCTATAATTATTGCTCAAAGTTCATTTGTTGTAACGACAAAAAAAGTTGGAAGATCATTTGGGACGAAGGAGTAATGGTTTTGGTTTATATTAATGTCTTGGTTTTTGGAGTTTTCCACTGACGTTACTTCTTATTATGAATCTGATTATGAGCATTTATCTCTTGAAGAATATTTATTACAAGTAAGGCTCCAGTTACACTGATTCAATACTCTTTAGCGAATTATTTTCATCTTTTGTTTTATTATTGCAGATATGCAGGGCTCTAGCATATATTCATAACTGTATTGGTATATGTCATCGAGACATCAAGCCTCAAAATCTACTTGTAAGATTCTGCTATTTATGATGGATCATGTAATGATTCTTCATCTGCTACATCGTTCTAACTATTCTACTCTGATATTATTAAAGTTGATTGTTCGCTTGACCTCTGTCACTTCTTTGTTATAGTCAATGATTAAATCCTTAAGCCCATTTAAACTTGTAATATATCGCTTAATCTCCCTTCCTTCTATTTCTACACATATCCATATTGGGCCAGAGCGGTGGCATATTTAGAAACAACCACCTTTTCTATTGGATAAGGAATATTTGAAAATTTCTACTTCTGTCAGTAAACATTTTTGTTTGAGATTGTCAGAAGGTCGTTCATTTTGGAGAGAACATGTTTGAGATTGTCAGAAGGTCGTTCATTTTGGAGAGGACAGTACAATGAATATCATGAAATCTCGGGTAAACGAAGCTGATAGAGTTTAGCACGTGCATGTACTTTCAAGGTGATATTTGCAGTGAGGGGCCACAGGGCAACTTATTATGTGTTTACTAACATTAAGTATTATACATTCATTAGCAAATCATTGCATCAAATTGAAAACCTCCCATATGTTGCTAAATTAGCATAGGTGCAACTCCATGTTTCCACTCAATCAAACAACTTTGTATGTGTGTGTGTGTATGTATCATGCGTGTTTGTCTAAGGGTACTATGTTACTTCAATCTTCTTTATAAAACTGAAGAAAGGTATATTAGATGTAACGATAGCTTTTCTCATATTTTCTAATTCTGGAAGACTGAATCACTAAGCTGTTACCTCCAGGTGAATCCGCACACGCACCAGCTGAAAATTTGTGATTTTGGAAGTGCTAAAGTTTTGGTAAGTTTCTATGGAAAGTGGGGTAAGAATTTTGAGTTGGGTAGGAAATAGTAATTGGATAGTTGTTGTGAGTATGACAAGTGGGTTCCATTAATTGAACAAAAAAGTATTTTAACTTTTTTTTTTTGATTTTGAAGTAATTAATGGGACACCCGAAATGAAAGTTTTTGAAGTATAAGCTGGGACAGAGGGAGTATACGAGTAATGCTTGGGATCTGACTTATCCTAATTCATATGGCTAGCATATCATTGGTCAGACATTACATTGATTGACATGCACATGAACCAATTACATGCTAGCCATACAGAATGGGATGAGAGATTAGGTTCTTATTTCTTATGGGAACCTGGCATTTCCTATATAATAGTTGTGGATTTATTTTCTCTTTTATTCCTCCTAATTTCAGGTGAAAGAAGAACCCAATGTTTCCTACATCTGTTCGAGATATTATCGTGCTCCAGAACTAATTTTTGGCGCCACCGAATATACAACAGCGATAGATATATGGTCTACGGGTTGTGTGATGGCTGAACTACTTCTTGGACAGGTAGTTTAGCTCCATAAATATTTTATGTATCATTTTCATGGAAGTAATCTATTTCCTCCATGATCTCAAGTTAAATTCCAATTGATTTCTCTCGCAGCCTTTGTTTCCTGGAGAGAGTGGAGTTGATCAGTTAGTTGAGATTATCAAGGTAATCCACTTATCATAGCTTGTAATTATGAGAAGTCAGCTGCTTATATAATTTTGTATGCACTGAAAGAAAGAGAGTCCACAACTGTACATTTCATTGGACATGAATCTGTTTTCTGACTAACTTCATGTGGATAACTTGTTATATAGGTTCTGGGAACACCTACAAGGGAGGAGATAAAATGCATGAACCCAAACTACACTGAGTTTAGGTTCCCACAAATAAAGCCTCATCCGTGGCACAAGGCAAGCATAATTAGTTTAATTTTGTTTTCTAGCATTTCATGTTTTACTGCTAGACATTATAGTATAAATGAATATTTTTGAGCATGCATATGTTACTTGTTTTAGCGAATTGTCCGCCGACAGGATATCCTTGTCTATTTTATATAAAGTCAACCTTTCCTTTGTCTTCCAGGTCTTCCAGAAGCGTTTACCTCCAGAAGCGGTGGATCTTGTTTGTAGATTTTTCCAGTACTCGCCAAATTTGAGATGCACTGCTGTAAGTTTATCATTCAGATGCAATAAAATAAAAGTCACAAGGAGAAGTATTAATTTCAGTTCGTGGGATTGTTACAGTTGGAAGCTTGTGTCCACCCGTTTTTTGATGAACTGAGAGACCCTAACACTCGCCTTCCTAATGGCCGTCCTCTTCCTCCGCTTTTAAATTTTAAACCTCCAGGTGAGTTACCTTTTACACAAGGTGCAACTACTTCCTTTTTTACTATAATGACTTGCATGGAAATGATCAAGGTAGTGAATGGAAGATGAGCAAAAATGTGATGTTACTTGTCCTGAACCTTCTCTGTTCATTTTTTTTTTTTTCTTTCGTTTTAGACATGGGGATTAGTATAGCGAGTATGCACCGGGAATTGATATGGACCAAGTGCTGGTGTAAAAAGTGGTCATTGGTGATCATTGGTATTAACAACACACATTATAGGACAAGTCGATTAAATACACATTTCTCCTGAATCACATAAATCTCTAAAATTGTCCTCGGTCCTAGATTACACGACCCTTTCTCACAAAGTCATTACTGAGAGTGTCGGGGATTGGGGGGGTGGGTCTCTCACACATCCGACTAGCATATACTAGCAGCCCTAACATGGGGAGAATAATTAACATGAAATAATATGAAAGAAAGTAATACCATATATTTGTTAACCCAGTTCATCAATACATGACTACATCTGGTGGCGTCACCAAGCAAAGATATACGCTAATAATATGTGATGATTGTTACAACTTTGCACATGTAATCACACAGATCTAAGCATGGCTACCCTCCAAGAACAACATCTCTCATATATATTATCTCTCCTATACAAGGACACACACAACATGGTCATGCCGGGTTGTAGGATCGCCCCCAATGGCTCTCCTAGGCACCCAACCCCCTCCTTGATACTATTTGTGGTTCTCCCTTGTATATCATGTCTTTCTCTCCTAGCACAAAGCGCACACAAAATATAGTGTCTGTCACATTTATTTATATAGGGTTACAAGTCCTAAACCTAGACCAAAACCAATTAGCAGGAGTATGTAGGGCGGAAGGAGTGTAATTCCTAATCAATTAACGAAACCTAAAAGGAAACTAATTCCTTTTACAAGGGAACAACCACATGTCGTTTAACTCCAACTCAAAAGGGGCGACCATGCTTTTTTGTCCTCCGCTCTATTTTGACTCATTTCTCCGCGGTTTTGACCCCACAACCCAACAGAGAGAGGGGGGGGGTCATATTTTTCAAAATCAAAGCGGAAAGTTTCAAATTTTGTGATGTTTTATGTTAGTGGACCCCAAATCATATTGGGACTAAGGCTCCGCTTGTTTCGCGTAAAACGACTTCCGGAAAATGATTTCTCGAAAATTGTTTTCCGGGAAATGAAAATGTTTTTCGTAAAATGACAAACATGTTGTGGTTGTGGTGGGTGGGTTGAGGTAGGTGGTGGGGGGTAGAAGAGTTGTTAAAAAGTAATTTTAATATGAGAAAATAATTGGCGGGGGGTAGGGGATTAGGGGCTGGGCGGAATAGTTTTGAGAGAAAAAATTGACCCGGGGTGGGGGTGGGTGCGGGGTAGGGGGGCCGGGAATGGGGGGTTGTTAGAAAATAATTTTAGTATGAGTAATTGTTTTTTTTTACCGGGGGTGGTGGTGGGGTGGGTCGAGGGGTGGGGTGGAGGTGGATTGGGTAGCGTGGGTGTGTATGGGGAGTTGGGTGTGTGAGTGAGTTAGGTTTTGAATAAATTTCATTATATTAATTAACTGAGAATTACAAGAGTATATATGCACCTATATCTTGCTATACAAGTTGAGATATCTAAGGAAGAGATTTATTCTAACCTAGAGAATATTTACATGAGATAATTATATGTAACTAAATCAAGATATAAACAAAGAGATGTGAAGAATCATTTTGAATCTTCTGTAATCTTATCAGGCCCCCGCAAGATGGACGTTCTATGGAAAAGACCAATCTTGGAGAGGAGAGAGAGGAACCGAGCTCGGGGAAGTGGCTTAGTGAGAGCGTCCGCAAGCTGGTCATCACCGGAGATGTGTTGAACATGTAGGGTTACCATTGTTGACTTGT
This sequence comes from Campanula takesimana, assembly GCA_026119855.1. NCBI lineage: Eukaryota > Viridiplantae > Streptophyta > Magnoliopsida > Asterales > Campanulaceae > Campanula > Campanula takesimana. The sequence continues at coordinate 671,553 of JAOWBW010000263.1, read as the reverse complement.
TCACGAACAAAATGAAATGCAAGAGCAAGATGTTTCATTCGGGAATGAAACACCGGGTTTGCAGAATAATGAGTAGCTCCGAGGTTATCACAATTGATGACAGGAGCGGTGGAGGAGGAGATACCAAGTTCACGAAGTAGATTGCCAACCTAAAGAAGCTCGGCAGTGGCATCAGCAACAGCCCGGAATTCTGCTTAAGTGGACGATCGGGCAAGTGCACGTTGCTTCCGAGAGGACCATGCAATAGGGTTGCGGCCAAGGTACACTAGGAAGCTAGTGGTGGAAATGTAATCGTCTTTGTCACCGGCCCAATCTGCATCACAGAAGGCATGAAGGGACAAGGGGGTATTACGGTATAGTTGAATACCAAGGTTAAGGGTGCCATGGAGATATCGTAGAAGTCGTTTAAGGGAGACCCAATGGCATGCTTGAGGGTGTTGCATGAATTGGGCGAGTTTGTTGACTGAGAAGGCAATGTCAGGGCGAGTAATGGAGGGTACTGAAGTGCACCAACAACAGAGCAGTACTCGGTGGGGGATTGAATAGGGGAGGAGGGTTGATGTGTTAAGGTTGGTGAGGTAGCTATAGGAGTAGAGGCGGGTTTGAAGTTGAGCATGTTGTGGCGAGTTAGAATGTCATGGGCATATTTACATTGGGTAAGGAGGAGACCATGAGTATTAGGAGTCACTTCGACTCCGAGAAAGTAGGAGAGGGGTCCCAAGTCTTTTAGTGAGAATCGAGAAGCTAGGTGTGTGATGAAGGTAGTAAGGAGAGAAGGAGAGGAGCCCGTAACTATAATATCATCAACATACACAAGAAGGAAGAGTTGATGAGATGAGGTGTTGTAGATAAAAAGTGACGGATCGGCTAGAGAGGGTGTAAAGCCGTAGGAAAGAAGGTATGATTCGAGTTCAGTGTACCAGGCACGAGGAGCCTGTTTAAGACCATAGATGGCTTTGTGAAGTTGACAAACATGGGAAGGAGAGATGGGATTGACAAAGCCGGGAGGTTGAGGCATGTAGACAGTTTCAAGAAGGTTGCCTTGAAGGAAGGCATTGTTTATATCAAGTTGACGAAGAGACCAACCATTGCTTAGAGCAAGAGAAAGGAAAAGGCGAACGGTGACAGGTTTGACCACAGGACTGAATGTGTCAGAGTAATCAATATCGGGGCGTTGATGAAAGCTTTTGGCAACAAGGCGAACTTCATATTTTTGAATGGTGTTGTCAGGATTATACTTGATCCGGAAAACCCATTTACAACCAACAATGTTAGAGGCTGTGTGAGAGGGAACGAGAGACCAAGTGTGGTTCCGAGTAAGAGCGGTGTATTCTTCCTCCATGGTGGCGCGCCAGAGGGGGGATGAAAGAGCTTGTTTGACTGTTTTTGGAAGGTCGGTGGGTGAAGAGAGAGATGCAAGGTGAGCGTATTTTGGGTTGGGCTTTGTGATATTGTTCTAAAGACGAGAAGTCATAGGGTGTAGGTTTGGTGTGGGTGGGGGGAGGCGGAGTGGGTGGAGAAGAGGAGGAAGGGGATGGACTGTTAGCGAGAAAGAGTGGTGGGGTGGAGGAGATGGTCCGGCCGGGTGAGAGGGAGGGTCCGGCCGGGTGAGGAAGGGTGTGGGATTGGGTTTGGGCGGGTGAGATAGGAGTCCGGTCGGGCGAGGAAGGGGGTACGGTCGGACCTGGTTGGAGGGAGAGTTTGAAGAGTGAGCCGAGGAGGGAATGGGACTAGGGGGTTGATTGTTTGAATGGAGGGTGAGAAAGGGAGGGGGATTTGGTGGGTTAGTTGGAATGCTTGGAGGGGGAGTGGAAGGATGGGAAAGAATAGGAAGAGAGATATTACACCATTGGGAGGGTGTAAAGTTAGTAGAAGGAGAAGGAGAAGGAGAGGGAGAAGAGATAAGTGTGGAGTAGGGAAATGTGTATTCAACAAATTTTACGTGTCGGGAGGTATAGACACAGTTGGTTTTAGGGTCAAGACAGTGATAGGCGCTTTGAGTTGGGGAGTAACCGACGAAGATACATGGTATGGAGCGAGGGGCAAGTTTGTGAGGAGTGTAGGGTCGTAAGCAAGGGTAACAGAGACACCCCAAAGCATCGAAGTTTGGTATAGTTTGGTGGTTTTTGGAATAGGCGAAGATAAGGTGAAGAGTGATTGAGTGTGGCTGTGGGAAGTCGGTTAATGAGATAGGTAGCGGTTGTGAAGGCAAAGGCCCAGAATGAGAGGGGTAGGTTGGCGTGTGAAAGCATGGCAAGACCGGTTTCGACTATGTGACGGTGCCTGCGTTCGGCATAACCGTTATGTTCTGGGGTGTGGGAGGTGAGATGAGTAATGCCAGTTTGGGAGATAGAGGGGGTGAGTTTGAGATATTCCCCTCCATTGTCAGAAAAAACTTGAATGATGGGTTTATTGAAGTATTTCTCAACTAGAGCTTTAAAGCGGGTAAAAATTGCAAAGGTATCAGAATTTTGTTTCATGGGATAAAACCACGTATATTTTGTTAAGTGGTCGACAAAAATGACATAGTATTTGTATTTGTCATGAGAGTAAACAGGAGAAGTCCATACATCAGAGAAAATGAGTTCAAGAGGAGCAGCAGAAGTAAGAAAAGAAATAGAAAATGGAAGCTTATGGCTTTTATTAATGTCGCAGAAATTACAACTTGAAAAGGAACTAGACGGAATAGATAAATTAAACTGTTTATTTAAAAGGGAAATAATAGGTGGAGCATGGTGGCCTAGACGATGATGCCAGGATTTAAGGGTCTTGGAGATGCTGAGATGAACGTGCGGAGTGAAGGTTGCCAAAGATAGACTCCACGATCTTTAATGCCATGGAAGAGAACCTTATTTGTCAAGAGATCCTTGATAAGAAAAGAATTAGGTAAGAATTCGACAGACACATTATTATCTGGACAAAGTTGGGAAACGGAAATAATGTTTCGAGAAATAAGAGGAACATAAAGAAAGTTAGAGAAAGATAAAGATTGACAAGAAGTTGAAATAGAGAAGGAACCTATTTCTGAGATAGGAAGGGAAGAACCGTCACCAATAATGACTTCATCAGTGCCGTTGTAAGGATGATGGAGGGATAAGTTATGGAGATCGTTGGTGATGTGGTTGTTGGCGCCACTATCAAGGAGCCAGGATGTCGGAGGGGAGGGGGTAGCGGATGTGGCAGTGTGGACTTGGGGTTGGGTGGAGTTGCTGCGGTTGGGTCGGTTGGTGGTGGTTGGTGGTGGGAAGACCACATTGGGGTTGGTTCGCTGAAAAGAGCGACATTGAGAGATCACATGACCCACGATGCGGCAATATTGACACTTGCCTTGAAGGAGGCGTGATACGTAGGGTTGGAGTTGGGTTGGGAGGGATGGGGGTTGGGTAGGAGAGGGGTGTTGTTGGTAGGGCGGGTGTGGTGTTTGGGGTAGGTGGTGCGGTTTGTGGCAATATGGGCAGAGGCGGGTAGATTGGTGATGGGAGGGTGTTGTTTTAGGGACAATTCATGGTGAATCAGCTTTTCATGGAGAGCTTCAAAGGAAATCGGGGTGTCCCTAGCACGAACAGTATCGATCACGGGTTTGTAGGTTTCGTAGTCAAGGCCTTATAGGGTTTTGGCAACAATATCCTCGGTGTCCATGGGTTTACCGAGAATGGCTAGTTTATCGGTGCAACTTTTGATGGCATGCATGTACTCGGCAATGGTGAGATTGGCTTTAGTGAGGGATTCAAGGTTGTCTTTCACTTGGAGAATGTGGCCACGGGATGGGTTGGCATATGTGGTTTGAAGGATGTCCCAAAGTTCTTTTGAGGTTTTGGTACGAAGAACTAGGGGGGCAATAGATGGATCGAGTGTGCCAAGAAGAGCGCCATGGAGAAGACGATCTTGGCGGTTCCAAGTGATATGGGCGGGGTTGTCTGTTTCGGTGTTGGTGGTGATTTTGGGTGGTGGTGAGGGGTGAGTGCCGTCGATGAACTTAAGTAAATCGAGGCCAAAGAGGAGAGATTGGAGTTGGGAAGCCCAAAGAAGGTAGGTAATTGGAGTGAGGGTGATGCAATTAGAGAGGTTAACAAGAATGAGGGGAGTGGCTGGGTCGGCGCTGTTGGCGATGGTGGAGGCGGAGGAGGCCATTGAAGCCGAAGGGTGAGGAATAGGAGTTGGCGGCTGAAAAAAGGGGGGGGGGATCGAAAGCTCAGTATACCATATAGAATATTAGGTTTTGAATAAATATCATTGTATTAATTAACTGAGAATTACAAGAGTATATATACACCTATATCTTGCTATACAAGTTGAGATATCTAAGGAAGAGGTTTATTCTAATCTAGAGAATATTTACATAAGATAATTATAAGTAACTAAATCAAGATATAAACAAAGAGATGTGAAGAATCATTTTGAATCTTCTGTAATCTTATCAGTGGATGTGGATTGGGTAGTGTGGGTGTGTATGGGGAGTTGGGTGTGTGAGTGAGGGAGGGTATTAACATTTTCCGGAAAACGACATATGGAGGAGAAATCCGCAAGTCATTTTACTTAGAAAAGTGGGGAAAACATTTTCCTGAAAACGTTTTCCTCCAAACAAACGGAGCCTAAGGTTTTGTTGTTGTAGGAAATGATGATCTGAAATTCTATTACAAAGATATGAGAACTTGTTTAATGTTATCTTCTCTCAGTAGCTGACGAAAATGTTATTGAGAGAGGAAATGAATTGTGAAATCAATTTCTGTTATTGATCAACTGATTTACTAAGAGGGAAAACTGTATATTAAATACTCCTGCTCTACCAAGGGAAATATAAAACAACTGCATCCGTTACCAAGTGAACTAACTGAGTAATAGAATAAAAGACATACTCCCTCCTTCTCAAAGTAAATGTCACACTTTCTTTTTTAGTTTGTCCCAAAATTAATTGTCACATTTTTAATTAAGGAAACAATCTTAGTGCAATTTTTCTGTGACACAATTAATACACAAACAAGTAAATCACATTCCTTAAAAACATTGACAAGTCAAATGCGACCATTTATTTTGGGATGGAGGGAGTATTTACATTGATACCCCTTGTACTATCTTCGTAATTCCACACGTCTAATGTTAGCAATTTGACTGCAATTTGATACTGCTGCATATCATGGTTTTACTCGCTCTAAGTTAGTGCATTGTAACAACAAATTACTTGTTGATTATTTGTTGTATTCTTCAATACACTCACCCCCCCCCCCCACCCCCCCAAAACACACACAAGTTGAAGGGTTAAATGGAGCTTCACCCTTGACTTGTGCAAAATAACCAATGCAAAGTCTTACCAACGGACTTGGTTAAAATATCTGCCAGTTGGCTCATAGGAGGAACAAAAGTGGGAGCTATCAGTCCTTTCTGAACAAAATTACTTGTTGATTTGTTATATCTATACTATATTAAAAGCAAGTGGATTCTTTTTCACTCCCAAAAATGTCACTATCAAGGGCAAAAGTGTAATCTCCACTAAACAAGGACAAATATGTCATTCTCTTTAATTCGGTACAAGCATTCAACTTTGCATGTAAATTTATTTTATATGATAATTTTAAATCTTTTATTTAGTAAAAATATTTAATTTCGATCAATATGTAGTTAAACTACTAATTGATGCGGACATTAAGGCATTGAAGTTTTTGGAATCATTTGCGCGCGTGCGCGGAAACCATCGTAACTTTTGACTCCGGATGAACCACGGAACGCACCGCATATCAAATCGAACGTCGGAGCGTGACTAACAAGAGTCGTTAACTTTATTTGGTAGAAGTAGTCAACTTTTCATGTATATTTTTTTTTATATGATAATTTATATTTTCTTGAATTAATGAAAAAAAATAGATATAATCAACATCTGTACTATATTAAAAGCAAGTGAATTCTTTTTCCCTCCCAAAAATGTGACTATCAAGGGCAAAATTGTAATCTCCACTAAACAAGGACAAATATGTCATTCTCTTTAATTTGGTACAAGCATTCAACTTTGCATGTAAATTTATTTTTATATGATACTTTTAAATCTTTTATTTAGTTAAAATATTTAATTTCGATCAATATGTAGTGAAAAATTACTAATTGATGCGGACATTAAGGTGTTGAAGTTTTTGGACTCATTTGCGCGCGTGCGCGGAAACCGTCGTAACTTTTGACTCCGGATGAACCACGGAAAGCACCGCATATCAAATCGAACGTCGGAGCGTGACTAACAAAAGTCATAGGGCAAAGCTCCTTGATGAAGTGTTCAAAATGCCAAAAAAAAAAAAAAAAAAAAAAAAAACCCGTAATTTATGGCCTCAAACGGGCTTCTAAAGTTTTTAAAATGTTTTTGTACATATTCGTATTTTTTCCTTTGTGCTTAATAAAAGTATCACCCTGTGCATCGCACGGGTGTAACTCTAGTTTGCTTTAAACAGGAAACCCAAATCAAGCAAAACATGTTAAGCATATAATATGCGGAGTTACTCGACAATGATTCAGTAACCACGTGTGTTGATGATGGATGTTATGGCAGACCTGTGTTCTTATCTTGTGATATATAAGTAGTGTCCTATGACAATCTATCGATCATTCAGCAATTTTTTTTTTTCTTTTTTCCAGATTATGCTTCAAAACGTTCCTCATCTTATTTGATCTCAGAATGTTTGACAATTTACCGGACTTCGGTTTTTTGTGCAGAGGTAGAAGGGATACCTTCAGAGACTCTCCACAGGCTTATACCGGAGCATGCCCGGAGACAGAACTTATTCATGGCTTTGCACACCTAAGCGACTGTCTGGTACGCATTCCTAGCACCAACTTGTGTGCTTACTGGCGTCTGTCTCTTTTGGTTGTTACTAAATTGTCTTTCTATTTTTAGGGCTTGCAAACAAAATATGCAGAATCGGTTGCACGATGAGACATGAATGTTTGGAAGTTATGAATGTAAATTCGGGATCATTGTTTATATATGGAGATGTTGTAAGGAGATGAGATGAGATGAGATGTTAATGTATAACTTGGAGAACATGAAAGTGAATGCACGTACAGTTCTTACATTTTGAAGAACACATGAGAAAAGATTGAAAACCCTCAAATTGGATGATTATTATGCATGATTTTATACTCCCTCCGTCCCAGAAAGATAGTCCACTTTTTTTCGTTGTTACTACGAGGGAACTTTGAGCAGTTATAAATGCTACTTATAATTATGTTAATGTGAATCTAAAAATTGATATTAATAGTATTTATAATAGTGTATCAAGAACAATTTTAAAAATTTCATTAGAATAATTAAAATTAGCTTTAATTATTTAGTTCTTTCGTAAAACTCATGAAAATAGGGGACTATCATTCTGGGACAAAGGGAGTATAATTTTGTGGATAATTACTACAATCTCTATCCCAATATAAATATAAATGGTCATTTTTGTTCTTAATTAAGAGCAAAAATGAAAATTCATTTATTTTGGGATGGGAGGAGTAGATGCTATGAGTTAGTTAGCAGCTGCTTCTTTATTTCATTTGTTTTCCTTTCACTTACTGTAAAGCAGGAGTATAATTCTTTCCATAGTACTCCATCTTCACTCTCTTCCATGAAGATAGTTTTACTGCTGACCAAAAAATTACTCCCTCCGTCCTAAAATGATCTTCTCATTTAGCATTTTTTATTGTCCCAAAAAATTCTTCACATTTCTACAATCTAGGCTTAGAAGTGCCCAAACAAAACATGACTAGTGAATCAAGTGTTCATATCCTTAAAAAGTTTGAATAGTCAAATGTGAAGATCATTTTGGGACGGATGTAGTAAAAAATGTGAAGATCATTTTGGGAGGGACCGAGGGAGTATAAAGTTGGCTATTCTCTAGTTTTTCCCCCTCTTTCTAGGACAAAAGAATTAAAAACATGCGGGCATTATTCACATGCAAAATTAGGGCAAATTGCAAATGTCCCTCCCTAGGGCTGTGCTGAGAAAACCGAAAACTGACAAAAACCGAACAAACCGAGCCGATTAAAACCGATCCTGACTCTTGTCTATAGGACACGGTTTGGTTTTATAAATAAACCGATAAATCGGTATCGGTTTCGGATGTAACCTAAGTAAACCGAATGAGCTACCGAACCGAACCGAAAACCAATACTACGTCGTTTTGTTATTCAGTATATATACATATTTCCCAAAATGGACTTGTGGACTTTTAGTTTTGTACATGCAAACTTGTGGACTTTTTATTTTTTTGATCCGAAAATGGATTTTTTATTCAGCCCAAACAGGCCCAATTAAGCCCAATAGTATTAATCACCAAGAAACCGACACCTACCGATACCGATCATACCGAGCACGAAAAACCGACCATACCGATGCCGACCATAAACCGAAGGTGATGGTTTTTGTTATTCTGAAACCGACTAATTCGGTTCAGTGGCGGTTTTGGCAAAAAACCGAGCCGAGCTCACCCCTATTCCTCCCTGTTTGGGATGAAAATTTGAGCTACATAGCGGCACCTTGACACCTTGACTTTTTTAGACATCTTGAATTACCTTGAGTCGAAGTCCTGAGTTAACAAGCAACATCTTGAAGTGATACCTTACATCTTACATCTTGACTTTACATCTTGACTTTACATCTTACATCTTGACTCTACATGTTGATTCTACATCCTGATGTCCTGACGTCTTGAGCTGACATCCTAAGTCGACGCCCTGAAGACAGTTAACAAATCCCTATTTTTTAGGATCATGATATCAGCCATGTGATCAATTGTAGACCGTGTCAATCCGAGGTCCTTATCAACAATAAATGATCCACAATCCATGGTCTTCAAAAACTAAAGATATCCCAGATTTTTAGGGATTTATTGTTTGAGGAAAGAATTTCACAGCAACTCAGTTACATCTTGAATCTGGGCAACTGTTTCATCCTGACGTCTACATCCTGAAAGGCAGTTTTATGGTTCTTATTTTTAGGGCATGTGTCACGACCCGAAATATAAGCTCTATTTTATTAGTAATTAAATGATTTTTATTTAATTATTTGCTTATTTATTTATTTAAATTATTATTTATTTAAATAAATTGTGTGTGCAATTAATGTGTTATAATAATTATGCCTAGCATTCTATTTGGGTCATTTGTGCTAGTGTAGAAATGTTGAGTCTTAATTGTTAGTAGGGAGTGTAGTATTGTGTGTAGTGTGAGAGAGGGGGCCTAAGTGTAAATGTTTTGAATAATTTTCCCTACTCCCCTCTCTCCCTCACCTCCTCCCTCACCTATTCTACCATTTCCCAGCAAACTCTCTCTCTCTCTCCAAGGTAAGCATTTCTTTCTTCTCCTCCTTCTCTCTTCATTTACTTCCTCTTCCTCCCATCTTCTCTCATTTCTTAAAACTTGAACATTGTCTAGATCGTCGATAGGATCGCGTAGAATCAAAAATATTTGAAATCCATCAACTTTGAGAAAATCCAAGTAAGTTACTTTTCCCCCATTTTGATGCTAAATTGTTCATATCATGTTTAGATAATGTTTGATGTGTTATATTTGAAGTTTGGTTGAGTTTAGAATTTATTTTGAATTTATTTGAGTTTTTGGGTTAAAAATGGTGAATGTGTGAATGTTGGGTTCAAATCTTGTTGTGTGTTGTTAGATGGTGTTGTTTAGGCTCCCTTGATGTTTAGATGTTGCTTTAGTACCTTGAAAACTAGTTTGAAAGCTTTGATTTTGAGCATTTAGTGAAGATTGGTGTTTTGGTTCGAAAATGGGTGAACTCAGCTCTGTTCTCCGACCCAGAAATCACCCGGGCGCCCGCCCTTACTCCCTTGAGCGCCCGCTTACTAGTGAGGTTAATGAACCGTAGTTTCTGCCTTTCGGGAGCGCCCGCCTGGCCCGTCTTGAGCGCCCGCCGCCTCTACCCGGGCGACCGGCCGCCCCATTCCAGGCGCCCGCCCGCCTCCAATTCCTGGCACTTATTCTTTAATTGTTTTTGAAGTAGATTATAACTTCAACCCCTATTTTGAGTAGTGTCCCCTTAGGCTTAAATGACCATTGTGGATTACTCTAATAATGATTTTGGTTCTTTGTGAATGTATATGATATGGAATATGATTAAGTATCATTTTGGGAATGTGGTTCATCTTCGATGCGCGTTTTATATTGGTATACCTTTGTGGTGATTTATTTAAATTGGTTCCCTACTTTGGAACCTTAAGTTGTTCATTCATGCTAAACTATTATTACTTAGCATTTAATTAGAAGCCCAGCTGGCATATTTGTTGCATCGGGCGATGGGAAGGATTATAATGGCAAAGCCAAGTCCATTATAATGTTGACCATTGTTTTGCCCTTACTATACCCCTTCTCCAGATTGGCCTTGAAAAGGATAAGTCAGCGTTCCTTTGTGAATGTATCTGGCTAGCGGGCATGACTTTGTGTCATGGTCCTTGTCCCTTGTGACACTTTTATGTTATTGGTTCCGGTACCGGGGTTTCTCTTCAGCTCTTATGCTATTATGAAGATGTTGATTTGTTGATTATTGAAGTTGCGCAACGATCCTTTATTTGGATGTTCCGGTTTGGAAAACCTTGGCTATATCCTTTGTTATGTGTTTATTTCCGCTGCTATCTGTTATATGACAATTGCTATGTGCTATGTGAGATTTATTATTGCTTATTGTTTCTTGCATCATAGCATGTCATGTAGTTGCATTAGTAACTTATTGAGATTTATCTCACCCCTTTTCTTTTGTCTTTGTTTTTCCTTAACCCCCCCCAGGTGCTAAGGATTAGTCTCGCTGATCACGAGAAAGAGGACGTCGAGGGTGGATCTATTCTTTTGGGGAAAGTTGTATAGGTTGGTTTACATTATATAAATGTGTAACCTTTTGGGGTATTTGTACCAAATATTGACGTCATTAAGAATTGTATATTTGTATTTATTGGGCATAAACTTGTGGAAGTTTATGATAGTTGTAATTGGTTTTTATCAAACTTGGTTTGCAAAACTTTGGATTATCACTTTTTTGGTATTAAATGGAATTTTAACTTCAGTATTTCATAGTTTTGGTTTTAGAGTCGACGTCCAGATCGCGGTCTCGGGCCCGCGGGTCCGGGGTCGCGACAGTTGGTATCAGAGCTATGGCATTAGTTCTATGTATAAGTCTAGGTGGATTAGTATGACCTAGGTGGGTAGTAGTGTGCGGAGTGATTAACGGTTGATGTTTTATGCAGGTAATTGTTCTCAATGTCTGGAAGAAGAAACAGAGGAGGTGCTAGTGGGGCACAGAATCAGAATGATACAAGGGAAGAAGCCCGTGCCATGTTCCAAGGCATGTTCGAGGCGGCCATGAAGGCCATACATGATCAAGGTCCGAGGGTAGAGCAAGCACCACCCCGTTATGGATTGGAGCAATTTCTGAAGTTGAAACCGGTTGAATTCAATGGGGAGCCCGATGTTCGGAAAGCTGAGTTGTGGATTGAGTCTATGGAAAAGATTTATGATGTATTTGGGTGTTCGGATGAGGACAAGGTCCGGTTCGCGGCTTATAAACTTGTGGGAGCCGCCGAGCATTGGTGGAAAGGTATTAAAGCTACTTGGGATGATACTCGCACGGTGTATGCGTGTGGGAGTTGTTTGTGCGCAAATTCAAGGAACATTTCATTCCGGTTGTTGATCAAAACCGAAAGGAGATCGAGCTACTCAACTTGGAGCAAGGTGTGTTGTCTATAGCACAATACTCGGCTAAGTTCATAGAATTAGCCCGGTATTGCGACTATTTGGTGAGGACCGAGGAACAAAAGGCTATGAGATTCATTCGAGGATTGAAGACCTCCATCCGTACTCAACTTATTGCTCAACGGATTGTGACATTTCAAGATGCGGTGGACCGAGCCTATCTTATAGAGCAAGATATTGGGGAGCATAAGAGAAAGACCGAGGTGGCCAACCCGAGTAAGCAAGGAGCGCAGAGTAAGTCACAACCAAGGATAGATAACCGAGGTAACTTTGGGGGACAATTTCAGTCCCGAGGGCAACAAAACCCAAGGAACCCGGGTACCACTTCCGGGAACCAAGGGAGCCAAATTAGGAAGCCTTGTACCTTTTGTCAAAAGGTAGGCCATGCGGAGGATAGGTGTTGGAAAAAGCAAGGCAAGTGCACCAATTGTGGTGAAATGGGGCACTTTGCGAGAGAGTGCACGAGGTACCGAGGTCAAGCATCCGGGTCCGGAGTTGGTAATAATCAAGGGAAGAAAATGGATGTTACCGGGAAGCCCAAAGTCCAAGGGAAAGTGTTTGCCATGAATCAACAACAAGCTACCGATGATCCATCCGTTATTGGAGGTATTGTTTCTGTGTCTAATGTGAGCGCACGAGCGTTAGTAGATCCAGGATCATCTCATTCATACATTTCTGTGCAATTTGCTTCTATGTTAAATGCTGCATTCGAGTCTTTACCGTACGTGCTAGAGGTGTCGACCCCTATAGGAGAATGTTTGATTTCTGATCGAGTCCTTCGTGCTTGTGATGTGGTTATTTGTGGTCGAGTCCTTTGTGCGGATTTGGTAGTTCTTCCTATCCAAGACTTTGATGTCATTTTGGGTATGGATTGGTTGAGCAAGTTTCATGCGTCCGTAGATTGCCGTAAGAAAACTGTTACTTTTTCTATTCCCGATGTGCCTAAGTTTGTGTTTGAGGCTAGTCCTCTGAGTAGGAAGGTTCGCTTAATTTCTTTTATGAAAGCGAGAAAATTATTGCATAGTGGTTGTGAGGGGTATTTTTCTAGTGTTCTTGATACTAGGAAAGAATCCCCTAGTTTTGATAGTGTTCGGGTAGTTCGGGAATTTCCCGATGTTTTCTCTACCGAGTATGATATGCCTCCCGATCGTGAGATTGAGTTTTGTATAGATCTTTTGCCGGGTACGGCTCCGATTTCGAAAGCGCCTTATAGGTTAGCTCCCGCAGAGTTGAAGGAGTTAAAGGTTCAGTTGCAAGAGTTGCTTGATCGAGGGTTTATCCGCCCTAGTGTTTCCCCGTGGGGAGCACCGGTTTTGTTTGTGCGGAAGAAAGACGGTTCCTTGAGACTGTGTATAGATTACCGGAAGTTGAATCAGGTTACGGTGAAGAATAAGTATCCTCTACCGCACATTGATGATTTGTTTGATCAGCTTCAAGGGTCCGTGGTTTTCTCTAAACTTGATTTGAGGAGTGGGTACCATCAGTTGAAGGTTCGATCGGAGGATATTCCGAAGACTGCTTTTCGCACTCGTTATGGCCATTATGAGTTCTTGGTTATGCCGTTTGGGTTGACGAACGCGCCGGCCGTGTTTATGGATTTGATGAACCGTGTTTTCCATCCTTATCTTGATTCTTTCGTGGTGGTCTTTATTGACGACATTCTTGTTTATTCGAAGTCTCGAGAGGAGCACGAGCAGCACTTGAGGACAGTTTTATCCGTTCTTGCGAGGGAGAATTTATTTGCGAAGTTCAGTAAATGTGAATTTTGGCTCGAGAAGGTGTCATTTCTGGGTCATGTTATTTCGAAAGATGGGATTTCGGTGGATCCGTCAAAGATAGAGGCTATAGTGGATTGGAAGAGACCCGAGTCAGTGACAGAGATCAGAAGCTTTCTTGGTTTAGCCGGGTATTACCGAAGATTTATTGAAGGGTTTTCGAGGATTGCTACTCCGATGACTCGGTTGACCCGGAAGAATGTCCCGTTTGTGTGGACCGAGAAATGTGACAAGAGTTTCGAGGAATTGAAGAAGAGGTTGACTACCGCACCGATCTTGACCTTGCCTAATGGGAGCGATGGCCTAGTGATTTATAGTGATGCTTCTAAAGAGGGTTTGGGTTGTGTGTTGATGCAGAATGGGAAGGTAATTGCGTATGCTTCGAGGAAGTTGACCCCGAGTGAACAGAATTACCCGACTCATGATATGGAGTTGGCGGCGATAGTATTTGCGTTGCACAAGTGGAAGCACTACCTTTATGGAGCGAAGTTTGAGATTTTTACGGATCACAAGAGTTTGAAGTACCTTTTCTCCCAGAAAGAGTTGAACAACCGACAGCGCCGATGGATGGAATTGTTGAAGGATTATGATTGTACGATTTCTTATCATCCGGGGAAGGCGAATGTGGTAGCCGATGCGATTAGTAGAAAGTCTTATGTGGCTTCGATAATGGTTCGTGAATGGAAAATGCTTGAGGATGTTCGAGATTGGTCTCCTCGTGAATCGAGACATGGGGCTATTTTTGCGAATATTAGGGTATCTCCGACCCTAATTCAGAGGATAAAGGAAGCTCAGAAAGAAGATCCCGAGTTGCTGAAGATATTGAGTAAATTGAAGGAAAAGAATTTCGAGGATTTTTCTGTTAGCCCGGTGGGAGTGTTGACTTTCCGTGGTCGTTTGTGTGTTCCGGATGTTGATGGAATTAAACAGAGAGTTCTTGATGAGGGTCACAAATCGAGGTATACTATTCATCCGGGTAGTACGAAGATGTATCGGGATTTGCAACAACGATTTTGGTGGATAAATATGAAGAGGGAAATAGCGGAGTATGTATCGAGGTGTTTAACGTGTCAGCAGATCAAAGCCGAGCATCAGAGACCCGCGGGATTGCTTCAGCCGTTAGAGATTCCCGAGTGGAAATGGGAGCATGTGACTATGGATTTCGTTACGGGATTACCTCGTACCCGTAGGAAGTATGACAGTGTTTGGGTAATAGTGGATAGATTGACCAAGAGTGCCCATTTCTTGCCTATTGACATCAGGTATTCGATGGAGAAGCTTGCGACCCTTTATATTGATGAGATTGTTAGATTGCATGGGGTTCCGGTTAGCATTGTGTCAGATCGAGATCCGAGGTTTACTTCTAGATTCTGGAAGGCGTTTCAGGAAGCTTTGGGTACAGATTTGCGATTCAGCACGGCTTTTCATCCTCAGACCGACGGTCAATCCGAGAGGACTATTCAGATTTTGGAGGATATGTTGCGAGCTTGTTCGATAGACTTTTCCGATTCTTGGGATTCGCACCTACAGTTAGTGGAGTTCTCTTACAACAACAGTTATCAGGCTAGTATCGAGATGGCACCGTTTGAGGCCTTGTATGGAAGGAAGTGTAGATCGCCTATTTGTTGGGATGAGGTCGGTGAAGCGAAAGTTTTGGGTATTGATTTGCTTCGGGATTCGGTTGAGAAAGTTAGAGTTATCCGGGATCGATTGAAGACAGCCCAGAGTCGACATAAGAGCTACGCAGACAACCGAAGGCGAGATCTTAGTTTTCAGGTTGGTGATTTGGTATTCTTGAAAGTGTCTCCGAAGGTGGGTATTCGTAGATTTGGGAAGAAAGGCAAGTTGGCTCCGAGGTTTATTGGTCCGTTTGAGATTTTGGGAAAGGTTGGACTTCTTGCGTATCGCCTTGCGCTACCGCCATCTTTGGACCGGTTGCACAACGTCTTTCACGTTTCTATGCTTCGGAAGTACGTTCATGATCCGTCTCACGTGTTACCAAGGATACCGGAGGATATTGAGCCCGATATGTCTTATGAGGAACGACCGGTTCGGATCTTAGATTCTAAAGTTCAAGAGTTGAGGAGCAAAAGTATTGCGTTGGTTCGTGTTCTTTGGAGGAATCATAACATCGAGGAGTCGACGTGGGAGCTCCGAGATGAGATCGAGAGGAAATTTCCGTGGCTTTTTGTTTAAGGTGAGTCTCGTTAAAATTCGGGTCGAATTTTCTTTAAGGGGGAGTGAATGTCACGACCCGAAATATAGGCTATATTTTATTAGTAATTAAATGATTTTTATTTAATTATTTGCTTATTTATTTATTTAAATTATTATTTATTTAAATAATTATGTGTGCAATTAATGTGTTATAATAATTATGCCTAGCATTCTATTTGGGTCATTTGTGCTAGTGTAGAAATGTTGAGTCTTAATTGTTAGTAGGGAGTGTAGTATTGTGTGTAGTGTGAGAGAGGGGGCCTAAGTGTAAATGTTTTGAATAATTTTCCCTACTCCCCTCTCCTCCCTCACCTCCTCCCTCACCTATTCTACCATTTCCCAGCAAACTCTCTCTCTCTCTCCAAGGTAAGCATTTCTTTCTTCTCCTCCTTCTCTCTTCATTTACTTCCTCTTCCTCCCATCTTCTCTCATTTCTTAAAACTTGAACATTGTCTAGATCGTCGATAGGATCGCGTAGAATCAAAAATATTTGAAATCCATCAACTTTGAGAAAATCCAAGTAAGTTACTTTTCCCCCATTTTGATGCTAAATTGTTCATATCATGTTTAGATAATGTTTGATGTGTTATATTTGAAGTTTGGTTGAGTTTAGAATTTATTTTGAATTTATTTGATTTTTTTGGGTTAAAAATGGTGAATGTGTGAATGTTGGGTTCAAATCTTGTTGTGTGTTGTTAGATGGTGTTGTTTAGGCTCCCTTGATGTTTAGATGTTGCTTTAGTACCTTGGAAACTAGTTTGAAAGCTTTGATTTTGAGCATTTAGTGAAGATTGGTGTTTTGGTTCGAAAATGGGTGAACTCAGCTCTGTTCTCCGACCCAGAAATCACCCGGGCGCCCGCCCGCCCTTACTCCCTTGAGCGCCCGCTTACTAGTGAGGTTAATGAACCGTAGTTTCTGCCTTTCGGGAGCGCCCGCCTGGCCCGTCTTGAGCGCCCGCCCGCCTCTACCCGGGCGACCGCCCGCCCCATTCCAGGCGCCCGCCCGCCTCCAATTCCTGGCACTTATTCTTTAATTGTTTTTGAAGTAGATTATAACTTCAACCCCTATTTTGAGTAGTGTCCCCTTAGGCTTAAATGACCATTGTGGAGTACTCTAATAATGATTTTGGTTCCTTTGTGAATGTATATGATATGGAATATGATTAAGTATCATTTTGGGAATGTGGTTCATCTTCGATGCGCGTTTTATATTGGTATACCTTTGTGGTGATTTATTTAAATTGGTTCCCTACTTTGGAACCTTAAGTTGTTCATTCATGCTAAACTATTATTACTTAGCATTTAATTAGAAGCCCAGCTGGCATATTTGTTGCATCGGGCGATGGGAAGGATTATAATGGCAAAGCCAAGTCCATTATAATGTTGACCATTGTTTTGCCCTTACTATACCCCTTCTCCAGATTGGCCTTGGAAAGGATAAGTCAGCGTTCCTTTGTGAATGTATCTGGCTAGCGGGCATGACTTTGTGTCATGGTCCTTGTCCCTTGTGACACTTTTATGTTATTGGTTCCGGTACCGGGGTTTTCTCTTCAGCTCTTATGCTATTATGAAGATGTTGATTTGTTGATTATTGAAGTTGCGCAACGATCCTTTATTTGGATGTTCCGGTTTGGAAAACCTTGGCTATATCCTTTGTTATGTGTTTATTTCCGCTGCTATCTGTTATATGACAATTGCTATGTGCTATGTGAGATTTATTATTGCTTATTGTTTCTTGCATCATAGCATGTCATGTAGTTGCATTAGTAACTTATTGAGATTTATCTCACCCCCTTTTCTTTTGTCTTTGTTTTTCCTTAACCCCCCCCCAGGTGCTAAGGATTAGTCTCGCTGATCACGAGAAAGAGGACGTCGAGGGTGGATCTATTCTTTTGGGGAAAGTTGTATAGGTTGGTTTACATTATATAAATGTGTAACCTTTTGGGGTATTTGTACCAAATATTGACGTCATTAAGAATTGTATATTTGTATTTTATTGGGCATAAACTTGTGGAAGTTTATGATAGTTGTAATTTGGTTTTTATCAAACTTGGTTTTGTAAAACTTTGGATTATCACTTTTTGGTATTAAATGGAATTTTTAACTTCAGTATTTCATAGTTTTGGTTTTAGAGTCGACGTCCAGATCGCGGTCTCGGGCCCGCGGGGTCCGGGGTCGCGACATCATGATTGCAATACATGTGATTAATTAGAGACTGAGTAACAATTATCCACAAGGGCTGATCTACAACAAACCCTAAACTCTCCGGATTATTATACACACTCACTTTTTTTTGTAAACTCTCTATCTCTCTCTCTCTCTATACTCATCTCTGTACTCACACTCAAAATTAATAAACTTATTTGGTAAGGTAGGTATCCAAAACCTCCCGAGGTTTTATGCCGGAGAGTAGTTGCTCAAGGACTTTTCTCGTTACATCCTGCGTCTACACCTTGAATTCTGGTCTACATCTTGAACTCTGAAAGTCTATATTCCATTTGTACCCTACTTCTTTTTATTTGTTCAATTGTCGAAAATTGACCAAAACAATTTGGCGCCGTCCGTGGGAACTTTGGTCTTATAGATTCTTAGAGATTCAAGATGAGCAATCCAACAACTGGTCAGATTACGTCAAGAATTCCAGCTACAACTAGGGAAAAACCAAAACCGGCATCGATTACATCTGGAAGTCAATCTTTAACACAGAACATGACCTCAGCTGTTACGACCAGCTCGATCCAAGTACATGCTGGAACTTCAGCAATAGGGGCATCTGAAATCCCATTGGACGTTGCTAGCAACCTCACCAGCATGATTAATCAGTTAAAACAACAATTGACCGCCCAGAATGATGCCACTACGATGTTGATCAATACTGTCTCCAAGATGCAGCGTGACGTGTCAACCTTACAGTCTGGTTCTTCAAGTTCGCATCAGAATTTCCACTCGATTATCATTCAATCTGTCAATTTTAGCTTGGGACCAAGCACACTTTCACCTATACATCCAATGATTGTACATCCTGACAGCCTGGTTGTAAGCCGGGACATGCTGACACCTACTACATGATTGACAGGGAGTTTTAATTTAAATGCAGATAACACTGTAAATCATGTTGCTACTAACCTCAATGCAGGTAGCTCGGTTGCAAGGCAACTACAAGAGCTAAGGGAAATGGTTATGAATATTCCAGGAGTAACACTTCCATTTCACCATGCATCTCTAACATGTTACAATGAATCTCTCTTTGTCCCTGCCATTGCCTAGGTTGACATCCCAAAGTGGTTCATAATGCCCGACATGAAACAATATGATGGGACTACAGACCCCTTGGAACATATAGCGTTATATCCAGAAAAGATGGATGTCATGCACATTCCATTACAATACAAAGAAGCTTGTCTTTGCAGGGGTTTTGGATCCACATTGACTGGTGCAGCCATGAGATGGCTAATAAACCAACCTCTTGGTTCTATTAGATATTATGCTCAATTAATTAATATGTTTGCTAATCAATTTTCTTGTAATATAGCTTTTGAGAAACTGACAAGTGATCTTTACAAGGGTGGTTCAATAACCTGATTAAACACTGAAAGAATATTTAAACAGGTTCAACAAAGAAGCCGTAGACATACCCAATCTTGACATGTCGACAACTACTGAGGCAATCAAGATGGGCCTGAAGACAAGCTCACCATATTACAAAGAATTGGTCATGAATTCATGTAAAAGGCTAGAAGATGTTAAGACAAGAGCGATAAAATTCATTCGACTTGAAGAGCATGAACTCATGCAGGAAAGCTAGCTGCCAAGTGGAAAGGACCCTACCTCATTGATTCAAAGGTTTGAAAGGGGGCATCCTGGATGTCAACTCTAGATGGTGCCAGAATTCCTAGAAGTTGGAATGCAGTGCATCTCAAGTTGTACTTCATGTAAGTTGTAGCTTACAAATTGAATTCAGAAAATCAGGTATGCATTTATATTAAGTTATTTCATTTACGTTATTTCAATTCTATTTATTCTCATCAAACACCTATTGACTTAAGCATCAGAGGGGTGTTAGCTAAGCTAACACCCAACCTTAACATTTTTCTGTTTTGCAAGGAAACCCAAAGTCTCTATCTAAACCAAGGTGTTTACATATTGATCCAAGTCTTCAAGATGTTTACATGTTGATTTAAGTTTACAAAAATGTTTACATGCTTAGTCAGAACTCAACGAACAAAATCAAATTGCAAATTCCATCCAAGTTGCAAGGTACACACCTTTCCAAGGTTTAAAGGTTTTGTACCTTTCTTAAGTGTTTAAGGATTTTACACCTTCTCCTGGGCACAAGTTTTTCATGTTTTAGTTAAGTTGTAGGTGGGCCAATGTGTCATGTACATGTTGATTACCTTCTTGCACTTAATTAAAATCGTGAACAAAAGATAAACATACAAAAGGTTGTAACATTGACATGTTACCAAAGGAACACAAGGTATAAAGATAATATCTTTCCATTAACAAAAAGTTTTACAACTTGTAACATTAACATGTTACCATCTGACACTTACATTGCCAAAATTCGAACACTTTCTACCCAAAATTTTCTAAGTTATAAAATTAACATGTTACCTCCAAAACTCTATCCTTAACCTCATTAAAAAAGATTCATAAAGGGTCCACAACACGGCCCCGAAGCAAAAACAAATTATCCAAAGTAATTGCCGTATTATCACAAGATATGGCCCCAACAAATTACAAGCAAACATGTCCAAACAGACATGCAATAAACCAAATTACAAATTAAAAACATTGATCTTGAGGACACACTCTCACAAATACCATAAAAACAAATAAAAATTGTCTTTAAAGACAACCACCAAGGCATATTGCCGCTGAAATTACCAAAATATCCTAACCATTCTTCTCTTCTTCACCTTCCTCTGTGTTTTTTGCTGCTGGATCAACATGATCTGCCATGTTGACGTCCTGCACCTTGGAGCTTACATCTGTTGGGTTTCGATCAAACATGCGCAGCGGAATTTTAGCATTTAAAATTTTTAAGAAACCCAAAGCCATGGATCCGTTCATATGATTAAATCAAATACAACGAGATGAATATAGGAATAACTAACCCTTGATGGCTATGAATTTTTCTCTTTGGTCTTGGTGGAGATCTTGAAGCTTTATCACGAACAAATCACGAACTTTGTAAGATGATAAAATTCACCCTCTAGCGGTATCCACACTTCGAACGAATATCAAAGGAGCTTCTTTGATCTTGGTTGCTAGACCAATATTATGAAACACACTTTCACAATATAATAAAGAACTATATGGAATTTATTTTGTTAATTATTTTGTTCCTCAATCAATGATGTCTTAGAATAAAATAAAATCTCTCTCAAACTCTTTGAGACTCACAAAAGCACTTATCCTTATGGTCTGGCCGAATTGGGGTTTTTATACACAATTAAGACCTATTCCAAATAGGTAACTTGTGTCAAAAACCATTCCTAATCGAATTAGGAATTTTCCAATCGGGAGCACCAGGCGCCCGCCTGTTTGGGCAGAAACTCCAGTCCCTTTCCGGCTTGAACAGGCGCCCGCCTGGTGCAACCCAAGCGCCCGCTTGGTTGACCAGGAGGCCCAGATATTTCCAGAAATTCCTTGGAAGTCCTCCGACCTTAAATGCCAATATAGTCCTTTTTATTTAAGATTCGTTCTATTGTGTGTGACCCTCTAGGATTATACTAAGTTGGCAATGGGCTCAAACATGATCCCATAAGATATGATTAGGTTCTAGCAAACCGTCATACCTACCCAAATAGTATAACTAGATACAAGTTCGCATTCCTTTAGAATATGTCATAATCCCTTTGTCCACGATGTCATTGAACACAAGTCATGGTCAAACGGTCAACTTGTTTTGTTCAATACTTTCTCGATTCCGAATATGTTGATAATTCAAATGCTATTGATCCAATCAATCCATTTGAGTCCGGCCAAACATTTCATCAACATCATTCCTTCGAGGGGCCCAAGCTTGACATCTCTCCGTGGAGGGACAAATCCATTTAGCTTATTATTCTTCCCAACGGGAATCCGATTATGCCAATCATACCCTTTATAACTACCGTGTTAAGGTAGCGTTTGAATATGTCAAACACAATGTTCATCGAGTGGAAGACTATAATAACTTCATGTCTAAGGATTCAAATGACATAACTAATATGAGCTATATGTACGACATAGACCATGACATAAATCTCATACAGCGGGTCATGTCCAGTACCTTGTTCCAAACAAGTACCCATAAATCTAACATGATCATCTCATGATCATTTATCCTTTATACTAGTGCTTAACAAGTACTAGGGACGGAGATTATTATAAGTAAACATGAACAACAATAATAATCAAAACATCTCTTTATTGATATAAAATAAATGATAACAATTACAACGTTTATTAAACGTGCCTAGGGCACCACTACCAACAATCTCCCACTTGCCCTAGGCCCAATCTCCCATGTATCTAATACCCATGGACCTAACATGACCATCATGTTTAGCTTGTGGAAGTCCCTTTGTTAGCGGGTCCGCAACATTGTCATCAGTAGGTACTCTGCATATATTTACGTCTCCCCTATCAACGATTTCTCGAATGATATGAAAACGCCTAAGTATGTGTTTGGATTTTTGATGTGCTCTTGGTTCCTTTGCTTGAGCAATAGCACCATTATTATCGCAATAAAGGTCTATTGGATTAGCAATACTAGGAACCACTTCAAGTTCAGTTATGAACTTCTTAATCCAAACAGCTTCCTTTGCAGAATCCGATGCAGCAATATACTCAGCTTCTGTTGTAGAATCAGCGGTTGTACTTTGCTTGGAACTCTTCCAACTTACAGCTCCACCATTTAACATAAACACAAAACCCGATTGCGATCGGCTATCATCTTTGTCGGTTTGGAAGCTTGCATCCGTGTAAGCATTTACAACGAGATCTTCTTCCATTCCTCCATAGACTAAAAACGAGTCTTTAGTTCTTCTCAAGTACTTAAGAATCGCTTTTACAGCTATCCAGTGATTTTCGCCAGGGTCGGATTGGTATCTACTTGTCATGCTCAAAGCATAAGATACATCCGGCCTAGTACAAATCATGGCATACATGATGGACCCAATTGCCGAAGCATATGGAACATCATTCATTTTCTCACGCTCATCTTTTGTCTTAGGACATTGAGTCTTGCTTAGAGAAACTCCATGTAACACGGGCAAGGTTCCTCTCTTAGAATTTTCCATACGGAATCTTCTAATGACCTTGTCAATGTATGTACTTTAGCTAAAACCAAGTAGCCTCCTTGATCTATCTCTATAGATCTTAATGCCAAGAATATATGCGGCTTCACCCATATCTTTCATTGCGAAGCACTTTCCTAACCAAGTCTTCACAGATTGAAGTGTAGGAATGTCGTTTCCAATGAGCAATATGTCATCCACGTATAAAATAAGGAATAGCACTATGCTCCCACTAATATTCTTGTATACACAAGGCTCATCTTCGTTCTTGATGAAGCCAAACTCTTTGACCGATTCATCAAAACGGAGATTCCAACTCCTTGAAGCTTGCTTCAATCCATAGATGGATCTTTGCAATTTGCATACCTTAGAATTTTGTTCAAAACCTTCTGGTTGTGTCATATACACATCCTCTTGGAGTTTTCCATTCAAGAAAGCGGTTTTGACGTTCATCTGCCATATTTCATAGTCATGATATGCGGCAATGGCAAGCAAAATTCTTATAGACTTGATCATTGCTACGGGTGAAAAGGTCTCATCATAGTCAATACCATGAACTTGCCTATAACCCTTCGCTACAAGCCTAGCTTTGTAAGTATGCATCTTCCCATCCATGTCGATCTTCTTCTTGAATACCCATTTGCATCCTATGGTTTTTCACCTTCGGGTGCAACAATCAAATTCCAAACTTGATTGTCTTGCATGGATTGCAATTCGGATTCCATGGCTCCAAGCCACTTGTCCGAATCAGGAGAAGACATCGCCTCTTGGTAGGTTGACGGTTCATCATTCTCAATGATTTCTACCTCATTACTATCCGTTACGAGAAATCCATATCTCTCGGGCTCGGATCGTACCCTACTAGATTTGCGAGTTACTTGTGTATTTTGAACAGGTTCCAAAACTCCTTGTGGTTCTTGTTCTTGTTCCACTATTGGTTCAATGTTATTTTCTGGGTCTCGAATTTCTTCAAGATTTATTTTACTCCCACTGATTTCTTTGGAGAGAAACTCTTTCTCTAGAAAGACACCAGTTCGGGCAACAAACACTTTGTTGTCCTATCGGTTGCAAAAGTAATATCCTTTAGTTTCCTTAGGATATCCCACGAAAATACATTTATCAGATTTGTGTGCTAGTTTGTCAGAGATAAGTCTCTTGACATAAACTTCGCAACCCCAAATCCTCATGAAAGATAAACTAGGTTTCTTTCCACTCCACATCTCATATGGACTCTTTGGAACCGATTTAGTTGGAACTTGATTTAGTGTGAAAGCAGCGGTTTCTAGGGCGTAACCCCAAAAGGATATTGGAAGATCAACTTGACTCATCATTGATCGAACCATGTCTAACAAAGTCCGATTTCTCCTCTCAGACACACCATTCCATTATGGTGTTCCAGGCGGAGTCAATTGTGAAACTATTCCATAATTCTTTAGATAATCATCAAATTCTTGACTTAAGTATTCACCACCTCGATCTGATCAAAGTGCCTTTAATACTTTTGCCAAGTTGTTTTTCTACTTCATTTTGAAATATTCTAAATATCTCAAATGCTTCACTTTTATGTTTCATTAGGTAAACATACCCAAATCTACTATAATCATCAGTGAAGGTTATGAAGTATTGAAATCCTCCCCTAGCATTGCTACTTAATGGTCCGCATACATCGGAATGTATCAACCCCAATAAGTCGCTTGCCCTTTCACCCAACTTGGTAAAAGGTGTCTTAGTCATTTTTCCAAGAAGACACGACTCACAAGTATCATATGACTCTAAGTCACATGAACCCAAAAGTCCGTCCCCATGGAGTTTTGAGATACGCTTCTCATTAATATGACCAAGACGGCAATGCCACAAATAAATATGATTTACATCATTAGGTTTAGATTTCTTATTTACATGATAGACATTATTTTTATTCTTGACATCCAAGATATAAAGGCAATTAAATGAATTAGCAATACCATAAAGCACATCATTTAAATAAATAGAAAATTTCTTATTCTCAATAAGAAACTTAAAACCTTCATTATCAAAACAAGAAATTGAAATAATATTTCTGCTTAAATCCGGAACATAATAACAATTGTTCAAAACAAGAATTAATCCGGAAGGTAAAGTGACTTCATAAGTCCCTACGGCTAATGCAGCAACTCTTGCTCCATTCCCCACACGTAGATCTACTTCACCTTCTTTAAGCAGTCTCCTATTCTTTAATCCCTGCATATTTAGACAAATGTGAGAACCACATCCGGTATCCAATACCCAAGAATCAGTGGTAGAAAGGAGAATATCTATCATATAGATACCTGAAGTCGACGCAGCCTTGCTGCTCTTCTTCTTCTTTTGCTCTTCCAAGAAAGCCTTGCAATTACGTTTCCAATGACCAATTTCTTGACAATGGAAACAGATTGCATCCTTTTGTGAATCGGGTTTTGCCTCAGAAGCCTTGGCAACCTTTGCCTTGCTTATCTTGGGTTTGACAACTTTTGCCTTACCCTTTCCTTTGGCACTAGCCTTCTTCCCATCATGAACCAAAAGCACGGGAGAACCTTTCTCCACAATTTTCATCTCTGCAGTTTTGAGCATCCCATGCAACTCAGAGAGATTCTTATCCATTCCATGCATGTTATAATTCATTACAAACTGATTATAACTTTTAGGCAATGAATTAAGAATGAGATCCGTGGCTAGCTCCAATGGTATTGGATAGCCAAGTTTCTCAAGGTGCTCTACATAACCTTTCATTTTAAGAAAGTGAGGACTCACTTGTTGCTCTTCATTCATTTTACTAGTAGTGAATGCAACAATGGTCTTGTACCTCTCTTGCCTAGCTTGCTCTTGAAACATGGTTCTCAACTCCACGCCTATCTCATAGGCTTTCAAATGTTCCAAACTTTGTTGGAGTTTTGAACACATAGCGGCAAGCATGAGACAACTTACATCTCTAGAATCATTACGATGTTTCTTGTAATTGTCTCTTTCTACCCTAGGGGCAGTAGGCGGTGGTTCAGCAGGGAGAGGCCCATCGAGAATGTACAACTTATCTTCTTGCCTAAGAACAATTCTTATGCTTCGGATCCAATCCATAAAGTTTGTACCATTCTCTTCGAGCTTATCCTTCTCAAGGATCGATCGCAACGACATTGATTGAGTGTTATTAGTCATTATCTACAAATATGCAAAATTTCCAAAATTTAATAAGTACCGATTTTCATTAAAGAGATAAATAATGTATTTTTCAAACAAAATACTCCCACTAAATTATATAGCCTTCATATACATCCAATGTATAATATAATTTAAATGGGTTAAGATCCAACTTTAATTTAATTTCAAGTCCGCTAAGACGGATTGCACAAAATCAAATTAATTAGGTAGACAACTCTTGTCAATCATATCTCATATGACTCTTAGTTCCTTTTATGAGATTCTTTTAGAAATCCAATTTCAAAAAGCATGTTAAACCTCATCTTTGCCTAGGCCCAAAACTGTTTTGACGCCCAATTAAGTCTAACCATTTTAAACGCATAGTTAATGTGTCCCGCTAGGGCGTGCCCACATTATCTATCTTGCTCATACATAAATAAATTTAATGCATCTCGCTAGGGCGAATCTACATTAGAGTCACTTATGTACTAACAAGTGTTTTAATCATGGCATGGCAATAAAAGACTTAAAACTTTCTTTGAAGGTTCATCACATATAGCATATAACACATTTATGAGCACATAATATAAACATGTTACACATCAAGTTTAGCCACTAAATTAATCCCATTAATTTAAGCATAATATTTATGTGTCATTAGTTTCTCTATAATTATGAGGATGAGACTATTTCAACTTTGGTTATTATCTCCAAATCAAGACAACAAGAAGTGCGATCGAACTAAGCCATTAGGCAACCACAATCCCGCACTAATTCAAGAAACCAAGAAAGTAGTCCATGTGGCCGAAACTAAGCAATAGATGGTCTCGATGAACGTAGGCCAATTGCATTCACAATTCCACATGGATCTCCAATCATTGAATCAAGAACTTTGTTTCTCAATTTTAGCAATTATGAACTCTTCATAATTCTAACTTCGTTTTATCTTTGAAACTTTGATTGCGATCAATTTTGGGAAACACAATCTCGATGAACGCAGATTAGCCATCCAAAACTTGAACCAATCTAGGAATCACAAGACTAAAACAAATAGGAAAATCAAACCCCAAAATCCACATACAAACCAACTACCCAAAACCCATTCCAGATCAGCAAGTCTGAAGTGGTCTTGTTACTGGTTTTGTTGGATTTATCGAAAAATTCCAGAATCAGATTTTGAACAAAATCAAAACATTCTGGCCTAGCGAGCGCGCGCCTAGTCCAGCACGGGCGGGCGCCTGCAACGCGCGCGTGCCTGGTCCAGCGCGGGCGAGCGCCTGTATGGTCAGAATGGTATGGAATTTTCAAGTTCGAAAATTTTGTCTCAAAATTATTTTTCCCCGATTATTAAAACTTTGATCCAATCAAAAATCAATAATCGAAATAATTCAGAATCCACCATAATTTTATTGCGATTGAATCGTGCGATTAAAGTTGGAAAAACAATAAACCACATAAAATCACAAAACACATAAACATCATATAATCCAATATTCATATCATGCTTGGCACATAAACAATTTATATACACACAACATGATCCAAGTATTGAATTAATCAACATGAACGGGGCTCTGATACCACTGTTGGGTTTCGATCAAACATGCGCAGCGGAATTTTAGCATTTAAAATTTTTAAGAAACCCAAAGCCATGGATCCGTTCATATGATTAAATCAAATACAACGAGATGAATATAGGAATAACTAACCCTTGATGGCTATGAATTTTTCTCTTTGGTCTTGGTGGAGATCTTGAAGCTTTATCACGAACAAATCACGAACTTTGTAAGATGATAAAATTCACCCTCTAGCGGTATCCACACTTCGAACGAATATCAAAGGAGCTTCTTTGATCTTGGTTGCTAGACCAATATTATGAAACACACTTTCACAATATAATAAAGAACTATATGGAATTTATTTTGTGAATTATTTTGTTCCTCAATCAATGATGTCTTAGAACAAAATAAAATCTCTCTCAAACTTTTTGAGACTCACAAAAGCACTTATCCTTATGGTCTGGCCGAATTGGGGTTTTTATACACAATTAAGACCTATTCCAAATAGGTAACTTGTGTCAAAAACCATTCCTAATCGAATTAGGAATTTTCCAATCGGGAGCACCAGGCGCCCGCCTGGTACCACCCAGGCGCCCGCCTGTTTGGGCAGAAACTCCAGTCCCTTTCCGGCTTGAACAGGCGCCCGCATGGTGCAACCCAAGCGCCCGCTTGGTTGACCAGGAGGCCCAGATCTTTCCAGAAATTCCTTGGAAGTCCTCCGACCTTAAATGCCAATATAGTTCTTTTTATTTAAGATTCGTTCTATTGTGTGTGACCCTCTAGGATTATACTAAGTTGGCAATGGGCTCAAACATGATCCCATAAGATATGATTAGGTTCTAGCAAACCGTCATACCTACCCAAATAGTATAACTAGATACAAGTTCGCATTCCTTTAGAATATGTCATAATCCCTTTGTCCACGATGTCATTGAACACAAGTCATGGTCAAACGGTCAACTTGTTTTGTTCAATACTTTCTCGATTCCGAATATGTTGATAATTCAAATGCTATTGATCCAATCAATCCATTTGAGTCCGGCCGAACATTTCATCAACATCATTCCTTCGAGGGGCCCAAGCTTGACATCTCTCCGTGGAGGGACAAATCCATTTAGCTTATTATTCTTCCCAACGGGAATCCGATTATGCCAATCATACCCTTTATAACTACCGTGTTAAGGTAGCGTTTGAATATGTCAAACACAATGTTCATCGAGTGGAAGACTATAATAACTTCATGTCTAAGGATTCAAATGACATAACTAATATGAGATATATGTACGACATAGACCATGACATAAATCTCATACAGCGGGTCATGTCCAGTACCTTGTTCCAAACAAGTACCCATAAATCTAACATGATCATCTCATGATCATTTAGCCTTTATACTAGTGCTTAACAAGTACTAGGGACGGAGATTATTATAAGTAAACATGAACAACAATAATAATCAAAACATCTCTTTATTGATATGAAATAAATGATAACAATTACAACGTTTATTAAACGTGCCTAAGGCACCACTACCAACAACATCACCTGCATCAACCGCCTCATAAATAATAGTGGATATCAGCAGCTATGGAATTTTTTTGACTTTCTATATTCACTCAATTCAAAAAAAATTGGGGCAATTATTTGGATGAAAATTTGAGCTATATAGCGGCACCTTAACTTTTTTCGACATCTTGAATTACCTTGAGTCGAAGTCCTGAGTTGAAAAGTTACATCTTGAAGTGATACCTTACATCTTACATCTTGACTTTACATCTTGACTCTACATCCTGACATCCTGATGTCCCGACGTCTTGAGCTGACATTCTGAGTCGACGCCCTGAAGACAGTTAACAAATCCCTATTTTTTAGGATCACGATATTAGCCATGTGATCAATTGTAGACCATGTTAATACGAGGTCCTTATCAACAATAAATGATCCACAATCCATGGTCTTCAACAAACTAAAGATATCCCAGATTTTTAGGGATTTATTGTTTGGGGAAAGAATTTCACAGCAAAGTGATTAATTAATGACTGAGTCAATGATTATCCACAAGGGCTGATCTACAACAAACCCTAGACTCTCCAGATTATTAGGGATGTTTACTTTTGTTTGTTATTTATTTTTCATGTATAAAAGAGTGACACATCACATGTATTTCACACACTCACTTTATTTTTGTAAACTCTCTCTTTCTCTCTATACTCATCTCTGTACTCACACTCAAAATTAATAAACTTATTTGGTAAGGTAGGGTATCCAAAACCTCCAGAGGTTTTATGCCGGAGAGTAGTCCCTCAAGGGCTTTCCTCGTTACATCCTGTGTCTACACCTTGAATTCTGGTCTACATCTTGAACTCTAAAAGTCTATATTCCATTTGTACCATACTTCTTTTTATCTGTCCAATTGTTAAAAATTGGCCAAAACACTTCAATATCCTTTTTTTTTTCATTGCAGGTGCCAACGACACAAACTTTTACATCATTTACACCATTGAAGATCTATCTGAAGCTCCAGGTAGCTTAAACCCTTCACTATATACTTCCCTGTGAGAGCCCGCGCTCGAAGCCAAACCGCGAAATGATCGCCCGCGAAAGCGATTAGGGTCCGTTTCGTGCTAATGCGCTTTTGGAAATTCCCTCGGTTCCCTCATAATGGTTTCCTCTCGATGGAATCAAACAGTCAAGAGTCGCCACCTCATTTTATTTTAGGAAAAACGAAGATAAAACCTTTTGTTTAGAGAAAGTGGGTTTGGGGGCTAATTTACGAGAAAGAGAATGGGTTAGGCACTCTCCTCGCCCATGATGGTCTCTAGCATGCATGCCACTTATATTCATTTTATGCCTTTTATACCTTGTTTTTATGCCCTAACAAAATGGTGATTAATATATGAGGAGATCTTCCTATTCTAGGATTGTTTGCTTTAATTCACAAATGAGAGTCGGTTTGGGTGGACTCTCACTTGATTTTGAAAATGGTTTAGCATTCACATCCAGTAAAGGAAACACATAAAGGGTGGGGGATTAATATTTACAAATGGTGAGTAAATGGGAGACAAATCCCATATCAAATGAATGTCCAAAAGTCCGTCCCAAGACAATTTAGGGACTGCTGTCTGCTTCTCTTTCTTGTAGCTGCTTTTATACTTACACAATATGGAAAGTAAAGGTCAATAAAAGTCCCTAACACATCAATTATCAACCATGAATTTTCCTCTGATTTTAGAAGCATTTTATGGTGTCCAAATAAGGCATGCAAGATAATACTTTCAACAGCCAAATCTGACAGATATTCATATACTCATAAAAGATCTACCTTTTTCATCATGAAAACGTGGGAATCATGAAAAAAACTAAACATGAAAGTTGTTCCTAACATATCAAAGTTTAGATATGGAAAGTTTAAAGTCCATCAAGCAAGTATAAGTCACACAAAACTTCTATGATATTTCCATGTCAGAGATGAACTAGCACAGATTTGTAGATCAAGAGTTCAAACAATAAATGGAAAGAACAGCTTATATTCATGGGAAAAATATATTCTTTGCATGCTCATTTTCCTCTGTTTGTCTAGAACAAAATATATTTTGTGGTCTAAGACCAAAAACACGTTTACCATGCATAAATAGAGCAATAAGACAGAAAGGTACAAATTGCAGATCTGCTGGAAGTCTACAAAAGGCATGAAAACACTCATGGAAACTCACTAAAATGAGATGATATGAACATGAAACTTTGGATATACATGTTAAAAATACAAAACCACACCTACTCATGCTTCTAAATTAGATTTCATGATGGTCAACATGGGGAGAAAACAAGGCATGAACAGATTTGGAGGTTTTAAGGAAAGTATTATGCTTATCTTTTGGAAAACCTCCCCAAATCACTTTTTGTGAACACTAGCATGAAAACAGGAACAATATGTACATTATTTACAGTAGGAAACAACTCAAGAGTCAAAGATCATCATGGATGTTTATTCAAGTAAGAGATGTAGCAAGAAACCATAGTCATTACATTTGTGTTTATCAAATGGAGGTCTAGCCTAACAAGTGGCTAGACCTCTTTCCAAATCACATAAGGATATACATTTTACATACATTAACTTTACAAGAAAAAGAGATTACTTAGATTGTGCTTCCTTTGCTTCCAAGTGAAGACTTTTTTGGTTGTTTTCTTAAGGTGTTTGCCTTGTGATTGAATGAGTGTTTGAGTGTTTTGTTTTGGTTTGTTTTTGGTGAATGCTTATGGTGGTGATATGGTGGTTTAGAGGTGGTGTAAGGACTGAGATTTGAGAGTAGTGAGAGTGCTCTTGGGAGTGCTAGAGAGAGTATGAATGAATGAGAGTGTAGGATGGTTGTTGTGTGTATGAATTGTGTGGTAAAATGGATGAGGGAGGTGGTAATATTGATGAGGGAGGTGATAATGTTTCACTTAGACCCCCTTGCTTAGGTCTAGGAGGCCATTTAGGGGTCATCTACCCGGGTTGGTATGGCTTCAATGGTCTTGAAGTTGATTTGAGTGAGCAAGTTGTTGATGGAGCAAAAATTATTGATCTGGTCTGAGCGTTGGAGCCGTACGGATCTTTTGGTGGAGCACACCTCCAATGGCGCCGTACGGTGGTGGTGGTAGGTGTTGGGGAATCCAAAAATGCCGCTTGTCGCGCTCCGATTGGCTCCTTCCTTATCCTTTTGGCCAACCAACTTCAACTACTTGTTGCAATATGGTTGGCTCTCATTATTCCTTGGTTTGAATGAACTTGACATGCATGACTTCAAATATTTCTTCCGGTATTGGCTCCGCAACAGTCCAAGTTTTGTCTGAGTGCACGCACTACGGTGTCCCGGTTGTCCGCGATCCCAACATGGAAGTTGCTTGAGATAATCTCGTGGTCACGTACGTCTATCTGAAACATGTTTATAAGAAAGGTATGACAACAATATATTTTTAAGTGCACATAATGGATGGTAACGAGCAGATTTTAGGGGTGCGGGCCCCGTTTCGGGTCCCGCAGCTCAAAAATTGAAGTACATGTCTGCTTACTCGTTTTTTCGCTCTGATTAAGGATTTGAAGTCCGTTAATTCATTCGATGAACCGATAAGGCTCACGGAACTCCCGCATAGCCAAATCTGGGGTCTAGGTCAATTTCAGGGTTTAGACCAATCAAAAAGGGTTTGATAAGGGGTGAGAGATCGGTGTGTCTACATTCCCTCCAAAATACGATTACATATACTACGGATCCTCATTGTAAGACAATTTGAAGCCTGAAAGACTCCCCTGATGATTTTACTTTTGTGTTTTATATTTAGGTATCTTTCATTGTATCTTTGGTGTTGGCGGTTTTGTTTTTGGTGGATGATGACATTGAAATAGGGACGATCTTGATCTTTGCCATGATAAGGATAATAAAGATTGGACAGGAATAGGTGGCGGGGGTATATTGGTGAATTGAAGTAATGTTTCCTCCATTTCTTACTCCTCTCTTCTTCCCGTATTAACCCTAGCTGATCTGTTTTCAAATACGAGCCTAACCCGACACACCCACCCCATATTTATTATGGGTTACAACAGAGTGTAGAGACGTAATTTCAATTTCATGGAGATGGTCATGGTGTTATTGTAATGTTGGCGGTGGTGATTGTGGGGTTGATAGTAGAGTGGTGGTTGAATGGGGTTCTTGATGATGTAAAATCTGAGAATCAAGTTATAGTTTACACTCTTAAAAAATAAATACAACTGAGATGATATAAATTGAAGTAATTGAATTGCAAGTGCTCGCAAAATTATGACAAAATGATTGACTTTGTAAATATAGCAAGGTGTTACAACTTAGAATTCAGTACTAGTATAGAGTTATGAAATCAATATTAAGTCAAAATTGGATGACCAATAATATATTTTTCTTGTCATAAATAAATGATACGTAGACTGTAGCACACTATATCAATATATCAATATGCAATATAATATTATATTGCAGTATACTCTCTCTGTGCTGTTTTAAGAGTTAAAAATTTCTTAAAAGGGCGTCCCATTTTAAGAGTCAAAATCCTAAAATGGAAAGTGAGTCCTACATGTCATACTCACAACAATTATCTACTAACTCTTCTGTTGGAATTTTGGTTCAAAATGTATAGTTTGACTGACTTTTGACAAAGAATTCTATTAGGTTCCATTTTGTGTAAATGGAATTAAATTGCATATTTGTAATCTACATTTGGAGTAGATTAATGTGGTATATTTATTTTTTCAAAACCAATTTCGAGTGAATGAGAAATTAATGTCCATAATAATATGCAAGTTGAAGTGGGTAAATGAAGAGTTTATGAGATATGAAATGGTTATCCCACATTGCTTTAAGAATGAAAGTAATGAGAGTATTTAAGTGGATCTATCTAAGGAGGAGTCATCAAATGGTTCCCTCTTTGGGCCAACTAACTGGACTATTGGGCCATCCATGCAACTAGTGGCCCAAGTGTGCTAATTTTGGACTAGCTCCAACTTGGCACATGACCCGCGAAGCGCGCGAAGGGCGGAATGGGCGGTTTAGGGCCCACTTTTATGGGCTTAAGCGCTTGGGCTAGGTCCGGTTGGAATGGGCCGCCGCTACGGATGTGGCAGTTGGGTCGGGTGAATGGGCCTAGGCCGGCTTGGGCCATGGGTCGTGATGGTTCGAACTGTTGGGTTTCGTAGTAACATGAGCAGCGGAATATAGGAATATAGCATTTAAAATTTATGAAACCCAAATTCTATAGATCAATTTATATGATTAAGTCAAATACATCTACAATGAATACTAGAATACTAACCCTTGAAGCGTTTGATTTAACAACCTTGAATTCGGTGGAGTTTTTCGAAACTTGATCACGAACACAATCACGAACAAGATCACGAACTTGAAGATGATAAGCTTCACCCTCTAACGGTATCCATACCACGAACGAATATCAAGAAACTCTTGATCTTGGTTGCTAGACCAATTTGTGAAACACACTTTCACGATAGACTATATGGAATTAATATGTGATCTCTTGTTCTTCACTTTTATGATCTTAGAACAAGAATAAAATCTCTCAAACTCTTTGAAAAGCTCTCACAATGCATAGGACTGATTAGGACTGTTAGAGGCTGTTTATATACTTGTTAAACCTATTCCAAATAGGTAACAAGTGATTAAA
The DNA here is from genome assembly GCA_026119855.1 of Campanula takesimana. Lineage (NCBI taxonomy): Eukaryota > Viridiplantae > Streptophyta > Magnoliopsida > Asterales > Campanulaceae > Campanula > Campanula takesimana. The sequence continues at coordinate 636,657 of JAOWBW010000263.1, read as the reverse complement.
CCCGCAAGAAAACGTATTAGGACATGTCACAATCTCTTTTTTTTTCACGATGTCTATTGAACGTAAGCCATGGTCAATGGTCAACTTACATAGTTCAATGCTTTCTCGATCCCGAATGTATTGATACTACAAATCTTATTTGAGCACGGCCATGCATTTCATCAATACCATTCATCGAGTGACCAAAGCTTGGCATCTCTCTTGACGAGGAACAAATCTCATCTTGATTTATTACTCTTCCCTACATGATTCCGATTATGCCAATCATATTCTTTATAGCTACCCGGATAGGAGTAACGTTTGAATATGTCAAACGTAATGTTCATCAAGTGGAAGACTGTAATAATCTCAGGTCTAAAGATTCAAGTGATATAACTATATGAGACTTAATTATGACATTGTGATGATGACATAAATCTCATACGGGTCAGTCCAGTATTTGTTCTCTAACAAATACCCATAAGTTTAATTGTATCACATATACCATAATCATCATATGATTATCTATTAAACTTATACTAACAATTAATCATAATTATCAGGGACGGGGATTATTATAATAAACATGCAAAGGATATAATAATCAAACATTCAATATCTTTATTAAAACATAATCAACAGATAACATTAATCGTTCAAATAACGTGCCTAGAGCATACAACACCAACACGAACATGATGGGTAAGGGCGCGACCCGCGTCTGTTTGAACAGCCGGGTCGGGCTGCTGGGTCAAACCAACAGATCTCCACCATTCATCCATGATCTGATCCAACGGCTGAGAATCCACCAGGTGCAATTTGTGCCTATTCCCAAATGGCACCCCAACTCTTCATAATGTATATAACCCCCCCACCAAGATTGACATTCTCACTCCAATGATCACTAATTCATTTCACTTGACACACAAATCACTCTCTCTTCACATCTGAGTTAGAGAAACACGTATCTAACTGAGTTAACAAACTCGGTTAGAAATTTAACTGAATTATGGAATTCAGTCACAGAATTCCATGGAATTCTCACGGCATCTGTTAGAAGACAGAATCATCTTGTTGCATTAGCTTCTTCAAAGTCTGGAAGTGTCAAACATAGTTATGTTCACCGAAGTCCTTGATTTGAAGTGCTTCTATCATGGACTGTAAAGTCGTTTCATCTTGAGAGAAGATTGTCGCAGACCGTTAGCACTAGTGCGGGGCAATATCTTCTTGTGGATATTGTGTCCAACACAAGACTCGACTTTATTATTTACCCAATTTGATTTAATTTCCGCATTTCTAGTTTATCCTTATTTCCTGCCCCGTTAAATTTATTTTGGTTTATTTATGATATTTGTCATTTCGTTAGATTTAAGAAAACCACTATTTACTGTTACAACTTACCTAACATCTTCTCAATCACACTTTCTCTCTCCTACTCAACTATCAACAATCACAATACATCACATTTTTCCTTAATTTTTGAACCCACCCATTTTTTGACTCTTAAAATGGGACGTAGGGAGTAATGAATAATGTACTATACACCAATAGTGTAATGTAACGTGCATAAATAGTATTCACTATTTATGATATAGTATTAACTATTTATGATACTGATAGAAGTAACTTTTCCGGCCTATAAATAAGCTTATATTTGGAGAACTACCCCAATTCAGTATACGCCTCCCTACTATTTTCTCCATTCTTCCTCTCTCTCTCTTATATATGCAAGTCACTATTCTTTGCTATCTTACCTATCAACCCCCGCAACTTCCAATTTACAACATTTCCAATATTATTCACATCAACGAATTAATTTTACAACGTTACAAGAGGGTGACTTCCCTGTTGATCTCCACTCTCGTTCCTATTCATTTTGTTATACTGCGATCTCCTTCATCTTCAATTTGTCCATCTTGTTCATTCTATATTGATTTATCTAACCCGATTTCACATTTATTAATTGTTGTTTTGCAATTAATAAATGTGAAATCAGGTATTTAATTTCCGTTTTAAATCTAGATTTTTAATAATTTTTATTGTTGTTGTTTTTGTATTGTTGTATTTCTCTCCATATTCATATGTGAGAGCCTGTGATTTCCTTCCGTTGGTAAAGGTTGTGATTCCCTTCCATTTGTGAGTGCCTTGTGTATTGGTTTTGTTGTTTTTATGATTGTGAGAAAGTCTGAATCTGACTTAGCGAAGCAAAAAAGGGACATGAACGCAGTACTTCATCAAGATGTTCATGAAGTCCAGCGTTTCGAATGGTGGAATCTTTTGAAGTCAGATTTTGTTAATTGTTGCAAGGATGAGCTTAGTAGGAATATTCATTTTTCTTTGCAATTGACAAGTCAAAATGCCAATATAATGACAAATGTACTATCTAGGGCAGCGTTTGTAATCGCGAGCCTCACCGTTTGGGTCGAACTTCCGATTTCTTTGGATAGTCGACTCCTAAACATTTGTTGTTGTCATTAATAATATGTTCCTTTTTGGTTTAAAAAAAAAAAACGTTACAAGAGGGTGAGTTGGGCACATCTCACCCAGTCAAATATTGGGTTGTCCATCCAAACCCCAACCTCAATTAAACGAAGCACCTCGATCTCGTCGCACCCCTCAGCCCTTTCATTTCCAATCAGACGGCCAACATTAATTCCTCACCTCTTATCACAACTCAAGATCTTTCTAGAACTCTCCACGTGGACCCCACCCCTCTCTCTCTCTCTCGCTCATAAACCCTCTCCCCGTTTTCTTATCTTCTCCGCAACAAGAACACACACTAGAACGCACACACTTCATTTCATCGTCGTCTTCTTCCTCCCTCTTCCGCCACCCAATTTCCCTAGGGTTTGCTCAACAGTTTAGGGTTTGCGCTCTCTCACAAAAACCTATTAATTCATACTAGTGCTCATATAATACGCTACTTCATTTCTCAATTAGGGTTTCAATGGCGTCTTCCACCGCTCAAATCAACGCCTTAGGCGGAACCGGGTTCACTTCATCTAAACGTTCCCCCAAAACTGTCTTCTTCGGTAGAGGACTCAATAATTCCGTCTCCTTTTCCAATCATAAATCGACCTTTTTCAAGAAGGGAGACCAATTGAGATGCAGGCCGCTCAGAGTAGTGGCTGAGAAAGTGGTTGGAATAGATTTGGGGACCACTAACTCTGCTGTGGGAGCCATGGAAGGAGGTAAGCCTGTCATTGTTACTAACGCCGAGGGGCAAAGGACGACACCGTCTGTGGTGGCGTATACAAAGACGGGTGATAGGCTTGTGGGGCAGATTGCGAAGAGGCAGGCGGTTGTGAACCCTGAGAATACCTTCTTTTCTGTGAAGAGATTTATTGGGAGGAAGATGACGGAGGTTGATGAGGAGTCTAAGCAGGTTTCATACACCGTTGTGAGGGATGAGAACGGCAACGTCAAACTTGATTGTCCGGCAATTGGGAAGCAATTTGCGGCAGAAGAAATCTCTGCTCAGGTATAGTTCGTTTGAGTATGGTTTCTTTGTTTAATGGATTCTCATAGTATTTGCATAATGTATTCGGGGTTGTATGTGAATGGTTGCTAATTTTAAATTTGAAATTAATATTGCTTATAAAAGTATCAGCAAGGAAATTGAATAGCCTGGGGTGCCAAATGAGCAGATTACCCAAGTGCTAGTGGAGGTGTTTTGTTATACTATTCCGTGTGTAATGTCTGCATTTTTACAATGGCATGCTCGGTAGATGATTGGTGTTAATTTGTTTTATACTGATGAACTATGACCAGAAAATGTCGAGTACATTTATTTTAGGATGAAGAGTTAGTCATATCGATTAGAATTTGGCGATGGCATACAAATGAACTAATGTTAGTATAATCGATTTTTAATGGTAAATCCTGTTGTTGCTTATAGGCTACTTGCCGTGTTTGATGTCACATTCTGGTAAGCTCCTGCCATAAATGTTGACTTATGGACCAATGTTTTCTGAGTATAAACCTTAGTAGTTTTAGAAAGTTTTTATGACTTATCACAGATTTCCCACGTTGTATGTTGTTTCTTCTCTTTTATGCCGAGACTGACTTTTCATTTACTTGTCGCAGGTTTTGAGAAAGCTTGTGGATGATGCATCGAAGTTCTTGAATGATAAAGTTACAAAAGCTGTAGTGACGGTTCCTGCTTACTTCAATGATTCCCAGAGAACAGCTACAAAAGATGCTGGTCGTATTGCTGGCCTGGAAGTTCTCCGTATCATCAATGAACCTACTGCAGCTTCACTGGCATATGGGTTTGAAAGAAAGAACAATGAAACAATTCTAGTATTTGACCTTGGAGGTGGTACTTTCGATGTTTCAGGTACATGGATATTGCATGGCTTTGGATTGTCCTTTTTTATTATTTATATTACAATTGAAGAATAGGTGTATAATGTAGGAATGTTATTTAATAAGGTAATTTGTTAGGTTAAGGTAAAATTCCCATTCATTCTCTCGTGATTGGAATTCAAATAAATGATAAACAGCCTCGACTATTTAAATTGGTACTTGCAGATGTCCATGTCTGGTCGCACCCACTTGGGTGTGATTAGATAAGATATTAACCGATTTTTTTGTTCAATGTTTTGTGATACAGTGCTTTTCACTTCAATTTGACCTAGATACTAATTTCTTTAGTCCTTCAACTGTAGTCTTGGAAGTTGGTGACGGTGTGTTTGAGGTGCTCTCCACATCTGGAGATACACATTTGGGTGGTGATGATTTTGACAAGGTACTTGATGCGTATGTTAGTGTTTCTATATCTTTTCTTACACATATTTCTGATTTCAGTGTTAATGGTCCTTTGTGAACTAAAATTTGTATTGTGAAATTGTCCAGAGAATTGTTGACTGGCTTGCTGCAAGCTTTAAGAAAGATGAAGGCATAGATCTTCTGAAGGACAAGCAAGCTCTCCAGCGATTAACTGAGACTGCAGAAAAAGCAAAGATGGAGCTTTCATCTCTAACACAGGCTAGTATAAGGTTTGTGAACTCTTGTGCCACAAGTTTTTGATATTAGCTCTCTCATTATAAGATACTTCTAGTGATATCTCTTTTCACCTTCCTTTTCCCTCTTCAGCTTGCCATTCATTACAGCTACTGCAGATGGTCCTAAACACATTGACACGACTCTAACAAGGGGAAAATTTGAGGAATTGTGTTCAGACCTCCTGGATAGGTACCTAATAGTATAGAATATCTGCAGAATCTACAGATTGTCGAATGTTGCTCCCTGCTTGATATCAACTTACATTTAAATTTTTATTTGTTAAAGTGATGTCTTCTTTTGATCCTGCATGTTACAATTGAACCTTCTGTATATGTTGGTCTTTTTAGGCTAAAGACACCAGTTCAAAACTCTTTAAGGGATGCAAAGCTCTCGTTCTCTGATATAGATGAGGTCATACTTGTTGGCGGTTCAACACGTATTCCAGCAGTTCAGGAAGTTGTTAAGAAACTGACTGGAAAGGAACCAAATGTCACTGTCAATCCTGATGAAGTTGTTGCTCTAGGTGCTGCTGTTCAGGTACTGATCCTTTTCTTTTCTGTTTCCGTTCCCGTTCCTTCGTATTTTGGTCATCCTTAATGCGCATCTTAAAGTATATTGGTTGCCTGCATGGTTGCTCTGTCTGTCCCTGTTAGTATCTTGTTTTGAATCGGAATTATGATTTTAACTGTGTTCCATTCCAGGCTGGTGTTTTAGCTGGAGATGTCAGTGACATAGTGCTTTTGGATGTGACCCCATTGTCTATTGGACTGGAAACTCTTGGTGGTGTTATGACAAAGATTATTCCAAGAAACACAACACTGCCCACTTCAAAATCAGAGGTTTTCTCAACAGCTGCTGATGGACAAACAAGCGTGGAAATTAATGTTCTTCAGGGTGAGAGAGAGTTTGTCAGGGACAACAAGTCTCTCGGGAGCTTCAGGCTAGATGGAATCCCACCTGCTCCTCGTGGAGTTCCACAAATTGAGGTTAAATTTGATATTGATGCCAATGGTATCCTCTCTGTAACCGCCATTGACAAGGGATCTGGAAAGAAGCAGGATATCACCATTACTGGTGCTAGCACATTGCCTAGTGATGAGGTATGTGATCTGACTTGTGTCTATGATATTCTATGGCCTTCCTCTCCTGTTTTTTGGATTAACACATTAGTTGCTCACGGTTTCAACTTAAAGCTACACGTGGTCTATGTCGAATAAATATCGTCTGTGTCTCAATAGCAAGTAGCATATTGAATTTAACTAGATAATTGGGGTGCTTGATTAAGGATTCTACAACTGTCCATGTAGTAATCTGTTGTTCTCTATATTGCATGAAAACTGGTACTACCTCTGTCCCAAAATGAATGACCTTTTTTGTCCCAAAGTGAATGATCGTTCGATCTCAAAATGTTCCCCTAAATGTTTTTTTACCATTATTTTTCAAATTTCATTTATACCAGACAAAGCTAAACATTTTGAAAATGGATAGCAAGCATAGTTATGATTTTTACTATTTGAAGTCAATTTTTGAGAGTGTCCCTTAGATCAGGAAAGGTAGTTCATTTTGTGACGGAGGGACTATTTTTTTTTTTTTTTTGGCATGGCAAGTTAAATATCATATATTGAAACAAATGGAAATTGGGGGAATATGGAGATTTAAATAGCTGTGACTCATTTGTTTGGGAATCAAATTAGGGGAAGTAATGGGGCTAGCTATTGTTGACCAAAGGGCTTGTGTCTTTGTATACGTGATACGCAGGTAGAGAGAATGGTGAGTGAGGCTGAAAGATTTGCCAAGGAAGACAAGGAAAAAAGAGACGCCATAGACACCAAAAACCAAGCAGATTCAGTTGTATACCAAACAGAGAAGCAGCTCAAAGAACTAGGAGACAAAGTTCCTGCTGAAGTCAAAGACAAGGTGGAAGCAAAACTGGGTGAGCTGAGGGAGGCAATTTCAGGAGGTGTAACACAAACCATTAAGGATGCCATGACCGCCCTAAACCAGGAAGTTATGCAGCTTGGCCAGTCTCTCTACAACCAGCCTGGAGGAGCTGCCTCTGGCGCACCGGAAGGTGCTGGACCCTCTGAACAATCATCATCTGGTAAGGGCCCTGAGGGAGATGTCATTGATGCTGACTTTACTGACAGCAAGTGAGGAAAGTGACAACTGAGAAACGATGCTGCTCATTTTTGGTCATAATTTTCTTAAGAAAATGTGTATAATGATTTTTGTTGAGATTGGATTTAGTTGCGCGGTTCACATTTGTGAGATGGGGAGTTTGAGAAAGAATTTCTACTTTTAGGAGGATAGAGGGGGAACATGAGTTTCTATAGATACTATATTACAGTATTAGTTTTAACTTGGAAAAGTGGTATCACCCCCCTCCCCTGGACATTGTTCTAGTTCTATTTGTTCAAATGAAAACGATTTGCCCCTCTCCAAACTTGTGGATTTCAGGTCCTGCCCAAGAAGAGAATTTTCTCTACATTGGCAAGAACCTTGGCTCTGTGAAAGAATGCAGTGCAGTTACTCGAAAAATGACGTATTTATATACAAAATAATGCTGTAGAGGCAATTACAATTACAATAATTATAGATTCAGAACCATAAAAGGCCTTGAGATATGCTCTTTCTTCAGTTATATACAGCATTTGATAACCCTCTGGCAGATGATGAATATACGTATATATACACATGTCAAAAGGGGGTCAACGAAGCTAGTCCCATGGTTTGGTTACATAACCTTGACGGGGGCTCTGGGGAAGGGATGGACTTCCCAGACAGCTCTCTGCTCTCTCAACTCCTCTATAATCATCATAATTCAAGCATTTGTTACAGCACATACTCCCTCCTCTACTCGGAACTAGTCTACTTGACGATGAAAGTTGATCCACCTGGTACCTTGAAGATTCTGCCCGCCCCACTGACCTGACCCGATCGAGCGGCGGCTTCTGTTGGTGGTGGTGGGGCCGGATGGGTGGTTGCTGGTAGTAATGGTAGTGGTGCTGGTGTATCTGAGGTGGTGTATTATTACCACTTTGAGATTGTTGTTGGCTAATGAGATTATACATGCTAGGAGAGCTTTGAATTCTGTGCAATGAGCTCCGTCCGTTGTAATAGTTACCGTCATGATTTGATGAACCCTCGGTGGGACAGCTCTCAGGTGTGGGTGATCTTGGGGAGGAACAGGCGGAGGAGATGCTGAAGGACGCGTGGCTTACACTGATTGGTGGAGGCTTATTATAACTTGGATGAACAATGCCATTGATGGAATTGATGTAGCGTTGTTCGAGTGTGTGGCGGTCCATGGAGCCTAACTGGTTCTCGATGATGATTGGATTAGCAGGGAAGAGGAAGGTACGGAGCCTCGGGTATCCAGAGGCCTCGTGGCGATCGTATTCTTCAAACATGTGGCGGAGATCTTCATCGGATTTGACAGAAACTAAGGCGTCTAGGTCCTCGGGCATTAGTTGATACTTGAGGAGCATCTCGCAATCAATCAGGTAAGTGAGTTTCTTCATCAGTTCTGGGAAGAAGAAGAAGAATGCAGAAAGCTGAATCAATCGCATGAATAAAAAATAAAATGAGTAGTGGATTAATTCAGCTTTCATAATCAATTTACAGATTTTTTGTTTTAAAGGTGTATTCAGACTATTTTAATCATTGTAATTAATTGTTAGCCAGAAAAAGATATGGTAATATTCACATAATAATCAAAATTGGTCAGTATATATAGACAAGGAAATAGAAATAGAATTACCAGGGAAAGTAATATCACGGGGAACGGAAATGACACGAGTCTCACCGCCGACGTACTTGAGCTGACCATCGGCTGGCCGAGGAAGAATCTTTCCCCCATGACTAGACAAAAACTTAACCCTATTTCTAGGCGACCCCGGTAATGAACCACCGCCTCCATCGCTTCCCACCATTGACATTATTACCCACAAAAGCTTTTTTGTAACCCTGATTGTTCCAATTTCGCCTGATTCCGTGCAACAAGATGCTACTTGTCAAATTATGAGGAGAAATGAAATGAAATGAAGATTTGGACAATGTGATTGAATTGAATGTAATGTTTGTGATAATTATGAACATGAGATATTTTGAATGTGCAGAGAAATTATGTTCATGTTTTTTTTTTTTTTTTTTTTTTTCAATCTAATTGGTTTGGAATTCTGGTTTTATAGGCAACACATGTTTCTGTGTTTTTTTTCTCTCTGGTTGAAAAACAATCAAACTTTTTCTTTCCGGAAATATCTCAAATTCCTTTTATTGATTTTCGACTGGCTTTTGACTACTTATCTCTCAATTCAACTCCAGATATTCCAAAGAATATCTTCTACTAAATTGTTTTACCGTCAGTTGCGTAACAGTTAGGTAATGTAAAATAGTGTTAGCTGTGCGTCACCCAATCTATATTTCAAACTCTGAATCCGTCTCATACTTATTGCTACTAAATAAACATTTTGATTCTGAGTAAGTAGCAATATCCCTCCATTGTTGAATCAAGGGGATAATTAATTATTTAATTAGACCAAGATAGATTCGATATGAGTCTTATTAATTTTGATGCAAGGACCTGTGCCATTACATATGTGATTATTAGTTGCAAAGTTATGAATATCATATTCCTGTTGGAACAAATTGATGAAACCCTGATTGCCATGCTCAGTTTAAAATGAGATAGAGGAAGAGATGAAGCGGAAGCGTTAGGAATAAATACCTGTTGAATCCATCGTCTTGATCTTGAAGAGAGAAACGAGATGAAGAACAACTATTTAGGGAAGTGCTCTTCTAAATGATGAATGCCTTTTATTTTCTCAAGCACTTCTTAACAATAATGAAGAGAATATTTAGAGAGAGAAATAAAAAAAATGTAGTGTCTAAAAGGGATGATGGTGATCCCTTTATATACTAGACAAAGAGGCACTTCATTTAGGGACCACACCTATTCAATTCCTAAGCAATGTTAATTTACCATTTTGCCCATCAAAAATAGATAAATTACATTTCAGGGATTCTACACATTGACTATTGTTGACTACACTTTATATTAAAATTATAGACATGATTTTATATATGGAATTGACAAATAACTTGTGTTGCAATCCACAAAAGGTCTAACAATCTCCCACTTGGGTTGCAAAACAAATATCTTCCTTTTAAATCATGAATATAACATAAATGACAACCCGAATGTGCACTTTGTTGTCATCTACAACAATCTCGTCCATTAGTCATATAAGTAAAGGACTAAAGGGGCAGTCGTTGTAATTGATTCGCAACTAAACCCACTATAATCACATATACAAATCTAACTAAATGACATAGATCAAAAGTATAGATGTGTAGCATGGAACTTAATGAATATAGACATATTCTTCCAACTAGTCCAACTTAACCAAATGAGATCAAACTTTAATAATAATAGAACAATAAAATTGAAGAAAACAACAGAAACTTCCACTATATTAAATGTTATCAAAAGTTGTTACACCCATATGAGCAACATGCTCGTGAAACACTAGAGGTGACAACGCCTTAGTAAACGGATCCGCTAACATAGAGTTTGTACCAATAAGTTGTATTTCTATTTGTTCCTTTTGTACTCTTTCTCTTACAACAAAAAATTTAATGTCTATATGCTTAGACTTTGACGAACTCTTGTTATTATTGGAGTACAAAACCGCTGCCCTATTGTCACAATATAGCTTAATAGGTCTTTCGACGCTATCGACAATACGCAGTCCCTTAATGAATTTACGCAGCCAAATAGCTTGATTGGATGCCTCGAAACATGCAACAAACTCGGCTTCCATGGTAGAGGAAGTAACGAGTGTCTGTTTGGCACTTCTCCAAGAAACTGCTCCACCGGCTAATGTGAAGACACACCCAGACGTTGATTTACGGCTGTCTTGGCATCCAGCAAAGTCGGAATCGGAATACCCAACGATCTCAAGATGATCCGACTTTGAATATGTAAGCATGTAGTCCTTTGTGTTTTGTAAATACCGCATCACTCTTTTGGCTGCGACCCAATGTTCTCTCCCCGGATTGCTTTGGTATCTACCAATCATCCCAACAATAAAAGCTAAGTCTGGACGAGTACAGACTTGAGCATACATTAAGCTTCCTACTGCTGATGCATAAGGGATATTTTTCATATACTTAGTTTCAAAATTGTTTTTGGGACATTGACTTAGACTGAATTTATCTCCTTTAGAAACAGGGGTGTCATGTGGTTTACAGTTTTGCATGCTAAACCTTTGTAATACCTTCTCTATATAGGTCTTTTGAGATAATCCTAAAATACCTCGTGAGCAATCACGGTGTATTTGGATTCCTAATACAAAAGATGCCTCACCAAGATCTTTCATTTCAAATTTGTTTGAAAGAAATTTCTTAGTTTCCTTAAGAAGATTCATGTCATTACTAGCAAGTAAAATATCATCCACATATAAGACTAAGAATATAAATTTACTCCCACTGAACTTATGGTATATACAATCTTCACCAAGATTCGTTTCAAATCCGAATGAAAGAATTACTTGGTTAAATTTTAAATACCATTGACGAGAAGCTTGCTTGAGCCCATAAATGGATTTCTTAAGTTTACAAACTAATTGATTAGTTTGTTCCAAATCATCCACCATTTCTGGTTTCTTCATATAGATGGTTTCCTCAATGTCTCCATTGAGAAAAGCAGTCTTTACATCCATTTGATGAAGCTCAAGGTCATAATGTGCTACTAATGCCATAATGATCCTAAAGGAGTTTTTAGAAGATACCAGAGAGAATGTTTCTTTATAATAAATACCTTCTTTTTGAGTGAAACCTTTAGCAACAAGACGAGCCTTATGTCTTTCCACATTACCTTGTGAATCCCTTTTGGTTTTAAATATCCATTTACAACCAATAGGTTTTACATCTTTAGGTAATGGGACAAGATCCCAAACGTCATTGTCTTTCATAGATTTCAATTCTTCATTAATGGCATTGATCCACTTATGAGAGTTAGGACTATTAATGGCTTCATGGAAGGTGAGAGGCTCATCTCCCACTAAACCTAAGTGTCATTCACTCTCGGCAAGATACATCTCATAATCATCCGAAATGGCACTTCTTCGTGCTCTATTGGATCTCCTTAAAGGCATCGGTTCTTCCTCATTTTTAGGTTGTTGAATTTCCTCATTATGTTCAACATTTTCATGTTGTTCATTATTTATAGGGGAGTTAATATTTTGAATTTGTTCCTCTTGAATTTCAGGTACAAGTACTTGATTTTCAATTGGAACCACAATGGGAAGAGGTATGGAAATGGATTCCTCTTCCTTAAATTCAAATTTATTATTCCTAATTTCCTCTCTAAATTCAACATCCTCAAAGAACCTAGCATTTCTCGTTTCAAAAAACGTTCTAGTTTTCGGGTTGTAAAATTTATAGCCCCTTGATCTCTCGGCATACCCTACAAAGTAGCAACTAATTAGCGTCCAGTTTTCCTTCGTTAGACCTATAAGGCCTAGCTTCTGCTGGACAACCCCAAACATGAAGATGATTTAAGGACGGTTTCTTATTCGTCCATAATTCATAAGGGATTTTATTGTTAGTAGCCTTAGAGGGAGCCCTATTGAGAAGATAAGTAGCGGTTTTTAAAGCATCGCCCCATAATGAGTGAGGTACAGAAGTACAAGAAACCATACTCCTTACCATATCCTTAAGGGTTCTATTACGTCTCTCAGCTACACCATTCATGCTAGGCGTACCCGGCATAGTGTAGTGAGGGACAATCCCACACTCTTCAAGATAGCGAGCAAAAGGACCCGGACGTTGTTCTCCCGAACCGTCATTCCGACCATAGTACTCCCCACCACGATCGGATCTAACATTCTTAATAGTCTTACCTAGTTGATTTTCAACTTCGGCCTTAAAAGACTTGAAAACGTCCAATGCTTGGGACTTTTCATGAAGTAAATAAATGTATCCATATCGAGAGTAGTCGTCTATGAACGTAATAATGTATTGTTGACCATTCCAAGAAGGAGTAGGAAATGACCCACAAATATCCGTATGTATTAGTTCTAAGACGCTTGATGCTCTCGAGGATACTTTTCTTTTCGAGTTTGTAAACTTTCCTTTTAGGCATTCAATGCAAAAGTCCTTTTCAGGAACATCAAGTTTATTTATGATTCCTTCTGACACAAGCTTATCAATTCTCCTTTTGGAGATATGACCCAAACGCCTATGCCATAAGGTATAAGAATTTTCACTTGAAAACTTTCGCTTTTTAGATTTAGTTTCATTATTATGAGACTCATTTATTGTTTGAATAGTGTCAAGCAAATAGAGATTGTCACTACTCGATAAAGTACTAGTACCAACAATAACGGAATTAAAATAAAGATCACATCTTTTATTACCAAATGAACAGGAGTAACTGTTGGGTATGCTTATCACTTAACCCTCCTACATTTGTTAGAATTGATTGATACCATCACCTATGAGTATTTTTATGGACTTTAGGACCTCATGTAAAGAAGTTTATAACTTCAATTTTTAGCTAAGTCCTTTTTATAGTATAGGCTTAGATTATAGGACGTGAAGCTTTAAAGATCGAAGATTTCCTAAGCAGGATTCGTTTCACTGCGCAGGTCGCCACTGCGCATAGATATATTGCGCAGCCCTTGACCCTGCTCAGTTTTTAAGATCTTATTTCCTAAACTCCAAAGAGATCTTTTTGTGACCAAGCATGGTGCGCATGCTGCTCATGCGCTGAATCCATGCGCGCCGGCAATGCGCATGCCTTTTGTGCGCGGACACAACCTTGGTCAAGTTCCTCATCTCCTGATCTCACTTTCTAGAAAGTTTGGAAAACGCTTAGAAGATGCACGCTTATTAAAAAGCTGAGGTGTGCACAAACGACAAAATAAGCACACTCAGCAAAACCATTGGTGGAGACACGCTTCAAAGAAATATCTCAAGTGAAGACAGCTGTCAACCTTCTAGAAGAAGCTTTTGAATTTGGACTTCATGCTCAGTCTCCAACGGCTCTAAATCACCTGCGCACCAATCATATTGTGCCAGGTCATCATCTTTGATCAGAGCCCCAACGGTTATAAAGGACAGCTGCGCGCCAATCATGTTGTGCCAGCTCATTGTCCTTGCTCAGAGCTTCAACGGCTATATTCAAGCTCTCAGCTATAAATAGCCTGCTCATCTTCATTTCCAAGCTGCCTTTGAAGCCGCCTTCGGATTTAGCCCTTTTCATCGGCCCTTGATCATCATCTTCGATCAAGCTCCTCTTGTTGGCCATTATGCTTCAGAGCTCGAGTTTCATGCTTCACTGAGAAACTATGAAGATCTGAAGACTGCTGCATAGTATTTCCAGATTCTTTAGAACAGCCTTCAAGATCTTCAAACCTTCAAAACTCCTGCTCATATCACAAAGCCTATATCACCAGAATTCTTGGTGCTCTTCATCTTTCATATTCATAGAGCCCAGAATTTCTGTCACACACACACCTCTTGAAGCTTTGATCATTTTGATCTAACTTCTTGAGATACACCGGTTTAGTCTAGGATTTGTTCTTCATAGATAATAGATCTTGAGTTAGTATTGAGCTCAAATGTTGTAATTTGTAATACTCTCTCATATAATAAGATCTCCATTAGAAATCCAAGACTAACCATCTTGGTAGAGGATGTAGATCTTTCATCGATCGAACCTCTCCAAATACCGTGTTCATTACTTATTGCATATTCCCTGCTTAACCTTTTATGAACTGCTTTGTTTGATCTTTCAGATTGCCACTCTTTGATGCTATAATTGTTATTGCTCATTTGCCTTAGAATCCCATTTTACGCCACTCTTTAGCCTCATACTTAGCGCGTGCGTTTTTATCTCTGTGCAGTATACCCTGCGCAGAGCTGCCTTAAATTTTCCGCTGTGCATTTCACACTCTTGCTGCGCGCTATACTTAGCCAAAATAAGAGTTGTGCGCATCTGCCATTGAATTGCAAAAGGGTTTGAAAAGAATTTTAAAACGCTATTCACCCCCCCTCTAGCGATTTTCACACCCTTGTTGCCCCTTTAGGGACCAACAAGTGGTATCAGAGCTAACACCTTCATAAAACATGTTTCTGTTTTTCAAGCTTAACAGCTTGGGTGCCGATTCAATATGGCTTCAAATCTAGGGCAATGGCTAACTTTTCACATATTCCCGCGCCTGCTCAAACCTCATATGAAATTCAGAAAGCTCTCCAAACCTGGTGGATCCTCAAGCAAAGATCCGTATTCTCTTTCATAGAGACTCAAAGAAAGATGACTTGGTTTACTGCAGAAAGCCAGGACATTACTCTTCAATGCCTCCTTCAAAACTTGAGTACAAGGAAAAGCAACCCTGCGCACAAAGCATCAAAGCAGTGCAGAATGGTTGCTGAGGAGAACTGCGCAGAAAAGGAGCTAAAGACTCAGAGACTTGACACTGAAGACAACGATGCTGATTCTGAGGATGGACTGCTCTGCTTAATGGCAAATGCTGACAATGATTCAAAAGTCATTTCTGAAATGGAACCTGAGCATGCGCCAAGGACAATCAAAGAAAGATCCCATCACTCTAGTGGAAATGGGACACCTTCACCAAGCAGATGGAATGTCAAGTACCTATCTGCCAGAGCTAAACTGACAGAAGCTGCGTCATCACCAACTCCGCAGCCGCGCAAGGAATCTCTCAAAGTGTACTGATCTTAAAAGATAACTCTGCTGTAGAGCGCAAGTCAATGCTTCAAAGCAGGAAAGATCTACTTCACTGTTCTCTCTCAATCTCAGTTGATATCGACAGTGGATTCTAGACACTACTAGAGATGTCAACACTCTTAAAGGTGCGCACGAAGAAAGAGATCACTCAGTAATATATGGTAACAACAACAAAGGGCACATAATTGGATTTGGACTAATCATAAAAGATTAAGCCTCAAGCAACCTGCTCTCCATATCACAATTATGAAATAAAGGTCTGGAATGCCATATCACTTCAACGCAATGTTACATCAAAAATGGCGTTTCTGGACTAACTTTGCACACAAGGACTCGTAAGACCAATTTCTAATCCATTTGATCTTACCGCTATAATTTCTATTTACTAATCTTTGTTTTGTAGCAATGAACCTAAGTGAAAGCAGCTAGCAATGGTATAAGCACCATGCCAGCTTAGTAAGCAACCTGAGCAGTTTTCCTCCAGCAAGATTGCTCCGATGTCAAAACGCTTACATCCGCTTCACATCATATGTTTGAACCGCTCACTACCGCGAAGCTTTGGACCAACCTGTGGTATCTCTCTAATGATATCCTGGCTGCTCTCTTTCTAAATCTCCAAACATAGAAGATGTCAATAGAGTTCGACACTTCAATGGAACAGAATTTATGAACAACGATGTCACTCAATATTGTGAGAACCAACAAGAACCAACAAATGGTATTCTTCACAATTTCTTTGCTGTTGGAGTTCTGCAACAAAATGGCGTTGTGGAAAGAATCACTCGTTGATTGAGGATGGATAAACAATGATAGTAGAAGCAGTACTTCTAAATGTATTTCTGGAAAAAGGCTGTTATCGGTACATGTTTTACTCAGGAATAGATCCCTCATCAACAAAGCCTACATCTATACTCCATACGATCTATGGAGAAAGAGAAAGCGTCCAACATTACTTTCTTCAAGTTCTTTGGCTGCAAACGCTATTGAGGTAAAATTCGACGCTAAAACAGATGAAGGTATTCTCGTTGGGTATGCCAATCATTCTATAAGCTTTTCATGATCTTAATAAGATAAATCTCTAGTCATTTTAGTATCTGTACATGCTACATTTTGATAAGCATTCTCTCCTTGAGCCACATTTGGCTCCCAATGATTCTGATGACTCTGCTGAGCTTTTTAGACAGGTGCGCAGTAATTCTATTCCTGCGCAGGACATAGATCAAGCTGATTCAGAATCAGTCCATCTCATGCGCATACTATAAATGCCGCGCCTGAAGTTGCAACTCCTGATGCGCAAACACCTCCTTCTGCGCATGATGTTTCTCCACTTCAAATCACCTTTGATGATCGTGATGCTGAAGCAAATAAAATTCCCATTGATCTTCGTAGGGATTCGCACATCGAGAGCATCAAACTTTGCGGTGTAGCATTCGTTTATCTCTCATGTCGAATCAAAGAAGATTGATAGAGTGCTCCATGTTTTAAGATGGATCGATGCTATGCAAGAAGTGCAAGAAAAGCTCATCCAATATTTAGCGCTTCAATGGGTGTTCGGAAACAAGATGGATAAGAATGGAAGCATCATAGAATCAAAGCAAGAAAGCTTTGTATGGTCTTAAGCAAACTCCAAGAGCATGGTACAATACGCTATCAAAATTCCTACTAGAGAAAGGCTTCAAGTGCGTTACTTTGTAAGCGCTTTGAAAAGCAAATGAAAAGCAAGTTTGAAATAAGCATGATGGGAGAACTCACATTCTTCCTCGGGCTTCAAATCAAGCAATTGAATGATAGCATCTTCGCCAATCAAGTCTAGTACACTGGGAACTTAATCAAGAAATTTGGACTTGAATGCTAAAGCATACGACACTCCAATGGCCACAAGCAACTAATTTAACAGACTTAAAAGGTAAAGTTGATCAGACTATATCTAGGTATGATTAACTCTCCTTTATCTTCCGCTAGCTGGCCAAGATATTATGTTGATTGGATATGTGCGCACTATCACGCTAATTCTTCTGAAGCACACAACTGCTGTAAAAAGTATTAGATATATTTTTAGCTCTGTTAAACTTGGACTTTGGTACACCAAAGATTCGAACTTTAAACTTGTAGGTTATTCAGATGCGGACTACGCAGCGTGCACAATTGACAGGAAGAGCACAAGTGGAACTGGTCATTTCCTTGGAAATCGACTTAGCATGGGCAAGCAAGAGACAAGCTGCTGTGTCCATCTCCACTACTGAAGCAGAATACATTGCTGCTAGAAGCTGCTGATGCCAAATCCTTTGGATGAAGCAACAACTAGTGGACTACGGAATTAATGAAGAGAATTATCCAACTCTCTGCGATAATATGTCCACCATAGCAGTATCCAACAATCCCGTCATGCATTCAAAGACAAAGCACATCGACATCAAATATCATTTTCTCAAGGACCACGTGGAAAAAGGAAATATACATTTAGAGCACGTGGGCACAGATAATCAAATTGCTGATATACTCACAAAGGCTCTTGATGCAAAGAGATTCATCTTCTTGAGAGGAGAAATGGGTATGCTTAATCTTAGCTAACTTGTCCATATGATTTATTAATACTAATGTATTTGCTTGATAAGTGTGCAAAATAGGTTAAGTTTCATGCGCCCTGTGCAACACCTGCGCAAACAACTGTCTGCGCATGAAACAACAGTTCTGAGATTTACAGAATCTCTGCGCTATCAATGCGCTGCGCATAACTATCCATGCGCAAATCATCGTGGACCGCAGGTAAGTGTTCCATTCATTAGATTTTTCACATAGGTCCTTGACTGAAAAGTCAACGCTGAGTCACAAGGGTACTTGTGTAATTCATTTTCCCGCGCTTTTAATTTTTGAACTTTCTTGGGAAATTACCTTTTTACCCTTGCGCATGTCCCATTGTCATTTAATGCAAACTGCGATTGTGACAGCGCCTGCTTTCGTATGCCTGCTCACCATTTAATGAGGAAGGTGATGCGACAGCCGTCAGCCTCTTTTCGCTGACACACGCGCGCGCAACGACTGCGCACGCGCATTCCCCATTCGGCCACGTCACCCTGCTAACGTGCGCCCGTCCTTTCACTGACTTACCATTTATGAGGAAGTCGACTTGACAGTGACCGGCTTAGAACTTCACGCACACGCGCGCATAGGCCTGCGCACGCGCATTCCCTTTTGTGACACGTGGTATTGCTATACTGCTCCACTGCACATTTTCTCAACTTTTATTAGCTATCGTGCACCGAACATCTCCTTCCCTACTTAAACCGTTTCTTTCTCTACTTCTCTCTTCCCTCTACATTTTCTCACTCCCTTTCTAACCTCTGCTCTAAACCCTCATCTCTCATTTCCTGTTCTTTTCTTCAACCTCAACCTTCCTTCTTTCTAAACCATTTCAATGGCGCCTAAGAAAACCAAAACTTAACCAAAAATCATCATCTCCGACTCTTATTCGCACTCCAATCCTGAGAACTCTCACGAAGAAGAAGTAGAACGACAATCAAGGCATCCCACCGTCAAAGACATGGTATGTTTCACTATAACTTCTTATTTTTTTTCCGCCATTGTTGTTCTTGGAGGTCTCAAGACTCCCTTTTTCGATGTCTCCCTTATTTACTGATCATTTTTGAAATCGATCGTTGTGTTGTGTTCGTATTTGCCTGATCTATTCTTTTATGTAGTTTATTTCATGATCAATGGTCGTTACATATATTTTTCGTCAATTTCTGTGCTTCGTAACTTCCTTAGCAGTCGAACCGTTTTTCTGAATTTCTGGGTTTGTTTTAACGTCGTTGACCATACTTTTTACATGGTTGACTTCGTCCTGTTCACGCCGTCATTTCGATGTATTTTTTGTTGAATTTTGTCAACTTTTGTTTTTCTGTGTTCTTGGGTGTTCATGTTCTTAAATATTTTTTTATTATTTTATTTAGTCTATTTTTCACCCCCCATCTTTGTGCTCTGCGCACAGTTTCTTGCGCATAGCTTTCTGTGCATATAGGTGTATCTATTTCTCTGCGCACACTTCTTATATTTATTTTCTGTGCGCACGATCCCTCTGCGTATGCATTCTTATTTCATGCGCACCCTCTTCCTATTTTCTGCGCATAATTTTGTTTATCATGGAACTTGTGCCAAGGTATATCTGCATTCCTTGCATATGCGCACAGCTCCATAAGCAATAGGCTGTCTAATTCTATCTATTGTTTTACGCAGGGACACGTTTACTTCATTCTGGGTTGGGAACTTATTCAGGCAGATCTCTCTTTAGATGCGATTGGTCGTCATCTGCTTCATCTTCTCAGCACCTCCGACATTCTTCCATTATTCACTCTTGAGCAATCCTTCATAGTGCCTGCGCTGTTAGATGAATTCTTTAAGACAGCAAGAGTTGTTCCTGCACAACTTGAAATGATCATGGCCACCGTTCAGAGAAGTGATGTAGTGGTTCACCCCAATCACATTCGCAGCCTCCTAAACTTCAATGTTGATAGTTCTTCAGTCAACTATGATGAGGCTCATCAAAATGCGCTTGCACAGAAGCTCATTGGCATCCCTTCTCTTAACAAGAAGTGGCCAATGTATAACCGAAAGGAATTTGGTGAGGTGATGTATCACCTGTGCACCCTAATTGGAGACTCCCTCAACTGCAAGAATGGAAACAATGGACATTTCATCTCTAAGCAGTGGGAATACTGCGCAGCCATATTCAACGAAGATCAACTAGACTGGCCGCAGATAATATTCAATGAGATTGTGAAGGGGATGACAAGCTATGAGAAGAAGCTGAACGCAGGGAAGACCAAGTACCGAACTCACTGCAGACTGCTAACCAAACTCCTATTGACTTATGGTGAATTGGCCACCTATGTTGAAGAAAAGTCAATCAAGAAGCAGTCTTGCGACGCAAAGTACTATTCTAGAGTACACCTTCAGAATTTGCGCAGTGAGATAGGCAACGCCGATTACTATGAAATCTGGCTGTCTGATGCAGCTCCCAACAAGGAACCCTGGATAGGCCCAATTCCTGTGGTCAAATCCAAGAAGAGTGCATGAAGATCTTCAACGGATGCTGCGCAAGAGACCGCAGAAGAAGCGTACAATCGCAAGGGAAAGGGCATTGCTCCGCCCAGTAGCAAAAAGCTCAAGGATATTCCTTTGGTTCAATCCACCAAAGGGATTTCTATCAAAGAGGCAGATCCTACCAGCATTCCAGCGCCTGCTCCCTCAAAGCCAACCACTACGAAGCGCAAGGCTGCTTTCCGTGGTGATTCAGATGATGATGCTGTTGAGGGGGAGCAAATGCACAAAGCCTCTCAAGAAGCCATCCCCAGTGCTGATATCGCACATACCTCTTCTCGTCTCAAGCAGAAGGTGCGCACCAGCGCCAAAGGATTGAAGAAGCGCCGCACTAGTTCCGCAGCCACCGACAGCAGTGATTCTTCTCCAGTTCAACCTCCATCTTCAGCCCCTGAGACTCCTACCTCTTCAGCTGAGCTGCGCCAGAACGTGCAGAGCTTGCACTCTGTTCAAGCGAATCAAGTCGCTATGCAGCTACAGCTTAATCAACTCCTTACTGCTCAAACTGCTTTATTATATCGTCTAGATATGCAGCGTTTGGAGTTTGATACCATTAAGGGGGAGAAAGCTGCCAAAGAAGAAGAAAAGGCAAAGGAAAGCATGGAGAGTGCTAAAGCAAAGGCAAGTCCATCTGAGCCTGCGCAAGAAAAAGTTCCTATCACTTTGGAACATCTTATCCTGGACTCCCTGAAATCCATCAGCGCTCAGCTTGAAAATGTCAGCGCACAACTAAAAAATGTGTGCACCTTTGGAGCGCTTGATGGTGGACTCAGGGACATTCTGAAAAAGTTCAAGAAAACCCTTGCAGATGGGTTACATAGAGGATTTGATGACCTTCAAGTTCAGATGGTGGCTCAGATAGAGAAGATTGAACAAGGAGGCTCTGCGCATAATATTGAAGAAGTGCGTCGATGCATTGCTAAGTCCATGACAGATTTTTCCGTGGCGTTCAACG
This sequence comes from Campanula takesimana, assembly GCA_026119855.1. Taxonomy (NCBI): domain Eukaryota; kingdom Viridiplantae; phylum Streptophyta; class Magnoliopsida; order Asterales; family Campanulaceae; genus Campanula; species Campanula takesimana. Next base: position 614,863 of record JAOWBW010000263.1, on the reverse strand, counting down.
ACAAATTTGACTACGCAATGTTAGACATTCAAGCAAGCGTCAACACTCAGCGCCTCCATACCGATTCAAGATTAGAAGCTACGCAAACTGCCATCCTGACGGACAGCAGAGCAAGGTTCAGAGAGCTAGTGGATGACAACGCTGATATGCGCAGAGGAATGAACACTTATGTTGGAAAAGCTGTGGAGTTCCAGGACAAATTTCAAAATTTAAAGGTGGAACTCATGAACAAATTCAACGGTCTTCAGAATGAGATGCGCGAAGCCCTGCAACGGATCAACTTAGATTAGATTTCCTCTGTAAGTATTTTGTTATTTTTTTGGAACCTTTTTGATTCTCGTTGCGCAGTATGTTTTCTTTTATGCGCTTTTATTTAGTGCGCTTCTGTTTTTGTGCGCACCTCTTTTGATTTTCCTTTTTAAAACTTGTAATCTGTAACAGTCAATCCTTCAAAGTTTTAATGAGAAGAATGCATCATAAAGCTTTCACAAAAACCTTGTTCAATTCAAATCATTCGTTTGTGGAACATTGAATGCATTATTACTTAAACTCATGCGCATAATCTTAACTGCTCATGTCTTCTACGCATGATGTTTAAACATTCAGTTTAAACGCATACTTAAAACTTCATCTCACATTATTTGTATGCTCTGAATGACATTTCTATCTTTCCTATCTTGTAAGTTTTTAATCTTTTGGATAGATTAGAAATCTATAGCACTGGCTAGTGTGTGCATTGACTTGAGGCATGATTTACCATTCTCATTCTTATGGACATGTTATTATCAAGTACAATGAATTGCCTTTGCTATAGTAGGTAATGGCATCAATCATTTAGGGGGAGATTGTTGGGTATGCTTATCACTTAACCCTCCTACATTTGTTAGAATTGATTGATACCATCACCTATGAGTATTTTTATGGACTTTAGGACCTCATGTAAAGAAGTTTATAACTTCAATTTTTAGCTAAGTCCTTTTTATAGTATAGGCATAGATTATAGGACGTGAAGCTTTAAAGATCGAAGATTTCCTAAGCAGGATTCGTTTCACTGCGCAGGATATTCTCTGCGCAGGTCGCCACTGCGCATAGATATATTGCGCAGCCCTTGACCCTGCTCAGTTTTTAAGATCTTATTTCCTAAACTCCAAAGAGATCTTTTTGTGACCAAGCATGGTGAGCATGCTGCTCATGCGCTGAATCCATGCGCGCCGGCAATGCGCATGCCTTTTGTGCGCGGACACAACCTTGGTCAAGTTCCTCATCTCCTGATCTCACTTTCTAGAAAGTTTGGAAAACGCTTAGAAGATGCACGCTTATTAAAAAGCTGAGGTGTGCACAAACGACAAAATAAGCACACTCAGCAAAACCATTGGTGGAGACACGCTTCAAAGAAATATCTCAAGTGAAGACAGCTGTCAACCTTCTAGAAGAAGCTTTTGAATTTGGACTTCATGCTCAGTCTCCAACGGCTCTAAATCACCTGCGCACCAATCATATTGTGCCAGGTCATCATCTTTGATCAGAGCCCCAACGGCTATAAAGGATAGCTGCGCGCCAATCATGTTGTGCCAGCTCATTGTCCTTGCTCAGAGCTTCAACGGCTATATTCAAGCTCTCAGCTATAAATAGCCTGCTCATCTTCATTTCCAAGCTGCCTTTGAAGCCGCCTTCGGATTTAGCCCTTTTCATCGGCCCTTGATCATCATCTTTGATCAAGCTCCTCTTGTTGGCCATTATGCTTCAGAGCTCGAGTTTCATGCTTCACTGAGAAACTATGAAGATCTGAAGACTGCTGCATAGTATTTCCAAATTCTTTAGAACAGCCTTCAAGATCTTCAAACCTTCAAAACTCCTGCTCATATCACAAAGCCTATATCACCAGAATTCTTGGTGCTCTTCATCTTTCATATTCATAGAGCCCAGAATTTCTGTCACACACACACCTCTTGAAGATTTGATCATTTTGATCTAACTTCTTGAGATACACCAGTTTAGTCTAGGATTTGTTCTTCATAGATAATAGATCTTGAGTTAGTATTGAGCTCAAATGTTGTAATTTGTAATACTCTCTCATATAATAAGATCTCCATTAGAAATCCAAGACTAACCATCTTGGTAGAGGATGTAGATCTTTCATCGATCGAACCTCTCCAAATACCGTGTTCATTACTTATTGCATATTCCCTGCTTAACCTTTTATGAACTGCTTTGTTTGATCTTTCGGATTGCCACTCTTTGATGCTATAATTGTTATTGCTCATTTTCCTTAGAATCCCATTTTACGCCACTCTTTAGCCTCATACTTAGCGCGTGCGTTTTTATCTCTGCGCAGTATACCCTGCGCAGAGCTGCCTTAAATTTTCCGCTGTGCATTTCACACTCTTGCTGCGCGCTATACTTAGCCAAAATAAGAGTTGTGCGTATCTGCCATTGAATTGCAAAAGGGTTTGAAAAGAATTTTAAAACGCTATTCACCCCCCCTTCTAGCGATTTTCACACCCTTGTTGCCCCTTTAGGGAGCAACAGTAACCTTCTTTGTCCAAAATAGTGATAGATATCAAATTCCTTCTAAACGAAGGTACAATAAAAGTATTATTCAATACAAAATAATATCCAGTACTCAATAATAACCTAAAAGTCCCTATGCCTATTACTTCAACCGGGTTCCCAGCTCCCATATAGATAAATCTTTCATCTTCACTGGGTCTTCGGTAATTCAGGCAACCCTGCATAGACATACTAATGTGGGTTGTTTCACCAGAATCCAACCACCATGTATATGTAGGAATTGAAACTAAATTAGCCTCAGTACAAACAAGACCAAACGACATACCTTTCTTAGCACCCCATGCGTGATACTTAGGGCAGTCATACTTCATGTGCGTAGGGTCCTTGCAAAAGAAGCACTTCTTTTCCTTACGATTATCAGATGATCCTTTAGGCTTCTTATTGCTTGTTACCGCAATTTCCTTCCCTCTTCTCTTAGTCCCATGAGAAGAGGTGGATGCTAAATGAGCACCTTCAATTTTAGGTTGCTTCAACCTATCTTCCTCTTGTGTCACATGTGAGATTAATTCATTAATATCCCACTTGTCTTTCTGACAATTATAGGTCACCTCAAAGTGACCAAACTGAGGAGGAAGAGAAATCAACACTAAATGGACGAGAAGATCTTCCGATATCTCTAACTTAAGTCTTTTTAGTTTAGTTGATAAGTGAAGCATTTCTAAAATATACTCCCTTAAGTTCCCGGTACCCTTGTACTTCATGGAAACAAGCTTTCTTAAACAAGAACTTTTTTCCGACTTTTCGCTTTTGGCAAAGCGCCGTTCAAGGGTCTCAAGAAAGGTTTTAGCATCAACGTCCTCGGGGACACTGTTAAGAAATGCCTCTGGGACGACATTTTCATGATCATAAGACTTACGCGATTAGAGCGTTTCCACTTCTCAGAGTTCAAGCGGTCCTCAGCGGTGCTATCTTCACTAAGAGGAAGAGGAATAGGCTTCCTAAATGCGAGGTCTATGTCCATGCAGCCCAAGACCATAGTTATTTTATTTTTCCAAGTTTTAAAGTTTGTCCCATTAAGCATCGAAATTGTACTCATCGCAGCGGTAATTGACGAAGCATTAAGTAAATCTGTTGGTAATTTAGAGAACAAGAATGAATACAAAACAATAATAACTAACTGCATTAAGAATAAAAAGATTAATTATATCAAATGAAATCCATCACAAGACAATTAACATGACATCAAGACTAATCTTTGGATTGCGAATTGATTCATAAATAATTGACTTAGATGACAAGTAATTTTAACAATATTTTAATCAAATGCTTAATCTTCCTTTGGGTAGTCTTAAGCATTTGAGAAAACAACTTAATGTTCATCTTATTTGTCATCACATGAATACTTAAGTCTAGTCAAATATCAAGATCTTCTTAGAAAAATTCAAGACATTTACATATTAACTCAAATATTCAACACTTTACAATTTTTGGGTTTAAATAACGTTAATCACTTAGGCGATAATATTATTTAAACAATGAATAAAATTGTCAAAGCATATAATTAATCCAAAAAAAAAATGTTTGAAAAATGTATGTTTTGTTAAAAAAAAATAATAAAAAAATATGACCCAAATAGCATAATATGCCCAAACGGTACATCTTAAATTGATGTCTTTTAATAGCCAAAAAGCAACGGACATGACAATCATTGTACCAAGTTCATTAAATTAATGAACCGACACATGATTTCTATCAATTCCATGTTCCAAAAAAAATAAAAAAATCATTTTAATGGAATAATTCGGCAAAGACCAATCCACAAAAAAAATGCCAATAATTACGGGTCAAGCAAGTAGATCGACATGGTATGTACTTAAAACATAAAACCATGCTATTTAGGATAATCTTACAAAAAAAAAATGGAATCAAGTAAGTAGATCAACATGGTATGTACTTAAAACATAAAACCATGTTATGAAGGGATAGTCAAACTTGAACCATTGAGTTTAATTAACAAAACATTTTTCAAACCATTTTCTTAAATTCAGATGATGATTATCAGTACTCTAGAATGAATTAGAGTCCTTAATCAACATCAAAAATTAATGATTCAACAGGAAAAAAAAATGAATCAAAAGAAGCGTTTTAAGGCTTTCTTAAAGAACTCAATCTCAAACAAAATGAGCGGGGCTCTGATACCAATTGTTGGAACAAATTGATGAAACCCTGATTGCCATGCTCAGTTTAGAATGAGATAGAGGAAGAGATGAAGCGGAAGCGTTAGGAATAAATACCTGTTGAATCAATCGTCTTGATCTTGAAGAGAGAAACGAGATGAAGAACAACTATTTAGGGAAGTGCTCTTCTAAATGATGAATGCCTTTTATTTTCTCAAGCACTTCTTAACAATAATGAAGAGAATATTTAGAGAGAGAAATAAAAAAAATATAGTGTCTAAAAGGGATGATGGTGATCCCTTTATATACTAGACAAAGAGGCACTTCATTTAGGGACCACACCTATTCAATTCCTAAGCAATGTTAATTTACCATTTTGCCCATCAAAAATAGATAAATTACATTTCAGGGATTCTACACATTGACTATTGTTGACTACACTTTATATTAAAATTATAGACATAATTTTATATATAGAATTGATAAATAACTTGTGTTGCAATCCACAAAAGGTCTAATAATTCCAATTCCAGTGGTTTAGAATTCTTTCCTTATAACTACAACTTCAGCTAATGACAATTTAAACTTGACGTGACCAAAGACGATACTTGGTCGACATAGTTGGTAGATGTGACTTAGTATATTATACTTGGTCGACATAGGGGTGGATCCAGTGTGTGACCAGGGTGGGCAGCTGCACACCCTGGATTTTCCAAAAAAATTATCGAGTAGTTATATAAAAAAAAAAAAAACTTTAGGGGTGTAAGTTGTTATTTTTGAAAGAAGAGGGGTGCAGAGTGTTAAACATGATACAAGTATAGTATTCTTATACCCGATGTCCTTCTTGGTGCATTTTTATAGTGTGATTTTAATTTTTTTGTCATCTAAAGTTTTAAGCCGACCTGACCGGACCTCAAATTTTTTTTTCGGGGGCGAGCCCGAACCCCGAAAGAAATTGCACACCCTCACCTCAAATCCTGGATAGGCCTGGTGATTGAAAAATTTATATGGACTGAAACCATCCTCTATAATCTATTGGTTTTAGGACTATTTAAATAGCAATTGATCAAACGTACAAACTAATTTAACAATAAACTTAACTAAATTTTCCAACAATAAATAAAATATTAATAGTTACAACAAAATTTCAAAAATATTTATTCATAGTATATTATTTATTATAGCATATTTTTATTAACAACAACATTAAACATATATTTTTTTATTTGAAGATGAAGAGCATATAAATTATACCGGCATACTTATAGAGTTGTTTATAACGTTCTCAAATAAGTGAATATGTTACAACTTTAAAAAAATTCATAAAAACCATCGTATACCACAATAATTATAATTTACTAACATCCGTCTCAGTTTAATGTGCACTTTTCACTATTCATTTGGTCAATTCAATCAAACTTAAACCATAATTTTATGAAAATGTTGATATTCATAAGCAATTTTAAAACTTGTTATTGTTTCATCGTTATGAAGAGTATCAATAACATTTTATATAATTGCATAAAGATATCTATATTTTCATAAAATTATGGTCAAAAATCAATTGAATTGATAAAAAATAATCAAACAGTCCACATTGAGCTGAGTTGAGACGGAAGTTATCATAAATTATAGGAAGGAGCATAAAGTAGCATGAAGAGGTTAGAAAAAGAACAAGGAAAAGAGCAAACAAATGAATGGCCGTCGTTGTTTAAAAAAAATGAATGGCCGTCAATGGTGGGAGCCATGAGGGTGTGCTTTTGCTTGTCAGCATCCTTAACGGCAAATAACAATCACACACGTATTACAGTCCGTTGCTGTATTGGTCCGCGTATGGCCTTTCTGTTCCACAAGAAGAATAATATTAGGGGCACAAAAAACTCACAAAAACTTGCTCATAAAATACTAGGTGTAATAATGTTATTGGTGTTTTTTAATTAGAGTGTGGCGGGTCCATTATCGATGCAACCAATAAAATATCGTCACCTCATGTTGTGAGCAAGATTTTGTGAACTTATTTTGTGTCCCTAGCATTGCTTCCACAAGAATGGAAGGTGGGTCCGTTAGTTATGCAGTGCAAGTATTTATAGCCTGATAATTGGGGCCACGAGTCAACTACATTAGCTTAGGGTTAGTGGCAATTTAAACCCTAAAATGATATACCACCCTCCCAAACAAATCTTGATGTTTCTTTTTTGCTAGATTAGACCTTGACATATAAAATGTTGGCCAGTTAAGGCATTTTTGACGAATTTTGTTAGAAAAGTCAGTTAAGTAGCATGTGTCATGCACGTGACTAACAAAATTGGCTTGTTTGAACTTTCAAAACTATTAAGGGGTTAAAATGACATAATATAAACATGCGGGTGGGTGAACAATTTTTTTTTACCCCCTTGTTAATTTTGGTGGCTAAATAATAAAAAACATTTTTTGCAATACATATAAAATAACTCTACAACATCACAATGCACAATCGTTGTACTTTTATTTAAATTCAATGTATAACTATTTCTTGCACCAACCAATTTCTTGCACCAACCAATAGCCTTCTTCAAAAACTCAGACGAAACCTTCAACCCCTTCAAGAAATCTGGCGAAACTCCAGCGAAACCCCACCCCTTCTTCAACAATCACTGTCAAAACCCAACCCCCCTCCCTTCAACAATACTTGCGCATGAAGATGCAAACACCGTGAATAGTGAAGGCTGGCGATAATGGTGCTTCAACGAATGATTGGTGTTTTTCCGTAAAAAAGGCCATAACTGGCGATTTTTTAACAAGTCAATGTCTGATCTGGCGAAAAAAAAACATCAGAGTTCGTTTGGAATGGTGGTATATCTCTTTAGGGTCTAAATTGTCATTAACCCTTTAGCTTATGTACGCCACACTGATTCTTTATACAAACAAACAATTTTTTTAAAACTAGCATTACCCTTTAAATGCTGTGAAAATGTGAGGAAAGTTTTTCCTAGTAATTAGGAAAAACACGTTTTAAGTTTTTAAATGCGTGGCGATATTTTTGCAAATAATTGAAATATCGCGCGCGCTAAGAATCAATGCCGTGACTTAAGGCTATGGTCAACAAACCTTTTCGATATCAACTTCAAACGGTTCTGTATATCAATATATTGTTTTATGTGTATGATTTTCAAACACATTTCTAGAAGATCGTGACAAAGAAACCTTCTGGATATCAACCTTAAAAGGTTCTGGACATAAATAATAAAGCCTTCTACATATGATTTCAAACACATTTGAATAAGGTCATGACCAACAAACTTTTTGGATATCAAGCTCAAGAAGTTCTAAATATAAATAATAAAGTCTTCTGCATATGATTTATCGCCAGTGATAAAAAAATTTAAAAAAATAAATTGGAAATTTTTAGTGCAAGTGATAGTGTATTTTAGTGTCACTTGTAGTGTTTTTAATAGTTAGTGAGCATTTTTAAAAAAACCTTTAAAGTTGACGACTGATAGCTGGAACCTTTGAGATTGATATCCAGAACCCATGAGACTGATAGTCAGAACCTTTAAAATGGATAACCAGATGCTCTTTTTTCAATTGAAATTTAGAGACCTACAAAAAAGTTATTTGGCTTCGCCACCTGATTATGAGTTTAAAAACCTCAAAAGAAGTAATATAGGCACTCAAACGAGTCTTTGAAGTTTTTATAAATAAAGTTTTTATAGATGGCTTGTTGGTCCCAAAGGGAAACAATGGTATGAAAAATAGCTAGAGGAGGGGTGAATAGCTGTTTTGAAATTCTTTTCGAACCCTTGTAAATTTAATTGCAAATGCGCACTTAATCAAGTAAGCGTAATAAAATGCGCCTAAGAGAGTGAGTGAGATGCACATCGGAATTTAAGTATGTAAAATAGGTGCAAATTATTAAAAGGGGCGCACACACACACACACACACACTAAGGATTTTGGCTCAAAGTGAGTGTAAGATGGATCTAAGGCAAATATTAAACAAACTCAACAATATTCAATCCAATCAATTTATAATGAATAAACAAGCAAATAGTGAGATAAGAGATAAACTTGAAAGTAAATGACAAGAAATAAATACGCGTTATTTGGAGAGGTTTGATCGGGAAAAGATCTACGTCCTCTACCAAGATGGTTAGTCTTGGATTTCTAATGGAGACCTTATAATATGAGTAGGTTTTACAAGTTACAACTTTTGAGTACAAACTAACTCAAAGATATATATCTATGAATGATCAAATCCTAAACTAAATCAGTGTATCTCTTTAAGAAAGATCTAAATGATCAAACTTAAAGAGGTGCGTGTGTGTTCTTAGATTCAAAGCTCTTTAGATCTGTGTGATTTAGAGCACAAGAAACGTAATGTGTTTTGCTTGAGGATCTGGGCTAAGGATGAAGTTATTAACGTGTTCTTGAGGAATCTGGGAATTCAATGAGAAATCTTCAAATCTTCAACGAATACTTGAGAGCAAAAATTCAGAGCAACTTAGCAACTTCAAATGGTTGAAGTTATGGGGTATTTATAGTTGAGCTATCAAAAACTAGCCGTTGGGAATCCTTGTGGATAAGATCACGGACAGATGTGCTGGACCTCATAGATAGGAGCACGTGTCCCTTTATAGCCGTTAGACACATAACATCAATATGACCGTTATGGACAGATGTCCTCATATCTGGGTGCATACGTGTTATTTTTCCACCGTTGGATCTTGGGCGTAGTTTGAATTTCGTCCAGTTTTCATATCTTTAGAAAATCTTCCAAGTGTTGAGATATAGCAGTTAGGCGCGTACACCTATACTAGGCATATGTCTCTGCGCGCATATAGGCGCGTGGGCGCATATGCGCATAGGCACGTAGATGGTCTTGATTTTCTTGAAAATTAAAGTATTAGCCCTATCTCTAAGCCTATTCTAATCAAAATGGACTATCTAAAAATAAAGTATAAATACTTCTTACATATGGGTCTAAAGTCCACAAAATAACACTTAGGTGATGGATCAATCAAATCTATACATTAAAAACTGAGATATAAGTGGGCATACCCAACAATCTCCCCCTATTTGATTGATGTCATTACCTACTATATCGAGGACAAACATTATACTTGATAAAAACATGTCCAAATGAATGATATTGGTAAATCATGTTTCAAGTTAATGCATACACTAGTCCAAGATATATATTAATAATCCATTCCAAGAAAGATAAATCATTACAATTGGAAAGATAGAAATAACTTTCAACACATTCAAAATATATGAATTTGAGTTTTGAAATGTGTTTAAACTGAAAGTTTAAACTTTACGCAAAAATATATTAAGTTTAAAAGATTTTATGCATAAAATGTTTCTTTAAAATAATGCAATCATTGTTTAACAAACGAAAAGTTTGAGTGAACAAGGTTTGAGACAAACAGTGATGTATAGTTCTCATTAATACTTGAAATAATAAGAGTTACAGATTACAAGTATTTCAAAAGGAGAATCTAGATAAAGTGCTAAAACAGGTAAGCACGCTAAAAGAAATCACTGAAAAACAAACAAAACAAACAAAACATACAAACATCTTTAAGAAGCAGGGCCTTCAGGAGGCGCGTCATCATCCTTTAATCCTTCTTCTATGTTGTTGACTGATCGCGCAATCTGCTTCGAAAGTTGATAGGTGCGGTTGACAGAAGAAAAAGTTTCAGAGACACCATCTCTAATATAGCGCAAATGACCATCATTGGTGTTCTGATACTCATCAATTGATCTTTGAGTGATGGCTTGTTGTTGAGAGAAATTTTCAGCTAATAGCTGGACATGCGCTTCAACAGCATTTTGGGAAGTGAGAATATCAGCAGACACTCTCTCTGTGCGCCTATCAGCGCTAGAATGAGCTACACTGAAATGAGTCACAATAATATCTTTCAATACATCTAACTTTGAAATGAGAGCGCTGATATCAACTGAAGGTGCATTAGAGTCTGCACTATGAGTAGGCTCAGGAGTTGAAGGCGCCTTAGCTTCTGTGCGTGCATCTGCGCCAAAAGCTGTCACTCCCAAAATTTCAAGCTCATCTTTTACTTCTTTCAGCTTATCAACCACATTTAACAATTTTTTGCTATCTCCTGTCACCATCTCAAACAGCTTCCTAATGTCAGACGCAACAATAGCTTCCACTTCTTTGATTGTATTAATGAAATCTTGACCTTCATTCAATTTGATGCCTCCATCAATCTTATCATGGAGAGAAGTAAGAGTGGCTTTAAAAAGATTATTCATTTGATCTATTGCATCATTCCACTATTGAGGAGTGAGGAAGTGTTTGTCCCTGATATCTCCGCCTATTGTAAGTACCCCAATCTAAAATCGACTTACTTTAGAGGAATTCTTGGTACCATTTAGGGATAAACCAATGGGACAGGACCTCACTAGGATAAACCTGATATTCCAGGACTGAACTGGAATTAAACTTGGAAAAATCCAGAAGCTCGCCAAGTCGAGTCGTACGGATGGTTTGGGCACATGAGGTCCCTAGCCGTACGGCTACTTTGGGCACCCTCAGCCTCTATAAATTGAACCCCATGCTGATCATTTCAAGGGGGGGGGGGAGAAACAACATAAGAAGGATTACTCTGTCAAAATCACTGCAGTAGTGTGAGAGAAGAGTGAAACAAAGAGTGAAAGAGAGAAAGGAAGATTGGCTAAACCAAAATAGGTAAAGCCACCTTCTCCCCCTCCCTTCTCTTCATCTATAACTCTATTTTCTCTTTAATCTTTGTTTAAGTTTATGTTGATCTTTATATTACTTGCAAGACTTGTCCATTCAAGCACTTTTACATTACTTGCAAGACTTGTCCATTCAAGCAACTTTACATTTATGCAAGACTTGTCCATTCAAGCAAATATACATATATTACTCTATATTTCTCTTGTCCAAGCCATGAGATGATCCAAGGTGCCCTCCATGACTTGTGTGGAAGAGGTTCAAACCTAGATGATCATGGCTTGTTGATTGTCATTTACTTTCTTGTCTAGTTGGAATGATGCTCTTGTTGGTAATAATGATCATTTGGATGATAAAGCTTCCATCTTTATCATCCAACATTGATCTAGCTCTAAAGCCCCCTTTGGGGTTATAAAGATTCAATATTTATGTGTTAATTTAAATCTTTAAAGGTTAATAAGCCATAAAAATGCCATCTTGGGGATAAAGTTTCAATCTTTAATCACCAAATGGTCAATTTTGGCCCAAAGGGCATGTTCATCAACTTTTCTCAATTTTCTCCAAGGATTGCTCATGATCACACCCAAATACTTGTTTTGGGGACTAAGTGATGATCATTTGGCATAGGAATGTTGTATTTAAACTTATAAAGTGTTTTGAACAAACTGGAATCAAAACAGTCCTGTCCAGTTTCAACAGAATGTTCTGTTTCTGCTCTGAAACTGGACTGTTCTTGACTGAACTGTAAAATCCCAGGAAACTGCCTGTACATCCGTACGGCTATGTTGGGAATAGGGGGAAAATGTCTGTTTTGCCCTCTGATCCCTATTTTCTTAATAAACAGACACTTTCAGTTAAGTTTTTCCAAACAAAACCAATAACAGAAACTTTTCTGTTAAATACACACACACACATACACATTTTCAAACTAATAAAGGAGAATCGGTTTTTCGAGGCATTTTGGGTGAACCGCAAATATGTTCTTCCCAAAGTGTAACCTGACCTCCGAACTCACATTCTCTAACCATTTTCATTTGTTTGGTTTAAAATTAACAAATGTGGCGACTCCGTTTCTTTTTCGTTAGGAAAGTTACCCGTGTTTGGCATTTCTTCCTCGTGCGAACTTCGCTTGTTTCGCCGCGAGGGACGGGATCCTTACAGTGGCGACTCCGCTGGGGAGATAAAGTGCTTACGAACTTCTCTTTAGAAGCTTTGGAAGCGCTTTTGTGTGGGTCAAACTCCCGTTTCCGTTAGTTAACTTTGTGCATGATTGTGTGTGTTTGATGTTTCTGTTTGAACTGTTTTGAGTGCATAAGTTCTGGAAATACAATAAATTGGAGCATGATGATCAGAAGTTGGAGAAACTGAGAAAAAATCTCAACCCTCTTGGTCTAGCCGTACGGCTACTTTGGTAAAGGGCCAGAATGTTGCAAATTAACAATTTTGTGCAGGGCAGCAACATTCTGAATTGCCTTCTGCTTCTGCTTGTCCAGGTTCCAAATTTACAGCCTTACTTGTGCACATTACCTTTATTCTTTTGGCCAAAACTTGATTTTTAAAACTTGGTTATGCATGATCTTTTGTCAATAAAAATGATTTCCAAAATCTCATTGTGCATAACCCCCTTTTTGTAAAAATTTCTTGACTCTTTGCGTTGTGCACAACTTGCTTTGTACAAATGGTTTCAATGTAAAGATTGTTCTTTTGGCAAAATGTTTGATTCGAAATTTTTTTTGGTTATGCACAACTTGGTACATATACAAGTTTTGGTCTTTGTTTGTATTCTTTGACTCATTGTGTATAAATTGCTTGCTCCATGCTTGTTCATACTTGTTCATATCTTGCTTATGCCATGCTCATCATGTTGAAAAACAAAATAAAAATCTCTATTTTGACTCAAAAAGGGAATATAGAATTGACTTCACACAACGCGCACTTGGTCTTGCACGTTCCAAATACCCTTTAAACCTGGGATGGATACCAGATGCAGCTCGATTGGCGCTCTTGTTCCCTTTGAGCGCGCACGGGTCCATTCCACCTCTCCTTCCGAGCCGAGTCAACCACACATGTCCGTGACACACAAATACCGTGACTTTGGTTGGTTTTTGGTCTAGTTCACGTTGCCATTATCTTTAAGCATGTGTCCAAAGTCAATTGTGGCCAAGTTAATGCTCGGGTTATGACTCCTTGATGTAATGAAAGCGTGGCCTAACCCGCCTCTAAATCGTGTGTTAATGACGACTACAATTAACAAAGGTCATGTGCTAAAGATAGGGTAACACCGTGTCGTTAAGCCCTAATGAACGGGTCATGTTAATCATCCTTAAGCTCATGGTCGAGGATTGAGACACCTCATTCAAAATGGGGTCATGTCAGAATGTCGGTGGAGCCTTCGGAACAGTCTCGATCCCGACTGGGGCTTAATCATGATTAGGATGACCCGCACATCAAGAGCCTTGCGACGCACTAGACCTTAGGATCATTTCTTTCGGTCGGTGGAAGCCGCTTGCCCTATAGGACCCTTGCCCGGGATAGTCCGTCCTTGGGAGTGTGCAGTACAGGTGAAAAACGAGGGGTCTATAGGCGTAGTGATGGCCTCCACTGATCCATGATTTAGAATAGTTGCGAAAAAGAAGAGAAATCTTTTCCAACCAATTAAGAATAAAGCGTGTTTTAAGTAAACATGAATGAAATAATCAATGATTAGGTAGGAATGTTGCATGAGCCCTAAACCTTTGCCCAAAATGAAACCCGAGCCTAAACCGAACCCTCCTCTCCCTCGCAGCTCGTAAGAAGTGGGTCAGAGTTCCGGGTCAGCGTCTGTTCAGTGCCGAGTCTGACAGTTCATCAGCAGTTTCACTTAGGCTACTCCGAACGACTAGTCCGGCAGGAAGTAGTAGTGGGGGTGACAATGCGGTTGATCCGAATGGGCTTACTAAGGAAGAGTTGATACAAGCTTTGGAGGCCGCCAGGGCCCGAGAAGAAATCACTAGGAAACAGCAAGAGGATACATAGAGACGGGTTGTATAGGCCATGAGACAGAGGGGAGTGGCCGTGATATTTGAAAATGATGGGGGATTCGTTGAAATCACAGACGAAGATGAAATTGAGAACATGCTGCCTCACGATTACAATAGGGTTCCCCCACCTCAAACCTACCCCAATGTGGTGACCTCACATTCCCCATATCAAACCGCAACTCAATCAAATGTGCCAGCCACACAAGCTCCCTTCACCTTTCCGGGAGGTCCATCCTCATATCCTCCCGGGTTCAACCCATATGGCCCGATCCCGATGGGTCAAGCCTTTTCAGCCCCGGCCACTGCCGGATTACCACCACCGACCCTGCCAATTGCATCACAAGGGGCGGCATTCCCATTCCACTACCCGGCAGCCCGAACCTCTGAGGCACCCCCGCCGTATACCCCGGCGAATGACCAAGGGTATGGGTACGTCTACACCCATGCGCCACCTCAAAGCCTTCCTCAGAATATACCATCCACCACTGTGCCTCCAACGGTGATGCCGGTAACAACCCGGACCATGGGATCCATCAATTCTAGCCCACAAGTGAATCCTCAAATGGGGTGGCTGATCGAGAAGTTGAAACAGATGGAGGAAAAGTTCGAGACTTTGAATGAAAAGAAAACCTCATCGGGAGTTACTGATCCCGACAAGATTGTGCCTCTTCCGCATAAGTTCAAAATGCCAGAAATAGACAAGTTTGATGGGACTGCTTGCCCACAAACCCACCTCAACGCCTACACTTTAGCAATGAGGGCAAAGGGTTGCACTGTACAGCAAATGGGTGATCACTTCCAATTATCCCTGAGAGGAAACGCTCTTAAGTGGTTTTTCAACCTCAAGGACGAATCACGGGTAAGTTGGGGTCGCATTCAGGAAGCATTCCTCACCAAGTACCGATCCAACCTGGAGTGGGAAACCAACCGCACCGACCTGCAAAGCACTTTGCAAAAGGGCGACGAGCCGATCGGTGAGTTCTACAAACGTTGGAACTGTAAACTTGGGGAAATCTCTAACCCGCCCACCGAGGATGAACAATTGGACATCTTCCAATCATGCTTAAAACCGCAGCTGCGTGCTCTAATCAGCCATCACTTTTACCCCAATCTCCGGGCCATGGTAACCGCAGGGTCGAAGTTTGAGAAGGCTCTCAGTGAGCAATCCGCCACCCAGGGCAATAGCAATTCTTACCGATACCGACCTCCCACCACGAGCAAAGGGAAAGAAGTCTCGGGGGTCATCAACAACATCCAAGGGGAAGGTCCAAAGCAGGTCTCACCAAAGCCGGGTAACTCCGAAAAACGCCCCTATGTGAGGTTTGAGGATTTTGGAATGCCCATTAGCAAAGTCTTTGAGGGATTAGTGAAGCAAGGCCTCACAAGACCTTTGATCAACTTTCAGCCCAAAAACCCGGAAAGGTTCACAGATGAGAACAAATGGTGTGCTTTTCACAACTACCATAGGCATAACACCGATGATTGCTCCATAGTGAAACGCATTATCTTGGATTTGATTGCTAAAGGGAAACTCGAACACCCCAGGGGCCGAACGTGGTCAATAACCCGTTCCCGAACAACGGAGGGTCAACATGATCGAATTTGGCCAAAGCAGAGTGAACATGATCGAATTCGGGGAGCCGACAACGATAACTCTTTGGGAATTCAACACCCCTTTGATTGAAGTTGGGGAAAGATGGAAAGAAATTTTGTGGGACTGCGTGCAAAAGGGAAAGATGGAATGTCCTCCTGACAACATGATGACTACCGTGATGAGCGCAAAGGTTCCTTGCCAAGAGGGCGAATTAAAAGTGATTAAGCTCACTAAACACAAATTGACCTACGAAGACTGTGCGGAAGAAATGGAAATGGCCATCAAACGAGCTTTGGGAAGCGTTGACCATGACCCGAACAGATGTTGCATTCCCCACGATGAGCACTATCATGTTATGGAAGTTGGTGACTCGTCAAGCGGCGAAAGAGTAATAAGAAGGGTGTGTTGTCATCACGGAACCGAAGGTATGGAGGCTGCAAGAACCCCGGGGGAATATGACTACGGAAGGCACCTTGCACAGATGAGAGAAGCGGCCCGTTCCCTATCCCGCGAAGAGCTTCGAGCTTTGTGTGAAAGTGAGGACGAAGTGTCTTCCCCCGTACTCTCTTTAAACCCGCCTGCGGGAGAAGAAGAAAATTTCCCTACCTTAGATGACTTCCTGTCACTACCGCCACTCTCGCCCTCACCTCCGTTTGAGGACGGGTCGATGCTCCCGGATCATTATTGCTGTATGTTGACACTGGAAAAACTCCGCGAAACTGTAGGGATGGGGAAGGAACAAGGCGACTACCCAGTTTCATTTGAAAAACTCTGTGAGTCTGTCTACACCACGCAAGGAATGGTTACTGTAAATGAGCTGAGGAAAGAGGCATGGCCCTACTCAACCAAGAACCCACCCATGCCTGTGGAAGAGCCAGCAAAGGATAGTGACCCCCCGGAAGTAAACGTCCTAACTCGTTCCGGACAAGTACACACCGAGAATCCTAAAAAGCCACCGCCACCGGAACACCGCTCGCCACCACCGTTTGCTAAGGAAACAAGCACCCCGGATCTTGAAAGAGAGGATCCTATTCTCACCCAACTTAAAAATACGCAGGCCAACATCTCTCTGTGGTCCCTTCTCACTTCATCATACCCGCACAAGCTCAAGTTGGAGGAGCATTTGGCCCGAACCATGGTCCCCACCACAGCTACCCCCGAAGAGGCCGTACAAATGATTGGAAGCATCCAATATGGGAATATAGTCACGTTCACCGACTTGGACTTGCCCAAGTCTGGGGCTAACCACAATGAAGCCTTGTACATCACAGTGCAGTTGGATGGGCGCCGTCTCCCACGAGTATTGGTTGATAATGGCTCGGCTATGAACGTCCTTCCATCTAAAATGATGGATTTACTCGGCCTCAAGACGACGATCTGAGACCCTCTTTGGTAACTGTCAAAGCATACGACTCCACAGCCCGGTCGGTCCTTGGGGTGGCGACTTTGAATTTATGGTTTGGGGAACAAAAAATGCCGACCGACTTCCAAGTGCTTGACATCCCGATTTCCTTTACCGCCTTGCTGGGGCGCCCTTGGCTACACAAAGTCAATGGGGTCGCCTCCACCCTACATCAATGTGTAAAATTTGTACAGGGAGGGAATTTGACTGTAATCTACGGGGATAACGTCACTACAGAGGGGACCAACACTAATGGGATCCCCGTATTGGAAATCCAACATGAAGGGAGTGGTATAGTCTTGACCGGCTTCACAGGGATACCATCTGAGACCCACGTCCATTGCATGGACCTCACACTTACCAAGGACAAGATTCCCCCCGCCATGAAAATGATGCGCCTAATGCACTATCTCCCGGGGCTTGGTCTAGGAAGGAGGCTCCAAGGGACCCACAGGGTTATTGAAATCAAGGAGCAAAAGATGCTCCACAGTTTGGGGTATAAGCCGAGACCCGAGGATCTTATGATGGACAAGAAGATGGCCAGAGAGAAAAGCCGAGCCAGGGCCCAAGGGATTCCTTACAAAGCTCCCAACCTCCGCCCTACGCTTTTGACATAAGCCGCTACTTCATTAAGGGGGGACGCAAATCGGGACCTCGGAGGAAAAGGAGGCAATGGTGACCAACTGGGACCGACTGCAAGAAGACCTCAAAAGGTTCCGAGGAAAGACTGCCAACCCTATCAGGAGAGCATACCTTGACACGCCCGGAGCACCCACAGGGCACAAGCATATTTCCAAAGGAGTGCCCGAGGTAATAAAACAGTTTGAGGTTTTGTCTGCGGAAGGAGGCAACCAAGAGGAAGAACCCACTTGGGGCCAGCATGAAAAATATGAGATCGAAAAGACGCCTACTGGGAAGGCAAAGGAAAAGGTTGAAGAAAACGAGTGGGATGGGACAGTGATGCAAGAACTATTTGAGGAAGACACGGTTCTACCCAGCCTAGTTGATCACGGGAAAGGAATGGTCGCTGTAATAGGAGATGGGTCAATGGGATGCTTCGACCCTCGCACCTTGGTTGTACCCACTAACATGCCGCTAAAGAATTGGGCTACTCTTTCCAGGCCAGTAGCTAGCAAGGAGGAAATGACCACAATGCTTGGATTGGTTCCTCGACCCTTTGAGTCTAGTGTTATAAGGTCCAATGTAATCGAGTCTTCCCAGCCCCTCCTCTTTGAATTTGAGTCATTCTCGTCCGAGGGCCTCACGCCCGAAGACTATGAACTCGTAGCCAATGTTGTATTTCCGTTTGCATTGAATGAAATGATGGAGCTTTCCGAGTATCCCCTCATTGCCAACTTATTAGATGATAAATTAACTAATAACTTGAAAACGGTTAATAATGAATCAACTAATAAAGCAAACACACTAAACGAACAATACATTAAAAAATTCACAAAGCAGGTCGCCGATCAAGAGGAAAACCGTGCCCAAGCTGCCGAAGAGGTTTTGACTAAAGTGAATTTGGGTACCGAGGAAGAACCAAGAGAGACACAAGTGGGTGGCTACTTCAAAGGGGATGAGAGGGAGGCCTTTATTGAATTGCTCAGAGAGTATGTGGATGTGTTCGCCTGGTCTTACAAATACATACCGGGGTTGGATGCCTCGATCGTGGAGCATAAGATCCCCTTGGATCCGGAAGTAAAACCAGTCAAGCAAAAGCTCCGACGAATCAAACCCGAGTGGTCCCTGCAAGTAAAGAAGGAGATAGAAAAGTTACTTAGAGTTGGCTTTATACGGGTTATAGAATACCCCTCATGGCTCTCTAACATAGTCACTTTCACAAAAGCCAACAGGAAGGTCCGATGCTGTGTCGATTTCAGAAACCTCAACAAGGCAAGTCCCAAGGATGATTTTCCCCTCCCAAACATTGATATGTTGGTGGATACGACCTCTAGTTTCGAGGTAAAATCCTTTGTGGACGGTTTCACCGGATACAATCAGATTAAAATGGCCGAGGAAGATCAAGAAAAGACCGCCTTCACCACCCCATGGGGAACTTTCTGTTACACGGTGATGCCTTTTGGACTAAGAAATGCCGGGGCTACTTACCAAAGAGTGGCAACATCACTATTCCATGACATGATTCACAAAGAACTAAAGGTGTACGTTGACGACATGATCATACACTCTAAAGGAACTGACGGCCAGCACTTGATTGACTTGAGGAAGTTCTTCGACCGATTGAGGAGGCACTCCATGAGGCTTAATCCGGTAAAATGCACCTTCGGAGTCTCCCGAGGAAAGGTTTTAGGGTACGTAGTTACCGAACGGGGTATTGAGATCGATCCGCAAAAGGTCAAAGCAATTGTAGAAATGAGACCTCCCCGCACCCAGACAGAAGTGAAGGCATTCATGGGGCGACTGCAATACATCAGCCGCTTCATCAATCAGCTCACTCCCACCTGTGAACCCATCTTCAAATTACTGAAGAAAAATGCTGAGGTTGAATGGAATGAGGAATGTCAAAAGGCCTTCGACAAGATCAAAGACTACCTTATCCATCCACCGATTCTATGCCCACCGCACAGGGAAAAGCCACTCTTGCTTTACTTGATGGTAACATATACTTCAATAGGAGCTATGTTGGCCCAAGAGAAGAAAGAATCCAAGGTGGAAAATGCCATTTACTTTGTGAGTCGGAAGCTACAAGGAAGTTAGCTCAACTACTCCACAATAGAAAAGACTTGCGCCGGACTGGTATGGGTTGTGAGAAAGTTGAAACACTACATGCACGCCCACCCGATACAGTTGATCTCAAAGATTGACCCCATCAAATGCTTGCTGGAAAAACCGTCCTTATCAATGAGGCTTGACAAATGGTCTTTCTTTCTGGCCGAATATGACATCAGTTACGTGTCGAGGAAGGCAGTCAAGGGAAGGGTTATGGCCGAACACCTAGCGGATTTCCCCAGTAACGAAGAGGGAGAACCTGAACCACAGTTCCCAGATGAAGGGATTTTTACCCTTGAGGAGGAAAACAAATGGCAACTGTTCTTTGATGGAGCCGCAAACAAAAGAGGAAACGGCATCGGTATACTTCTGGTTGACTCCAAGGACGAGCATACGCCCATCGCCATAAAATTGAACTTTTAAGTAACCAACAATGCAGTCGAGTATGAGGCATGTACAGCGGGCCTGGAAGCTGCTTTGGAAAGGAATGTGAAAGAATTGGAGGTGTATGGGGACTCAGCCTTGATCATCAACCAAGTTTCGAACAAATGGAAAACGTTGGATTCGGGGCTGCAAAAGTACCACGCCCACATGGAAGAACTCATGACACAGTTCAAAAGGGTTAGCTTCCACTACTTGCCAAGGGACTGGAATCGCTTCGCCGATGCCTTAGCCACTTTGGCCTCGTTGGTAGAAATTCCGGAAGGAAAGTCGATAAAGCCTTTCAGAGTCGGGAGAAAGGAGAACCCGGCGTATTGCTGTGAAATTGAAAAGGGCTCGGAGGAAGTAGATGAGCCGTGGTATACCTAGATCTACCAGTTCCTCAGATAAGGGGAGGCCTCCCTCTTAAACGAGAAAGGGGAATACAAAGATGGGATCAAAGCCAAGAGTGTGGTGGCCCTCAAACGACTCGCTTCTCACTACGTCATTCTGGGAGATATTCTGTATAAGAAGCGCCATCAGGGGCTTCTCTTAAGATGCATAAGCACAGAAAGAGCAAAAGAGCTCATGCGGGAGGTCCACAATGGGGTATGTGGCCCGCACATGAATGCCAGGGCATTAATGCAAGTCATCCTGCGGATGGGATACTTTTGGATCTCAATGGAAACCGATTGTATACAATTTGTGAAGAAATGTGACAAGTGCTAGCGGTTCTCCAACCTTAATCACCTGCCGCCCCACCATTTGTATTGCATGACGACCCCTTGGCCTTTCTCCACTTGGGGCATTGATATCATCGGAAAAATCACTCCCCCAGGAAGCAACGGCCATGAATTCGTCTTGGTGGCCATGGATTACTTCACAAAGTGGGTTGAAGCCAAGTCATACAAAGTCCTTACCTCCAAGAAGGTGGCACTATTCATCAAGGAGAACATCATGTACCGATATGGGGTCCCAAATGAAATCATCACAGACAATGGCTCACACTTCGAAGGAGAGTGCGACCGACTGTTGCAAGAATTCCGGGTCACTCGCCACAAGTCTTCCCCATATAGGCCTCAAACCAATGGAGCGGTAGAAGCCGCCAACAAAACACTCGAAAGGATCATTAAGAAGATGGCAACACGAGGAAGGGATTGGCCCGATAAGCTACACCTAGCGTTGTGGGGATACCGAACCTCGGTCAGAACCGCCACAGGGGAAACCCCATTCGCTCTAACTTATGGGATGGAAGCCATGCTCCCGGCTGAACTAGAAGTTCCATCATTAAGGATTCTGTTGGAAAATCAATTCCACGAAGTGGACTGGCTTCGGAGCCGACATGATAAATTAGCCATCTTGGATGAACGCCGCTTAAGAGCAATGGAGCACACCCGTGCCTACCAAGGGAGGATGGCACGAGCCTTCAACAAAAGAGTAAAACCTCGAGAGATTCGGGTCGGGGATTTGGTGCTCAAAGAAAAACCCCCAGGGAGGTCTAACCCTGATGGGAAATGGGAACCCGTATGGATTGGCCCTTTTGTGGTACAAGAGATATTCTCAGGAGGCGCAATGAGACTTGCAGTTTTGGATGGGAATCCCTTCGTGCACCCGGTCAATGGTGATAAGCTTCGTCGATATTATGTTTAAAAAAAAAAAAAAAGGAGCAAAGTTTGCGTCAAAAATTGTTGGAAAGAACTACGATGACCTGAGCCCCTTTAGTCTTACTTGTAAAAGGGGAACGTAGGCAGCCAACTATTGGTCCGGACTAAAAAATAAATAAAATTCAAATTTTATTTCTCCAAAGAACCTCATTCGATAACCACTTTCATTACGGTTAAAACACTTCTCTGATGAGTTCAAGCACGGTCTACTCTTGACCTCGAGCAACAAGCTAAAAGACAAATAAAACACTTAAGAAATCTAATGTGTCTGCAATGACAGTGAGTGGATACTTAGGACTGTAAGGCTATCATTGACCTTCACCCCTCCATTTCTTCTTTTGACTCCTCCGAGTATTTTTCCTTTTCACATCGAAAAGCTCAATCTCGTTCCTCCCTAAATTAGGAGCCCGCCCGGCATCTTCAATTAGGCCGGCCGCTCTTAGAGCTGTGTCAACTGCCACACGGTCCCGAAATTCCTCGAGTCGTGCCTTGATTCTAGGTATCACTGCCCTCCTCCTCTCAGCGAGAGCTTGATAGTCTTCGATAGCGTCTCCAGTAAAGTTATGACCGCTCGTCACGGCCTCGGCCTCCCTCAAAACCCTACTAGGGACACAATCTCCTCCAAGGATGTCCCCACGCCTTTCTTCAATAAGCCTTTGAGTCTTTCCTATGGTTTGCTCGTACCAATCCAAGTAAACAGTGGTCAGAATCGTGCTAGCTGCACCCTTGAGGAGTGCCCGAACTGGAAAAAGGGAATGGGTCCACAACTGGGAAAAGAGGAAAGTGGTGGAAGGGTCCCACATGGATAAAGGCGAAAGCTTCAAGTGCTCCGGATTGACATTTGACCACTCCAACACAGGAGTCTGTAGCAAGCCAAACTGCCGGCGGACCAAAGAAGGAACGTAAAAGGACGATCCCAAAAGGCCCGGCACCCGAACAAAGGGAGAACCATCCTGACACTCCCGCACTGAGTTGATGTGCCAATGTGGCACCCACCAACGGATTTCTTCAGTTTTGAGACGAGCCATATGAGCCTCCCAATCGCTCTGAGCTAAATCCAGAATGAGCCCTCTCAAAGAATATGACCATGGTTTGTGAGAAAGAGGAGCCTCAGGGACGGCCACTAACCTCTCCCTCAGCCATAAGGTAAGCAAAGCGGGGCTACCGCTGCGCATAAAACTGTCTCCCAAAGCCAAATGGTCCATACCATGGAGAGTCTCGCCTAAGACCAAAGGAACGATGTCTTTGCCCGCCAGACACTCCTCGAGCACACTCAACAAAACCCGGTGGCAAGTACCCTTGGAACCCACCATGTAGAAGAAAGCAAGGATGCATAGCCCGAAGGCATTCCAAGAAGCCTCATCGGAACGCTCCATGAACTTCTCAGGAAGGTCAGAAATATCAATGAAAGTCGGATTAATGACCATACATTGAGCCTCTTCCAAAGGAATTTTGAGGAGAGAGACCAATCTCTCAACACAAGTGGTATCATCAACTGAGGGAAGAGCGACGACCTCCGTGTCTATGCCACCCACTAGAGCTTTGAAATATTCGTAAGTCAGAGTGATCTCGTTGTAAGAAAAATAGTATACGTGCCTCCTCACGTCCCAGAAAGATGCGGCGGCCCTCAGAAACTCGAGATCTGGGATGAATTCTTTGAGAGACCAAATTTGGACTTGAATATGTCCTTGTGACTCCCCATTTGATGCCTCATCCAAAGCCTAAGGTTACCTTCAAAACATTCTTGGTCAACTTTGGACAATTTTGGTGGCTTTTCCATGAGAAAAGGATCCATGGAAAGGAAATGTCGAAAATGGAAGGTGAAAGACTGCTGTTGGACTCCAAGCTGTGATGATGAAGAAGATGACCTGGCTTGGAACAAAATTTATTGGAAAAGCAACATCACTCCTCTAGCCGTACGGCTACTTTGTCCCTGACAAAAATTAATGATTTCTTGATTGAATGGCTTTGTGACATCACCCATTTAAAGCTCCATTTAAATCTATCCCAGAAATGCACCAGAATTTCCCCCCTTTTAGGGCTCATGCAATTTGCTTTGAACCTAGAAAATTAATTAGGTTCCCACTGAAAATGTGTCCGGGCAGTCCATAGATGGACGTAAGACCAGCTTTGTTAAAATTAACCCGGCCATACTTTGTAAGCCCAGGTTAAGAATGTGATTTAGCCCGGCCGTACTTCGTAAGTCCAGGTTAACAGGTTAAAAATACGAAAAGAAAATTGGCCGTCCCTGACGTAAGCCCAGCAAAGATGAAAATTAGGTCCTTAGAGCGACCGTTCTGAGATAAAACTAGGTCCCCCGAGCGACCGTTGTGAAATGAAAATTAGGTCCCCCGAGCGACCATTGTGAAATGAAAATTAGGTCCACCGAGCGACCGTTGTGAAATGAAAATTAGGTCCCCCGAGCGACCGTTGTGAAATAAAAACTAGGTCCCCCGAGCGACCGTTGTGAAATGAAAATTAGGTCCCCCGAACGACCATTGTGAGATAAAATTAGGTCCCCCGAGCGACCATTGTGAGATAAAAGTTAGGTCCCCCGAGCGACCGTTGTAAAATGAAAATTAGGTCCCCCGAGCGACCGTCTTGAGATAAGAGTTAGGTCCCCCGAGCGACCGTTTTGAAATTAGAGTTAGGTCCCCCCGAGTGGCCCCGTAAAAAGCAAAATCTAGGCCGCCCGGATGGCCCATCTTGAGAAAAGAAAGGCAGTCCTTGACGTAAGCCCATGATTGATCTTGCCTCTGACCAGATGAGTGTCACGCCCCAAACCTTGCCTCTGACTAAATGAGTGTCATGCCCAAACCTTGCCTCTGACCAAATGAGTGTCACTCCCAAACCTTGACTCTGACCGAATGAGTGTCACGCCCGAGTCTTTGCCTCTGACCAAACGAGTGTCATGCCCGAGTCCCCGCCTCTGACCAAATGAGTGTCACGCCCAAAACTTGCCTCTGACCAAATGAGTGTCATGCCCAAACCTTGCCTCTGACCGAATGAGTGTCACGCCCGAGTCTTTGCCTCTGACCAATTGAGTGTCATGCCCGAGTTCCCGCCTCTGACCAAATGAGTGTCACGCCCGAAACTTACCTCTGACCAAATGAGTGTCACGCCCAAACCTTGCCTCTGACCGAATGAGTGTCACGCCCGAGTCTTTGCCTCTGACCAAACGAGTGTCATGCCCGAGTCCCCGCCTCTGACCGAGTGAGTGTCATGCCCGAGTTCCCACCTCTGACCAAAGGAGAGTCACGCCCGTTCCTTAGGAAAGGATGAAAAATATCCATCTAGGTCCCAATGTTTTGAGACGCCAAGTTCTCCACCCGACCTTGAATGGTCACCCTTAGGTTTGAGACGCTAAGTTCTCCATTCGACCTCGACGGCCGCCTATAGGTTTGAGAAGCCTTAAAATCTCTCACCCTTTTTGAACTACGATAGGCTTGATTCCCTCGAATAGGGATACGTAGGAATCCTATACCTCTAGGTCCAGCCATAAAACAAATCGGCTATGCCGTCCTCCCATCAGATTGGGATGCATTTATGGACAACCTCGCTTTCTTCAAAAGCTACGTTGCCGAGGGACTCTGTAAGTACCCCAATCTGAAATCGACTTACTTTAGAGGAATTCTTGGTACCATTTAGGGATAAACCAATGGGCCAGGACCTCACTAGGATAAACCTGATATTCCAGGACTGAACTGGAATTAAACTTGGAAAAATCCAGAAGCTCGCCAAGTCGAGTCGTACAGATGGTTTGGGCACATGAGGTCCCTAGCCGTACGGCTACTTTGGGCACCCTCAGCCTCTATAAATTGAACCCCATGCTGATCATTTCAGGGGGGTGGGGGAGAAACAACATAAGAAGGATTACTCTGTCAAAATCACTGCAGTAGTGTGAGAGAAGAGTGAAATAAAGTGTGAAAGAGAGAAAGGAAGATTGGCTAAACCAAAATAGGTAAAGCCACCTTCTCCCCCTCCCTTCTCTTCATCTATAACTCTATTTTCTCTTTAATCTTTGTTTAAGTTTATGTTGATCTTTATATTACTTGCAAGACTTGTCCATTCAATCACTTTTACATTACTTGCAAGACTTGTCCATTCAAGCAACTTTACATTTATGCAAGACTTGTCCATTCAAGAAAATATACATATATTACTCTATATTTCTCTTGTCCAAGCCATGAGATGATCCAAGGTGCCCTCTATGCCTTGTGTGGAAGAGGTTCAAACCTATATGATCATGGCTTGTTGATTGTCATTTACTTTCTTGTCTAGTTGGAATGATGCTCTTGTTGGCAATAATGATCATTTGGATGATAAAGCTTCCATCTTTATCATCCAACATTGATCTAGCTCTAAAGCCCCCTTTGGGGTTATAAAGATTCAATCTTTATGTGTTAATTTGAATCTTTAAAGGTTAATAAGCCATAAAAATGCCATCTTGGGGATAAAGTTTCAATCTTTAATCACCAAATGGTCAATTTTGGCCCAAAGGGCATGTTCATCAACTTTTCTCAATTTTCTCCAAGGATTGCTCATGATCACACCCAAATACTTGTTTTGGGGACTAAGTGATGATCATTTGGCATAAGAATGTTGTATTTAAACTTATAAAATGTTTTGAACAAACTGGAATCAAAACAGTCCTGTCCAGTTTCAACAGAATGTTCTGTTTCTGCTCTGAAACTGGACTGTTCTTGACTGAACTGTAAAATCCCAGGAAACTGCCTGTACATCCGTACGGCTATGTTGGGAACAGGGGGCAAAATGTCTGTTTTGCCCTCTGATCCCTATTTTCTTAATAAACAGACCCTTTCAGTTAAGTTTTTCCAAACAAAACCAATAACAAAAACTTTTTCGTTAAATACACACACACACATACACATTTTCAAACTAACAAGGGAGACTCGGTTTTTCGAGGCATTTTGGGAGAACCGCAAATATGTTCTTCCCAAAGTGTAACCTGACCTCCGAACTCACCTTCTGTAACCATTTTCATTTGTTTGGTTTAAAATTAACAAATGTGGCGACTCTGTTTCTTTTTCGTTAGGAAAGTTTCCCGTGTTTGGCATTTCTTCCTCGTGCGAACTTCCCTTGTTTCGCCCCGAGGGACGGGATCCTTACACCCATGCGCGCCATCTCCCCCTTAATGGCAGCAATCTCATCAGCCTGGCTTGCAATCAAAGAAGTATGAAGTTCTTGTTGGGTTTCGTGCAATCATATATATCCACTAAACTATATTTTGTAAATATACACTGAAATGTGAAAAACAAGTAGTAGGAAACCCAACAAGAACTTATATATATATATATATATATACATACATTTGCATTAAATTCCATAAAAAATAATCATTTTCATAATGTTCATGTAATAACAATAGAAATTCAATTTGAGACAAGAGAGTAGTATAAACATTTTATAACAAAAAAAATGTAAAATATCCCTTTTGTGGTACTTTGAACAAAAAACTTAAAGTCAATGCTTAAACTAAATATTATGGTTAGGGACATTTTTAAACTTTGGAATAATAGTCCTTTTGGTTCAAACTAAATGTCGGTTTAGAAGCTAAATTTTGATTCAAAATACTTGTCGATTCTAAGACATACATGGATATTAAAATTTTACGCTTTTAATATGTAAATTTTATTATCCTCGTTACCTAAAAATTCGACCCCCTCACTAAATTTTTTGGATACGCCATTGTGTTCAATAATTTATAATATGTAAGATGAAAGAAACTGACCCTTGTAAATCGAAATATGAAACCTTGGATTTAGATGCTAAGAGGAGCACCATCTACCGATGATCCACACTTCGAACGGATTCAAGAACTTTTCTTGACTTGACTGCTAGGTCCTTCGGATTGAAAAACTTGATGAAGAACGATTCTTCAATTGCTCCCTTTGATTATTATGGTTTGATGATTGAGAATAATCAAACCTAATAATCCTAGTATAATATGTGTATTCTCTCTCTCTCTAAGAAAGAGTTTATGATTTCACAAATCAATGTTATGGGACTGAATCCCGGTTGTACATATTATATAGTAAAGGTCTCCAAGATCCTTTAGGGTTTAGGAGTTCTTGTCCAACAAGAAAATCCAAAAATAAACTGCAGTTCGGGACCCCAGCCGTACGGCTCCAAGACAGCCCTTACTGCCTCATTTTTCGCTCCTTGTAATTATCCGCTCTGTGTGTGTGATCCAATAGGATTATACTAAATTAGCAACGAGTCCGAACCATTCAGAACCCGTTAGTCATAAACGAACTCTAGCAAGCCATTATGACTACCCAATTAGTATAACTTTGAAATCCAAAGTTTCCTAAATAGAACATAACACAATCTCTTTGTTACACTACGTATATTAAACGTAACCCATGGTCAATGGTAAACTTACTTCGTTCAATGCTTTCTCGATCCCGAATGTATTGATAATACAAATGACATTGATCCAATCAATTCATTTGTGCATGGCCATGCATTTCATCAATACCATTCATCGAGTGGCCAAAGCTTGACATCTCTCTTGATGAGGAACAAATCCATTCTTGTTTATTACCTTTCCCTACATGATTCCTATTATGCCAATCATATTCTTTATAGCTACCCGGTTAAGGGTAACGTTTGAATATGTCAAACGTAATGTTCATCATGTGGAAGACTGTAATAACCTCAGGTCTAAAGATTCAAGTGATATAACTATATGATATTTAATTATGACATTTGACAATGACATAAATCTCATAGGGGTCAGTCCTGTATTTGTTCTCCAACAAATACCCATAAGTCTAATTGTATAGCATACACATAATCATCATATGATTATCTATTAAACTTATACTAGTAATTAATCATAATTACTAGGGACAGATATTATTATAATAAACATGCAAAAGATATAATAATCAAACATTCAATATCTTTATTAAATCATAAAGCAAATGATAACATTAATCGTTCAAATAACGTGCCTAGGGCATACTCACCAACAATCTCCCACTTGCATTAGGCCTAATTAATGCATCGAATACCCATAGACCTAACATGACCATCATGCTTTGCTTGCGGAAGATCCTTTGTCAACAGGTAAGCAATGCTATCTTCAGTTGGTACTCTGCATATATTCACGTCTCCTCTATCAACGATTTCTCAAATAATATGAAAATGCCTAAGTATATGTTTGGATTTCTTATGCAACCTAGTTTCCTTTGCTTGAGCAATAGCACCATTATTATCACAATAGAGGTCTATTGGATTAGCAATGCTATGAACCACCTCTAGTTCACCAGTGAACTTCTTAATCCAAACAACCTCTTTAGCAGCATCAGATGCAGCTATATACTCAGCTTTAGTTGTAGAATCAGCTACGGTACTCTGCTTAGAACTCTTCCAGCTTACAACACCACCATTAAGCATAAACACAAATCCAGATTACGATCTTAAATCATCCTTGTTGGTTTGGAAGCTTGCATCCATGTAACCATTTACAACGAGATCATCTTCCATACCTCCATATATCAAGAACGAGCCTTTAGTCTTTCGCAAGTACTTGAGAATCGTCTTGACATCAATCCAGTAACTCTCACCAGGATCTGATTGGTATCTACTCGTCATGCTCAAAGTATAAGAGACATCGGGTCTAGTATATATCATGTCATACATGATGGATCCAATTACAGAAGCATATGGGATTCCATTCATTCTCTCACACTCATTAGTTGTCTTAAGACACTGATTCTTACTAAGAGTTATGCCATGTGGAACTGGAAGATTTCTTCTTTTAGAGTTTTCCATGCGGAATTTCTTAAGAACTTTGTCAATATATGTATTTTGACTCAAACCAATCAACTTCTTCGATCTATCATGATAGATCTTTACGCCAAGGATGTAGGCGTCTTCTCCCATATGTTTCATTGAAAAAAACTTTCCTAACCAAGTCTTTACAGACTAAAGTGCATGAATGTCATTTCTAATAAGCAATATATCATCAACATATAACACTAGAAATAATACTACGTTCCCACTAATTTTCTTGTATACACAAGGTTCATCTTCGTTCTTGATGATGCCAAACTCTTTGACTGATTCATCAAATCGAAGATTCCAACTCCTAGAGGCTTGCTTCAATCCATAAATGGATCTTTGCAACTTGCATACTTTGTTAGAATTTTCTGGAATTACAAAACCTTCAGGTTGTGTCATATACACATCCTCAAGTAAGTTACCGTTAAGGAACGCTGTTTTGACATCCATTTGCCATATCTCATAGTCAAAATATGCGGCTATGGCAATTAAAATCCTTATAGACTTGATCATTACTACGGGTGAAAAGGTTTCATCATAGTCAATACCATGAATCTGCCTATAGCCTTTCGCTACAAGTCTAGCTTTATAAGTATGCACCGTTCCATCCATGTCAGTTTTCTTTTTGAAAACCCATTTGCATCCTATGGTTTTTACACCTTCGTGTGAATCTATCAAGTTCCAAACTTGATTATCATACATAGACTTAATTTCAGATTCCATGGCTCCAAGCCATTTATCTGAATCAGGAGCGGACATCGCTTCTTGATAGGAAGTAGGTTCATCATTTTCAATGGCTTCTACTTCATTGCTATCGGTCATGAGAAATCTATATCTCTCAGGTTCGGATCACACCCTACCAGTTATGTGAGGAACTTGTGTATTCTGAATAGGTTCCACAACTCCTTATGAAACTTGTTTAGATCCAACCATCGGTTCCATGTTATTTTTGGGTTCTCGAACCTCTTCGAGATTAGTTTTACTCCCATTAATTCCTTTGAAGAGAAACTCTTTCTCTAGAAAGGTACCATGACGGGCAACAAACACTTTGTTTTCCACGCGGTTATAAAAGTAATATCCCTTTGTTTCCTTAGGGTAACCTACGAAAATACATTTGTCAGATTTTGGTGAAAGTTTGTGAAAGACAAGTCTCTTAACATAAGCCTCACAACCCCAAATTCTCATGAAAGAAAGACAAGGTTTCTTTCCAGTCTATATCTCATATGGAGTCTTTGAACCGATTTAGTTGGAACTCTATTTAGTGTAAGTGCATCAGTTTCTAATGCATGTCCCCAAAAGGAAAAAGGAAGATCAACTTGACTCATCATTGAGCGGACCATATCTAATAAAGTCCCATTTCTCCGCTCAGACACACCATTCCATTGTGGTGTTCCCGGTGGAGTTAATTGTGAAACAATTCCACAATCTTTAAGATGATTGTCAAATTCTTGGCATAAATAATCACCACCACGATCTGATCGAAGTGCTTTAATAGTTTTGCCAAGTTGATTTTGTACTTCATTTTGAAACATTCTAAATATCTCAAAAGATTCACTTTAGTTTTTTATCAAGTAGACATAGCCATATCTACTAAAATCATCAGTGAATGTTATGAAGTATTGATATATTCCCCTAGTATTGCTACTTAATGGTCCACACATATCAGCATGTATGAGTCCCAATAAGTCACTTGCCCTTTCACCACTCTTAGTAAAAGGTGCCTTAGTCATCTTTCCAAGTAAACTAGACTCACAAGTTTCATATGATTCAAAATCATGTGACTCTAAAAGTCCGTCCTCATGGTATTTTGAGATATGCTTCTCATTAATATGACCAAGATGGCAATGCCACAAATAAATGTGATTTACATAATTAGGTTTGGATTTCTTATTTACAATATAGATATCATAATTATTTCCATTCTCAACATCAAGGACATAAATACCATTAAATGAATATGCAGTACAATAAAGCATATAATTTAAATAAATAGAAAACTTCTTATTATTAATAAGAAACTTAAAACCTTCATTGTCCAAACAAGAAATTGAAATAATATTCCTACTCAAATCCAGAACGTAGTAACAATTGTTCAAAACAAGAATTAAAACACTAGGTAAAATGACAACATAGGTTCCTACGGCTAATGCAACAACTCTTTCTTTATTCCCCACGCGTAGGTCTACTTTTCCATCTTTGAGTAGCCTCCTATTCCTTAGTGCCTGCACATTTAGAAAAATGTGAGATCCACATCCGGTATCTAATACCCAGGAACTAGAAGTAGAAAGGAGTATATCTATAACATAGATACCTGAAGTAGAAGCAATCGCATTTCCCTTCTTCTTCTTTTTTTTCTTCCATGTAAGCCTTGCAATTACGTTTTCAATGACCAATCTCATTGCAATGGAAACAAATTACATCTTTTTGGGAGTTGGGTTTAGCTACCACATCATTGGCAATCTTTGCCTTGCTTATTTTGAGTTTGACAACTTTTGCCTTTCCCTTTCCTTTGGCCTTAGAGCCCTTTCCTTCTTTTGTAACCACGAGAACAGGAGAGGATTCCTTGATGATTTTCTTTTCTGCTGTCTTTAGCATCCTATGTAACTCAAACAGAGACTTAGTCATACCATGCATATTATAGTTCATGACGAACTGATTATAGCTTTTAGGTAATGAGTTCAAAATTATATCAGTTTCCAACTCAACATGGATGGCATAGCCGATCCTCTCTAAATGATCAAAATGGGCCTTCATCTTCAAAACATGAGGACCCACCGACTGGCCTTCATCTTCAAACTGAGCTCCTATATCATAGGCATCCAAGTGTTCAAGAGTCTTATGAATCTCAGAACACATGGTAGCAAGCATAAGACAACCAACGTCACGAGAATCACTTTTGTATTTCTTGTGAGCATCCTTGTCTGCCCTAGGGGCATTGGCAGCAGGTTCGTCAGGAACGGGTTCATAAAAAATGTACAGCTTTTCTTCGTGCTTTAGAACAATTCTAAGGCTTAGGATCCAATCCATGAAGTTAGCACCATTCTCTTGAAGTTTTTCCTTCTCAAGGATAGATCACAATGATAGAGTTTGTGTGTTTTGTACCATTATTTATAATTATGCAAACATGTAACCATACATAAGTACCAACTTAATTAAAGATATTTTAATTTGTATTTCATAAATACTCCCACTAAATTATATAACCTTCATAAGCAATTAGGCAAAATATAATTTAAATGGGCTAAGATCCATATTTCAGTTAACTTTGAGTCGGCTTTGGCACAATTGCTCAAAATAAGTTATTTAGGTAGTCAACTCCTTGTCAATAATATCATATATGACTCTTAGATATTTTATGAGATTTCAGACATCTTATATCTAACATGTTTTAATTTCATCTGTGCTTTAGGCCCAAAACTGTTTTGATAGCCTAATTAAGTCAAACCATTTTAAACGTATATGAATCACTGTTTCCTCATCTTGCTCATAGATGAATAGAATTAATGCACCTCGCTTTGGCATATCCCACATAAAACTACCCATGTAATCACGAGTATTTTAATCATGGATCGGCACGTGACTTAAATTTTCAAGAAGGTTCAAACGCATAAAAGTTAACCAATTAACCGAATTAATTTTATGTGACTTAGTTGCACTAGTTATAGGATTAAATTCTGAAATTGAGTCCGCAGAGTATCTTGAAATTGAGAGCCCAAAACGTACAGATGAAACTAAGCCAAAAGGCATCTACATTTCCATATTAAGATCAAGAAACCAAGTGATTATTCTATACGGCCGAAACTAAGCCAAAAGGCATCCACATTTCCGTATAGAGTGGTCACTTGTTTCAAGATCCTGTCATTGTCTCATCAATCTCACAGATTACAGCAATCCTAAACTCTTTAGAATTCTGATATCCACAATTTTTCTGGATTTCTTAATTAAAATCTGTTTCAGGAAACACGGTTTTGAAAACCAGCCATCTGAAAGCCGTTTCAATTTCCAGATTCGAATTCTGTAAACAATTTACAGAACAATCTGAACACCAGAAAACGAACCAGATACTAGGAAAATCGGAGCACCACCGTACTGCGCCATAGGATCCGTACGCTCCTGAAACAGCTGTACGGTTCCAGTGTCCAGATTCCCAGATTTCCAGTTTTTCAGAAATTTTCAAATTCGATTAATCCCATTATCGTGTTCATACATAATCAGATTATAATTCGAAATTACAGATTACGAATTTTAACCAATCTAATCAATATAATCAATAACCAATTTATCCCACATACAAATTAGATCTAGATCATCAATAACTATAATCCAATTATAACATGACAATCTAAGCATGCGGTCATACATATGAATCCAATTAATATTATGATCACATAATCCCATCATAAACTAGCATGCATATTTTATATCTCATATAAAATCCCATCACATAAATCTATCTTATCATGATCATAGCAATTAAATAATTTAATTAAATAATTATATCATGATAATATTAGAACTATTGATCATAAATGGGGCTCTGATACTACTGTTGGGTTTCGTGCAATCATGCGCAGCGGAAGACATTACATGAAGAAACCCAAAAGCCTAGATTCGTTATGTTCAATAATTCATAATATGTAAGATGAAAGAAAACAACCCTTGTAGATAAAAATATGAAACCTTGGATATAGATGCTAAGACGAGCACCCTCTACCGGTGATCCACACTTCGAACGGATTCAAGAACTTTTCTTGACTTGACTGCTAGGTCCTTCGGATTGAAAAACTTGATGAAGAACGATTCTTCAATTGCTCCCTTTGATTATTATGGTTTGATGATTGAGAATAATCAAACCTAATAACCCTAGTATAATATGTGTATTCTCTCTCTCCAAAAAAGAGTTTATGATTTCACAAATCAATATTATGGGACTGAATCTCGGTTATACATATTATATACTAAAGGTATCCAAGATCCTTTAGGGTTTAGGAGTTCTTTTCCATCAAGAAAAATCCTAAAATAAACTGCAGTTTGGGACCCCAGCCGTACGGCCCCAAGACAGCTGTATAGCTCTCTAGGAGTCGTACGGCTCCTATTCCTTACTGCCTCTTTTTTTGTTCCTTTTAATTATCCGCTCTGTGTGTGTGACCTAATAGGATTATACTAAGTTGGCAACGAGTCTGAACCATTCAGAACCCGTAAGTCATAAACGAACTCTAGCAAGCCATTATGACTACCCAATTAGTATAACTTTGAAATCCAAAGTTTCCTAACTAGAACATAACACAATCTCTTTGTTACACAACGTCTATTGAACCTAAGCCATGGTCAATGGTCAACTTACTTCTTTCAATGCTTTCTCGATCCCAAATGTATTGATAATACGAATGACATTGATCCAATCAATTCATTTGAGCATAGCCATGCATTTCATCAATACCATTCATCGAGTGGCCAAAGCTTGACATCTCTCTTGATGAGGAACAAATCCTTTCTTGGTTTATTACCTTTCCCTACATGATTCCGATTATGCCAATCATATTCTTTATCGCTACCCGGTTAAGGGTAACGTTTGAATATGTCAAACGTAATGTTCATCATGTGGAAGACTGTAATAACCTCAGGTCTAAAGATTCAAGTGATATAACTATGCGTTGGATATTATGCCCTAGGCCCTTGAGAAAGGCCTATGCGTTATATCATAGATTCATTGTTATAGAGATAACAAACCCGATTATTATATTTTTTACATGTTTATTATAATAATCATTGTACCTAGCACTTATGAAGGGCTAGCATGAGTTTAATGGATAATCATATGATGATATGGTGCATAGGATGCGGATTAAACTTGTGGGTACTTATTAGAGAACAAGTCACCGGATAGACCCGTTATGAGATTTATGTCATGGTCAAATGTCATAATTAAATATCATGATAGTCATACTATTTGAATCCTTAGACCTGAGATTATCATGGTCTTCCATATGATGAACATTATGTTTGACATAGTCAAACGCTTCCTTTAACCGGGTAGTTATAAAGGCTATGATTGGCATGATCGGATTCTTGTAGGGAAGAATGATAAGTCAAGATGGGATTTGTCCCTCTCTCAAGAGAGATATCTTCTTGGCTACTCGATGAGTGAGATTGATGATAGTTCATGGCCATGCTTGAATGAATTAATGTGTTCAATGTCATTTGCTCATATCAATCTACTCGGGATCGAGAAAGCATTGTACAACATAAGTTGACGTAGACCATGACTTATGTCCAATATGATATCGCGTGACAAAGGGATTGTTATATGTTCTATAAGGTAACTTTGGAATTTCAAAGTTATACTAATTGGTTAGTCATAATGGCTTGCTAGAGTCCGCTTATAACTTACGGGTTCTGAATGGTTCGAACTCGTTACCAACTTAGTATAATCCTATTGGGTCACACAGAATAGAACGGATTGAAAAAGTTGAAAATCTGGGAAATTAAATCTGGCCACCGTACGGATTTGTGCTCACCGTATGGCTCCTATGGAGCCGTACGGCTGGTCCTCCCAAATCTGGTCAGTTTGTTTGGAATTCTTGACTGTTAAGTAATCCCGATCCCAAACGGAATTAAGTCAAATCCTTATATAAATATATGCAGCCGGGTTTGACAACCTCGAATATTGATTTGGAAATCAATAACAATTGTTTTAAAACAATAAAATATAGAGATGTATGATTATTTATTTTGAGATTGTGAATCATTAAAATACAATGATTAATGGAGCAAAATAATTCATATGAAGAAATCGTTTCTTCATCAAGCCTTGGATCTAGCAATCAATCAAGAATGTGTTCTTGAGTCCGTTCGACGTGTGGATACCGGTAGAGGGTGTTCTCTTTTCAACACCTAAAGTCCGTGTTCATGGATTCGATCTTCAATGGTATGTTTCTTTCATCTTGTATTTAATTTAATTAACATGCATGGATCCGGGCTCATGGGTGTTTGATCTTATGTTTATTCCGCTGCGCATGATGCATCAAAACCCATCACTCCCATCATGCTCATTTCAAAATTTCTTTTCGTGAGCTTCTCAAAGCGCTTACAAAGTAACTCATTTGTAGAACCAAATACAATATCATCAATATAAATTTGAACAAGTAAAGAATGATTGTTATACTTAGCAATAAAAAGAGTTGTATCAATTTTACTGCGCTTAAAGCCTTTCTCTAGCTGGAATTTTGATAGAGTATCGTACCATGCTCTTGGAGCTTGCTTAAGTCCATACAAAGCTTTTTGAAGTTTGAAGACATGATTAGGAAATTTGTTATCTTCAAATCCAGGTGGTTTAGCTACGTAGACTGTCTCTTGGAGTTCACCATTGAGAAATGCGCTCTTCATATCCATTTGATAAAGCTTGAATTTCTTGTAAGCGGCATAAGCTAAGAAAATTCTAATAGCTTCAAGTCAAGCTACAGGCGCAAATGTTTCATCATAGTCTATTCCTTCCTCTTGCCTATAGCCTTGTGTAACCAGCCTAGCTTTGTTTCCGGTGAGGCTTCCATTGTCATCCATCTTGTTTCTGAATACCCATTTTGTACCAATAATTCCTTGGTCATAAGGTCTGGGTACTAAAGTCTAAACCTTGCAGCGCTCAAATTGGTTTAGCTCTTCTTGCATAGCAACAACCCAACTTGAATCTTGGAGCGCTTCATCAATCTTTTTTGGTTTGATTTGAGAGATAAAGGAATGATTGTAAGGATCCTCCCCCTCGGGGCGAAATAAGGGGTTCGTTTCGAGGAAGAAAATCCAAACACGTGTAACTTCACAAACTTAACAGAGTAGCCACATTTGTTAACTTTTAACCCAACAAATGAAAATGGTTAGAGATTTATGAGTTCAGAGGTCAGGTTACGGCTTGGGAAGAGTTTCACGTCACCCAAGCCGCCTCGGACAAAGCCGAGTCTCCCTAAGTTTGTTAACGAAAAGTGCATATATGTGTGTGTGTATTTAGAAAACAGGAGAAACTGACTTTAACAGAAAACAGTTAGAATTTTAACAGAAAAAGGGGTTCTTTTGTAAACATTCTGGATTAAAGGGGAACTGGACTGGAAGATGCCCCTGGATAAACTAGCCGTACGGCTAGAGGGGGTTTTCCTGGGAATTTTAACAGATTCCCAGGAATCAGTCCAGTTCCATACAGAAACAGAGCATTCTGTCTGAAACTGGACTGTTTGATCATTTCCAGCCATTCTCTTGTAACAAAACACATATTAAATCATCCCTATGTCATTAATCACTAGATTAGACACCAAAACAAGAATTTTGGATGTGATTAAGACAATCATTGGGGAATTATTAAGAAAAGGTGATAAAAGGGGCTTTGAGCCAAGATGACCATTTTAATGAGTAAAGATTCAAACTTTACCATCAAAATGGGATCTTTATACAAGATTAAACCTTTAGGGACAACAAAATGACATAAAGATTGAATCTTTATGACCCAAATGTGGGATTTTAGGCTAAATCAAGGTTGGGATGATAAAGATTGGAACTTTATCACCCAACATGATCATCATGGCCAAATACAACATAAAGATACATGCTTTCACTATGAAAATGGATCATCAAGCTATTTAAAGGCAAGAAATTAACAAATCATGATCTTCTTTAGGTTTTATACCTTTTTCACATACTTGGATGTGAGGGCACCTTGAATCATTTCATGATTTGGTTCCAAGATACATAACAAGAATATAAAGTGCTTGAAGGACAAGACTTGCAATATAAGATATGCTTGACAAGGGCAAGACTTGCAATACAAAAAGTGCTTGACAAGGGCAAGGCTTAAAATGCAAGTAAATAAACAATATGAGCAAGAAAAAAAGAGTTTGAGATGGAGAGAAGATGGGGAGAAAGAGGCTTCACCTATGGTGGTTATGGCCTATCTTCCTCTATTTTCACTCAAATATTTGGTGGTGTTTCACTCAGGCTGAATTCCTGCAGAGTTTCACCTACAAAAATATATTTCTCCCCCCTAAAATGATCAGCAAGGGTCTCAATTTATAGGGACTGAAGGTGCCTAAACCAGCCGTACGGCTAGGCCCTTCCCCCTTCCAAACCATCCATACGGCTCAGCCTGGCAAGCTTCTGGATTTTTCCAAGTTTAATTCCAAAGCAGTCCTGGAATTTTTAGTTTATCCTAGTGAGGTCCCAGCCCGTCAGTTTATCACTGAATGGTGCTAAGAGTTCCTCTAAGGTTGGTCGATTTCAGATTGGGGTACTTACAGAGCCCCCCAGCAACGTCTCTTTGGAAAAGCGGGATTGTCGATAAAAATAAGCATCCCAATCTGATGGGAGGACGGCTTGACCAAGTTTGGTTTGCATGGCTAGACCTAAAGGTATAGGATTCCTACGTATCCCGTTTGCGGGGAATCAAGCCTACGTAGTTCAGAAAAGGAGAGAAGTTTTAAGGCTATCCAAACCTAAGGGCTAGGCGGATATTAGTCATCATTTGCTAAGGGGAGGAGCATGACTCTTGGCGAGTTCAGAGGCGGGACATGGTCAACTTGGCTCTATGGAGAGG
The DNA here is from genome assembly GCA_026119855.1 of Campanula takesimana. Lineage (NCBI taxonomy): Eukaryota > Viridiplantae > Streptophyta > Magnoliopsida > Asterales > Campanulaceae > Campanula > Campanula takesimana. The sequence goes on along the minus strand of JAOWBW010000263.1, from coordinate 575,259 downwards.
GTTGACTTACACAAGGAAGCATGACTCTCAGGGTCAAAGGCGGGACATGGTCAACTTGGATCTATGGAGAGGGTTGACTTACATGGTAAAGGCGTGACTCTCAGGGTTAGAGGCGGGACATGGTCAACTTGGCTCTATGGAAAGGGTTGACTTACACAAGGAAGCGTGACTCCCGAGGTCAGAGGCGAGACATGGTCAACTTGGCTCTATAGAGAGGGTTGACTTACATGGTAAAGGCGTGACTCTCAGGGTCAGAGGTGGGATATGGTCAACTTGGCTCTATGGAGAGGGTTGACTTACACAAGGAAGCGTGACTCTCAGGGTCAAAGGCGGGACATGATCAACTTGGCTCTATGGAGAGGGTTGACTTACATGGTAAAGGCGTGACTCTCAGGGTTAGAGGTGGGACATGGTCAACTTGGCTCTATGGAAAGGGTTGACTTACACAAGGAAGCGTGACTCTCGAGGTCAGAGGCGGGACATGGTCAACTTGGCTCTATGGAGAGGGTTGACTTACATGGTAAAGGCGTGACTCTCAGGGTTAGAGGCGGGATATGGTTAACTTGGCTCTATGGAGAGGGTTGACTTACACAAGGAAGCGTGACTCTCGGGGTCAGAGGCGGGACATGGTCAACTTGGCTCTATAGAGAGGATTGACTTACACAAGGAAGCGTGACTCTCGGGGTCAGAGGTGGGACATGGTCAACTTGGCTCTATGGAGAGGGTTGACTTACATAAGAAAGCGTGACTCTCGGGGTCAAAGGTGGGACATGGTCAACTTGGATCTATGGAGAGGGTTGACTTACACAAGGAAGCGTGACTCTCAGGGTCAGAGGCGGGACATGGTCAACTTGGCTCTATGGAGAGGGTTGACTTACACAAGGAAGCGTGACTCTCGGGGTCAGAGGCGGGACATAGTTAACTTGGATCTATGGAGAAGTTTGACTTCCACAAGGAAGTGTGACTCTCGGGGTTAGAGGCAGGACATGGTCAACTTGGCTCTATGGAGAGGGTTGACTTACACAAGGAAGCGTGACTCTCGGGGTCAGAGGCGGGACATGGTCAACTTGGCTCTATGGAGAGGGTTGACTAAAAGGTTGGTCTTACGTCATTTTGGACTGTCGGGGACAAGGGTCTCAACCTATAATGACTATTCTGAGTCAAGGTTTGGTCAACTCCATCTTTGGTGAGCTCGACGGGAAAACTGGTCTTATGTCCGACTAAGGACTGCCGGGACAAAGGCTTGAACCTAAAGAGACCATTCTGGGTCAAGGCTTGGTCAACTCCATCTTTGGGGAGTTTGACGAGAAAACTAGTCTTATGTCCGACTAAGGACTGCCGGGACAAAGGCTTGAACCTAAAGAGACCATTCTGGGTCAAGGCTTGGTCAACTCCATCTTTGGGGAGTTTGACGGGAAAACTGGTCTTATATCCGACTAAGGACTGCCGGGACAAAGGCTTGAACCTAAAGAGACCATTCTGGGTCAAGGCTGGGTCAACTCCATCTTTGGGGAGTTTGACAGGAATACAGGTCTTACGTCCGACTAAGGACTGCTGGGACTGTTGGTCCCAAAGGGCAACAAGGGTATGAAAAATAGCTAGAGGGGGGGGGGTGAATAGCTGTTTTAAAAATCTTTTCGTACCCTTGAAAAACTCAATTGCAAATGCGCACTTTATCAAATAAGCGTTATGATATGCGCCTAAGTGAGTGAGTGAAATGCACAGTGGAAGTAAGTTAAGTAAATAGGCGCAAAGGTGATAAAGGGGGCGCACACACACTCTTGTATTTTGGCTCAAAGTGGGTGAAATAAGGAACTAAGGCAAATGATATAACAAACACAACACAATTCAATCAATCAATCTACAATGAATAAACAAACAAATAGTTAGATATGATATGACTTGAAAGGAAATAGCAAGATAGTAAGTACGCGCTATTTGGAGAGGTTCGATCGGGAAAATGATCTACGTCCTCTACCAAGATGGTTAGTCTTGGATTTCTAATGGAGATCTTATATAATGAGAGAGTGTTACAAATTACAATCGTTTGAGCTTATACACTAACTCAAGATCTAATATTCTAGGAAAGAACAAATCCTAGACAATAACCGGTGTATCTCTAAAAGAAAGATCTAAGTGATCAAACTTAAAGAGGTGCGTGTGTGATTTTATATTTATGTAAAATTCATACTAAGTATAAAAACACACGAAAACACACAAACACATATCAAACATGCATATGCAATTTTTAAGAATCAAAATATGAAAATTTTGAAAAACAAGTTTTGAAAATTTTGAAACCCAAGTCAAGCAAAAATAACGAAGAACACAAAGAACATGTCTTGAGTGCTCGAAGAACACCAAGAACACATAAAACGTGAAACTTCACCAAATCAATCACACAATATATCAAAATGACCGCAATAAGACAAGGATCACAAAAATGTAAACCAAAACAAATAAAGATAAACAACAAATCCAGAAAATGGATTTAAAGATCCGAAATTTGAAAAATTTGAAAATACATAAACTTCAGATTCGCAACAAATAGCGAATTGATCGTTAAAATGTTGGATTCAAAAGACTCGAAATCACGAAATGAACATAACCCAACAAACGATTTCGAAAACGGATCACCGAGTCAAGATTTATCAAGAGAATTTGAACTCGGGTTTTTAAGAACACGAAAACCCAGAAAAAAAAACAAAAAATGCGAAAATTTAAGAGTTTAAGGTTCAAGAGATCATACGATTTCGTCTTGTGATGCTTTAGATGCTTTCTTAGGACCCATATATGAAATGTATAAGATCAAATAAAAGAAATATATAGAGAGAAAGAGAGAAAACGAGAGAGAGACTGAGAGCAGAGATAGATGGACGGGAGAGAGAGAGAGAGAGAGTTGGTAGGATAGAGTGAGGAGAGAGAGGAATAGCTATATATATATATATATAGTGAGATGTCAGATAAATGATTACCAAAAAGAGAAATTTTTGGGAAGTTGAAAAGATGAGAATTGATGGAATGCGGCGCATTAAGTAGGCGAGAATATCGAGGTGCCGTGCGCATTTAATTCTGACATAAAAATGATGACGTGCACGTGATAGGTACGGCGTGCATTAATGAAGGATTTTGAGAAGTGACGCGAACAATTAATGCTGAATGACACAAAGGTACACTGATGTGACATCTTGGGTACCGAAAAACTGCTCCACTTTCCCTTTAAGTGTATGAGCAATTTTGACTAATTTTTGCACAAACCCCAAAAACATCTGTTTTGGTATAAGTTTGGGGTGCAAGAAATATATCCCCAGAAAATAAAATTTTCGAAAAACGTAAAATGAGGGAAAAATTAATTGCACAAGTACCCTTGAACAATTATGGGAATGACAAAAAGACAGAAATTCCTATAATAAATGAATAGAATGAACGTACCTGGTACTTGTGAAACTTTAATGCGCTCAATCATTGAAATAATAAATTTGAAGCATTGAATACCCGTTTGCAATAACTGTGCGCGTGAATTTGCATTTATGGCGCCCTATATTGCTTGGGGGCGCGCAGAGTATGATAGGGGCAGTACTCATCTAGGCGCGCAATGAGAGAGGCTTGCATTGATGTTGGGCGCGCAGAATGAGGGGCGCGCAGGGGTGTGAGGTGCGCTCAGATTTTGGGGCGCATAGAATGTCAGGCGCGCATGAGAATGTGATTTGGGCGCGCATAGATTTTCCTTGAAACTTTGAAATTGATCTATCCTTTTTAATATCTAGTATACTCATGTAACTCAACAAAACATAAAATTATTAGTATTGACAAAACTGTATTGAATTTTAATTAGTTGAGTTCAAGCATACCCATTTCACCTCTAAAAAAGATGAAACGTTTCGCGTCAAGTGCTTTCGTTAGAATGTCGGCGATTTGATAGTCGGTTCCCACGTGTTCCAAATGAATATTGCCTTTATCTACGTGGTCTTTGAGGAAGTGATACCTGATGTCGATGTGTTTGGTATTTGAGTGCATGACAGGATTTTCAGAAACCGCAATTGTTGAAGTGTTATCACAGTAGATGGGACAATTTTCTTCAATGATATCATATTCCACCAATTGCTGCTTCATCCATAGTATTTGACAGCAACAACTTCCCGCAGCGATATATTCAGCTTCGATTGTTGAGACAGATACTGAAGCTTGTTTCTTACTCGCCCATGACACAAGTCGATATCCGAGGAAATGACAAGTGCCACTTGTGCTTTTCCTATCAATTGTGCACGCTTCATAGTCCGCATTTGAATAACCTACAAGTTTAAAATTCGAATCTTTGGTGTACCAAAGTCCAAGGTTAACAGTACCGGAAAGATATCTTATAATACGTTTCACAGCAATTAAGTGTGCTTCTCTAGGGTCAGATTGATAACGAGCACAAACACAAACACTAAACATAATATCGGGCCTACTAGCAGTAAGATAAAGGAGCGAGCCAATCATACCTCGATAGAGCGTTTGATCAACACGTTTACCTTTTAAATCTTTGTCGAGTAAGCTTGTATCGATTTTACCGTGAGTGAAGCCTTTTTCAATGAGAAACTTGGATAGTGTATCGTACCATGCTCTTGGTGCTTGCTTGAGCCCATACAAAGCTTTCTGGAGTTTGTACACATGATTTGGAATTTGTGAATCTTTAAACCCAGGTGGTTGAGCAACATAGACTTGTTCTTAGAGTTCACCATTAAGAAACGCACTCTTCACATCCATTTGATATAACTTGAAGTTCTTGTGAGCTGCGTAAGCTAGAAATAATCTGATAGCTTCAAGTCTTACTACGGGCGCGAATGTTTCATCGTAATCAATTCCTTCTTCTTGACTATAGCCTTGTGCAACCAATCTTGCTTTGTTTCTTGTGATGGTTCCATTCTCATCCATCTTGTTTCTGAACACCCATTTCGTACCAATCACTCCTTGATCATTTGGTCTTGGAACAAGAGTCCAAACCTTACATCGTTCAAATTGATTGAGTTCTTCTTGCATTGCAACAACCCAAATAGGATCTTGGAGCGCTTCATCAGCCTTCTTCGGTTCAATTTGAGAGATGAATACAGTGTAAGCATCAAAGTTTGTAGCTCTCCTTGTACGAACACCAACGTTTAGATCACCAATGATATTATTGATTGGGTGACCTCTAACTTCATGAATTTCAGGAGGTAATTTAGGTTGAGTCGTAGTAACTTGAAGGTCTTCAATTGGTACATCTTCACCAGATTCTAAATCATCAAAATTTGGGGGTTGAATTGGTGTAGAGTTGAAACTTGGGTGAACACCAGATGCAGTAGATGATATAGGCGCGTGAGAGGAATCAGGAGGCACAACATGTGAGTGAGGTGCAGCTGATGACTCATGGGGCGTGCCATATGAGGAATTAGGCGCAACTGATGTTGATGGATTTCCTTGAGTTGATATATTCTGCTCTTGTGTAGGCGCAACATAAATAGGATAACCTGTATCATTAAGCTCAACAGAATCATCAGCAACATTTGGAGCCAAATGTGGCTCAAGGAGAGAATGTTCATCAAATGTAACATGTACAGATTCAACTATCACTAATGTAGTTCTATTAAAAATGCGAAAAGCTTTAGAATGTTTGGCATACCCAACAAAAATACCTTCGTCGGCTTTGGCATCGAATTTACCTCTATGTTCGTTTTCGTTGTAGAGGATATAACACTTGCAACCAAAGATCTTGAAGAATGAAATGTTGGGAGTTCTACCATGCCAAAGTTCATACGGAGTCTTGTTGTGAAGTTTGTTGATGAGGGAACGATTTTGAGTAAAACATGCTGTGTTGATAGCTTCTTCCCAAAAGTACTTAGGCAATTTTGCTTCAGCTATCATCATCTTTCCCGCTTCAATCAACGTTCTATTCTTTCTTTCCACAACCCCATTTTATTGAGGAACTCCAGCGGTTGAGAAGTTGCGATCTATCCCATGATCGTCGCAATATCGAGCAACACCGTTGTTCTTGAATTCTGTTCCATTGTCGGATCGAACACTAATGATGTCATCTTCTTTTTGGGTTTGGAGCAGTCTAAATAAGGTGTTCAAAGTGTCGTAACAATCGTCTTTTGAGATCATCATTTCCACCCATGTATATCTTGAATAATCATCCACCACAACTAGAGTATACTTGTTCTTTCGAATACTTGCAGTGGTGACTGGTCCAAATAGATCAATTTGGAGCAGTTGCAAACATCTAGAAGTTGAAGGATTGGTCTTGCTGGAGAATGATTTCTTCGGTTGTTTGCCAAGTTGACATGCGGCGCACTTCTTGTCATGATGATCAGCAACCTTGGGAAGTCCTTTACCTAGGTTATTCCTGCTGAGTTTAGATAGATATTTGAAGTTCAAGTGACTTAAGCGCTTGTGCCACAGCCAACTATTTTCGCTCACACTTTTAGCTACAAAACAAAGATTAGTACTAGAGTTCATACTATGGAAATCAATAATGTAAATATTTGTCTTACAATATCCAGTGAGTAATGTAGCTCCAGTTTTGCCATTCTTGATAAGACATTGAGTTGAGGTGAAATGGCATTCTAATCCTTTGTCGCAGAATTGAGATATAGATAATAAATTGTGCTTGAGCCCTTCGACGAGAGAGACTCTTTCAATGCACACTTTGTCTTTCTTGAGCTTTCCATATGCAACAACTTGACCTTTGTTATTATCACCAAATGTTACTGAGGGACCTCTTTCTTCATGGACATATTCTAATAAGGATTCATCTCCAGTCATGTGTCTTGAACACCCACTATCGAGAATCCATTCATAATTTCTAGCTTTTGAAGATCCAGCCATGAAACAAAGAACCTTTTCGGCCTTTTTGAACTATTTTTCTTGTTCAGCAATCACTTCATCATCATTGATTTTGGAGATTGGAGCAGTTGGTTCAACTTGAGGTCTGATGTAAGCTCCTTTTCTCAACTTGTTCCTTGCACTTAGATCACATCGTGAGAATAACAATCCACCATCGCTTTGAGCTGGAGTGAGAAATCCTTATTCAACGAGCTCGCTGATGGTTGGTCCTTTCTTCCTTTTCACTTCTTGATAACCTGCAGATTTCTTGATAGGTTTATTCAAGACATTCATATCAGGAACATCCTTGGAGAAGTCATCATCAGAATCATAAGTATCAACTTCATCATCATTTGCCACCAAACGAACGAGTCCATCATCGGAATCTTCATCGCTCTCATCTGAGTCTGTTTCAATCCAAGTGTTCTGCTCATTTGCTGGTGCTTCCTCTTCAGCAACCATTCCCTTGTGACGAGTGAATTTGGGAGTGAACTTGAGAGTATGGCTGCCCTTCTTCTGCATATATTCAAATTTTGGAATTGGGCAGCTTGAAGCAAAATGTCCTGGTTTCCTGCAATTAAAACAAACAAGGTCTTCTTTTCTTTTTGAATAACTGCTCCTTGTGAACTTTGGAGGAGCTCTACTGGTAGATCCTTGAAATTTGCTGGTTGAGCCCGGTCTTGAGAATTTTCTGAACTTTTGAAATTTCTTCACAAATAAAGCGAAGTCTTCATCATCCATGTCTAGTAGCTCAGAGGTATAAATTTTGGAATCGGAACTTTTCTCTTCTTGAACCGGCACAGGCGCATGGGCTTCTTCTCTATGCGCCACCATTGCTATCAATTTTGACTTTCCTTCAGTTTCACTGATTCGTTGGAGTTTGAGCTCATAAACCTTAAGATTTTCATAAAGGTTCCTTAAAGTCCATACATCTAAAGTTCCGGCGTCTTCAAGAGCGCTGGATTTATGTAGGTATCTTGATCCAAAAGCTTGGAGAAAATTGACATTCAAATCCTTGTTTGAAAACTTCATGCCAAGTGAAATACATAGATTTATAATTTCACTGTAGCGTTCATAAGTTTGTCTTAAGGTTTCACCGGGGAGTTGAGAGAAATTGTTGAATCTCTTTTGCACTTCATATTTCTTGTTCTCCTTACAAACAATATCTCCTTCTATATGCTCTTCAATAGCATCCCATAGCTCGTTAGCTGTAGCACAATGCATGACTTGTTGTTTCATAGCCGTGCTTAGAGTGCTTAGGAGAATGTTTCTTGCTTTGCCATCGTTTGCAACTCTTCTTGTTTCTTCCTCAGTCCATTCTTCCTTTGGTTTCTTGACGGTTGGTTGAACATCATTGGTGAGCGGATTTGGATTCTCTTTCATAGGGATGTAAGGTCCATAAACCACGGTATCATGAAGTCTTTCATCGATTGAGTTGAGATGGGTCAATATGCTGAATTTCCACATGTCAAAATGATCTTCATCAAAGACCGGAACGTGAGTGTAGTTTGCAGTTGCCATAGGTTTTGAGTTTGCCATTTAGAATCGGCACCCAAGCTGTTAAGCTTGAAAAACAAAAGTGTTTTATAAAGGTGTTTGCTCTGATACCACTTGTTGGTCCCAAAGGGCAACAAGGGTATGAAAAATAGCTAGAGGGGGGGGGGTGAATAGCTGTTTTAAAAATCTTTTCGTACCCTTGAAAAACTCAATTGCAAACGCGTACTTTATCAAATAAGCGTTATGATATGTGCCTAAGTGAGTGAGTGAAATGCACAGCGGAAGTAAGTTAAGTAAATAGGCGCAAAGGTGATAAAGGGGGCGCACACACACTCTAAGTTTTTTGGCTCAAAGTGGATGAAATAAGGAACTAAGGCAAATGATATAACAAACACAACACAGTTCAATCAATCAATCTACAATGAATAAACAAACAAATAGTTAGATATGATATGACTTGAAAGGAAATAGCAAGATAGTAAGCACGCGCTATTTGGAGAGGTTCGATCGGGAAAATGATCTACGTCCTCTACCAAGATGGTTAGTCTTGGATTTCTAATGGAGATCTTATATAATGAGAGAGTGTTACAAATTACAATCGTTTGAGCTTATACACTAACTCAAGATCTAATATTCTATGAAAGAATAAATCCTAGACAATAACTGGTGTATCTCTAAAAGAAAGATCTAAGTGATCAAACTTAAAGAGGTGCGTGTGTGATTTTAGATTCAAGGCTCTTTAGCTCTTTGAGATTGAGAGCACAAGAAAACTAAAGTGTTATCGCTTGAAGATCTGGGCTAAGGATGAAGGTATGAAGGTGTTCTTGAGAATTCTGGAAATAACAAAGGCAATCTTCAAATCTTCAACAAATGCTTGAGAGAGAAATTCTTGAAATTCTTAGCAAAACTCAGCAACTTCAAAATGTTGAAGTTATGGGGTATTTATAGTGAAATCCCAAAAACTATCCGTTGGAAATTCATGATGATTCTGAGCAAAGGACAAATGTGCTGTCGCTCATTGAGTGGAGCACGTGTCCTTTTATAGCCGTTAGACACATAACACAATTGTGACCGTTGTGGACAGGTGTCCTCAATTTGGGCGTACACGTGTTATTTAACCATCGTTTGAATCATTGGCGTAGTTTGAATTCTCTTCAAGTCTTTGAATCTTCATTAAATCACTGAGTGTTTAAACACACTACGTTGAGGCGCGTGAGCTAGAGAGGCGTATGAACCAATGGGGCGCATGAGTTAATGCTAGGTGCATACTCATGCGCGCGCATCAAGGAGGCGTATGGCGCGTGGCTTGGAGGCGTATGGCGCATGGCTTGAAGTCGCATGGCGCATGGCTTGATGGCGCATGGCGCATTGCTTGATAGCGCATGGCGCATGGCTTAAATTCACACAGTGATTTTCTTGAATCTTGATCTTCTTGCCCTATTTCTATGCCTATTCTATTACAATGGACAACCTAAAAAATGAAGTATAAATACTTCTTACATGTGCCTCTAAAGTCCATGAAATAAAACTTAGGTGATGGATCAATCAAATCTAATCAATCCTATTACATTAAAACTGAGATATATGTGGGCATACCCAACAGGGACAAAGGCTGGAACCTAAAGAGACCATTTTGGGTCAAGGCTTGGGTTGGGTCAACACTACTCTACAGGACGGTTGACACATTTTCTTGACACCGGGGAAGAGCCTAGGGGCAACCGTTAAGACACATTGTGGACGAAAAAGTCCAAAACTTTGGGAAAATCATTTTGAGGGGAGATCAAAAGCATTTTGCTTGGAACATTGTCTTTGATAAATGATGCCTAATGGGCAAATTTGGAAATGCTTACTTCTAAAGGAAAATCTTTTAACGAAGAATGTTAGTCAAATTTTTGATTTTAACTTAACCGTGAGGTTTGTTATGCATAAAGTCCTTGGGATTTTGTCCATTCATTGGGAAGTAACTGATGGTAGGAAATCTGCTTGACGCTGTCGGGGTAGCCCCATGTCCCTATTGTCGCTGATGTCAGGGTAGCCCCATGTCTTCGTTGGTGTCGTGGTAGCCCCATATCCCCGTTGTCGTTGATGTGGAGGTGGACCCATGTCCTTGTTGCCATTGATGTGGATGTAGCCCCAATGTCGTCCTTCGCCTTTTAATGTTGGCGTAGACCTAATACCACCTTTTGACCTTAGGAACCCATCCCCTTTTCCTGACGTACCTTTCTTTTACCTAGGCTGCCCTTTTGGGTTTTTAACCTAGTGGGCATCTCTTTTACGTCTGTTATGGCACACCCTGTTTTTTGCCTAGACCGCCCTTGCGGGTTTTTAACCTAGTGGGCATCTCTTTTTTTTTTTTTTTTTTATGAGTGATCTAGCCGACTCGATAGAACGTGGACTTTAAAGTGTTTTTCTTGGAGGAAACATGCAAAGGCATTTTATTTTGGAGAGAGTCCATTTTGAGCAATGTATCATGAAATGGGAGGAAGCCCTTGCTTGACAGAACATAAGTGTTTAGCTCTTTCCTATGATGGATAAAAGAAGACTTGTCGAGACATTTTGAAATCTGCCTTAGTTAATATCATCAAATGATTGCTTGAATGGACCATGTTTGTCATTAAGTCAAGATTATAGCAAGCAATTAGCCTTAACATGTATAAATGTTGTGATCAATTAAGATTAAGATTCGATCAATGGCAAGATCGGGAGGGGAAGGTGTTTATGGGGAATTGGCCCAAATAAGGTGTGTCTTGGGAAATTGGTCATTGAAAGGACCGGTTTGATGGCTTTGTTTCATGTTATAACCGGACTCGAAGGTTGCCTACGTTCCCCTCAGTTTGAGGAGCTCAGGTCGCCGTAGTTCGGCCTTGTGAATCGTCTTTTGCTGAAGTCGGTGTCCTTTTGAAGGATGTTGTTGCTCTTTTGATGTAGATCTCTTGGTGGCGAACTCCTTGGTATGGACCCCTTTTGAGGTGGACCCTTTTTGGTGCGAACTCTTCCTTTCTTGCGAACCCTTGGCGACGGACTTTTGCGATGAACTTGGTGAGCTTTTGAGGCAGACTTCCTCTTCGCATATATTCATTTCCTTTCCTCTTCTCATTTCATTTTTTTTGGAGAGGGGAAACATTAGCCCCAACTTGCTATCTTGGACATTGGCTCATTTATAGCCTCTTGGTTGAATGTCTGTTTCTTCTCGCTTCGACTTTGAGGATCCGGGAAGTCCCTTGCTCGGTTGCGCCTGTGCGGTCACGGTCGAATCTTGGTGGTTGAGCAGTAGGATCCTTGCCTTTTCATTGTCTCAGGACGCCTTTGATGTGTACCGATATCGGAAAGGTGTATCGGGTTGTATATCGGGGATGTGTATCTGGGAAGGCTTGCCATTAATGGTTTCTTCATGCCAATTGATCACAACATTTATTCACATCAAGATTAATTGTTTGCATTTAGCGTTTTTATTCGTGTTAGGTCCATTCGTCCTTAATGAGTCGTCATTGACTAGTATGCTTAGAAGTCAATTCATCATTTTAGGGACGTATCAATCAATTGATAATAACAAGCAAGGCAATTTCAAGAGTAAATGTATATTACAAATAATGTCTCAAGTCGAGAGATAAGAGAAGGAAAATGACTATTTTATTTAGATAGATTTGTACATACATGTCCAAGTGCGGACCTTTGTAAAAATAAAAAGACACAGTCCGGGACGGACTTTGGTGAAAGTCTAGATCCTACGAGGCTGGGTGTTGGTCCCAAGGGGCAACAAGGGTATGGAAAATAGCTAGAGGGGGGGGGTGAATAGATGTTTTAAAATTCTTTTCGAACCCTTGAAAATTCAATGGCAAATGCACACTTAATCAAATAAGCGTTATGAAATGCGCCTAAGTGAGTGAGTGAAATGCACAGTGGAATAGTTAAGTAAAGTAGGCGCAAATGATTAAAAGGGGCGCAACACACACTCTAAGTATTTTGGCTCAAAGTGGGTGAAATAAGGAACTAAGGCAAATGATATATAACAAACACAACACAATTCAGTTCAATGAATCTACAATGAGTAAACAAGCAAATAGTAAGTGAAGGTAATAACTTGAAAGTAAATGACAAGTAATTAATACGCGCTATTTGGAGAGGTTCGATCAATGAAAGATCTACGTCCTCTACGAAGATGGTTAGTCTTGGATTTCTAATGGAGATCTTATATAATGAGGGAGTGTTACAAATTACAATCATTTGAGCTTATACACTAACTCAAGATCTAATATTCTATGAAAGAACAAATCCTAGACAATAACCGGTGTATCTCTAAAAGAAATATCTAAGTGATCAAACTTAAAGAGGTGCGTGTGTGATTTTAGATTCAAGGCTCTTTAGATCTTTGAGATTGAGAGCACAAGAAAACTAAAGTGTTTTTGCTTGAGTATCTGGGCTAAGGATGAAGTTATGAAGATGTTCTTAAGAATTCTAGAAAATCAAAGGCAATCTTCAAATCTTCAACAAATGCTTGAGAGAGAAATTCTGAATATCTTAGCAACTTCAAAACGTTTGAAGTTATGGGGTATTTATAGTAGAGCCCAAAAACTAGCCGTTGGAAATCCCTTATGGATAAAGTCAAAGGACAAATGTGCTGTCGCTCAATGAGTGGAGCACGTGTCCTTTGTATCCGTTAGACACATAACACAAATATTACCGTTATGGATACGTGTCCTTATATACAGGCGCATACGTGTTATTTAACCACCGTTGGATTATTGGCGTAGTTTGAATTTCTTCAAGTCTTCATGTCTTCAATAAATCACTGAGTGTTTAAATCACTTATAATGGGGTGCGTTGAGCCAGAGGAGCGCGAGGTATAGCGCGCGCCAATCAAGGCGTATAGGCGCAATACACAAGGGTGTATGGGCGCATAGTCGGCGCGTGGCGCATGGGCGCATGGCTCAATCTGAACAAAGTGATTTTCTTCAATCTTGACATTCTTGCCCTATTCCTAAGCCTATTCTATTACAATGGACTACCTAAAAAATGAAGTATAAATACTTCTTACATGTGGGTCTAAAGTCCATGAAATAAAACTTAGGTGATGGATCAATCAAATCTAATCAATTCTGTTACATTGAAACTGAGATATAAGTGGGCATACCCAACAATCTTCCCCTATTTGATTGATGCCATTACCTACTATATCAGGGACAAACATTATACTTGATAATAAGATGTCCAAATAAATGAAATTGGTAAATCATGTCTCAAGTTAATGCACACACTAGTCCAAGATATATATTTCTAATCTTTTGCAATAAAGATAAAACATTACAAATGGAATGATAGAAACAGTTAAACACATTCAAATGATATATGCGTTTTAGTTTTGAAATGTGTTTAAACAAAGTTTAAACTCTATGCATAAAGATATGAAACAGTTCAAATATAATGCATATGATTTTAAACAATAAATTCATTGTTCTACAAATAAGAAGTTTGAGTGAACAAGTTTTGAACCAATAGTGATGCTTTTTTCTCATTAATACTTGGGATGTAGGAGTTACAGAATACAAGTATTCAACAGAACAAAATCAAAAGGTGCTAAAAACAAGTAAGCACTAAGTCACTAATAAAAAGGTTCTAACATCAAAAGTTTGTAACAAACTTACAAAGAGAAATAACTAAGGATTAGGAGGCGCGTTGTCTTCCTTCAATCCTTCTTCGATCTCTTTTACCGAGCGCTGAATCTGCTTTGACAGTTGATGACAATGGTTGACAACACCATGAGTGTCAGTGACACCATCTCTGATATAGCGCAGATGATCAACATTGATGTTTTGATACTCATCAATGGTGCGTTGAGAAATGGCTTGCTGTTGAGAGAGATTTTCTGCAACTATTTGAAAGTTAGCTTCAACAGCTTGCACAGTGATAATATCAGCAGAGGTTCTTTCTATGCGCCTGTCTGCGCTAGAATGCGCAGTGATGAAGTGAGTAACTATTAATTCCTTCAAAACATCTATCTTAGAGAGCAAGGAACTAAAGTCAACCGGTGCGTCAGGAGAAGAACTAGAAGCAGGCACAGGGGTTTCAGGCGCTTTTGGAGCAACGCTTGGTTCAGTAGTAGGTTCTGCGCCATAAACAGTTAATCCAAGGATTTGTAGCTCATCCTTAACTTCCTTGAGTTTATCAACAACACTCAATAATTTTTGGCTATCTCCAGCCACCATCTCAAATAACTTCCTTATATTCGATGCTATATTTGACTCTACTTCCCTTATAGCATTAATGAAATCTTGGCCATCAGTGAGTTTGATGCCACCGTCAATTCGATCATTAAGGGAAGCAAGAGTACCTTTAAATAACTCATTCATATGATCAATAGCATCATTCCATTGCTGAGGAGTAATGAAATGTTTGTCCTTGATATCAGCATTTATGCGCACCATCTCCCCCTTAATAGCAGCAATCTCATCAGCTTGCTGAGTAAGCATAGAAGTGTGAAGCTCCATCTGAGAATTAATGTGAGCTTGGCCTTACTGGAGTTGCTGTAGGAGTGAAATAACCATACTCATATCAGGAGCGGGAGGAGCAGGTGCAGGAGAGACAGGGCGCCTAACAGGAGAAGGAGTAGGAGCACATGGAGGAGAAGGTATATACTCAGCGCTTGAAGTAGGTTCTTCAGTATTTGCAGGAGGCGCAGGAGTAACTGGTGGCGCAGAAGGGGTCTTGCGCCTGTTTAAGGGCTCGGGCTCCCCCTGAACTTGATCTTCACTTGTTTCTCCAAAAAGGTCAGCAGAGATTTGATCCCTAAGTTGTTGACGTTCAGAAGAGAGTAAAACTTGAGTTTTCTTTGGTGGAGGCGTATCAACACTAGGAGGCGCAGTAGGAGCACGCGCGCGTACATCAGCGCTGGACGCAGCCCTTGCGCCTTTCTGATTTAGCCAAAACAGCAGCTTGTTTTAACTGGAAATCTTCGTCTCTTTTTCTCTGCGCTTCCATTCTGCTAGCGTCCTTAGCGCGTTAAACTCTTTTTCTTCTTCAGTGTCTGTTCTAGGGTGCTTTGGCGGTATGCTTGTACCTTCAGCAATCCCTTTTCCTTTAACCTTTTCTACACCTGGAATAGCGTTTTCTGTGCGAGATGCAACTTCAGGTTCTGCGCTATCATCTGTGCCTTCAGCATCTGCATCATCTGATTCAGTGGCTTCATCAACCAACTGATCACCTTTTACTTAAGGCGCGCGCTTAGCCATGCGCTTTCTACGCCTTTTCATTACCAAGCTATCTTTACCAAAAATTGAAACATCGGTTGTTTGATAGGCAGGGTTCTGAGCAAGGAAAGTAGCAAGAGCAGGATAGGTGAGGAAGATTTTGGTGAGAATTCTGCAGTGAGTTTTAAACTTGGTCTTCCCTTCATCCTTGTTCTTGTTGTATTTGTCAATATGATCCCGTAAGGTTTTGAATAGGATTTGAGGCCATTTGAGGATGGTTTTTCTCATAATCGCAGCAATATACTCCCACTGGTCCATCGTGAATCTGTTCACGTTTCCTGTCTTGAAAATTATTGAAGTACTAACTAAATGTGCTATGTGAGCCAACAAGTCACCACCATCCCTTATCTCAACAGACTTGATGTTGTTCTGAAGAGAAGGAATTTTGAGATGAGTGCGCGCCATAATGTTCTGCGCGGTGGTGGAATAAGTGTTGATTTTACCGGCGACGCTTAGAGGGCCAGTAGTGTTGAAGCTGACAATGTTCTTGAGCGTGCCGGTAGAAATGGTGACTTCAACATTCTGAACAGTTGCGCGAATCCTGTAGCGCACGATCCCTTCAGTATCTGTTGGAATTTCAACTAGTACAGCAGTGGAGAAAAACTCATCAACTAGGAGCGGTGAGTAGAAGGGTTGTTCCAGGGTGAATAGAGGCAGAAGACCAGATAGTCTGATGTATTCCATAATGTCAACACCTATAGATGCATCAACAGCTAACTTTGTGATATTGAAAGTTTCACCAGGTCTAAAATTTGCAGGATCCTGAAAGAGTAAGCATTGAGTTAAGTTAGGAGTGTATCAGGCGCATAGAAGCATAATGATGAGCTAAGTAAAAATAGGCGCATGACAATATATAGGCGCATAACAATAGTAGGCGCATACTATTATTAGGCGCATACATGTTGTAGACGCATATAAATACGAGGCACATATCATGGTTCTATGAGTATATACTAAGGAAAAATTAAACATGAAAATTTGACTATGTATAATTTAGGCGCATAAAATGTTAAGCGCATAATGGCTTTAGGCGCATAAGTTGATTGAGGCCCATAACACTTGTATTTGCAAAGGGCGCATACAATTATTAGGCGCATGAATCAAGTGAGGCGCATAAGGACATAGGGCGCATAAGCAGACTAGGCGCATAAATCAACCCTTAGGCGCATATTTATGTGGAATTCATACTTAGTATAGAAACACACAAAAAAAACACGAACACATGCAAAACATAGGCAAGATTTAAGAATAAAAAACATGAAAATTTTGAAAAACAAGTTTTGAAAATTTTGAAACCCAAGTCATGTAAAAATAATGAAGAACATGTCTTGAGTGCTCGAAGAACACCAAGAACACATAAATCATGAAACTTCACCAAATCAAGCACACAATATGTCAGAATGACGATATGAACACAAGGATCACAAAAATGTAAACCGAAACAAGTACAAATCAATAACAAGTCCAGAAAAGAGATTTAAAGATCCGAAAATTTGAAAAGTTCAAAAATAGAAAATCTTCAGATTCGCAATAGATAGAGCATTGATCGTTAAAAAGTTGGATTCATAAGACTCGAAATCACAAAATGAACATAACCCAACAAACGATTTTGAAAACGGAGAACAAAATCAAAATCAAACAAAAAAAATGGGTTATCCGGTTTTCGAAAAAGACGGAACTCAGAAGAAAAAAAATCCAGAAATTTCAAAAAAAATGCATAAATTAAGAGATTGAGGGTTAAGAAATCATACCATTTCGTCTTGTGTAGATTTGGATTCTCTCCTAGGACCCATTAATATATATATAGAGTAGAAAATGAGAAAGAAATGATGAAAATGGGGAGAAAGAAAGAGAGAGAAACCGGAGAGAGTAAGAGAGAGAGAGAGAGAGAGACTGGGAAAGAGAGAGAGAGAGAGAGAGAGAGAGAATGCAATGATGAAAAAGGAAAAAAAAAGGGGGGGGGTTTAGGCAATATATAGGTTTAGGGTTTGAAAAGGATGGGAAGATGAAGTGATTTGCATTTATGAGGGATGTCTTGGAAAGAATGGCTATTTATGGTGAATGGCAGTGAAAGGACGGCCATTTATGGTGAATGACACAAATTACTTTGATGTGACATTTTTGGTAAAGAAAAACTTCTCCACTTCCCTTATAAGTGTATGAGCAATTTTGACTAATTTTTGCACAAACCCCAAAAAACATCTGTTTTGGTGTAAGTTTGGGGTGAAAGAAAGATATCCTCAGAAAATAAAATTTTTGAAAAACAAAAAACGAGGGAAAATTAATTTCACAAGTACCCTTGAACAATCATGGAATGTCAAAAGATAAAGATTCTATAATAAATGAAAACATACCTGGTACTTGTGAAAATTGAATACGTTCAATCATTGAAAAATTAAATTTTGGAGCATTGATTGAGCCGCAAACATTTATTAGGCGCATGGTAGGCGCGTTACTCAATGGGGGCGCGCAGTAAGGATGGGAGCATAAGGAACTAGGGCGCACAAGAGTGAGGGAGGCGCAGACCAGGCGCATAGTTTCCTTGAAACTCAGAAATTGATTTACCTTTTTAACCTAGGATACTTATAACTCAACAAAAATAAAATCATTAGTAATAACAAAACTATATGGAATTAGTTGAGTTCAAGCATACCCATTTAACCTCTCAAAAAGATGAACCGTTTCGCGACAATTGCTTTCGTTAGAATGTCGGCGATTTGAAAATTGGTTCCCACAAGTTCTAAATGAATATTTCCTTTCTCCAAGTGGTCTTTGAGGAAGTGATATTTGATGTCGATGTGCTTGGTTTTGGAGTGCATGACAGGATTTTCAGAAACGGCAATGGTTGAAGTGTTGTCGCAGTAGATGGGACGGTTTTCTTCGATTATATCATAGTCCACCAATTGCTGCTTCATCCATAGAATCTGACAGCAACAACTTCCCGCAGCGATATATTCGGCTTCCGTTGTTGATACAGATACTGAAGCTTATTTCTTACTCGCCCATGACACAAGTCGATATCCGAGGAAATGACAAGTGCCACTTGTGTTTTCCTATCAATTGTGCATGCTGCATAATCCGCATCTGAATAACCTACAAGTTTAAAGTTCGAATCTTTGGTGTACCAAAGTCCAAGGTTAACAGTGCCGGAGAGATATCTTATAATACGTTTCACAGCAATTAAGTGCGCTTCTCTAGGGTCTGATTGATAACGAGCGCAAACACAAACACTAAACATAATATCGGGCCTACTAGCGGTAAGATAAAGGAGTGAGCCAATCATACCTCGATAGAGCGTTTGATCAACACGTTTACCTTTTAAATCTTTGTCGAGTTTGTTGCCGGTGGCCATTGGAGTGTCGTATGCTTTAGCATTCTCAAGTCCAAACTTCTTGATTAAATCCTTTGTGTATTTGGCTTGATTGATAAATATGCCTTCATTCATTTGCTTGATTTGAAGCCCGAGGAAGAATGTGAGTTCTCCCATCATGCTCATTTCAAACTTTTTTTTCATTAGTTTCTCAAAACGCTTGCACAACAATTCATTAGTAGAGCCAAATATAATATCATCAACATAAATTTGAGCAAGTAATTTATGACCATTATGTTTGGCAATGAAAAGAGTTGTATCGATTTTACCGCGAGTGAAGCCTTTTTCAATGAGAAACTTTGATAGTGTATCATACCATGCTCTTGGTGCTTGCTAGAGCCCATACAAAGCTTTCTGGAGTTTGTACACATGATTTGGAAATTGTGAATCTTCAAATCCAAGTGGTTGAGCTACAAAGACTTTTTCTTGGAGTTCACCATTTAGAAACGCGCTCTTCATATCCATTTGATATAACTTGAAGTTCTTGTGAGCGGCGTAAGCTAGAAAGAGTCTGATAGCTTTAAGTCTTGCTAAAATTTTCATCGTAATCAATTCCTTCTTCTTGCCTATAGCCTTGTGCAACCAACCTTGCTTTGTTTCTCGTGATGGTTCCATTCTCATCCATCTTGTTTCTGAACACCCATTTCGTACGAATCACTCTTTGATCATGAGGTCTTGGAATTAGAGTCCAAACCTTACATCGTTCAAATTGATTGAGTTCTTCTTGCATTGCAACAACCCAATTCGGATCTTGGAGTGCTTCATCAGCCTTCTTTGGTTTAATTTGAGAGATAAATGCAGTGTAAGCATCAAAGTTTGTAGCTCTCCTTGTACGAACCCCAACTTGTAAATCACCAATGATATTAGTAATTGGGTGACCTCTAACTTCACGAATTTTAGGAGGTAAGTTAGGTTGGGTTGTAGTAACTTGAAGGTCTTCAATTGGTACATCTTCACCAGATTCAAAATCATCAAAATTTAGGGGTTGAATTGGTGTAGAGTTGAAACTTGGGTTGACACCAGATGCAGCAGTAGATATAGGCGCGTGAGAGGAATCAAAAGGCACATCATTTGAATGAGGAACAACAGAGGATTCATTAGGCGCACCATATGAGGAGTTAGGCGCAACTGATCTAGATGGATTTCCTTGAGTTGATAGATTCTGATTTTGAGTAGGCGCAACATGAATAGGAGCACCTGTATCATTTAGCTCAACAGAATCATCAGCAACATTTGGAGCCAAATGTGGCTCTAGGAGAGAATGTTCATCAAAGGTAGCATGTACAGATTCAACTATCACTAATGTAGATTTATTAAAAATGCGAAAAGCTTTGGAATGTTTGGCATACCCAACAAAAATACCTTCGTCAGCTTTGGCATCGAATTTACCTCTATGTTCATTTCCGTTGTAGAGGATATAACATTTGCAACCAAAGATCTTGATGAATGCAATGTTGGGAGTTCTACCACGCTAAAGTTCATACGGAGTCTTGTTGTGAAGTTTGTTGATGAGGGAACGATTTTGAGTAAAACACGTGGTGTTGATAGCTTCTTCCCAAAAGTACTTAGGCAATTTCTCTTCTGCTATCATCGTCTTTCCCGCTTTAATCAATGTTCTATTCTTTATTTCCATAACGCCATTTTGTTGAGGAACTCCAGCTGTTGAAAAGTTGTGATCTATCCCATGCATGATCTTCGCAATATCGAGCAACACCGTTGTTCTTGAATTATGTTCCATTGTCAGATCGAACACTAACGATGTCATCTTCTTTTTGGGTTTGGAGCAGTCTGAATAAGGTGGTCAAAATGTCATAACCATCGTCTTTTGAGATCATCATTTCCACCCATGTATATCTTGAGTAATCATCCACCACAACTAGAGTATACTTGTTTCTTCTAATACTTGCAGTGGTGACTGGTCCAAATAGATCAATGTGAAGCAGTTGCAAACATCTAGACGTTGAGGGATTTGTCTTGCTGGGGAAAGATTTCTTCGGTTGTTTGCCAAGTTGACACGCGGCGCACTTTTTGTCATGATGATCAGCAACCTTGGGAAGTCCTTTAACATGATTATTCCTGCTGAGTTTAGATAGATACTTGAAGTTCAAGTGACTTAAGCGCTTGTGCCACAGCCAACTATTTTTGCTCACACTTTTAGCTACAAAACAGAGATTAGTACTAGAGTTCATACTATGGAAATCAATAATGTAAATATTTGTCTTACGATATCCCATGAGTAATGTAGCTCCAGTTTTGCCATTCTTGATAAGATATTGAGTTGAGGTAAAATGGCATTCTAATCCTTTGTCATAAAATTGAGATATGGATAATAAATTGTGCTTGAGCCCTTCAACGAGTGAGACTCTTTCAATGCACACTTTGTCTTTCTTGAGCTTTCCATATGCTATAATTTGACCTTTGTTATTATCACCAAATGTTACGGAGGGACCTCTTTCTTCATGAACATCTTCAAGTAAGGATTCATCTCAAGTCATGTGTCGTGAACACCCACTATCGAGAATCCATTCATACGTTTTAGCTTTTGAAGATCCAGCCATGAAGCAAAGAACCTGAAATATAAACATTTAAAGCATGTCCCCTTTATTCCTTTTCGGGTCCTAGAGTTAGCAACTTTTGACGACCCACTCTTGCTTGACCTTAGGATTCTTACGTCCTTTGGCATTTGGAGTGAATCTCAAAAGGCATTCCACGGCCTTATGTCCCGAACAATCACAAATAGAACAATGATGAAAGCCACCAATCACGTGAGTTTTCACAAACTCTTTACTTTTCTTTGGGGTAGCATTCTTCTTTCGGTCAGATGAGCCAGCCTTAACAAAATCTTTCTTTTGACATTTTGAGGCGCTATTTCTTGGAGGGCGCATAGGGCTAGGAGGTGCACGGTGGTGAGGCGCGTGGCTCTTAGGCGCATAATGTGCACTCGGAGAAGGAGTGCGCCTTGTTTCAAGAATGATTTTGCTAGAAGATGATTCATCTGTAGCTACTTCCTTCTCTTTAGCTTTCCCAAATTGTTTCGTTGGGTAGACATAATGGAATGTTTGTGTCTTGACTTTTTCCTGTCCTTTACCCATTGAATTAGAATGTTTTTACTTGGGAATTTCAAATGTTTGCTGATTTGTAAATTCACTCTCTCCTTCAGCACAGAAATCACATTTAAAGTTGTCACTAGTTGATGAGAATCCCAAGCCACTTTTATCACCACAGAATTTTTGGGACTCAAATATATTCTCCATAGTGACACGAGAATTGGACCACTCATTTGTAATCTTTTTAAGATCAGTAATTTGAGCAACCAATTCATCATTTTGAACTTTAAGAAGTGAGTTCTGTTCTGTTAGAAAAGTGTTTTTAACAGTAAGATGAGTCATGCTCTTTATCTGCTCCTTAAGGAGGGTGAGTTCAGATTTAAGTAGACATTTCTCAGTCTTAAGCTGGGAAATTTCATCACATGATAGTGCTAAAGCTTCCTTCATATCACTAAAACGACTGATTACCTTTTCAGCCTCTTTGAATAACTTTTCTTGTTTACAATTTCCTCATCATGATTGATTGTAGGAATAGGTGCAACTTGAGGTCTAACATATTCAATCTTTCTGAGTTTGCTTCTAGCACTCAGATCACATCTAGAAAATAACAATCCACCATCGCTTTGAGCCGGAGTGAGAAATCTTTGTTCAACGAGCTCGCTGATGATTGGTCTTTTCTTCTTTTTCACTTTTTGAAAACCTGCAGATTTCTTGATAGGTTTATTCAAGACATTCATATCAAGATCATCTTTGGAGTAGTCATCATCAGAATCATAAGTATCAACTTCATCATCATTAGCTACCAAACAAACGAGTCCATCATCAGAATCTTCATCGCTCTCGTCTGAGTCTGTTTCAATCCAAGTGTTCTGCTCATTTGCTGGTGATTCTTCTTCATCAACCATTCCTTTGTGACGAGTGAATTTGGGAGTGAACTTGGGAGTATGGCTGCTCTTCTTCTGCATATACTTAAATTTGGGAATTGGGCAGCTTGAAGCAAAGTGTCCTGGTTTCCTGCAATTAAAATAAACAAGGTCTTCTTTTCTTTTTGAATCACTGCTACTCGTGAACTTTGGAGGAGCTCTGCTTGTTGATCCTTGAGCTTTGTTGAATGAGCTGGGTTTTGAGAATTTTCTGAACTTCTGGAATCTCTTCACAAATAAAGAGAAGTCTTCATCATCCATGTTTAATAGCTCAGAAGTAGAAATTTTAGGATCCAAACTTTTCTCATCTTGAAACGGCGCAGGCGCATGCGCTTCTTCTCTATGCGCCACCATAGCAATGGATTTTGATTTTCTTTCAGTTTTACTGATGCGCTGAAGTTTGAGCTCATAAACCTTAAGATTTGTATAAAGGTTCCTTAAAGTCCATACATCTAAAGTTCCAGCGTCTTCAAAGGCGCTAGATTTGTGTAGGTATCTTGATCCAAAAGCAGCAAGGAAATTAGTATTTAATTCCTTATTGGAGAACTTCTTTCCAAGTGTAATACAGAGATTGATAATTTCACAATAGCGTTCATAAGTCTGTCTAAGAGTTTCACCGGGAAGTTGAGAGAAATTGTTGAATCTATTTTGCACTTCGTATCTCTTGTTCTCCTTGCAAACCGTGTCTCCTTCTATATGATCTTCAATAGCATCCCATAACTCATTGGCGGTAGCACAATGCATGACTTGTTGTTTCATAGCTGTGCTTAGAGTGCTTAGGAGAATGTTTCTTGCTTTGCCATCATTTGTAACTCTTCTTGTTTCTTCCTTAGTCCATTCTTCCCTTGGTTTCTTGATGGTTGGTTAAGCAGCGTTGGTGCGTGGATTTGGATTCGCTTTCATAGGGATGTAAGGTCCATAAACCACGGTGTCATGAAGCCTTTCATCGATTGAGGTGAGATGAGTTAAGATGCTGAATTTCCATACGTCAAAATGATCTTCATCAAAGACTGGAACATGTGTGTAGTTAGCAGTTGCCGAAGGTTTTGAGTTTGCCATATCGAATCGGCACCCAAGCTGTTAAGCTTGAAAAACAAAAAAAGTTTTATAAAGGTGTTTGCTCTGATACCACTTGTTGGTCCCAAGGGGCAACAAGGGTATGGAAAATAGCTAGAGGGGGGTGAATAGTTGTTTTAAATTTTTTTTCGTACCCTTGAAAATTCAATGGCAAATGCGCACTTAATCAAATAAGCGTTATGAAATGCGCCTAAGTGAGTGAGTGAAATGCACAGCGGAATAGTTAAGTAAAGTAGGCGCAAATGATTAAAAGGGGCGCAACACACACTCTAAGTATTTTGGCTCAAAGTGGGTGAAATAAGGAACTAAGGCAAATGATATAACAAACACAACACAATTTAGTTCAATCAATCTACAATGAGTAAACAAGCAAATAGTGAGTGAAGGTAATAACTTGAAAGTAAATGATAAGTAATTAATACGCGCTATTTGGAGAGGTTCGATCAATGAAATATCTACGTCCTCTACCAAGATGGTTAGTCTTGGATTTCTAATGGAGATCTTATATAATGAGGGAGTGTTACAACTTACAATCGTTTGAGCTTATACACTAACTCAAGATCTAATATTCTATGAAAGAACAAATCCTAGACAATAACCGGTGTATCTCTAAAATAAAGATCTAAGTGATCAAACTTAAAGAGGTGCGTGTGTGATTTTAGATTCAAGGCTCTTTAGATCTTTGAGATTGAGAGCACAAGAAAACTAAAGTGTTTTTGCTTGAGGATTTGGGCTAAGGATGAAGTTATGAAGATATTCTTGAGAATTCTGGAAAATCAAAGGCAATCTTCAAATCTTCAACAAATGCTTGAGAGAGAAATTCTGAATATCTTAGCAACTTCAAAACGTTTGAAGTTATGGGGTATTTATAGTAGAGCTCAAAAACTAGCCGTTGGAAATCCCTTGTGGATAAGTGTGAATACCCCTTTCCGATGAAGCGACGCATGGGAAGTATCTTGTGATTATTATTATTTACAAAGGGAATATTCATAACGACATTAAAATTATGAGAGTCTCCACGCCGTTTTAATTAAAGCCAAAACATTGAAAAAAGCATCTTTAGTGGGTTCGGGGGTCAAATTACAACAAGAGAAGAATATTGAACGTTATCACTCCTATTGCCCGAATCGATCGGTCTTTCTATCATGATGAATGTGTTAGTAGTGTGTTAGTGATTTAGACCGGATCCAAAGATTGCCTACGTTCCTCTCAATGTGAGAAGCTCAGGTCAGCGTAGTTCGCAGAGAATTAGAATAGGCAGAAGAATCGGGATCATGCATAATGAGGGGGGAATTACCTAAAGATTAGGGTTTAGAAGTAGTTCCTAGATCATCCTCGGGTTGATGAACCCTCGATCATCATCGGCTATGAAATAACATATAATTATGAAGATCGCAACCCTAAATATAGCATAAATAAGGTTTTAATCTATGAACACGAAGAACATGCGAAGAACATATTATGAACATATGAATGAGCATGCAAAGAATATGAAGAAACTATGAATAAACATGTACGAACATGAATATAAAAGATCTACATTAAAAATAATGCAAGAACACGAAGAAAAAGTTAGAAAACTTACCTATGTTGGCAAGAAATAAACCTTGGATCTTCTCGAGTGTTTGAATGCTTAATTAGGGAGAAAATTGTGTTTAAGAACTCCAAAACTCGTACTTTAGAGCTCTCAAACTCGAATCCTTAAACCAATAGCCTGGAGTGGTTTATATAGTAAACTGATGGGAGGATCTGATGGTCCAGATCATCCGGCGCAAGGTTGGCCGCCTGGCCATTGTTGATGCCGGTGACAATAGTGGCCGCGTGGCCAAGATCAACGCGGAGCAATGTTGGCCGCGTGGCCAAGGTTGCCGGCTGACTTGATTTTCAAGCTAGGGTTTCACTGTTGCTTTATGGTAACCCTAAGTTGCCTATTTTGATGGATTTTGTCATAAATGAGATATTTTGGGAATCCAGGATAAGTCTTTGCAAGGTTTCTAATTCCTATAAAGTCCTTGTATATTTGGGAAAGTCCTAATAAACTCATTTTCAGATCGGGTACTAACAGTAGCCCCTCGGCGACGCTTCTTGCAAGGCAATGTGGGGTCGACGATAAAAGAAGGATCCGTCTGAAACATGAGTTTCAAAACAGATGGAAGGTAAGGGAACGGATGAACCTTGACAGGCGACCTACGTATCCACGGGGGAATCAAGCCAAACGTAGTTCAAATCTGATGGGAAATTGGGAATAACTGTCCTCTAGTGGGGAGCAACATCTTCTACTGAGGAAAATGCACCTGCTGGGGATGAGAGATAACCGTGTCGGTCGGGTGGCTGGACCTTTTCAGGTTTCCTACGTATCCTCTGAGGAATCAAGCCGGTCGTAGTTCAGAGATCTACTGGGGATAAAACGAGATATCGGACTCCTGCTAGGGATAATAAACCTACGGGCACTATCCTGTATGAAGAACGAACATTCGTAAGCAATGAAGTCATTTGGGAAAATTAAAGACTACGTTGTCTAAATAATCCCAAGATGGAATGGTAAACGCAATCAGGATCGCCAGGGTTCCTGCCGATTGCGCTAAAGTAATAGATGTCGGATCTCTCGCGAACAGAAAATGCCGAGGCTTCTGCCAACCGCGATCAATCTAGGATGCGTATGTCATAGAGGCGCCGAAGTCTCTACGATCATGCAAATCCTAATAAATGCTGGATCTATAGCAAATAGAAACGCCGAGGCTTCTGCCAATTACGATTGATCTAGGATGGTATGTCATAGAGGCGCCGAAGTCTCTATGATCATGCAAATCCTAATAATAAATGCTGGATCGCTCGCAAATAGAAACGCCGAGGCTTCTGCCAATTACGATTGATCTAGGATGGTATGTCATAGAGGCGCCGAAGTCTCTACAACCATACGAATCCTAAGCAAATATTGGGGAAAGAAGGTAAGGGTGACAATGGTGCGAGACATATAGACGGCGGGGTCTAAATAATCCCAAGATGGTAAAATGGTAATAGCCGGAGCTTATGCGATATAAAGATAGACGGGCCTCTGTCAATCGCAATTTATAAAATAACAAGTGCTGGATATTACGCAATATAGAGGTAGACGGGCCTCTACAAATTGCAACAGAACGTACGCGAAGTAGAGACAACTCTCGGTCATCGCGATAATATAACAAAGCAATAACAAATGTACGTGCAGTAGGGATAACTCCTAGTCACCACGATAGTTTTTATAGAGATGAAACATTCGTGCAGTAGGGATAACTCCCGGTCACCACGATAGTTTTTAAAGAGGCGAAACAGTCGTGCAGTAGGGATAACTCCCGGTCACCACGATAGTTTTTTAAAGGGATGAAACATTCGTGCAGTAGGGATAACTCCCGGTCACCACGATAGTTTTTGAAGAGATGAAACATTCGTGCAGTAGGGATAACTCCCGGTCACCACGATAGTTTTTAAAGAGACGAAACATTCGTGCAGTAGGGATAACTCCCGGTCACCACGATAGTTTTTAAAGAGACGAAACATTCGTGCAGTAGGGATAACTCCCGGTCACCACGATAGTTTTTAAAGAGACGAAACATTCGTGCAGTAGGGATAACTCCCGGTCACCACGATAGTTTTTAAAGAGACGAAACATTCGTGCAGTAAGGATAATTCCCGGTCACCACGATAGTTTTTAAAGAGGTGAAACATTCGTGCAGTAGGGATAACTCCCGGTCACCACGATAGTTTTTAAAGGGGTGAAACATTCGTGCAGTAGGGATAATTCCCAGTCACCACGATAGTTTTTAAAGAGATGAAACATTCGTGCAGTAGGGATAACTCCCGGTCACCACGATAGTTTTTAAAGAGATGAAACATTCGTGCAGTAGGGATAACTCCCGGTCACCACGATAGTTTTTAAAGAGATGAAACATTCGTGCAGTAGGGATAACTCCCGGTCACCACGATAGTTTTTAAAGAGATGAAACATTCGTGCAGTAGGGATAATTCCCGGTCACCACGATAGTTTTTAAAGGGGTGAAACATTCGTGCAGTAGGGATAATTCCCGGTCACCACGATAGTTTTTAAAGAGATGAAACATTCGTGCAGTAGGGATAACTCCCGGTCACCACGATAGTTTTTAAAGGGGTGAAACATTCGTGCAGTAGGGATAATTCCCGGTCACCACGATAGTTTTTAAAGAGATGAAACATTCGTGCAGTAGGGATAACTCCCGGTCACCACGATAGTTTTTAAAGAGATGAAACATTCGTGCAGTAGGGATAACTCCCGGTCACCACGATAGTTTTTAAAGAGATGAAACATTCGTGCAGTAGGGATAACTCCCGGTCACCACGATAGTTTTTAAAGGGGTGAAACATTCGTGCAGTAGGGATAATTCCGGTCACCACGATAGTTTTTAAAGAGATGAAACATTCGTGCAGTAGGGATAACTCCCGGTCACCACGATAGTTTTTAAAGGGGTGAAACATTCGTGCAGTAGGGATAATTCCCGGTCACCATGATAGTTTTTAAAGAGATGAAACATTCGTGCAGTAGGGATAACTCCCGGTCACCACGATAGTTTTTAAAGAGATGAAACATTCGTGCAGTAGGGATAATTCCCGGTCACCACGATAGTTTTTAAAGAGGCGAAACAGTCGTGCAGTAGGGATAATTCCCGGTCACCACGATAGTTTTTAAAGGGATGAAACATTCGTGCAGTAGGGATAACTCCCGGTCACCACGATAGTTTTTAAAGAGATGAAACATTCGTGCAGTAGGGATAACTCCCGGTCACCACGATAGTTTTTTAAAGAGATGAAACATTCGTGCAGTAGGGATAACTCCCGGTCACCACGATAGTTTTTTAAACAAAGGATAATTTAGAGATTTTTTTAGGCTTTTTAAAACCAAATGATGTTCTAAAGGACAATAGACCCTTGCAGAGTCATAAAGCTGGCGAACTTATCATGAGTCGCGAAGATGACGGATTGTTATGAAGTTGCAAAAGGGATGAACTCTCATGGAGTCACAAAGGTGATAGACTCTTGGGGAGTCACAAAGGTGAGGGACTCTCGGGGAGTCACAAAGGTGATAGACTCTCGGGGAGTCACAAAGGACTCTTTGGTGAGTCACAAGGGCAAAGGACCTTTAGGGAAACGCGAAGGAGATGGACTCTCGGGGAGTTGCTAATATGGGAAACATGATCTGGGTTCCGCTTATCCTAATTTAGGAGGGAATGAGGCTACGAGCCATTGAGACCAAGGTGTTAGGTAAGGGACATTTTTCTTGGTTGCCTAGAGGTAGGACCTAAGGCTTTTTAAGGAAGGGGAATAAGGAAGATGGTGATCTCCTAATCTTGAGATAGGGATGCCAAAGATGTCACGGCTTCTTGGGCTTTAGATTATGTCTTGGAGATAATGTGGGTTACCTAGGCTTACAGGCTAGGGTTTGGAGAGAATGCGACTGCCTAGGCTCTAGGCTAGGGTTCGGAGAGAATATGGAAAGGCTATTGTATCCTAGGCATAAGACTAGCGGGGAATTGAGATTATAAGTTTCCTAGGTTTCGAGATTAGGGTTTGGAGAGGTTGAGGTTTGGGAACTTCCTAGGTGTTAGGGTTTCGAACAAGGGTTTGGAAACTGGTGTTTAAGGACAATGACTCTCCTAGGTTTGGGACTAGGGTTTAGAAATATCCTAGGCTTCGAGGCTAGGGCTTGGAGTTGTGGTAGGTTCAGAGGTTGCAAAGGCGTTGGCTTTAGACCCAAGGCTGGGAGTTGAAAGGGTTGTGACTTCCTAGGCTTGAGACCATGGACCGTTGGGAAGAGGGATTGCTTTTGTGGAAAGTCCACTAAGATTGATGTTAGGGTTCACCATTTTCCGGGATGGTGACTATGGCTTGGAAAGGTTCATAGTAACCTAGGCTTTAGGCTAGGTTTTAAGGCTAAGGACTGTAAACTTCCTACGTTTTGAGACTAAGGTGAAGGAGTTTCCTAGGTATAGAACTGGGGTTTGAAGGGAATGTTGAATCCTAGGCTTGATGATAGAGTTTAAAGAGGATAATTTCTACCTAGCCTTGAGGCTAGGGTTTTAGAAAGAGTGCGACTACTTAGGCTCGAGGCTGGGGTTTAGAGCGAATGCGACTACCTAGGCTCGAGGCTAGGGTTTAGAAAGAGTGCGACTACCTAAGCTTGAGGATAGGATTTGGAGCGAATGCGACTACCTAGGCTCGAGGCTAGGGTTTAGAGCGAATGCAGCTTCCTAGGCTTGAGGCTAGGGTTGATTGAGTTTTGGACATGGCATCATATCCTAGGTTTTGGACTAGGGTTCAATAAAACGGAGAATTGAGATTGTAAATTTCCTAGGTTTCGAGACTAGGGTTTCGGGAATTTGGAAATGATGTTGCATATGGGGCTTTGGAAATTCCCTAGAATTTGGGCTAGGGTTAAAGGGGATGTTGTGGTTTCCTAGGCTTAAGGCTAGGGTTTAGAGAGGATATGTGACTACCTAGGCTCAAGGCTAGGGTTCAGAGAGAATGATATGACTACCTAGGCTTGAGGCTAGGGTTTAGAGAAGGATGTGGCTACCTAGGATCAAGGCTAGGGTTTAAGAAGGATGTAACTTCCTAGGCTTTAGGCTAGGGTTTGGAAAGATGTAATTACTTAGGCTTAAGGCTAGGGTTTGGAAGGATGTAATTACCTAGGCTTGGGGCTAGGGTTTGGAGAGAATGCGACTACCTAGGCTTGAGGCTAGGGTTTGGAGGGAATGTGACTACCTAGGCTTGCGGCTAGGGTTTGGAGGGAATGTGACTACCTAGGCTTGCGGCTAGGGTTTGGGAAGATGTGATTACCTAGTCTTGAGGCTAGGGTTTGGGAAGATATGATTACCTAGGCTTGAGGCTAAGGTTCGGAGCGCATGTGACTTCCTAGGCTAGAGGCTAGGGTTTGTAGAGGATGTGGCCACCTAGGCTCGAGGCTGGGGTTGAGAGAATGTGATTGCCTAGGTTTAAGGCTAGGCTTCGGATAGAAGGTGACTACCTAGGCTTGTGGCTAGGGTTCGGAGCGCATGTGACTTCCTAGGCTAGAGGCTAGGGTTTGTAGAGGATGTGGCCACCTAGGCTTGAGGCTAGGGTTGAGAGAATGTGATTACCTAGGTTTAAGGCTAGGCTTCGGATAGAAGGTGACTACCTAGGCTTGAGGCTAGGGTTTAGAGAGAAGGCGATTACCTAGGTTTGGGACTAGGGTTTAGAGGGAATGCGATTACCTAGGTTTAAGGCTAGGCTTTGAATAGAAGGTGACTACCTAGGCTTGAGGCTAGGGTTGGAGAGAATGTGACTACTTAGGCTTAAGGCTAGGGTTTGGAGACCGAAAGCATTTGAAGGTTTGTCTTGGTTTAGACCGAGCAAGTTTGAGGTCTAAGAGTGTTGCGGTTTGGGGCAAGTGAGCTTGATACCTCATGGCTGGATAGGCTCGATAGGTTACACCTAGGCTAGAGTGCTAGGGTTTAGCTAGGGTAAGACTCAGACATGTGTTAAGGAGACCGGGGCCTAATGGAATGGTAGGCGTGAGATCTAGGAGATCGAAGGCTAGGCAGGGTAGCGTTGGGACATAAGGCTTTCAAGCGGGTAAGTCTTTTGTCCTAGAGAAACCACGTTATGGGTTAGGACCAAGCAGGCTTGAGGTCGGACAAGGAGCAATGGATTGGGATTGGATGATCCTAGTACCTAATACGCATGTCGGGCTTGGATCCTAGAGTGTTTGAAAGTTTAGGCTAGGTGCGAACCATAGGTGCGGGAAATGGGTTTTGGATATGTGACCATGTTGGCGCATAGGTATGGACTTGAGTCTCAAAGACTTTGCTCGAGTGCAATAGGTACTTAACAGGATTGGGTATGCTTAGGACTTAATTTTGTCTTAGAGGTCATGCGTGTGACTAAGCTCGTTTGGCAATTGCGAAGGTAGGTTAGGGATGGGACCAAAGGTGTTTAGCGCATGATTTTTGACTGGACGGGTTTTGATATCTTTATGGCATATCACGGTACGCAGGAGGTCCTATGCGTTCGAGCACGTTTGAGATTTGGACTCGTGGGGAAGAAAGGTTTGAGACCCGTGGAGTTTAAGGGTGGACCTTGTAGGTGGCGAGGTTTGGACTCGGCTCGGATTAAGTAGGTTAAAGACCTAAGGGGTTGAAGGTCAGACTAGGAAGTCTTTTGAAGCTAAGGAGTGACACTAGGTTTAAGAGTGGCAGGGCCATGGTTTGGGTATGACGGTATGCGTAGATGGCATTGTTTTGGTTGGACCGAGCAGGCTTGGGAACTAAAGAGTTCTGAGGGTCGACATCTAAGGTTATAGACCTAGAGGGTAGACATTTTTGTGATCTAAAGGGTTTAGGAGTTGAGACCTAAAGTGCGGATCGGATATGCTAGAGACCTACAAGGTAGGCGCTTGGTAGACTCGAATGGACTTGGGATCTAAAGGATCGTTCAATAGGTTAGACTGGGTAGGCCTAAGAGGTTGGACCTAAGAGGATAAGGGAGACATGGTCTGGACAAGGTAAGGATGAATATATATTGGTAGGTTTGGGATCTAAGAGATCGGTAGACTCGAGACTAGTAGGTTCGGGACCTAATGGTCATTCTAAGGATTTGGATTCGGTAGACTGGCTTAAGGCTTTAGGAGTCCCGCTACTAACTTATGGAGGGTCGAGCTAAGGGGTTATGGTGTAACCTATGTAAGACTGACCGGGTAGGTGCGGGACCTAAGGTTTTGAATCAAGTCAGATTGGGACGTAAGGGTATCCTATTGTGTAGGAAATAGGGTGAAGGACCGAGTCGGTTCAAGAATCACAAAGATGGGTCTCAGAGTGGACCGAGGAGGTTATACAAATTTTGTGGAGACCGAGAGTGCGGGTTTATAAACAAAGTGTCGTGGAAGAGAAAACTTTTGAAAGTGTTATGACTTTATAAAGATGCTTTATAATTAATTACGATTCTAACCAATTCAAAAAGTTCGTCATGTGCCGAGCTCGGCGATGAGGATGCCCTTCCTTGTTGAAGCTCCAGTGTTCTCCGAGAAAGCGCATAGTCGACCCATTTTGTTGGGGACGCTCTAGTTTGATGAGCGGGTATCCTCCCTCCTTTGAGGAATCCTACGTCGAGCTTGATGATGAGGAGTCCTCTTCTTCTAAGTATGTGCTCGATGAAGCCCCGGCATTCTTTGAGAAACCTTATGGTCGGTCCTTTATTGTTAGGGAAGCCCCAGTTGCGTAGAGCGGGTATCCTACCTCTTTAAGACGCACCCTTTTTTTCTGCCTAGACCGCCCTTGCGGGTTTTCAATCTAGCGGGCATCTCTTTTGCGTCAATTTTTTTTTTTTTTTTTTTTTTTTTTTTTTAAGAAATCATTCAGTCGACTCCAAAAGAAAAAGAATTGTATGAAACTTGCAGGGGCATTTTGGGGAGAGTAAGAGAGAGAGATAATACTCACATTTTGACTCTTTGGGCAACTGAGTGTATATATGTACAAAAGGGAGGAAACCCCTGCTTGACAGAAAGTAAGTGTTTAGCTCTTTCCTAGATTGTAGAACGGAAGACTTGTCGAGACATTTGAAAATTGTTTTATTCAAGATTCTTATTTGATTGCTCGAGAATGGACCTCGTTGATTAGTTTATGCATCTTATTATTATGTTTTAGACAAGTAGTCTCGAAATAATAAATGTTTTGATCAGTTGTGAGTGAAGAAGTCAGGAGTAGAAATATGGGGGAAAGAGAAGAGAAGGAAAATTGGCTACGAGGTGGGTTGTGTATATTTTGGACCGAACCGGGAGGTTGCCTACGTTCTCCTCAAGGTGAGGAGCTCAGGTCCGCGTAGTTCGGGGGAGGCCCGGATGATGATGAAGTTGGGGT
Organism: Campanula takesimana; assembly: GCA_026119855.1. Taxonomy (NCBI): domain Eukaryota; kingdom Viridiplantae; phylum Streptophyta; class Magnoliopsida; order Asterales; family Campanulaceae; genus Campanula; species Campanula takesimana. The sequence continues at coordinate 541,359 of JAOWBW010000263.1, read as the reverse complement.
TTGAGTATGAGGTTCATTTATCACGATAGGTTACTCCGTTGTAGCTTGTTGCTTTGGATTGCTTCATTGCAGCTCATTGCGGTGGATTGCTCCATTGTAGTTGTCATGGCTGCTGCTACCGCGTTAATCTTCTTTGTAGGGAAAGAAAGAAAAATAGAACATTTGAAGTGAAAATAAAATGGACTTTACTTTTCCATGGTGATAGCCCCTTCTATTTTTCTTTTTTCTTTGTGCACACCCTTTTTTTTGCCTAGGCCGCCCTTTCGGGTTTTCAACCTAGCGGGCTTCTTTTGTGCAATGCTCTAACTTTTGCCTAGGTCGCCCTTTTGGGTTTCAACCTAGAGAGCCATATATATATATTTTTTTTTTATATTTGTACATGAAACATTGGGCGAGACAAGCCCCTAGTTTGCTTTTGCCTCTCTCGATTGCGAGGTAGCTTCCTTATAGTTCAAGCGGCCTTTTGCTGGCGGCGGGCATCCTAGCCCCTTGATTTTCACCGGTAGAGCTCCATTGGATTGTCACGTGCACCAATGAATGACTTCGTGCACTTGTCTTATATATGCGATGGAATACGGACAGCCCCAGTGTAACGGCATGTAGTACTCATGATGGGAACAAACCAATCCTTTAAATTGTGGCAGCATGGATGTCTATTTGATGATGAGCAACCGCAGTCCATTTCTTTGTTATGACCTTATAAAAAGGGGTCTAATGGTGGGATGAGAGGCGTATGAGGATAGTGTATGGGAGAAGGTGTATATAGAGAGTGTACATGAAGTGTGTACAAAGGGTGAGTGTATAGAGAGAGTGTATGGGGGTAGAATGTAGAGAGAATAGAAAGTGATTCGTTCATCCCAATTGATCGAAGCATTTGTTGTTTTGAGATTAATCGTTTACTTAGTTACGTGAATGGTTCATGGGTCCATTTATCTTTTAATGAGTCGTCATTAATGAGTAAGATTAAGATTAATTCATCATATAAAGATATAGCAATCAAGCGAAAATGGTGAATATGACAATTTTCATGAAATTGATATATGCAAGCTTATGTCTCAAGTCTAGAGAGAAAACAAAAGAAATAAAGACCTCTTTATTGGAACTAAAAGATTTAAACTGACTAGTCGGGGGTGGACTTTTAGTTAAAGAAACAAAAATCGTCCAAGGTGGACTTTTGACTAAGGACACTCTAGAACCTACGAAGACTGAATGACCCTTTTCTTTTCTTTTATTTAAAGGAGGTAGCCCCAATTTCCTCTTTTGTCCATGCCCATGTATTCCGTTGGCGGGTGATGGCTCCGCTGTCAATGAGGCTTTGAATCTTTCTCCTCAATTGGACGCAATCTTCGGTGTCATGCCCAATTAACTGGTGGTATTGGCAGTGTTTGGAGGGATCCAAGCATTGCTTCACCCTACTTGGTTCATAGTTGATCAAAGGAGACAACTTGCCGGCTTGAACTAGACTTTTGAAGAGTTTGCCCAAGTCGTCGAATTCGCGCTCGTCCTTCCTTTCACGAACTGTCTTTGAGGGTGATTTAGGTACCGGCACCCCTTGTTGATGAGTAGTCATAGGAGGCATCCCGATGGGGACAGTCTGTGGCGGCCCGTACATTTGAGGAGCGTACGGGTGTTGACATTGAGCAAGAGGGAGAACTCGACTGAGGTAATCATAAACGCCACGAATGTCAGACAAATGGCGCCTCTCGATATCTCTTAGGGTCTTATGCATCTCCTTCTGAAAGTGTGTTGCTTGCTCGTTGAGAATGGCCTTAAAGTGGATTGCTTGTTCATTGAGGATGGCTTCGAAATGGGATGCTTGCTTATTGAGAGCAGTACCGGTGTAGAGGATTGTCTCGGATCTTGGTAGCAGCTTTAGTTGCAACTTCGATGTTCCTTGCAGCCGACATGATGCAGAACTCTATGTCATGAAAGAATTAGATTCGTATTTAATGATAAGGCATCGTTATAAAAATCATTTTTTTGGAAAAGAGTCGGTCTCCACATTTTTGAAATGCATTTTGGTGAAAAATTGAAAGTTTGACCGGGCCGAAGTTGCCTACGTTCCCCTTATCATGAGGGAGAGGTCCCACACAATAAGAGGCTCAGGTCGCCGTAGTTCGAATCAAGTTAGACCTTTTTTAAAAAGAGGTGAGAGGTGACCATAGGGGTCAATTTGATAGAGTCTTTTTAAGATAAAGAGCGATCTTGAGGTCAAAAGCAGGAGATGACTTGGTCCTTGGTCAAGCATGGGTGAGGAAGACCTATAGGAGTTGGTTTTGATTGAGTCGGGTATGGTTTGACTTATGGTTTGTCCTAAATTTGACCTAAGGTTTGACCTAAGGTTTCAGACAAGAAGTGGTTCAAGCTAGAATGCGATGATAATGGTGGGTTGACCTAGATGGGTAATGGATAGGTCGACCTAAATGAGAAGGGTTGGATTGACCTATATGGTGAATGAATCAAGATAGCGGGTTGTAGCGGGTTGCCTATGGGATGATCTAAGCGGATAGACATGGTTTGACCTAAGCGGGTCGAATGTGAGTTGGTTGACCTAAATAGTTGACCTATACGGGTTAAACATGGGCAGGCTGACCTATTCGGGTTGGTTGACCTAGGGAGGTCGGTAGATAGATTCAAGACGGGCAAGTCGACTTAAGCGGGCCAGGGATTGACCTAGATGGGTCAAAGGTAAAGGGATAGTTTTAACCTAAGACGGACGAGTTGACCTAGATGGGTCGAGGATGGTGTGTGGACCTAAACGGGTCGAGACGGGTTGACCTAGGTTGGTATGGACAACGGTAATTAGGTTCACCTATGGGACCAAAGATTGACCTAAGAGGTCAATAGCGGATAAGGTTGACCTAAGGGTCAAAGGTTGACTTAAGAAGTCGAAATGTGATTGGGTTGACTTAGGGAGTCAAAGGTTGACCTCAGAGGTCAAAGATGGATAAGGTTGACCTAAGAGATCGAGGGGTGATAAAGTTGACCTAAGGGGTCCAAGGTTTGACCTATGGGGTCAAAGGCAGATGAGAATGACCTATGGGGTCAAAGGTTGACCTACGAGGTCAAAGGCGGATGAGGTTGACCTAAGGGGTCAAAGGTTGACCTAAGAGGTCGAGGGGTGACCTAAGAGGTCGAAGGTGATAAGGTTGACCTAGGAGGTCAAGGGTTGACCTAAGAGGTCGGAGGTTGATAAAGTTGACCTAGGGGGTCAAGGGTAGACCCAAGAGGTCAAAGGCGGATGAGGTTGACCTAAGAGGTCAAAGGCGGATGAGAATGACCTATGGGGTCAAAGGTTGACCTAAGAGGTCAAAGGCGGATGAGGTTGACCTAAGGGGTCAAAGGTTGACTTAAGAGGTCGAGGGGTGACCTAAGAGGTCGAAGGTGATAGGGTTGACCTAGGAGGTCAAGGGTTGACCTAAGAGGTCGGAGGTTGATAAAGTTGACCTAGGGGGTCAAGGGTAGACCTATGGGGTCAAAGGCAGATGAGAATGACCTATGGGGTCAAAGGTTGACCTACGAGGTCAAAGGCGGATGAGGTTGACCTAAGGGTCAAGGTTGACCTAAGAGGTCGAGGGTGACCTAAGAGGTCGAAGGTGATAGGGTTGACCTAGGAGGTCAAGGGTTGACCTAAGTGGTCGGAGGTTGATAAAGTTGACCTAGGGGGTCAAGGGTAGACCTAATAGGTCAAAGGTTGGTAAGGTTGACCTACGAGGTCAAAGGCGGATGAGGTTGACCTAAGGGGTCAAAGGTTGACCTAAGAGGTCGAGGGGTGACCTAAGAGGTCGAAGGTGATAGGGTTGACCTAGGAGGTCAAGGGTTGACCTAAGAGGTCGGAGGTTGATAAAGTTGACCTAGGGGGTCAAGGGTAGACCTAATAGGTCAAAGGTTGGTAAGGTTGACCTAGGCGGTTAAAGGTTGACCTAGGAGGTCAAAGGTAGATAAGGTTGACCTAAGAGGTCAAAGGTTGGGAAGGTTGACCTAGGCGGTCAAAGGTTGACCTAGGAGGTCAAAGGTAGATAAGATTGTCCTAAGAGGCCAAAGGATGGTGGGATTTTGGCCAAAGCGGGCCGAGATGATAGGCCAAGATGAGGAATTTTGATAGATGGCCCACGGGGTGAGCGATGGACCTTAGAGGTCGCCTAGATGCAATGCACATTTTATTTTGCGAAAAGTTTTGCATTTATTTACATCCTAAATGGTGGTCCGAGGAGTGTCCTAATCTCTATGTGTGGGTTGACACGGGTTAGGTAAAAGGTTCCCACCGCTCGCGGAACGTACACGGTGAGTGGAGTAGACGAGTGACTCGAAAAGAGGGCGGCAGTAGCGCACAAATTCCTGCACATCGAATACTCCGGGTAATGGGGACCTGTGCAGTGCAGACACGGACTAGTGGTAGTGTGTGGCAAGAAGCTAATTCTTTTTAGGGAGAAAAAAGGGAAGCTTTGAATGTTTGAATGATGCAATTCAATGCAAGAGAGAGGGAAGAAGAATGTACAAGGGAACATAGCAAGGTTTTGTTTGACCCTAATACTAAGATGAAAATAACAAGGGTACAGAAATACAAGGTACAAGTATTAACATGGCGGGGTGCACGGGTGCATGTGTAAACATGGCAAGTATGTGAGGTGCATGTATAAACATGGCAAGTATGTGCATGTGTAAACATGGCAAGTGTGTGTAGGGTGCATGTGTAAACATGGCAAGTGTGTGTGAGGTGCATATGTAAACATGGCAAGTGTGTGTGAGGTGCACGTGTAAACATGGCAAGTGTGTGCATGTGTAAACATGGCAAGTGTGTGCATGTGTAAACATGGCAAGTGTGTGTAGGGTACATGTGTAAACATGGCAGGTGTGTGTAGGGTGCATGTGTAAACATGGCAGGTGTGTGTAGGGTGCATGTGTATACATGGCAGGTGTGTGTAGGGTGTATGTGTAAACATGGAAAGTGTGTGAGGTGCGTGTGTAAACATGGCAAGTGTGTGCATGTGTAAACATGGCAGGTGTGTGCATGTGTAAACATAGCAAGCATCATGATGTAAACGAAAGTTAGACCCACTAAGTTTGAAAAAGTTTCAAAGCAGTCCCCAGCAGAGTCGCCACTGTGAATACCCCTTTCCGATGAAGCGACGCATGGGAAGTATCTTGTGATTATTATTATTTACAAGGGAATATTCTTAACGACATTAAAATTATGAGAGTCGCCACGCCGTTTAATTAAAGCCAAAACATTGAAAAAAGCATGTTTAATGGGTTCGGGGGTCAAATTACAACAAGAGAAGAATATTGGACGTTATCACTCCTATTGCCCGAATTGATCGGTCTTTCTATCATGATGAATGTGTTAGTAGTGTGTTAGTGATTGAGACCGGATCCGAAGATTTCCTACGTTCCTCTCAATGTGAGAAGCTCAGGTCAGCGTAGTTCGCAGAGAATTAGAATAGGAAGAAGAATCGGGATCATGCATAATGAGGGGGGAATTACCTAAAGATTAGGGTTTAGAAGTAGTTCCTAGATCATCCTCGGGTTGATGAACCCTCGATCATCATCGGCTATGAAATAACATATAATTATGAAGATCGTAACCCTAAATATAGCATAAATAAGGTTTTAATCTATGAACACGAAGAACATGCGAAGAACATATTATGAACATATGAATGGGCATGCAAAGAATATGAAGAAACTATGAATAAACATGTACGAACATGAATATAAAAGATCTACATTAAAAATAATGCAAGAACACGAAGAAAAAGTTAGAAAACTTACCTATGTTGGCAAGAAATAAACCTTGGATCTTCTTGAGTGTTTAAATGCTTAATTAGGGAGAAAATTGTGTTTAAGAACTCCAAAACTCGTACTTTAGAGCTCTCCCACTCGGATCCTTAAACCAATAGCCTGGAGTGGTTTATATAGTAAACTGATGGGAGGATCTGATGGTCCAGATCATCCGGCGCAAGGTTGGCCGCCTGGCCAAGAATGAAGACGGCGACAAGAGTGGCCGCGTGGCCAAGATAAACGCGGAGCAATGTTGGCCGCGTGGCCAAGGTTGCCGGCTGACTTGATTTTCAAGCTAGGGTTTCACTGTTGCTTTATGGTAACCCTAAGTTGCCTATTTTGATGGATTTTGTCATAAATGAGATATTTTGGGAATCCAGGACAAGTCTTTGCAAGGTTTCTAATTCCTATAAAGTCCTTGTATATTTGGGAAAGTCCTAATAAACTCATTTTCAGATCGGGTACAAACACATTCTCCCCCATCATTCTCCATCATCCTTGAACTACGCTGGTCTGATTCCTTTCAAGGGATACGTAGGCAGCCTTTTGGCACGACCAACCCATCATCCAGAATGTCATCTCATCGACACTCAGTCAACAGTACAAGCGACTCATCTTCATCAAGAGCGGTTCATCATCTTCATCAAAGCCAAACATCAGAAATCCATCCCGAATCAAGCGTCCATGGTAAGTGAAGGTATGAATAAATCCGAGGCTTTCCTTAAATCACAGCGCACACGAAATCACTTTCTCCATTCTTACAAAAATTCTCTCTCATGCAAAACTGCTTTCAAATCACATCACACCACAAGCATAATTTCTCTCATAACTGCCATTTCACATCTCATACATGTCACAAGCACATATACCTGCAAAGCACACACTTAACAGGTACCACCACAAGGTCAACAGCATCTGCAACTCAAGGTACTTCATCCCCAGCAGAAAGTGATCCGCCGTCAACTACGCCTGCATCCCACAGTTCAATGACAACAACTCGGTCCAGGGTGAGCCGCCAAATCACCAACTTTCCATCAATTCAATGACAACAACTCGGTCCAGGGTGAGCCGCCAAATCACCAACTTTCCATGACAACAACTCGGTCCAGGGTGAGCCGCCAAATCACCACCTCTCCATCAGCGAGTAAGCCGCTCATACAAGAGAGCGCTTCTATCAGCGAGTAAGCCGCTCACACAGGGGAGCGCCTCCATCAACGAGTAAGCCGCTAACACAAGAGAGCGCTTCTATCAGCGAGTAAGCCGCTCACAGAGGGGAGCGCCTCCATCAATGAGTAAGCCGCTCACACAGGAGAGCGCCTCTATCAGCGAGTAAGCCGCTCACACAGGGGAGCGCTTCTATCAGTGAGTAAGTCGCTCACACAGGGGAGCACTTCCATCTATCAACCAGTCCTCCCGGGGGCTCTCAACTGCGGCCGTGGTGGGCCGCCTCAAGCCACCACACCCCTGTTTCAACTTGCGGCCGCGGTGGGCCGCCTCATGCCACCGTACCTATCTTTATCAGCAAAAGTCGCTCACACAGGGAGCGCACCTCTATCCTTAGTAATTCCAAATTCATGTTTTATCGAATCTTTGTTTTCTCTTGTCGATGTCCTCGGCGGTTGTCTTTCTTTCGTCGACGCGTTTTGCTTGGCAATCCACGTCGCCGAGGGGCTCTGTAGACACCCCGCTTTGGACCTCTCACCCCGATTGCATACATAGTATTTTTATTTAACTTGTTTTTGTTAATTTCTGTTACTTCGGTTAAGTTCCTAACTGATTCCGTTAGTTTTGGACTAAACTGCATAACAGAGTTAACTTTTAGAGTCATTTTTGTCATTTTGTCTTTTCCACCAGCGGGCGCCTCCGGCACTGTTTGTGGGCTGCACGCGCGTCTCGCCCCTAAAGCCGGACTCGCGTGCCTCCCATTATGGCAGTTACGGACTGCAGCCTTTTCCCTCCATTTTCTTGATCACAAACACCTATTTTCATCACATGTTTTATTCTAGCTTTAAACTCTTTTTATTTGTAACCTCCCAATCCCATATTCTTAGCCTTTTCCCAAAAACTAAATATTTCTTATTTGATTTTATTTTATTCTCTTTTATTTATCATTTTATTTATCATATTTTCTATTGGTCAATTCCATTTCACATGGATTGATCAACATTTCCCTCTCTTTTTCACCTATAAAAACCTCTTCTTTTTACCTTAAAAAGGACCCAACTTCATCTTCTCTACAAGAACTATACACAAGTTCTTAGACCCTCTTTTTTGTACTTGGACTTACTCTACACAAATTCTCTCAAACACATTTCTCTACAAAAACACTACACAAAGTGTTGCACACAATCTCTCTACAACAACTCCATCTCCAAGTCAAGATTTGAAGTTCTTATTTTCTAAAAGGTACTTTATCTTTTCTTCTTCTTATTTTACATGTCTTCTTAAAGTATGCAATCCCCATCAAATGGGACATGACCAACATGACTACTTCACATATTGAAGCTAGTTAAGGTCATCTCCCTACATTCTAAACTCTAGTTTCATTTACTCTTCTTCTCTACATGTAATCTTCAGCAATTAATCAATAAAACAATTCTTTTTTTTATTTCCCCTTTCTTTTCATTGTAATTGTTAGCACTTTTATATTAATAAATTGAAGGACATTTAGCATTAGAACACCAAAAGTAGCAAGACCCACGTAAGCGGGGCGGAGTGGGTGTTTAAGTACTTCCCACTCCGTCACCTAACCCCCGAACCCTTTCTCTCCCGAATCTCTGGTTTTTGTACAAAAAAGGCTCTTTTCTTAGGTTTTCTCGCGTTCCTCTAAAACGTGGGTTGCGACTCTTAAAATCAAGTAGACATCCTAGGTAATTCACCGCTCTAGCCAAGCCGTGTTTCCCCGGGGTATCTACAGTATGATTATATCATCGACGTACACCTCCATTTCTTTATGTATCATGTCATGGACCAATGCAGTTACTGCTCTCTGGTAAGTGGCTCTGGCATTTTTGAGTCCGAATGGCATGACTGTATAACAGAACGTCCCCCAAGGCGTGGTGAACGCTGTTTTGTGTTAGTCCTCCTCGGCCATGAGGATCTGGTTGTAACCGGCGAATCCGTCTACGAATGAACGGACTTCGTACTTTGCGGTATTATCAACGAGCATGTCTATGTTTGGAAGTGGGAAATCATCTTTCGGAGATGCTCTGTTGAGATCACGGAAATCAACACAAACTCGGACTTTTCCGTTTGCCTTAGAAACTTGCACAGTATTAGGCAACCAGGTTGGATACTCTATCACTTTGATGAACCCAACACTCAGGAGTTTCTCTATCTCTTGCTTGACTTGTACCGACCATTCTGGCTTAATTCTGCGGAGTTTTTGCTTGACTGGCCTCGAATCTGGAAGCAGCGGTATCTTATGCTCAACAATTGAATGGGCTAGCCCTGACATATATTTGTAGGACCAAGCGAACACATCTACAAATTCTCGAAGAAGCGCTATGAGGGCTTGTCGGTCTTCCCCCTTGAAGAAACTGCCAATCTTGGTCTCTTTCGGATCATCGTTCGTCCCCAGATTAACTGTTTGCATTTCTTCGGCATCAATAGGACCATTTCCGCCACGAAGACCTACTTGCTTATTAATTTCTTTTAAGATTTGTTCGTTTTCTTGATGTATCTCGTCATATGACTCATTATTATCTAATTCGTTAGAGTTATTAGTTAATTCATCATTTAGGACGCTAGCAATCTCGGGATACTCAGAAAGATCTATTTTTTCATTAAGAAAGTAAGGGAATACATGTTCCGCGATGGCATCCAAGTCCTCTTGGGTGAGCTCATCGGTAGCGGTATCTGACTCTAAGTTAAGATTTACAAAGTTTCTTTCCCTATGGGGATGGGGAGTACATCCTAATTCCTTGATCAGGAAGTCTTCACTTGCTATGGGTCCCCTAGTTGTGTACCAATTCTGAATGGGCTCGTCACTCTTTTCGATGAGCTTGGTGTAGTCTTGGTTCGGAGCGTCCCCCTTGTCTATTTCATTAATCTGAGTGTCCTCTAGCTTGCATAGGTTGAGAAATTGGCGCAGTAGGTCTTCTCCCAACACAAAGTCCCACTCGCTGAATGCTTCGGCTTCGGTACCCCCTAATTCTCGAGGTAGCCACGAGAATTGCATTGGTTCTGTCTCGAGCGAGTATGGATCACAATCACTTAATATTTCAAAGCCCGGTTGGCGCTTCCCCCTATGGTCGATCCATGGTTCAGGGAACATGAAGTATGGCAAGTCTTCCCCTTTGCACACAAAGTTGTCATTTTGCGTATTTAATACATGATCATGAGACAACATATAATTGAAAGAAATTCTATTATCAAACTTCGGAGCGCTCTCGCCCACACTTGGATTTAGGCGAGTAGTCTCCTCTTTTTCACTAGCTACCTCTATTACATTGATTCCTCCTCCCGCAGTTGGGAGGGGATTTGTCACTACATTAGGAACTCCTAACTGCTTAGAGTCTATGAGATCTTGGATCATATCTTTGAGATGGTTGCAAGTATTGGTGTCGTGACCACTGAACTGATGGAATTTGCAGTAGAGATGATGGGCATGATTCGAGGGGAGTTCCCTTGGAGTAGAAGGAGGCTTCCTTAGTGTCACTTTGCCGACTTCTACGAGTATGTCGAAGAGCTCTCCTTGAGTGATACCCTCTAATTTGTTGTATACTCTCTCTTTCTTCTTTTCCTTGTTGGGCGGAGGGACGGAGGAATAGTTGCTCCTCCCTTGGTTATTGAAAGCGATAGCATTGACGGACGTGTCTTTGCTAGTAGAGCCCTTGTTAGGGTAGCGGTATCCACTATCCTTCTTAGCCTCCTTCCTACTCTTGAAGATGTCATCTAGTCGAAGACCGGCTTTATGAAGTTCAGAGAAGCTTGGGAAAAAAGTACCGGAGAGGCGGTCCTCATACTCATTACGGAGTGACTTTTGGAAGATGTGCATTTGGTCGTCTGTAGTTGGCCTATCAAAAATCTCGGTGAGTTTGGCTCTCCATCTTTTAACAAAGTCCCCAAATGTTTCATTAGCACCTTGTTGGATTTGCTCGAGGTCTCTTTTGGTTGGACGGTAAGTAGTATTGTCCTCAAAGCGCCTTTGGAAGACCTCACATGCGGTAGCCCAATCGGTCCTCGTGGATAAGGGGAGAGACATGTACCAATCCCTTACCGCCCCTTCTAAAGTTTTAGGGAAGCTTTGGGCTAAGACAGTGTCATCCACTTTTATCGGAAGCATGGCCCAAGTGTAAGTTTCAACATGGACACGAGGACAGGTAGTGCCATTGAACTTGGCTATGTCAGGGGTGCGGAACTTTCGTGGTAGCTTAGTGATTGACTTGCGGAGTGCAATGGGGTCAAATGGAACGATGGAGCCCTTTGCTAAACTGAGATGCGCAAACCTCTTTTCAAGAAACTCGGCAGTGGTGGAGTTGATGATGTTGGTGTCATCACTAGCTTTCTTTTTCTTATCACTTGCCTTAATCTCCTCGTCGGAGGAGGAGGAAGAGTCGGATGTATTTGAATCTGAGTCGGAGTCATCGTCCCTCTTTTTCTTCTTCTTAGCACGGGATTCCCCGTCTTTGGAGGGGGATTTTGACTTCTCATTATTCTTTTTGAGTTCTTGGAGCTCTTGCAGGACGGAGTTGATGTCTTGGGCGTGACGATCACTCTCACGGGCAGCCACTTCAGCTTGCTCTTTCATTTGTTGCTCAAGCCGGGCGATGACAGCCTTAGCGGTTTCCAAGTCGGTGATAGGGGTACCGGCCATTACTGCGACCTTTTCTAGTCTCTTGGTCTTGGGATCACGGATGTAGATTTCTAGAGCGATTGTGTTGGGAGTGTGAAGCTACTTTTGCCGATCGGACGGACCTAGAGTGCAGAAACTGTGTCAATTCCAGGCTGGGGTCCCAACAAGTCGGTTTTGATGAAACAGGGGTTGACTAACACGACAGATTCACAGAAAAGGAGGATGTCTCGTACGAGACAAAGGATGTCTCGTACGAGGCATCCAGCCTAACAGTCAGATTGCAGATTTTAATCCTATAGGTCGGATGGAATTTAATCCATTTTAAGAGGTTACTACTCTAGTTCATCCTGGAACAGTGGATTCTGTCACCCTAGAATATGAGCCCCTTGCTTTTCACCTGTATTGCACTCTCCCAAACGGACAATTCGGGCAAAGGTCCCATATTCTCATCGGAATCCACCATTCAATTAACCAAACCTAAGTGACCCGTAGTTGTGTAGACACCCCGCTTTGGACCTCTCATGTCCCGATTGCATAGACATTCTTTGTCTTCCTCTTTTCTGTTAAGTTTTGTTACTTTTCGTTAACTTTCGTTACTTTCCGTTAAGTTCCTGACTTACTCCGTTAGTATTGGATTTGACTAAGTGGCAAAGTCAACCTTGAGTCTTTGTTTCATTTATTTTTGTTGACTTTCGTGATGTTCGTTAAGTTTTTGGACTAATTCCGTTAGTTTTGGGGCTTAACTGCATAACGGGGTTAACTTTTGGGCTGAAATATGAATTTCCTGAAGCTGGGATGCGCACGCCTTTGCCCTCCTTTGTGGGAGGCGTGCTCCTCCCATAGGGGGGGTGGGAAGCGCGCGCTTCCCGCTTCCAGAATCTCAGATTTTGCCAAATTTCCCTCCTTTTCTGATTTGTAACCCCCAAGACCATTATGCCTTGGCTTGATCCGGGGAATGGCCATCTTTGTGACCACAAACACTTCTCCAACACCTATATAAACCTCTTCATTCCATCATGAAAGGGGAGGATGACTTCTTAACACAAAAATACTTCAAAACACACAAAAGTCTATTTTTCAAGAAGTGGTCAACACAAAGATTTGGTCCTTCTCCATTCAAGCATAAGGTACAAGGTTTATTCTCTTCTTCTAAATTCTAAGTCTTATTTCATTTCTTCATCTTCTCATCTCTTCTAAGTGAGTATGCAATCTCCATAAAAAGGGATACAACCAAAACACCACTTCACTATTGAAGTTTGGCCAAGGTTACATCCCAACATTCCAAACTACATTTTAATTCACCATTTTCATCTCTTCATGTAATTGTCTAGCATAATTATTACATGTAATATTTAGCATTAAATCAATAAAATCATTTTTTCCCCTCTTCTTTTCATTATAATTGTTAGCACATTTCTATTTAATTAATTGAAGGACATGTAAATATTAGAACACCAAAAGTAGCAAGACCGGCTTAAGCCGGGCGAAGTGGGTGTTTAAGTACTTCCCACTCCGTCACCTAACCCCCGAACCCTTCTTCTTCCTTGAATCTCTAGTTTTGTAATCATTAAAAAAGGCTCTTTTCTAGGTTTTTCTTATGTTCCTTTAAAAACATAGGTGGCGACTCTAAACAATCTAAAACAAGTTAGACATCCTAGGATAATTCACCGCTCTAGCCTAAAGCCGTGGTTTCCCCCGGGGTATCTACAGTGGCGACTCCGCTGGGGACGATAGAGGGTTAAACTTGCGTTTTCATTTTTGGTGTTCTTTTATTCTGTTTCTGGGCATTCTGGTAAAAAGGGTAGGAAGCGCGCGCCTCCGGCCTTCTTGGCCTAAAGCGCGCGCGTCCAACCCTTATTACCAGAATCGCCCGCCTCCTTTCTTGTCCTTCAATTCCATGTTTCTGTGCTAACAATTACTGCAGGGGAAAGTTTTCTTAATTAAGGGTCAAGGCAATCCCTTGGGACCGCGAGAAGGTCTATATACTAGTGTGATGATTCCACTATTTTCCTAGAAACCCCAAAAAGGACCACGTCCTTCCGACTTTGTAAAAAAAAAAAAAAAAGTCATTTTTCTCTATGTGGTTGAGTCTTTTTCCTTGTTTGTGGGTTTAATCATATTACTCAAAAGGTGTTTGTGGGGCCAACCTAAGATCAACCGTATTCTTTCAATAGGTCAAATGGCTTCCAACGGCAACAACAACAATGGTGGGTACTTCTCCGTGTCCAACGAAAGACTCTTCAACATAATAAGAGCCATGGGGGAACAAATGGATATGATTGTCGAGGATGCCCGCCGTAAAGACAATTCGTGGCAAGCCCGTTTTGATCTCGAGAGGAAGATTCACAAGGAAGAGGTTTCTGAGCTCAAAGCCCGTTTGCAAGAGCTCACCAACAACAAGGCAAAGTTTAAGGGTAAAGCATGCTCAAGTGGCCCGTCCCTCAAAAGCTACAAAGGTACCACCAACAACCGAGTTTTCACTCCTCTCCTAGGAGTAACCCAAGCCGAAGCATTTGAAACTTTGGTGGCAAGTGGAAAGGTCAAGCCTTTGGAAGGGTACAAGCCGAAGACGATACCGAAGAATCATGCACATGGTGAATGGTGCGGCTACCACAAGCATAGTGGCCATACTACCGAAGGGTGCTTCCTTCTCTGAAACATCATCCAAGATTTGTTCGATAACGGCGAATTTACTGTGGGTGAAGAGCAACCTTTGGAGAGTGCCAACATGCAAGAACTCATCAAAGAAGAATGATTTGGTTTCGAAATGGGGCTTCTACAAGAAATCATGCCACAAGGAGACTACAACGACAAAGAGGACGACGACAACAATCTCCGTTTCTCTTTCTCTACCTAGTAGTAGGAATAAAAAAAAAAAAAGAGTCAAAGTCCTCTAATGAGTGCATTAATGTTTTCTCTCGTCCTATTTTAAATGTCCGAGTCCATTGAGTCATCAAATAAAAGTCGTTCTTGTCCTCATACACTCTTCTAAGTTGTTCAATCTAATTCTTGGCAAAATGATGAAAAGATGTCTAAACGAGTTTTGGAATGAAGGCCATCACTTGAACGCCTAGGGGCTAAACATCGTGACGAAAGTGACAACATCAAATCCAAGACATCAAGCGACAAAGAAAGGTGGAGCAACAACCATAGAAAAATCAAGCAATGTTTCAAAGGGGGGATTAAAAAAAAAAAAAAAAAAAAAAATGCTCGCTAGGTTGAACTCTTCAAATCAACCTAGACAAAAGTTAGAGCACCAAAAAAAAAAAAAAAAAAAAAATCCTTCTCAATCAAAGAAGTTCACATCAAGATCAACATCATTCCATCCACCAAAGGAGGACGAAGCTACACGATGAAGCAACAATTCTATCCCGAAGAATGGAGAATCCACAAGAACTACGGTGACCTGAGCCTCTACACCGGAGGAACGTAGGCAACCTGCAGGTCCGGTCTCATGCAAGAAAGAAGATATGTTTAGACCTAGCGCGTTATGGTGATTGGCCTTCATCTCAAACTTGTCAAGACATCTTTGTACGATTCATTTGCCAATAAATTAATCACCAAAAAGATTGAACAAATTTCTTAGATTTGGAATCATTTCGCGTTCCTTGTCGAGTCTAGGGACTTCTATTCTTTCTGCATACTCCCAATTTCTTGCAATCAAATTGGGGCTTTCCTTCTCTTCTCTCTTAATGACTTACTTGCCTTCGCGAGTCATTCAATTCAATAAAAAATACATGTCAATACTAGGGACACTTCCCTAGTCAAGTCAATGTCACTCATCATTAGTGACAAAAGGTCTCCACCGCAAAATCACATGTCTTATCTCCTCAGCTAGAGTCAATGCACACTTCCTCATCAATTG
This sequence comes from Campanula takesimana, assembly GCA_026119855.1. NCBI lineage: Eukaryota > Viridiplantae > Streptophyta > Magnoliopsida > Asterales > Campanulaceae > Campanula > Campanula takesimana. The sequence goes on along the minus strand of JAOWBW010000263.1, from coordinate 525,916 downwards.
AGTCAAAAAAAAAATGATGAAGACGCAAAAGAGATGCCCGCTAGATTGAAAACCCGAAAGGGCGGTCTAGGCAAAAAACAGGGTGCGTCATAAAAAAAAATGAGAGAGTGAGAGAGAGAAGGGAAGGAGAAATGGAGATCTCCGGCCTCTAAAGAAGACAACTGCACGAGCTCTACATTGAATCTCCTCAGCAAGTCAATTCCCCACCGAGTCAAATTTGGGATTGCAAAAGGCTCGACAAGATATAGCACCGTCAAAGGTTGTCTTGGGTTATCGGCATCACTCTCCAGCAGTGTGCATTTTTGGGTTCATGAAAAGAAGGCCCGTGGTAGCCAAGACCCATCCGAGAACGAGCCTATCATAAAAGGGCACGAGGTTGCACAAATAATCCCTAGCTAGTCAATTGGCTTGGGCAACAAATAGCAACAACATGTGTCTCAGTTTTCAAAGCTTCTTCAAGCATGTGCTTCTAATGTACGCCGAAAGGCTCCTGAGAAATGGAGTAGCTCTTGCCATATCTTCTCATGTTTATTCCCTCACACTCTTGCTTTACTCAACAAATGGTGACGCCCTAGGGGCTATGTGACTCAAGAACAAGGACTTCTTTTGCTTCACTTGACAATCAATACGCCCTAGGGACTATGCTCGAGATAGATGTGTGAGACTATCCTCAAGGTCTCTCAAAAGGGATGTCAAAAAAGCCCTCTTGTCACGTGTGCCCGTGCTCGTTCCCCCAATCAAGGATGGACCTTTATCGCAATCAATGATGGCACTCTAGGGTCTACGGTCAAGTCTTAAAGGCTCCCTCGACAAAGAGCAATTAACTCCCCAGCTTGTATCCCTAGCCAAGTCATGTGCAACATTGGAAGCTTCCTCAATTCGGCACCGAAGGTCTCAACGGGCTTCGCAATCTACAATCTTTTGGGCTACGGCATTACAGTAATTCAAGCAAAGGGCAATATTGGGGCTTCGCGACCGACAGTCTTTTGGGCAACAATACTCGAGCAAGTGCAATGTGGAGTAGTCTTATGGCTCCATGAGAACAATCAAGATTCAAGGGTCTCTCAACACTTCAAGTCAAAGGCCTCTTGGTTTTAAATGAAGACTCCGATGTTATGAATGAAGTTGATGATTTTTGTTAGAACTCACAGCGAGATTTTGAAGGAAGTCTTAGAGAAAAGGAAAAAGATTCAATATGCTAAACTCTAATCAAAACAGGGTTATAGCGGGAAATGCCACGGCTAATCCCAATGTTTCTGCAATTCAGCACCCCCTTCTCCAAGATCAAAAGCACAAGGTGCAGCTCAGATAAAGTTGGGCCACAGCACTAGTTGCATCCGAAGATCCGTCATTAGTTCAACTCAAGAACAGTCAAGCAAGCATACTCATTTGAGACTTTATCACGCCGAGACCTTATCCTCCGCGACCTCGACGGCACCGCAAGACATTACTGCATCCTTTGACATAAGCCCTCAGCCATTTGGGTATCGACCACAATAGGGCCATTCATCTCCCCAGTAAGAGCAAGAAGGAGATCTCTATCAAGAATTCTACCAAACGGTACATCCGCTCCCAATGCCGAGCCAATCACGAGATAATTTGGGGCTTTACAACGAAAGGTCTTCACAACCCGCCACCTACAAGCCCACGACACTTGGGGCTTTACAATCTCTCGAAGCTTGGCATCAACGATTTCCTCTTGGGGCTTGCTCACTACAACAACAAAGGGCGATTTAATCGAATGGGCCAAGAGCTGATTTATCTTGGAGCTATGCAAGTCCCTCAAAATTTGGCATCAAAGGCATTCTAGGGGCTTTGCAATCAACAACCCCTCATCTCGGCATCAAAAGCCTTTTGAAGCCCCATAATCGACAAATCTCTTGGGGCTAGACATCAATCTTCGTTGAGCACACCAGCGACAACAGAATTCAAGCGAGGCAATCCGGACTTCGACTGAACATGACTTGATCTTGGGTTGGCTTCACAAGCACACAATGGTTAAAATGGTTCACCCACGAACTAAAAAAAAAAAAAAAAATCTTTTCCTCACATGTGTGCATATTCTTTCCTTTCTAATCTAAAAAAAAAAAAAAAAAAAAGATTTTTCTTTTTCTTTCTCCTTCTATGTGCAAAAGTATGTGCTTTGCTTTGCTTTGCTCCTAGCTTCTCCTCCAGCATTCTCCATCATCCTTGAACTACGCTGGTCTGATTCCCTTAAAGGGATACGTAGGCAGCCTTTGGCACGACCAACCCATCATCCAGAGTATCATCTCGCCAACCCATCATCAAGAGCATTCTCTCATCAACATCCAAAGAATGGACATTCTCCATCAAAGCATCCTCCGCGGACATCAGAAATCCATCTCCACTCAAGCGGCAATGGTAAGCGAAGGTATGAATACATCCAATGCTTTCCTCAAAATCACACCGCACACAAGATCACTCTCTACATTCTTACTTCTCTCTCATTGCAAGAGTGTTCCAAAATCCCATCACACCACGAGCACAATTTCTCTCTCTTCATTTCACACTTCATGCATCTTCTTGCAAGAACACATATACCTGTCAAGCACACACATAACAGGTACCACCACGATGTCAACAGCATCCGCTACTCAAGGCACTTCATCCCCACCAGAAAGTGGTCAACCGTGCCCATACCCCACAAAGTCAACAACATAAGCTCCCATGAGCTCCAAGTCGGCAACTCGGTCCATATCGAGACAAGCTCCCATGAGCTCCAAGTCGGCAACTCGGTCCATATCGAGACAAGCTCCCATGAGCTCCAAGTCGGCAACTCGATCCATATCGAGACAAGCTCCCATGAGCTCCAAGTCGGCAACTCGGTCCATATCGAGACAAGCTCCCATGAGCTCCAAGTCGGCAACTCGGTCCATATCGAGACAAGCTCCCATGAGCTCCAAGTCGGCAACTCGGTCCACATCGAGACAAGCTCCCATGAGCTCCAAGTCGGCAACTCGGTCCACATCGAGACAAGCTCCCATGAGCCCCAACTCAACAAACTCGGTCCATATCGAGACAAGCTCCCATGAGCTCCAATACAACACTCCAGCAAAAGCCGCTCACACAGGGAGCGCACCACTATCTCTCGCAATTTCAAATTCCTGCTTTCATCGAGTCTTTGCCTTTTCTTGGTGATGTCCTCGGCGGGTGTTTTTAACTTTCGTCGACGCGTTTTGCTTCGCAATCCACGTCGCCGAGGGGCTCTGTAGACACCCCGCTTTGGACCTCTCATGTCCCGATTGCATACACATTCTTTGTCTTCCTCTTTTCTGTTAAGTTTTGTTACTTTTCGTTAACTTTCGTTACGTTCCATTAAGTTCTTGACTTACTCCGTTAGTCTTGGATTTGACTAAGTGGCAAAGTCAACCTTGAGTCTTTGTTTCATTTATTTTTGTTGACTTTCATGATGTTCGTTAAGTTTTTGGACTAATTCCGTTAGTTTTGGGGCTTAACTGCATAACGGGGTTAACTTTTGGGCTGAAATATGAATTTCCTGAAGCTGGGATGCGCACGCCTTTGCCCTCCTTTGTGGGAGGCGTGCTCCTCCCATAGGGGGGGTGGGAAGCGCGCGCTTCCCGCTTCCAGAATCTCAGATTTTGCCAAATTTCCCTCCTTTTCTGATTTGTAACCCCCAAGACCATTATGCCTTGGCTTGATCCGGGGAATGGCCATCTTTGTGACCACAAAAACTTCTCCAACACCTATATAAACCTCTTCATTCCATCATGAAAGGGGAGGATGACTTCTTAACACAAAAATACTTCAAAACACACAAAAGTCTATTTTTCAAGAAGTGGTCAACACAAAGATTTGGTCCTTCTCCATTCAAGCATAAGGTACAAGGTTTATTCTCTTCTTCTAAATTCTAAGTCTTATTTCCTTTCTTCATCTTCTCATCTCTTCTAAGTGAGTATGCAATCTCCATAAAAATGGATACAACCAAAACACCACTTCACTATTGAAGTTTGGCCAAGGTTACATCCCAACATTCCAAACTACATTTTAATTCACCATTTTCATCTCTTCATGTAATTGTCTAGCATAATTATTACATGTAATAGTTAGCATTAAATCAATAAAATCATTCTTTTCCCCTCTTCTTTTCATTATAATTGTTAGCACATTTCTATTTAATTAATTGAAGGACATGTAAATATTAGAACACCAAAAGTAGCAAGACCGGCTTAAGCCGGGCGAAGTGGGTGTTTAAGTACTTCCCACTCCGTCACCTAACCCCCGAACCCTTCTTCTTCCTTGAATCTCTAGTTTCGTAATCATTAAAAAAGGCTCTTTTCTAGGTTTTTCTTATGTTCCTTTAAAAACATAGGTGGCGACTCTAAACAATCTAAAACAAGTTAGACATCCTAGGATAATTCACCGCTCTAGCCAAGCCGTGGTTCCCCGGGGTATCAACAAGTTGTTTTTCACTTTGTTAAATAACGCATTAATGCAATCAAACCTTATGAATTCTCGTTAAGGGACAACCAAAAAGGGACATTGCCAAACGTAGGATCTTGGTGGTGAAACTGGCTAGACACGAATCCTCGTAGAAAAATCCTCATCTCACCACCGCAATCCTTTGTTTTAGCAATTTAATACCGAAGGGACAACCATTGAGAAATCATGAAGGGAGGATTATAAATTGTAAAGATGCGTTATCTTGGGCAAAGATTAAAACAACCCTAAGAATCGAACCGACCGGTCTCGAGGAGTGTCTTATTAGCTAGTATGTATGCATGAGGTTGATGCAAGGCTTACGGCTAAGGCTCCCCATGAACACAGTCTAGGAGCGTGTCACGGAGTGGATATACCATCTTTGGAGAGACCGGCGAGTGCCACTTTTTAGGGTGGTGTGCTGACCGACATCCGTCCTCCGATTGGGACCCGGGTTTATAGGTATGTAGTGCAATTAATCTACATGTGTGCACGTGTGTGAGAGTCAAAATCTAGGTGTCAAGGATAAAATAGAAAGTTTTTTTTTTTAAAGTAAAACAAAAACATGCAATGGCCGGGCCAAGTGGCTACCTACGTTTCCCTCTTGTGGAGGAACTCAGGCCGTCGTAGTTCACACATAAGGCAAACGCAAGTAAAATAGGGGATAATCATTTAGCAAGTACTCCTGCAAAACAAAGGTTAGCCTTAAGATATATGGGGAGTTTCATCGTCGCTAGGAAGGTCCTAGGATTCAGAAACAGGGGGGAGAGAAGATCTGAAACTCTGTGTACGTGTTTGAACCGAACGGGATCCTTTTTCAAACCAGAGAAACAGATCAGCCAGGCAGAACCGAGATGTCTCGTACGAGACATCAGATCCCTCGTACGAGGCATCTCAGTCTGGGAACAGGAAATTGTACAGAATGCAGAATTTCAAGACAACGATGATTTCTTTCGACGCAAGTCTGACCCACTTACTGAAGATTCATCCCCAGTAGAGTCGCCACTGTTTGCGCGCAGGTTTTTGTCGCTTTGAACGGCTTGTTTGCGTTCTTTCGAATTACCTTTTGTTTGGGAGTCGCCACCATGTTATTGTCGGAACACGGACCGAGATGTCTGGATTCAGGGGTTATGTTATGAATTGGGAAGGTCAAGGAGCACCCAATTCACCCAATCTAGGATTGGTCTTGCTAAGAAATCATCATCATCGTCTTAAAATCATGCATTCATGTACCGAAGGAATAAAAGCAAACAAATAAATAATTAATTATTTATTTGGGATGTCGGATCATGTGCTTCGAGACCATCTCCATGAATTGGAGAGGCTCTAGGCTGATCCTTTAATGGAATCACACTATTTCAAAGCAAAGAAGGAGATGAGAAGATAGAAAAACAAAGAGTTTTACCTAAGCGTTCTTCAAGAATCCTATGGATGGCCTTTGTCGCGACCCCGACCCCACGGGCCCGGAGTACGCGAGCTGGACGTCGACTTAAACAATAAACTCTAAAATAATGAAGATAAAATTTTCCTTTTATACCAAAAGATGATAACACAAGTTTTGAAATCCAACTTGAACAACAAAATATAAACTAGTGTAAGCTCCAAAGCTCACACTCAAAATAATAAAATATACAATTCTTAATGACGTCAAGTTTGGTACAACTATTCCCAAAAAAAAAAGGTTACACATTTATGTAATGTAAACCCACCAATAACAACTTGCCCAAAAAGCTCAACCCTCGCGACGTCCTCCTCGTGATCAGCGAGCCTAATCCTTTCCTCCTGGGGGGGGGGTTAAGGAAAAACAAAGATAAAAGAAAGGGGGGTGAGATAAATCTCAATAAGTTACTAATGCAACTACATGACATGCTATGATGCAATAATCGATAATAAATCACATAGCACATAGCAATTATCATTTAACAGATAGCAGCGAAAATAAACAATTAACAAAGGATATTAGCCAAGGTTTCCCAACTAATATAACCAAATAAAGGTCGCTGCGCAGCTTCAATAATCAACAATCAACATCTTCATAGTAGCATGAAAGCTTGAAGAGAAAACCCCCGGTACCGGAACCAATAATAATAAGGGGACAGTGACACACAGTCAAAGCCCGAAACCAATAGCTAAAATGCTCACAAAGGGGCTAGCTCATCTCACATCCAAGGCCAATCTGGAGGAGGGGAATAATGGGGCAAAACAATGCTCAACATCATAATGGACTTGGCTTGTGCCATCATAATGTTTCGCATCGCCCGAAACACACACAAATACCAGCTGGACTTTCAAGTAAAGGCTAAGTAATTAAATACTAGCACGATAAACAACTAATGATTCCAAAGTAAGGAATCCTTCCAATTAATCACCAAAAAGGTGAATAAATCAAACACACATCATAAAGGTGTTTCAACATTCCGAAACAAAGATTAATCAAATCCCATAACACATATATTCGCAAAGGAACCATTTTCATTATTAGAGTATTCCAAAATGGCCATTTAAGTCTAAGAGGACAAAGCCCAAAACTAGGGTTAAAGTTATAACCTAAACCAAATCAACCAAAGAATAAGTGCCAGGAAAAGGGGGCGGGCGGGCGCTCATGAAGGCAGTGGGTTGGCCAAAAAAAGAAAGTCAGGCGGGCGGGCGCCTGGCTCTACCTGGGCGGGCGCCCGGTTTACGAGCTGGGAATTCTGCAACTGGGTTCTTACCCAAAACCAACCAAAATCTACACCATTTCTAACACTACTCAAACCCAACTTCTAATAAGCATACAAACGAACCAAAGTCCCTTATAAGTGGAAAAGAGACTCATCTAACAACATTTACACCACCCAATCCAAGATTTCTAACCCAACATCAAATTCTCACAAAATTATCAAACAAATAGAAATAAATTCGAAACTCACCCAAGATTTCAATAAATGGTAACAATAACATCACACAACCATTGATGAACATTTTAGCATAAAAATGGGGGAAAGTAAACTTACTTGGAATTTCTCAAAGATGACGGAATTCAAATATTTTTTACTCCACACGATCCTATCGACTATCTAAACACATTTCATAAAATGAGCACCAAGAAATAGAGGGAGGAAGATGATCAAAATGAAGGAAGAATGAGAGGAAGAACTTACCCTTTTTGACAATGGAGAGAGAGAGAAAAGGAGTATGCTGGGAATGGGAGGAAGAGTGAGGGAGAAGGGGAAGAGTAGGGAGGGAGTAGTTAAAATCATTTTCAAAAACTTACACTTAGGCCCCTCCTCATCTACTAACACAAACCAATTTCCTCACTAACTACTAAGACCCAAAAACTCTACACTAACACAAATGACCCAAATAAAATGCTAGACATAGCTTATGATAAAACATAAAATGCACACATAATTATTAATTAAATAATAATTTAAACAATTAAATAAGAAATAAATAAATAATTAAATATTTATTATTAGAAAATAGAGACGGGTTTTCGGGTCGTGACAGCCTTGACTAGAGGCCTTGGTCTTCCAAATTTCGTGGGTAAGGGAGAGGGACTGATTATGAGAGCTTTTTGGTGGTTTAACGGCCTTGGGGCTGTCAAGAAATTGTCGTCCTCCCTTTTAGAGTTAAAGAAACCCTTTATTTATAGGTATTGGAGGGAGGTTTATGGATGGGAATCAAAGACTTGATTCACAAGGAGTTATATTTGGACTCTAGAATCGGCCAGAGGATTTTACCCGGATTGCTTAAGTGTTTGCCAAGAAACGAGTTTGTGATCAACAAGGAAACTGCTGAAAACCCGACTGTCAAGGGAGATGTCTCGTACGAGACATCAATGTCTCGTACGAGGCATCGATGTGCTGGAATCACATTTTTGTCCTCTGCATTAGTTTTAATGTTCATTTGGCCCCTAACTAATGGAGTCAGTCAGAAACTTAACGAAACATGTCCAACTTAACGAGTTTCGACCCAAATCAAAGGAGAGACACAGAAATAGTGTGATTATAAATGAACGTCCAAAATGGGGTGTCTACACCCGTCCCTCCGACTTATAAAAAAAAAAAAAAAAAAAGTCTTTTTCTTTTTTCTTATGTGGTTCGAGTCGCGTGCCCAACTGTGTGTTCTCAAACCTCTTCATGGACCGAAAGTGTGGACCGAGACTGACAAAGGCTACTTCTTCAATTATAGGTCCGATTGGTACTCTCCGCGTCTACCGAGACTCATCCAACAGGCTTGTCCGTGAACCGATCACTCCAACAGCTTCTACATCATCAATGGCCGGTGACTTCAACTCCAACAACGACACCATGACTCTCGAGCAACTCTCTGCCATGGTCCAAACTCTTCAACAACAAGTCACCACTCTCAACAACGAGGCTCAAACCAAAGAAGCCTTGTGGCAAGCTCATGTTGAGAGTCAAAGGGAGGCCCACGAGGCCGAAGTCGACCAATTGAAAGCCAAGCTTCTCAAGCTCTTCAAAAACAAGGGGGTTAATAATAATGAAGAATCTGAGTGGACCAAGGGTTTGTTTGAAAGCCCTTATGTTAGTGCCCGCACCAAGAAAATGGGGGAACCAAGCACCGACAACAATGATCCTAAGATGGTAGATTCAATCATGGCCTACATCGATCAAAAATTCAATGGGCTCAACATGGGGAAAGGCTCCGACACAAGCCTTTATCAATCATCCATCCTCATGAGTACAATGGCCGCTCTCCCCGACAAGTTCAAAATGCCCGACATCAGCAAGTTCAAGGGCAACTCTTGTCCCATGGCTCACATCGAGACTTGCATTTGGGCTATGGTTCCGAAGAAGGTCTCCCCCAAGGTTATGGCACAATGCTTTCCTCTCACTCTCGAGGGGGCGGCAAAAGATTGGTATGCTACTCTCCCGCTCACAGACCGTCTTGATTGGGACGCCGCTATGCTTGCCTTCAAAAGTCAATACCAATGCAACACCACTCACCGGCCCACAAGGAAAGAGCTCGAGAACACCACTCAAAGAGACAACGAGTCCTTCATTGACTTCACAAGGAGATGGAATGACAAGCTCTCTGAAATTGTTGAGAGGCCAAACACGAAAGAGCAAATGGATATCTTCCTCAAGTGTCTCAAGATTGTTCTCCGCACCCACCTAAGTGGGGCTTGCTATTCCGACTTCTCCCAAATGTATGAGGCGGGGGTACGCATGGATGACTTGCTCAAGGAGATAAAGAAATCCACTCCTACTTTCCGTTACAAGGCCGCCTCTAGTTCAAACAAAGAGGCTTCTGTCAATGCCGTTACTACTGACAAGGGGAATTACAAAAGGGTTCCTCCACCACAAGGCAAGCGGTTCCAAAACGACCGCGTTTACACTCCTCTCAATGGCATGACCATCACCGAGGCCTATGAAGCTCTAAAGGCCAAGGGACAAATCACCCCTCTCCAAGGGTACAAGCAACCACAACCGCTCCGTTCCAACCATGCCCACCACAAGTGGTGTGACTACCATCAATGCACCGGCCACCTCACCGAGGATTGCTTCTCCATCCGCAACAACATTCAAGACCTCATAGATAAGAAAGAATTCATAGTCCTTAGTGGTGAGGATGTTAATGTAATAAAGGTAGGAGAGTTTGGAGGAACCACTCATTCAATCCCATTTGTGAATGAGGGCTCCGATGGCATGAATAAACTTGACAATTCTTGTTATGTATTGACTTATGATGAGGTTATGAGGGAAGTCTTAGAGAATAGGAAGAAGAAGCTACAAGGGTCCGTGAATGTGCTCACCCGCAGCGGCCGGGTAATAGCGAGCGCCTCGGTTCCCACGAATACAGCAACCAATACCTTTTCTCCAAGATCGCAAACACGCGACATACCCGAAGATCCTTTGTTAACACAACTCAAGAAGACTCAAGCCAACATATCCATCTGGGACCATATTGCATCATCAAAGAAACACCGAGATCTCGTCATCAAGAACTTGGATGATACATCAATCTCTCCAGAGACATCTCCCGAAGATCTCACAGCAATGATTGGCCACATACACTTCGGCAATGTCATCACTTTTTCTGACATGGACCTTCCGCCATTTGGTCCCGACCACAATGAGGCCATTTATCTCAAGGTGAGAGCAAGGGGGAGGCCGATTTCAAGGGTTTTAGTGGACGGTGGTTCTGCACTCAACTTAATGCCCGGCCGAATCATGGGTATACTGGGGCTTAAAAATTTATATTTGAAGCCTTCTACTCAAGTAATTCGAGGTTATGATAGCATTGCCCGAACAGTCATGGGTATGGTCAAAATAGACATTGAGTTTGGGAGCATGGTCATGTCCGTCCCGTTTCAAGTACTCGACGTCCCCTCCTCATTCAACTTGCTTTTGGGTCGACCATGGATACATAATTCTAATGACGTCCCTTCAACTCTCCATCAATGTGTAAAGTTCAGAAATGGGGACGAAATAGTAATCGTCATGGCAGAAAATGTTACTATCCATAGAAAGGGGGAACCCATTCACCAAATTCAACATGGTCTGTCAGATTCTACTCTCTCGGGCTTATCAATCAACGCCATTGACAAAGAAGGGGGGATCAAGTCATGGACCCTCGGCAATCACAAAGTCCTCCGCATGATGAGGAACATGAACTACTTCCCTGGTTTAGGCTTAGGGAAATATCAACAAGGGAGAATGCAACCTGTAGAGGTCCCTTTCGTTAAAGACAAGTTTGGTTAGGGATCTGAACCTTCCAGAGATGACTTGAAACACGAGCAAGCAGTCAAGAATGAAAAGGCCCGAGCCCGTAAGGAAGGCCGTCATTATGAGATTCCTAATCTGAGACCTTACCGCAAGACACTGAATGGCTACTTTGTCCGCCAGGGGGAAGACGTCCCATACATGATCTTTCCCGAGCCATGGGTTAACAACAAGGGCATCAGAAAGCCCAGTCTCGAGATCTTCACTGATTGTGAAATGCCGACACAAGAAAGGGAGCCTATTCCAATGTCACCCCGAGAATGGTGGAGGAAGAAAGTGACCATGGAGTCCGAAACAGAGATCACCGTGGGGGAAGAACTGCCAGACTTAGCCTCCATGTTCGAAGAGCTTGCCATCATGGATGAATGCCAAGTGAATGACATCCACGACACCGTCATCATAAAGGAAACCATCAGCGAGATCCCGCCAAACTCCGAGCCAATCAACAACTGGTATTCTACGAAGGGGCCCGTGGTATCCGAGGAATTCTTAGTCAAAGAAATGGGTTGCATACCCCGAACAGCAACAAAGGAAGAGCGGCTCACACTTACTTTTGAGTCCGAGAGTGTTTCTAATACCCTCACCCAAGAGGATATGGAGGCCATAGCCGAGCGTGTGTTTCCTTTCTTTGCTAATGAAAACTTTGATATTTCTGAGTACCCCGAGATTGTAAACATCATAAATGATGAATTAACTAATAATGAACTTAATGAACAAGTTAATAACGATTCAAATTATGATGAAATAGACCACGAAAACATAACATACCTAAATGAACTAGCTCAACAGGTTCGTTGTCGTGGTGAAAATGGTCCAGGGGCTGATGAGGAATTGCATGTTGTTAATCTGGGTACCGACGAAGAGCCGAAAGAAACGAAGATAGGCAACTTCTTCAAAGGGGAAGACAGAGACAGATTGACTGCACTGCTCAAAGAATTTGTGGATGTATTCGCATGGTCATACAAAGACATGCCGGGTTTGGACAGAAAGGTCGTAGAGCACAGAATTCCGATCAGAGAGGACGTCAAGCCAGTAAAGCAGAAGCTCAGAAAGATCAAACCAGAATGGTCTCTACAAGTCAAAGAAGAGATTGAAAAGCTCCTCAGTGTGGGTTTCATCAAAGTCATTGAGTATCCGACTTGGCTAGCCAACATTGTGATAGTCAGAAAGGCAAACGGCAAGGTTCGAGTTTGTGTGGACTTCCGGGATTTGAACAAAGCTTCCCCGAAAGATGATTTTCCACTACCAAATATCGACATGCTCGTCGATTCGACTGCCAACTATAAGGTCCGCTCATTTGTGGACGGTTTTGCCGGTTACAATCAGATTCTCATGTCCAAGGAAGTGTAGATACCCCGGGGAACCACGGATTGGCTAGAGCGGTGAATTATCCTAGGATGTCTAACTTGTTTTAGATTGTTTAGAGTCGCCACCTATGTTTTTAAAGGAACATAAGAAAAACCTAGAAATAGCCTAATTTATGTACAAAACCAGAGATTCGGGAGAGAAGGGTTCGGGGGTTAGGTGACAGAGTGGGAAGTACTTAAACACCCACTCCGCCCCGCTTACGCGGGTCTTGCTACTATTGGTGTTCTAATAATTACATGTCCTTCAATTAATTAAATAGAAATGTGCTAATAATTGTGATGAGAAGAAAAAGGGAAATAAAGGGGAAATAAAATAGAATTGTTTTATTTATTTAATGATAAAGATTACATGTAACAAGTAATGTTAAAGAATTACATTAAGAGATGAAGAGAAATTAACATGGTGAATTAAAGTTAAGATTAAAATGTAGGGAGATAACCTTAACTAACTTCAATATGTGAAGTAGCCATGTTGGTCATGTCCCATTAATGGGGATTGCATACATCAAGAAGAAGAAAACAAAGGAAGAAAATGGAGTTGTACCTTGAGAAAGAGGACTTGGAACCTTGACTTGAAAGTGTTATTGTTGTAATGAAATTGTTGTAGAACAATTTGTGTTGAGTCTTGTTACTAAGAACTCTTGTTGGGAGAATTTGTGTATAATGTAGTTGGTGAATCAAGGTTGGAGTCCCTTTCTAAGGTAGAAGATGATGGTTTTTATAGGTAAAAAAGAGAGGGAAATGATGGAGGGAAATTGGTCATCCATGTGAAATAGAATGGGCGAATCACAAATAAGATAAATGAATAAAAGAAAAATAAAAGAAATCAAATAATAAATGAAAAAAATATTAGTTTTTGGGAAAAGGCTTAGAATTTGGGATTGGGAGTTAATGAGAAAAGGGGGGATGAATGTGGATGTAAAAAGATGGTTTTTGTGATCAAGAAAAGATGTTTGTAAATAAGAAAAGGGATGGAAATAAGGTGCAATCCGTTACTGCCAAAGTGGGAAGCGCGCGGGTCCGGCTTTTGGGGCGGGACGCGCGCGGGGCTCACTGGCAGTGCCGGAAGCGCCCGCGGGTGAAAAATGACAGAATGTCAGAATGACCCTAAAAGTTAACTCTGTTATGCAGTTTAGTCCAAAACTAACGGAATCAGTTAGGAACTTAACCGAAGTAACAGAAATCAACAAAAATAAGTTAAATAAAAATACTTTGTATGCAATCGGGGTGAGAGATCCAAGGTGGGGTGTCTACAGAGCCCCTCGGCGACGTGGATTGCGAAGCAAAACGCGTCGACGAAAGAAAGACAACCGCCGAGGACATCGACAAGAGAAAACAAAGACTCAATAAAGAAGGAATTTGAAATTACAAAGGATAGGAGTGCGCTCCCTGTGTGAGCGGCTTTCGCGGATGGAAAGGGTGTGGTGGCTTGAGGTGGCCCACCACGGCCACAATTTTTTTTTTTTTTTTTTTTTAAAAGGTGTGGTGGATTGAGGCGGCCCACCACGGCCACAAAAAATTTTTAAAAGGTGTGGTGGCTTGAGGCGGCCCACCACGGCCACAAAAAATTTAAAAAGGTGTGGTGGCTTAAGGCAGCCCACCACGGCCACAAATTTTTTTTAAAAAAAGGTGTGGTGGCTTGAGGCGGCCCACCACGGCCACAAAAATTTAAAAAGGTGTGGTGGCTTGAGGCGGCCCACCACGGCCACAAAAATTTAAAAAGTGTGGTGGCTTGAGGCGGCCCACCACGGCCACAAAAAATTTAAAAAGGTGTGGTGGCTTGAGGCGGCCCACCACGGCCACAAAATTTTTTTAAAAAAGGTGTGGTGGCTTGAGGCGGCCCACCACGGCCACAAAAAATTTAAAAAGGTGTTGTGGCTTGAGGCGGCCCACCACGGCCACAAAAATTTAAAAGGTGTGGTGGCTTGAGGCGGCCCACCACGGCCACAATTTTTTTTTAAAAACGCTCCCGTTTGCGAGCGGTTTGATGACGAACTCCCGTTTGCGAGCTGTCAAAGATAACATGCTCCCGTTTGTGAGCAAGTTGATAGAAAACGCTCCCGTTTGCGAGCGGTTGATGACGAACTCCCGTTTGCGAGCTGTCTGAGATAACATGCTTCCGTTTGCGAGCAAATTGGTAGAAAACGCTCCCGTTTGCGAGCGAGTTGATGACGAACTCCCGTTTGCGAGCTGTCAGAGATAACATGCCCCCGTTTGCGAGCAAGTTGGTAGAAAACGCCCCCGTTTACGAGCGGTTTGATACACGCTCCCGTTTGCGAGCGAGTTGATGATTGAAATCTGCTGGGGAATGCTTGGTTGCTGATGACGTGTGGTTGCTTGATTTTATGGCGATGCGGGCATAGTTGACTGTGAATCACTTTCCGTTGGGGATGAAGTGCCTTGAGTAGCGGATGCTGTTTGGCTTTGCGGTGGTACCTGTTATGTGCTTTGCAGTATATGTTCTTGTTGGGTTTCGATCAAACATGCGCAGCGGAATTTAGCATTTAAAATTTTGAAACCCAAGCCATGGATCCGTTCATATGATTAAATCAAATACAACATAAGAATAAAGGAATAAACTAACCCTTGATGGCTATCAAATTCTCTTGGTCTTTGGTGGAGAAACTTGAAGACTTGATCACGATCACAAAGCTTGAACACGAACTTTGAAGATGATGATTTTCACCCTCTAGCGGTATCCACACTTCGAACGAATATCAAAGGAGCTTCTTTGATCTTGGTTGCTAGACCAAATTGTGAAACACTTTTGCACAATCAAAAGAACTATATGAAATTTATTTTGTGTATTATTTTGTTCCTCAACCAAGAATGTCTTGGAACAAAATAAACCCTCTCTCAAACTCTTTGAGACTCACAAAATCATTAGCCTTGAGTGCTGGCCGAATTTGGTCTTTTATACACAAGTGTGACCTATTCCAAATAGGAAACTTGTGTCAAAATCCGTCCAAAATTCGTTTCCTAATCAAATTAGGAATCTGCCACCCGACATCACTGTGCGGCCGCCCAAAACCATCTGTGCGGTCGCACAACATTTTGAAACAAAACTGGTACAAAATTGAGATAAGTGTGCGGCCGCCCAATCCATTATGTGCGGTCGCCCACTTCTCAGAAAGTCCAGAATTTCCAAAATTCCAATGTAGTCCTTTTTAAAGATTCGTTCTATTGTGTGTGACCCTCTAGGATTATACTAAGTTGGCAATGAGCTCAAACATGATCCCATAAGATATGATTAGGTTCTAGCAAACCGTCATACCTACCCAAATAGTATAACTAGATACAAGTTCGCATTCCTTTAGAATATGTCACAATCCCTTTGTCCACGATGTCATTGAACACAAGTCATGGTCAAACAGTCAATTTGTTTTGTTCAATACTTTCTCGATTCCGAATATGTTGATAATTCAAATGCTATTGATCCAATCAATCCATTTGAGTCCGGCCGAACATTTCATCAACATCATTCCTACGAGTGGCCTAAGTTTGACATCTCTCCGAGGAGGGACAAATTCATTTAGCTTATTATTCTTCCCTACGTGAATCCGATTATGCCAATCATACCCTTTATAACTTCCCGGTTAAAGGTAGCGTTTGAATATGTCAAACATAATGTTCATCAAGTGGAAGACTATAATAACTTCATGTCTAAGGATTCAAATGACATAACTAACATGAGATATATGTTTGACATGGACCATGACATAAATCTCATACAGCGGGTCATGTCCAGTACCTTGTTCCAAACAAGTACCCATAAATCTAACATGATCATCGCATGATCATTTAGCCTTTATACTAGTGCTTAACAAGTACTAGGGACGGAGACTATTATAAGTAAACATGAACAATAATAATAATCAAAACATCTCTTTATTGATATGAAATAAATGATAACAATTACAACGTTTATTAAACGTGCCTAGGGCACCACTACCAACAATCTCCCACTTGCCCTAGGCCCAATCTCCCATGTATCTAATACTCATGGACCTAACATGACCATCATGTTTAGCTTGTGGAAGTCCCTTTGTTAGCGGGTCCGCAACATTGTCATCAGTAGGTACTCTGCATATATTTACGTCTCCCCTATCAACGATCTCTCGAATGATATGAAAACGCCTAAGTATGTGTTTGGATTTCTGATGTGCTCTTGGTTCCTTTGCTTGAGCAATAGCACCATTATTATCACAATAAAGGTCTATTGGATTAGCAATACTAGGAACCACTTCAAGTTCAGTTATGAACTTCTTAATCCAAACAGCTTCCTTTGCAGCATCCGATGCAGCAATATACTCAGCTTCTGTTGTAGAATCAGCGGTTGTACTTTGCTTGGAACTCTTCCAGCTTACAGCTCCACCATTTAACATAAACACAAAACCCGATTGCGATCGGCTATCATCTTTGTCGGTTTGGAAGCTTGCATCCGTGTAAGCATTTACAACGAGATCATCTTCCATTCCTCCATAGACCAAAAACGAGTCTTTAGTTCTTCTTAAGTACTTAAGAATCGCTTTTACAGCTATCCAGTGATTTTCGCCAGGGTCGGATTGATATCTACTTGTCATGCTCAAAGCATAAGATACATCCGGCCTAGTACAAATCATGGCATACATGATGGACCCAATTGCCGAAGCATATGGAACATCATTCATTTTCTCACGCTCATCTTTTGTCTTAGGACATTGAGTCTTGCTTAGAGAAACTCCATGTAACACGGGCAAGGTGCCTCTCTTAGAATTTTCCATACGGAATCTTCTAATGACCTTGTCAATGTATGTACTTTGACTTAAACCAAGTAGCCTCCTTGATCTATCTCTATAGATCTTAATGCCAAGAATATATGCGGCTTCACCCATATCTTTCATTGCAAAACACTTTCCTAACCAAGTCTTCACAGATTGAAGTGTAGGAATGTCGTTTCCAATGAGCAATATGTCATCCACGTATAAAATAAGGAATAGCACTATGCTCCCACTAATCTTCTTGTATACACAAGGCTCATCTTCGTTCTTGATGAAACCAAACTCTTTGACCGATTCATCAAAACGGAGATTCCAACTCCTTGAAGCTTGCTTCAATCCATAGATGGATCTTTGCAATTTGCATACCTTAGAATCTTGTTCAAAACCTTCTGGTTGTGTCATATACACATCCTCTTGGAGTTTTCCATTCAGGAAAGCGGTTTTGACGTCCATCTGCCATATTTCATAGTCATGATATGCGGCAATGGCAAGCAAAATTCTTATAGACTTGATCATTGCTACGGGTGAAAAGGTCTCATCATAGTCAATACCATGAACTTGCCTATAACCCTTCGCTACAAGCCTAGCTTTGTAAGTATGCACCTTCCCATCCATGTCAGTCTTCTTCTTGAAGACCCATTTGCATCCTATGGTTTTTACACCTTCGGGCGCATCAATCAAATTCCAAACTTGATTGTCTTGCATGGATTGCAATTCGGATTCCATGGCTCCAAGCCACTTGTCCGAATCAGGAGAAGACATCGCCTCTTGGTAGGTTGATGGTTCATCATTCTCAATGATTTCTACCTCATTATTATCCGTTACGAGAAATCCATATCTCTCGGGCTCGGATCGTAACCTACTAGATCTGCGAGATGCTTGTGTATTTTGAACAGGTTCCACAACTCCTTGTGGTTCTTGTTCTTGTTCCACTATTGGTTCAATGTTATTTTCTGGGTCTCGAATTTCTTCAAGATTTATTTTACTCCCACTGATTTCTTTGGAGAGAAACTCTTTCTCTAGAAAGACACCAGTTCGGGCAACAAACACTTTGTTGTCCTCTCGGTTGTAAAAGTAATATCCTTTAGTTTCCTTAGGATATCCCACGAAAATACATTTATCAGATTTGTGTGCTAGTTTGTCAGAGATAAGTCTCTTAACATAAACTTCTCAACCCCAAATCCTCATAAAAGATAAACTAGGTTTCTTTCCACTCCACATCTCATATGGAGTCTTTGGAACCGATTTAGTTGGAACTTGATTTAGTGTGAAAGCAGCGGTTTCTAGGGCGTAACCCCAAAAGGATATTGGAAGATCAACTTGACTCATCATTGATCGAACCATGTCTAACAAAGTCCGATTTCTCCTCTCAGACACACCATTCCATTGTAGTGTTCCGGGCGGAGTCAATTTTGAAACTATTCCACAATTCTTTAGATGATCGTCAAATTCTTGACTTAAGTATTCACCACCTCGATCTGATCGAAGTGCCTTTATACTTTTGCCAAGTTGTTTTTCTACTTCATTTTGAAATATTCTAAATATCTCAAATGCTTCACTTTTATGTTTCATTAGGTAAACATACCCAAATCTACTATAATCATCAGTGAAGGTTATGAAGTATTGAAATCCTCCCCTAGCATTGCTACTTAATGGTCCGCATACATCGGAATGTATCAACCCCAATAAGTCGCTTGCCCTTTCACCCAACTTGGTAAAAGGTGTCTTAGTCATTTTTCCAAGAAGACATGACTCACAAGTATCATATGACTCTAAGTCACATGAACCCAAAAGTCCGTCCCCATGGAGTTTTGAGATACGCTTCTCATTAATATGACCAAGACGGCAATGCCACAAATAAGTATGATTTACATCATTAGGTTTAGATTTCTTATTTACATGATAGACATTATTTTCATTCTTGACATCCAAGATATAAAGGCCATTAAATGAATTAGCAATACCATAAAGCACATCATTTAAATAAATAGAAAATTTCTTATTCTCAATAAGAAACTTAAAACCTTCATTATCCAAACAAGAAATTGAAATAATATTTCTGCTTAAATCCGGAACATAATAACAATTGTTCAAAACAAGAATTAATCCGGAAGGTAAAGTGACTTCATAAGTCCCTACGGCTAATGCAGCAACTCTTGCTCCATTCCCCACGCGTAGATCTACTTCACCTTCTTTAAGCAGTCTCCTATTCTTTAGTCCCTGCACATTTAGACAAATGTGAGAACCACATCCGGTATCCAATACCCAAGAATCAGTGGTAGAAAGGAGAATATCTATCATATAGATACCTGAAGTCGACGCAGCCTTGCTGCTCTTCTTCTTCTTTTGCTCTTCCAAAAAGCCTTGCAATTACGTTTCCAATGACCAATTTATTGACAATGGAAACAGATTGCATCCTTTTGTGAATCGGGTTTTGCCTCAGAAGCCTTGGCAACCTTTGCCTTGCTTATCTTGGGTTTGACAACTTTTGCCTTACCCTTGCCTTTGGCACCAGGCTTCTTCCCATCATGAACCAAGAGCACGGGAGAACCTTTCTCCACAATTTTCATCTCTGCAGTTTTGAGCATCCCATGCAACTCAGAGAGATTCTTATCCATTCCATGCATGTTATAATTCATTACAAACTGATTATAACTTTTAGGCAATGAATTAAGAATGAGATCCGTGGCTAGCTCCAATGGGATTGGATAGCCAAGTTTCTCAAGGTGCTCTACATAACCTTTCATTTTAAGAAAGTGAGGACTCACTTGTTGCCCTTCATTCATTTTACTAGTAGTGAATGCAACAATGGTCTTGTACCTTTCTTGCCTAGCTTGCTCTTGAAACATGGTTCTCAACTCCACGCCTATCTCATAGGCTTCCAAATGTTCCAAACTTTGTTGGAGTTTTGAACACATAGCAGCAAGCATGAGACAACTTACATCTCTAGAATCATTACGATGTTTCTTGTAATTGTCTCTTTCTACCCTAGGGGCAGTAGGCGGTGGTTCAGCGGGGAGAGGCCCATCGAGAATGTACAACTTATCTTCTTGCCTAAGAACGATTCTTATGCTGCGGATCCAATCCATAAAGTTTGTACCATTCTCTTCGAGCTTATCCTTCTCAAGGATCGATCGCAACGACATTGATTGAGTGTTATTAGTCATTATCTACAAATATGCAAAAATTTCCAAAATTTAATAAGTACCGGTTTTCATTAAAGAGATAAATAATGTATTTTTCAAACAAAATACTCCCACTAAATTATATAACCTTCATATACATCCAATGTATAATATAATTCAAATGGGTTAAGATCCAACTTTAATTTAATTTCAAGTCCGCTAAGGCGGATTACACAAAATCAAATTAATTAGGTAGACAACTCTTGTCAATCATATCTCATATGACTCTTAGTTCCTTTTATGAGATTCTTTAAGAAATCCAATTTCAAAAGGCATGTTAAACCTCATCTTTGCCTAGGCCCAAAACTGTTTTGACGCCCAATTAAGTCTAACCATTTTAAACGCACAGTTAATGTGTCCCGCTAGGGCGTGCCCACATTATCTATCTTGCTCATACATAAACAAATTTAATGCACCTCGCTAGGGCGAATCTACATTAAAATCACTTATGTATTAACAAGTGTTTTAATCATGGCATGGCAATAAAAGACTTAAAACTTTCTTTGAAGGTTCATCACATATAGCATATAACACATTTATGAGCACATAATATAAACATGTTACACATCAAGTTTAGCCACTAAATTAATCTTCATTAATTTAAGCATGATATTTATGTGTCATTAGTTTCTCTATAATTATGAGGATGAGACTATTTCAACTTCGGTTATTATTTCCAAATCAAGACAACAAGAAGTGCGGTCGAACTAAGCCATTAGGCAACCACAATCCCGCACTAATTCAAGAAACCAAGAAAGTAGTCCATGTGGCCGAAACTAAGCAATAGATGGTCTCGATGAACGTAGGCCAATTGCATTCACAATTCCACATGGATCTCCAAACTTTGAATCAAGAACTTTGTTTCTCAATTTTAGCAATTATGAACTCTTCATAATTCTAACTTCGTTTCATCTTTGAAACTTTGATTGCGATCAAGTTTGGGAAACACAATCTCGATGAACGCAGATTAGCCATCCAAACCTTGAACCAATCTTAGAATCACAAGACTGAAACAAATAGGAAAATCAAACCCCAAGATCCACACACAAACCAACTACCCAAAACCCATTCCAGATCAGCAAGTCTGGACTGGTTCTGTTACTGGTTTTGTTGAACCTCTCGAAAATTCCAAATTCTGATTTTTAACCAAAAAATCAGACAATCTGATCCTTATGTGCGGCCGCCCAAAACTCACTGTGCGGTCGCCCAAACATGTGCGGTCGTCCAAGTGATTTTGTGCGGTCGCCCAAGATGATCAGAATGTACAAAATTTTGAAGTTCGAAAATTTTGTCTCAAAATCGTTTTTCCCCGATTATTAAAACTTTGATCCAATCAAAAATTAATAATCAACAATTCTGAATCCACCATAATTTATTTATTGCGATTGAATCGTGCGATTAAAGTTGCAAAACAATAAACCACATAAAATCACATAACACATAAACATCACATATTCCAATATTCATATCATGCAAGGCACATAAACAATTTATATACACATAACATGATCTAGGTATTGAAATAATCAACATGAACGGGGCTCTGATACCACTGTTGGGTTTCGATCAAACATGCGCAGCGGAATTTAGCATTTAAAATTTTGAAACCCAAGCCATGGATCCGTTCATATGATTAAATCAAATACAACATAAGAATAAAGGAATAAACTAACCCTTGATGGCTATCAAATTCTCTTGGTCTTTGGTGGAGAAACTTGAAGACTTGATCACGATCACAAAGCTTGAACACGAACTTTGAAGATGATGATTTTCACCCTCTAGCGGTATCCACACTTCGAACGAATATCAAAGGAGCTTCTTTGATCTTGGTTGCTAGACCAAATTGTGAAAAACTTTTGCACAATCAAAAGAACTATATGAAATTTATTTTGTGTATTATTTTATTCCTCAACCAAGAATGTCTTGGAACAAAATAAACCCTCTCTCAAACTCTTTGAGACTCACAAAATCATTAGCCTTGAGTGCTGGCCGAATTTGGTCTTTTATACAAAGTGTGACCTATTCCAAATAGGAAACTTGTGTCAAAATCCGTCCAAAATTCGTTTCCTAATCAAATTAGGAATCTGCCACCCGACATCACTGTGCGGCCGCCCAAAACCATCTGTGCGGTCGCACAACATTCTGAAACAAAACTGGTACAAAATTGAGATAAGTGTGCGGCCGCCCAATCCATTATGTGCGGTCGCCCACTTCTCAGAAAGTCCAGAATTTCCAAAATTCCAATGTAGTCCTTTTTAAAGATTCGTTCTATTGTGTGTGACCCTCTAGGATTATACTAAGTTGGCAATGAGCTCAAACATGATCCCATAAGATATGATTAGGTTCTAGCAAACCGTCATACCTACCCAAATAGTATAACTAGATACAAGTTCGCATTCCTTTAGAATATGTCACAATCCCTTTGTCCACGATGTCATTGAACACAAGTCATGGTCAAACAGTCAATTTGTTTTGTTCAATACTTTCTCGATTCCGAATATGTTGATAATTCAAATGCTATTGATCCAATCAATCCATTTGAGTCCGGCCGAACATTTCATCAACATCATTCCTACGAGTGGCCTAAGTTTGACATCTCTCCGAGGAGGGACAAATTCATTTAGCTTATTATTCTTCCCTACGTGAATCCGATTATGCCAATCATACCCTTTATAACTTCCCGGTTAAAGGTAGCGTTTGAATATGTCAAACATAATGTTCATCAAGTGGAAGACTATAATAACTTCATGTCTAAGGATTCAAATGACATAACTAACATGAGATATATGTTTGACATGGACCATGACATAAATCTCATACAGCGGGTCATGTCCAGTACCTTGTTCCAAACAAGTACCCATAAATCTAACATGATCATCGCATGATCATTTAGCCTTTATACTAGTGCTTAACAAGTACTAGGGACGGAGACTATTATAAGTAAACATGAACAATAATAATAATCAAAACATCTCTTTATTGATATGAAATAAATGATAACAATTACAACGTTTATTAAACGTGCCTAGGGCACCACTACCAACAGTTCTTGTGCAGGGACATGCATGAAATATGATGATTGAGAGAAATTGTGCCCGTGGTGTGATATGATCTTGAAAGCACCTTTGTAATGAGAGAGAAGTAAGAATGTAGAAAGTGATCTTGTGTGCGGTGTGATTTTTGAGGAAAGCATTGGATGTATTCATACCTTCACTTACCATTGCTGCTTGAGTGGAGATGGATTCTTGATGTCCGCGGAGGATGCTTTGATGGAGAATGTCCATTCTTTAGATGTTGATGAGAGAATGCCCTTGATGTTGGGTTGGCGAGATGGTACTCTGGATGATGGGTTGGTCGTGCCAAAAGGCTGCCTACGTATCCCTTGAAGAGAATCAGACCAGCGTAGTTCAAGGATGATGGAGAACGCTGGAGGAGAGGCTAGGAGCAAAGCAAAGTAAAGCACATACTTTTGCACATAGAAGGAGAAAAAGAAAAAAGAATTTTTTTTTTTTTTTCGTGGGTGAACCATTTTAACCATTGTGTGCTTGTGTTGGTCCCAAAGGGCAACAAGGGTATGAAAAATAGCTAGAGGGGGGGGGGTGAATAGCTGTTTTAAAATTCTTTTCGTACCCTTGAAAAACTCAATTGCGAATGCGCACTTTATCAAGTAAGCGTTATGAAATGCGCCTAAGTGAGTGAGTGAAATGCACAGCGGAATTTAGTAATGAAAATAGGCGCAAAGTGATAAAGGGAGCGCAACACACACACTAAGTATTTTGGCTCAAAGTGAGTGAAATAATAACTTGAAAGAAATAACAAGATAATAACACGAGCTATTTGGAGAGGTTCGATCAATGAAAGATCTACGTCCTCTACCAAGATGGTTAGTCTTGGATTTCTAATCGAGATCTTATATAATGAGGAGTGTTACAAATTACAATGTTGAGCTTATACACTAACTCAAGATCTATTACTATGAAAGAACAAATCCAAAACAATAACCGGTGTATCTCTAAAAGATGAATCTAAATGATTAATCTTAAAGAGGTGCGTGTGTGTTCTTAGTATCAAGGCTCTTTAGATCTTTGAGATGGAGAGCACAAGAAACTAAAGTGTTAAGGCTTTGAAGATCTGGGCTAAGGATGAAGGTATGAAGATGTTCTTGAGAAATCTGGAAAAACGAAGGCAATCTTCAAATCTTCAACAAATGCTTTGAGAGAGAAATTCTTGAAATTCTTAGCAAAACTCAGCAACTTCAAAATGTTGAAGTTATGGGGTATTTATAGTGAACTTCAAAAAACTAGCCGTTGGAAATCTTTGTGGATAAGATGAGCTGTCGCTCGTTGATTGGAGCATGCATATATTATAGCCATTTTGACACTCAACATAAATGTGACCGTTATGGACACGTGTCAATAGATTGGGCGTATATGCATCTTTTAACCACCGTTGGATCATTGGCGTAATTTGAATTCTCTTCAAGTCTTCGAGTCTTCATTAAATCACTGAGTGTAAAATCAACCATGATGAGGCGCGTTGAGCCATTAGAGCGCATGGTCCATTTGAGGCGCGTAACAACGCGCGTGGATCTTTGAGGCACGAGGCTATATGCGCGCGCGCTGAAAGGTGCATGGCGCATAGCATAAAGGGGCGCATAGGCGCGTGGCTCAAACTGAACTTGTGATTTATCTTGAATCTTGATCTTCTTGCCCTATTTCTAAGCCTATTCTATAACAATGGACAACTTAAAAAATTAAGTATAAATACTTCTTACATGTGGGTCTAAAGTCCATGAAATAAAACTTAGGTGATGGATCAATCAAATCTAATAAATCCTAATACATTAAAAACTAAGATATGTGTGGGCATACCCAACAATCTCCCCCTATTTGATTGATGCCATTACCTACTATATCAACGACAAACATTATGCTTGATAAAAACATGTCCAAATGAATGAAATTGGTAAATCATGTCTCAAGTTAATGTACACACTAGTCCAAGATATAGATTCCTAATCTATTCCAATAAGAATAAAGAGTTACATATGGAAAGATAGGAACAACAGTTTAACACATTCAAGATGATATATGATTTTCAGTTTTGAAATGTGTTTAAACCAAGTTTAAACTTAATGCATGAAAGTATGAAACAATTCAATATGATGCATATGAATTTAAACAATATTCATTGTTCTACAAACAAGGAGTTTGAGTGAACAAGGTTTGATAATAAGTGATGCATTGTTCTTATTAAAACTTGGGAAGTAGGAGTTACAAGTTACAAGTTTCGAATAGAACAAGGACAAAAGATGTGCTAAAACAAGTAAGCACTAAAAACACTATCTTCAAAAGGGATTTACTAAAAAAATTCTTACAATCAAAGAAAACTAATGATTAGGAGGCACGTCATCTTCCTTCAAACCTTCTTCAATTTCAGAAACGGAGCGCTGGATTTGTTTAGAAAGTTGATAGGCGCGGTTCACTAAACCATGAGTGTCTGTGACGCCGTCTCTGAGGTAGCGCAAATGACCAACATTAATGTTTTGATATTCATCAATGGTGCGTTGAGTAATGGCTTGCTGATGAGCGACGTTTTCTGCAACGTTCTGAAAGTTAGCCTCAATAGCAGCCTGCGCTGAAACAATGTCAGAGGAAATCCTATCTGAGCGCCTGTCTGCGCTGGAGTGTGCGGCGTTGAAGTGAGTGACAACTAACTCTTTCAAAACATCAATCTTTGAAAGCAGGGAGTTAATGTCAACAGGCGCGCTGGGAGCAGAGCTGGAAGAGGGCGCAGGAGTTTCAGGAGCTGGAGGCGCAGGAGTTTCAGAAGCTTTGGGTTCTGCGCCAGGATCAGCACCATACACAGTTAAACTTAGGATTTCTAGCTCATCCTTAACTTCCTTGAGTTTATCAACCACACTCAGCAATTTTTGGCTATCTCCAGCCACCATTTCAAACAACTTCCTTATATCACCCGCTATGTTCAACTCTACCTCCCTTATAGCATTAATGAAATCTTGGCCATCAGTGAGTTTGATGCCACCATCTATGCGCTCATGAAGGGAGGCAAGAGTGCCTTTGAAGAGCTCATTCATTTGATCAATAGCGTCATTCCATTGTTGAGGAGTCAGGAAATGTTTGTCCTTGATGTTGGCATCTATGCGCTTTATCTCCCCCTTAATGGCAGCAATCTCATCAGCCTGCTGGGTAAGCATTGAAGTATGAAGCTCCAACTGTGAGTTCATTTGAGACTGGCCTTGCTGGAGTTGCTTTAGAAGAGAAATAACCACACTCATATCAGGAGTGGGAGGAGGAGGCGCAGGAGTAGAGGGGCGCGGAGTAGGAGCGCGGGGAGGAGATGGAATATATTCTGCGCTTGAAGAAATTTCTTCAGGATGAGGCGCAGGAGCCGTTGGGCGCACAGATGATGGTTTGCGCCTTAACTGATCTGGCTCCCCCTGAGCTTGATCCTCAATATCTTCACCAAATAAATCTGCAGAAATTTTATCTCTGACTTGTTGACGATCAAAAGATGGTGTTTGAGTAGGCGCATGAACGGTTGGAGGCGCATCATGGGCAGGCGCGCGTGCATCAGCGCTAGATCCTGCGCCTTTGCGCCTTTCAGATTTAGATAAATCAGCAGCCTGTTTCAATCTGAATTCTTCATCTCTTTTTAACTGCGCTTCCAGTCTACTGGCTTCTTTAGCGCGTTTCAGCTCCTTTTCTTCTTCAGTGTCCGTTCTGGGGCGCTTAGCAGGTCTGCTTGGTTCTTCAGCAATCCCTTTGCCTTTGCCTTTCACTGCGCCAGGAATATGTTCTGCGCGTGGCGCTACTGCAGCTTCTTCTTCACCATCTGCGCCAGCTGCTTCTTCATCTGACTCAGTGGCTTCATCTACCAACTGAGCGCCTTTCACCCTTGGCGCGCGCTTGGCCATGCGCTTTCTGCGCCTCTTCATCACTAAACTGTCCTTACCAAAAACAGGGACATCAGTGGTCTGGTAGGCTGGGTTCTCAGCAAGAAAATTTGCAAGCGCAGGGTAGGAGAGGAAGATTTTAGTGAGAATACGGCAGTGAGTCTTGAACTTTGTCTTGCCGTCAGCTTTGTTTTTATTGTACTTGTCAATCTGGTCCTGAAGATTAGTAAATAAGATCTGAGGCCAGTTGAGGATGGTTTTTGCCATGATGGCAGCTGTGAATTCCCACTGCTCCATAGTAAATCTGTTGACATTTCCAGTTTTGAAGATAATGGAAGTGCCAACCAGATGCGCAATATGCGCCAATAAATCACCACCATCTCTAATTTCCACCGTTTTGATATTGTTTTGAAGCGTAGGAATACGAAGAAGGGAACGCGCCATAATGTTTTGAGCGGCGGCTGAATAGGAATTGACTTTGCCAGCTACACCCAAGGGGCCAGTTTTGTTGAAGTTGACAACGTTCTTTATAGTGCCGGCAGACATGGTTATCTCAACGTCTTGAACTACTGCGCGAATGCGATAGCGCACCATTCCTTCAATGTCTGTTGGAATTTCTACAAATTCTGCTGTAGAGAAAAATTCATCAACGAGGAGCGGAGAGTAGAAAGGTTGCTCCAGAGTGAACAAAGGGAGAAGACCAGCCAGTCTGATATAATCCATAATTTCAACACCCATAGGGTCAGCAGATAGCTCGTTCAAATCAAATGTTTCACCAGGTCTGAAGTTAGATAGATCCTGACAAATTAAACATTTAAAGGAATTAGTGTGAATTACGCGCATAGAAGCATAAATAAGCAAAGTGTATACCAGGCGCATGAAATTTGAGGCGCATAGAATAATTAGGCGCAAAGAGTCATAGGAACATAAGAGAGCACAATGAATCTAGGCGCATAATTATGGTAGGTGCATGAAATTTATGAGGCGCAGAGAAATACAAGGCGCATATTTAAGGTTCTATGAAATATACTAAGAAAAGTTTGAACATAAGAATTGACTAAGTATGAATTGGGGCGCATAATCATACTAGGCGCATGAATTCATATATAGGCGCATTACTTATGTAGAAATGTAAACTGAGTATAAAAACACACAAACACATGCAAACATACATATGCAATTTTTCAGAATCAAAAAGTGAAAATTTTGAAAAACAAGTTTTGAAAATTTATGAGACCCAAGTCAAGCAAAAATAATGAAGAACATGAAGAACATGTCTTGAATGCTCGAAGAACACCAAGAACACCAAGAACACATAATTCGTGAAACTTCACCAAATCAAGCATACAATATATCAAAATGACCGCACGAAGACAAGGATAACAAATATGTAAATCAAAACAAGTAAAAATCAACAATGAATCCAAAAAAATGGATTCAAAGATCTTAAAAACCAAAAAGTCGAAAATGGTGATTTTTCAGATTCGTACCAAATAGCGAATTGATCGTTGAAAAAGTTAGTTATAAAGACTCGAAATTTCAAAACGAACATAACCTAACGAACGATTTTGAAAACGGATCACCGAAGCAAGATTAATCAAGAAAAATGGGCATTCGGGTTTTTTGAAAAAGACGAACACAGGAAAAAAAAATTCAGAAATTTAAAGAGTTTAAGAGTTAGAATTCATTACCATTTCGTCTTGGGTAGATTTTGTAGCTTTCTTCGGACCCATTAACGATATATATAAGAAAAAATAGAGAAACGAAAGAGAGAGAGAGAGAGAGAGAAACGGAGAGACTGGGAGAGAGAGAGAGTGTAGGGAGGTGCAGAGAGATGAGGGAGTTGGTGAGAAAGAGAGAGAGAGAAGGGAAGTGTATATATAGGTTGGGAAAAAAATTTGCACTGATATGGAAATAATACTGTCAAAAATTTAAAAAGATGGAAAGTTGAAAGGATGTGTATTTATGAGGGATTTTGAAAAACGGCGGCTCATCATGACATGTGTAAGGCGCATTAATGAGGGATATATGGATTTGAAGGGCATTAAATGCAGAATGACATAAAGAGTCATGATGTGACATATTGGGTAAAAGAAAAACTGCTCCACTTTCCCTTTAAGTGTATGAGCAATTTTGACTAATTTTTGCACAAACCCCAAAAACATCTATTTTGGTGTAAGTTTGGGGTGCAAGAAATAAATCCCCAGAAAATAAAATTTTCGAAAAGCGTAAAACGAGGGAAAAATTTAATTGCACAAGTACCCTTGAACAATTAATGGAATGTCAAAAGACATAGATTCCTATAATAAATGAACAGAATGAACATACCTGGTACTTGTGTATTTAATACGTTCAATCATTGAAATTGAATTTTGAGAAATGATTGAGCCGCAATAGTTAATGCGCGCATGAAGGAGCGCATTACCTTAACAGGGCGCATACTCATCTAGGCGCGCAAAATGACTTAAGAGGCATTGAATGCTAGGCGCGCGCTAGAATTTGGCGCGCAAAGAGTTGAGCGCGCAGAAGTATTAGGCGCGCATAGTTTCCTTGAAACTTTGAAAAATTGATTTAATCATTTGTACCTAATATACTCATAATTCAACATAAACATAAAATCATTAGTATTGACAAAACTATATTGAATTTAGTTGAGTTCAAGCATACCCATTTCGCCTCTCAAAAATATGAACCGTTTCGCGTCGAGTGCTTTCGTTAGAATGTCGGCGATTTGATAGTCGGTTCCCACGTGTTCCAAATGTATATTGCCTTTCTCCACGTGGTCTTTGAGGAAGTGATATTTGATGTCGATGTGCTTGGTCTTTGAGTGCATGACAGGATTTTCAGAAACTGCAATTGTTGATGTATTGTCGCAGTAGATGGGACAATTTTCTTCGATGATATCATAGTCCACCAATTGCTGCTTCATCCAGAGTATTTGGCAACAACAACTTCCCGCAGCGATATATTCGGCTTCGGTTGTTGAAACAGATACAGAAGCTTGTTTCTTACTTGCCCATGACACAAGTCTATATCCGAGGAAATGACAAGTGCCACTTGTGCTTTTCCTATCAATTGTGCACGCTGCATAATCCGCATCTGAGTAACCTACAAGTTTAAAGTTCGAATCTTTGGTGTACCAAAGTCCAAGGTTAACAGTGCCAGAGAGATATCTTATAATACGTTTCACAGCAATTAAGTGTGCTTCTCTAGGGTCGGATTGATAGCGAGCACAAACACAAACACTAAACATAATATCGGGCCTACTAGCAGTAAGATAAAGGAGTGAGCCAATCATACCTCGATAGAGCGTTTGATCAACACGTTTACCTTTTAGATCTTTGTCGAGTTTGTTGCCTGTGGCCATTGGAGTATCGTATGCTTTAGCGTTCTCAAGTCCAAACTTCTTGATTAAGTCTTTTGTGTATTTGGCTTGATTGATAAATATGCCTTCACTCATTTGCTTGATTTGAAGCCCAAGGAAGAATGTGAGTTCTCCCATCATGCTCATTTCAAACTTGCTCTTCATTAGTTTCTCAAAACGCTTGCACAACAATTCATTAGTTGAACCAAATATAATATCATCAACATAAATTTGAACAAGTAATTTATGACCATTATGTTTGGCAATGAAAAGAGTTGTATCGATTTTACCGCGAGTGAAGCCTTTTTCGATGAGAAACTTGGATAGTGTATCATACCATGCTCTTGGTGCTTGTTTGAGTCCATACAAAGCTTTCTGGAGTTTGTACACATGATTTGGAAATTGTGAATCTTCAAACCCAGGTGGTTGAGCCACATAGACTTGTTCTTGGAGTTCACCATTTAGAAACGCGCTCTTCACATCCATTTGATATAACTTGAAGTTCTTGTGAGCGGCGTAAGCTAGAAATAATCTGATAGCTTCAAGTCTTGCTACGGGCGCAAAAGTTTCATCGTAATCAATTCCTTCTTCTTGCCTATAGCCTTGTGCAACCAATCTTGCTTTGTTTCTCGTGATGGTTCCATTCTCGTCCATCTTGTTCCTGAACACCCATTTTGTACCAATCACTCCATGATCATTTGGTCTTGGAACTAGAGTCCAAACCTTACATCGTTCAAATTGATTGAGTTCTTCTTGCATTGCAACAACCCAATTAGGATCTTGGAGCGCTTCATCAGCCTTCTTCGGTTCAATTTGAGAGATAAAAGCAGTGTAAGCATCAAAGTTTGTAGCTCTCCTTGTACGAACACCAACTTGTAGATCACCGATGATATTAGCAATTGGGTGACCTCTAACTTCACGAATTTCAGGAGGTAAGTTAGGTTGAGTTGTAGTAATTTGAAGGTTTTCAATTGGTACATCTTCACCAGATTCAAAGTCATTGAAATTTGGGGGTTGAACTGGCTCAGAATTGAAATTTGGGTTAACACCAGATGCAGCAGTAGAAATAGGCGCGTAAGAGGAATCATGAGGCGCATCATTTGAGTGAGGCGCAATAGAGGATTCAACAGGCGCATAATGCATTGAATTAGGCGCATTTGATGTAGATGGATTTCCTTGTGTTGATAGACTCTGATCTTGAGTGGGCGCAACATAAATAGGAGCACCTGTATCATTTAGCTCAATAGAATCATCAGCAACATTTGGAGCCAAATGTGGCTCAAGGAGAGAATGTTCATCAAATGTAACATGTACAGATTCAACTATCACTAATGTGGTTCTATTAAAAACACGAAAAGCTTTAGAGTGTTTGGCATACCCAACAAAAATACCTTCGTCGGCTTTGGCATCGAATTTACCTCTATGTTCGTTTCCGTTGTAGAGGATATAACATTTGCAACCAAATATCTTGAAGAATGCAATGTTGGGAGTTCTACCACGCCAAAGTTCATACGGAGTCTTGTTGTGAAGTTTGTTGATGAGGGAACGATTTTGAGTAAAACATGCGGTGTTGATAGCTTCTTCCCAAAAGTACTTAGGCAATTTAGCTTCAGCTATCATCGTCTTTCCCGCTTCAATCAACGTTCTATTCTTTCGTTCAACAACGCCATTTTGTTGAGGGACTCCGGCGGTTGAAAAGTTGTGATCTATCCCATGATCTTCACAATATCGAGCAACACCGTTGTTCTTGAATTCTGTTCCATTGTCGGATCGAACACTAACGATGTCATCTTCTTTTTGGGTTTGGAGCAGTCGAAATAAGGTAGTGAGAATATCATAACAATCATCTTTTGTAATCATCATCTCTACCCATGTATATCTTGAATAATCATCCACCACAACTAGAGTATACTTGTTTCTTCTAATACTTGCGGTGGAAACTGGTCCAAATAGATCAATGTGAAGCAGTTGCAAACATCTTGTAGTTGAAGGATTAGACTTGCTTGAAAATGACTGCTTCGGTTGTTTGCCAAGTTGACATGCGGCGCACTTTTTGTCATGATGATCAGCAACCTTGGGAAGTCCTTTGACAAGATTATTCCTGCTGAGTTTAGATAGATACTTGAAGTTCAAGTGACTTAAGCGCTTGTGCCACAGCCAACTATTTTCGTTCACACTTTTTGCTACAAAACAAAGATTAGTACTAGAGTTCAAACTATGGAAATCAATAATATAAATATTTGTCTTACGATATCCCGTGAGTAAGATAGCTCCAGTTTTGCCATTCTTGATAAGACATTGCGTTGAAGTGAAATGGCATTCTAATCCTTTGTCGCAGAATTGAGATATGGATAATAAGTTGTGCTTGAGCCCTTCGACGAGTGAGACTCTTTCAATGCACACTTTGTCTTTCTTGAGCTTTCCATATGCTACAACTTGACCTTTGTTATTATCGCCAAATGTTACGGAGGGACCTCTTTCTTCATGGACATCTTCTAATAAGGATTCATCTCCAGTCATGTGTCTTGAACACCCACTATCGAGAATCCATTCATAATTTCTAGCTTTTGAAGATCCAGCCATGAAACAAAGAACCTGAAATATAGACATTTAAGCAGGTCCCCTTTATTCCTTTTGGGTCCTAGGGTTAGCAACTTTTGACAACCCACTCTTGCTTGACCTTAGGATTTTTACGTCCTTTGGCATTGGGAATGAATCGCAAAAGGCATTCCACGGCCTTGTGTCCTGAACAATCACAAATGGAACAATGATGAAAGCCACCAATCACGTGAGTTTTCACAAACTCTTTACTTTTCTTGAGGATGGCATTCTTCTTTGGGTCAGATGAACTAGACTTAACAAAATCTTTCTTTTGAAATTTTGGAGCGCTTTTTCTCGGAGGGCGCATAGGGCTAGGAGGCGCACGGCGATGAGGCGCGTGGCTCTTAGGCGCATAATGAGCACTCGGAGAAGGAGCGCGCCTATTTTCAAGAATGATTTTGCTAGGAGATGGTTCATCTGTAGCTATATCTTTCCCATTAGCTTTCCCAAATTGCTTCGTTGGGTAGACATAGTGGAATGTTTGTCTCTTGACTTTTTCCTGTCCTTTACCCATTGAATTAGAATGTTTTTCCTTGGGAATTTCAAAAGTTTGTTGGTTGGTAAATTCACTATCTCTTTCAGCACAGACATCACATTTAAAGTTGTCACTAGTTGATGAGAATCCCAAGCCACTTTTATCACCACTGACTTTTTGGGACTCAAATATATTCTCCATAGTGACACGAGAATTGGACCACTCATTTGTAATCTTTTTAAGATCAGTGATTTGAGCAACCAATTCATCGTTTTGAACTTTAAGAAGTGAGTTCTGTTCTGTTAGAAAAGTGTTTTTAACAGTAAGAGGAGTCATGCTCTTTATCTGCTCCTTAAGGAGGGTGAGTTCAGATTTAAGTAGAGATTTCTCGGTCTTAAGCTGGGAAATTTCATCACATGATAGTGCTAAAGCTTCCTTCATACTATCAAATCTAGTGATTACCTTTTCAGCCTTCTTGAACAATTTTTCTTGTTCAGCAATCACTTCATCATTGATTTTGGAGATTTGAGCAGTTGGTTCAACCTGTGGTCTAATGTATGCTCCTTTTCTCAATTTGTTCCTTGCTCCAAGATCACATCGTGAGAATAACAATCCACCATCGTTTTGAGCCGGAGTGAGAAATCCTTGTTCAACGAGCTCACTGATGGTTGGTCCTTTCTTCTTTTTCACTTCTTGAAAACCTGCAGATTTCTTGATAGGTTTATTCAAGGCATTCATATCGGGAACATCCTTGGAGAAGTCATCATCAGAATCATAAGCATCAACTTCATCATCATTTGCCATCAAACAGACGAGTCCATCATCGGAATCTTCATCGCTCTCATCGGAGTCTGTTTCAATCCAAGTGTTGTGCTCATTTGCTGGTGCTTCTTCTTCAGCAACCATTCCCTTGTGACAAGTGAACTTGGGAGTGAATTTGGGAGTATGGCTGCTCTTCTTCTGCATATATTCAAATTTGGGGATCGGGCAGCTTGATGCAAAATGTCCGGGTTTCCTGCAATTAAAACAAACAAGATCTTCTTTTCTTTTTGAATCACTGCTCCTTGAAAACTTTTGAGGAGCTTTGCTGGTAGATCCTTGAAATTTGTTGGTTGAGCCGGGTCTTGAGAATTTTCTGAACTTTTGAAATTTCTTCACAAATAAAGCGAAGTCTTCATCATCCATGTCTAATAGCTCAGAAGTAGAAATTTTGGGATCGGAGCTTTTCTCATCTTGTACAGGCGCAGGAGTAGGCGCAGGTGTAGGCGCAGCTTCTCTGTGCGCCATCATAGCCATAGATTTTGACTTTCCTTCAGTTTCGCTGATTCGTTGGAGTTTGAGTTCGTAAACTTTGAGATTTGCATATAGGTTCCTTAAAGTCCAAACATCTAAAGTTCCAGCGTCTTCAAGAGCGCTAGATTTATGTAGGTATCTTGATCCAAAAGCTTGTAGAAAATTTACATTCAAATCTTTGTTGGTAAACTTCATGCCAAGTGAAATACATAGATTGATAATTTCACAGTAGCGTTCATAAGTTTGCCTCAAGTTTTCACCGGGGAGTTGAGAGAAATTGTTGAATCTCTTTTGTACTTCGTATTTCTTGTTCTCCTTGCAAACGGTGTCTCCTTCAATATGCTCTTCAATAGCATCCCATAGCTCATTTGCAGTAGCACAATGCATGACTTGTTGTTTCATAGCCGTGCTTAGAGTGCTTAGAAGAATGTTTCTTGCTTTACCATCATTTGCAACTCTTCTAATTTCTTCCTCGGTCCATTCTTCCCTTGGTTTTAGGACAGTAGGTTGAGCAGCGTTGGTGCGTGGATTTGGATTCGCCTTCATCGGAATATAAGGTCCATAAACGACGGTGTCATGGAGCCTTTCATCGATTGAGTTGAGATGAGTCAATATGCTGAATTTCCACACGTCAAAATGATCTTCATCAAAGACCGGAACGTGAGTGTAGTTTGCAGTTGCCATAGGTTTTGAGTTTGCCATTTAGAATCGGCACCCAAGCTGTTAAGCTTGAAAAACGAAAAATGTTTTATAAAGGTGTTAGCTCTGATACCACTTGTTGGTCCCAAAGGGCAACAAGGGTATGAAAAATAGCTAGAGGGGGGGTGAATAGCTGTTTTAAAATTCTTTTCGTACCCTTGAAAAACTCAATTGCGAATGCGCACTTTATCAAGTAAGCGTTATGAAATGCGCCTAAGTGAGTGAGTGAAATGCACAGCGGAATTTAGTAATGAAAATAGGCGCAAAGTGATAAAGGGAGCGCAACACACACACTAAGTATTTTGGCTCAAAGTGAGTGAAATAATAACTTGAAAGAAATAACAAGATAATAACACGAGCTATTTGGAGAGGTTCGATCAATGAAAGATCTACGTCCTCTACCAAGATGGTTAGTCTTGGATTTCTAATCGAGATCTTATATAATGAGGAGTGTTACAAATTACAATGTTGAGCTTATACACTAACTCAAGATCTATTACTATGAAAGAACAAATCCAAAACAATAACCGGTGTATCTCTAAAAGATGAATCTAAATGATTAATCTTAAAGAGGTGCGTGTGTGTTCTTAGTATCAAGGCTCTTTAGATCTTTGAGATGGAGAGCACAAGAAACTAAAGTGTTAAGGCTTTGAAGATCTGGGCTAAGGATGAAGGTATGAAGATGTTCTTGAGAAATCTGGAAAAACGAAGGCAATCTTCAAATCTTCAACAAATGCTTTGAGAGAGAAATTCTTGAAATTCTTAGCAAAACTCAGCAACTTCAAAATGTTGAAGTTATGGGGTATTTATAGTGAACTTCAAAAAACTAGCCGTTGGAAATCTTTGTGGATAAGATGAGTTGTCGCTCGTTGATTGGAGCATGCATATATTATAGCCATTTTGACACTCAACATAAATGTGACCGTTATGGACACGTGTCAATAGATTGGGCGTATATGCATCTTTTAACCACCGTTGGATCATTGGCGTAATTTGAATTCTCTTCAAGTCTTCGAGTCTTCATTAAATCACTGAGTGTAAAATCAACCATGATGAGGCGCGTTGAGCCATTAGAGCGCATGGTCCATTTGAGGCGCGTAACAACGCGCGTGGATCTTTGAGGCGCGAGGCTATATGCGCGCGCGCTGAAAGGCGCATGGCGCATAGCATAAAGGGGCGCATAGGCGCGTGGCTCAAACTGAACTTGTGATTTATCTTGAATCTTGATCTTCTTGCCCTATTTCTAAGCCTATTCTATAACAATGGACAACTTAAAAAATGAAGTATAAATACTTCTTACATGTGGGTCTAAAGTCCATGAAATAAAACTTAGGTGATGGATCAATCAAATCTAATAAATCCTAATACATTAAAAACTAAGATATGTGTGGGCATACCCAACAGCTTGTGAAGCCAACCCAAGATCAAGTCATGTTCAGTCGAAGTCCGGATTGCCTCGCTTGAATTCTGTTGTCGCCAGTGTGCCCAACGAAGATTGATGTCTAGCCCCAAGAGATTTGTCGATTATGGGGCTTCAAAAGGCTTTTGATGCCGAGATACCAAGGGGTTGCTGATTGTGAAGTCCCTAGAACGCCTTTTGTGCCAAACTTTGAGTGGCTTGCATAGCCCCAAGATAAATCAGTTCTTGGCCCATTCGAGTAAATCGCCCTTTGTTGTTGACGAGAGCAAGCCCCAAGAGAAGATTATGGAGGCCAAGCTTCGAGAAATTGCAAAGCCCCAAGTGTCGTGGGCTTGTAGATGGCGGGATGTGAAGACCTTTCATTGTAAAGCCCCAAATTATCTTGTGATTGGCTCAGCATTGAGGGCGGATGTACTGTTTGGTAGAATTCTTGATAGAGATCTCCTTCTTGCTCTTACTGGGGAGATGAATGGCCTCATTGTGGTCGATACCCAAATGGCTGAGGGCTTATGTCAAAGGATGCAGTAATGTCTTGCGGTGCCGTCGAGGTCGCGGAGGATAAGGTCTTGGCGTGATAAAGTCTCAAATGAGTATGCTTGCTTGACTCTTCTTGAGTTTGAACTAATGACGGATCTTTGGATGCAACTAGTGCTGTGGCCCAACTTTATCTGAGCTGCACCTTGTGCTTTTGATCTTGGAGAAGGGGGTGCTGAATTACAGAAACATTGGGATTGGCCGTGGCATTTCCCGCTATAACCCTGTTTTGATTAGAGTTTAGCATATTGAATCTTTTTCCTTTTCTCTAAGACTTCCTTCAAAATCTCGCTGTGAGTTCTAACAAAAATCATCAACTTCATTCATAACATCAGAGTCTTCATTTAAAACCAAGAGGCCTTTGAGTTGAAGTGTTGAGAGACCCTTGAATCTTGATTGTTCTCATGGAGCCATAAGACTACTCCACATTGCACTTGTTCGAGTATTGTTGCCCAAAAGACTGTCGGTCGCGCAGCCCTAATACTGCCCTTTGCTTGAATTACTGTAATGCCGTAGCCCAAAAGATTGTAGATTGCGAAGCCCCTTGAGACCTTCGGTGCCGAATTGAGGAAGCTTCCAATGTTGCACATGACTCGGCTGGGGATACTGCTGGGGAGTTAATTGCTCTTTGCCGAGGGAGCCTTTAAGACTTGACCGTAGCCCCTAGAGTGCCATCATTGATTGCGAGAAAGGTCCACCCTTGATTGGGGAAACGAGCACGGGCACACATGATAAGAGGGCTTTTTGACATCCCTTTTGAGGGACTTTGAGGATAGTCTCACACATCTTTCTTGAACATAGCCCCTAGGGCGTATTGATTGCCAAATGAAGCAAAAGAATCCCTTATTCTTGAGTCACATAGCCCCTAGGGCGTCACCATTTTTTGAGCAAAGCAAGAGTGACTCGTCCTCGTGTGAGGGAATAAACATGAGAGGATATGGCAAGAGCTACTCCATTTCTCGGGAGCCTTTCGGCGTACTTTAGAAGCACATACTTGAAGAAGCCTTGAAAACTGAGACACATGTTGTTGCTATTTGCTGCCCAAGCCAATTGACTAGCTAGGGATTATTTGTGCAACCTCGTTCCCTTTTATGATGGGCTTGTTCTCGGATGGATCTTGGTTACCACGGGCCTTCTTTTCATGAACCCAAGAATGCACACTGTTGGAGAATGATGCCAATAACCCAAAACAACCTTTGATGGTGCCATATCTTGTCGAGCCTTTTGCAATCCCAAAGTTGACTCGGTGGGGAATTGACTTGTTGGGGAGATCCAATGTAGAGCTTGTGCAGTTGTCTTCTTTAGAGGCCGGAGATCTCCATTTCTCTTTCCCTTCTCTCTCTCACTCTCTCATTTTTTTTTATGACGCACCCTGTTTTTTGCCTAGACTGCCCTTTCGGGTTTTCAATCTAGCGGGCATCTCTTTTGCGTCTTTATTTTTGACTCGATTAATGAGGAACTGTGCATTGACTCTAGCTGAGGATGAGAGACATGTGATTTTGCGGTGGAGACCTTTTGTCACTAATGATGAGTGACATTGACTTGACTAGGGAAGTGTCCCTAGTATTGACTTTGTATATTTATGTATTTGTTGAATGACTCACGAAGGCAAGTAAGTCATTAAGAGAGAAGAGAAGGAAAGCCCCAATTTGATTGCAAGAAATTGGGAGTATGCAGAAAGAATAGAAGTCCTAGACTCGACAAGGTACGTGAAAGCGATTCCAAATCTAAGAAAGTTGTTCAATCTTGAGGTGATTAATTCATTGGCAAATGAATCGTACAAACATGTCTTGACAAGTTCGAGATGAAGGCCGATCACCATAACGCGCTAGGACTAAACATTTCTTCTTTCTTGCATGAGACCGGACCCGCAGGTTGCCTACGTTCCTCCAGTGTAGAGGCTCAGGTCACCGTAGTTCTTGTTAATTCTCCATTCTTCGGGATGGAATTG
The DNA here is from genome assembly GCA_026119855.1 of Campanula takesimana. NCBI lineage: Eukaryota > Viridiplantae > Streptophyta > Magnoliopsida > Asterales > Campanulaceae > Campanula > Campanula takesimana. The sequence goes on along the minus strand of JAOWBW010000263.1, from coordinate 486,162 downwards.
TTGCTTCGTCGTGTAGCTTCGTCCTCCTTTGGTGGATGGAATGATGTTGATCTTGATGTGAACTTCTTTGATTGAGGGGGATTTTTTTTTTTTTTTTATTTATTTTTTTTTATTTTTTTTTGTGCTTTAACTTTTGCCTAGGTTGATTTGAAGAGTTCAACCTAGCGAGCATTTTTTTTTTTTTTTTAATCCCCCCTTTGAAACATTGCTTGATTTTTCTCCATGGTTGTTGCTTCACCCTTGATGTCTTGGCTTTGTCTTCGTCATTGATGATGTTGCCTTCGTCACAATGTTTAGCCCCTAGGCGTTCAAGTGATGGCCTTCATTCCAAAACTCGTTTAGACATCTTTTCATCATTTTGCCAAGAATTAGATTGAACAACTTGGAAGAGTGTATGAGGACAAGAACGACTTTTTATTCGATGATGAGACTCGACTCAAAATATCACATTAATTGGACAAAGAAAACTTAATGCACACTTAAGAGGACTTTGACTCTTTTTTTTTTTTTTTAAAAAAAAAATTCCTATTACTAGGTAGAGAAAGAGAAACGGAGATTGTTGTTGTAGTCCCCATTGTCGTTGTAGTCTCCTTGTGGCATGATTTCTTGTAGAAGCCCCATTTCGAAACCAAATCATTCTTCTTTGATGAGTTCTTGCATGTTGGCACTCTCTAAAGGTTGCTCTTCACCCACAGTAAATTCGCCGTTGTCGAACAAATCTTGGATGATGTTTCGGAGAAGGAAGCACCCTTCGGTAGTATGGCTACTATGCTTGTGGTAGCTGCACCATTCACCATGTGCATGATTCTTCGATATCGTCTTCGGCTTGTACCCCTCCAAAGGCTTGACCTTTCCACTTGGCACCAAAGTTTCAAATGCTTCGGCTTGGGTTACTCCTAGGAGAGGAGTGAAAACTCGGTTGTTGGTGGTACCTTTGTAGCTTTTGAGGGTCGGGCCACTTGAGCATGCTTTATCATTGAACTTTGCTTTGCTGTCGGTGAGCTCTTGCAAACGGGCTTTGAGTTCGGAAACCTCTTCCTTGTGAATTCTTCTTTCATAATCAAGACGGGCCTTGAGTTCGGAAACCTCTTCTTTGTGAATCCTCTTGTCAATATCGAAACGGGCTTGCCACAAATTGTCTTTACGGCGGGCATCCTCGACAATCCTATCCATTTGTTCCCCCATTGATTTCATTATGTTGAGTAACCCTTAGTTGGACACGAAATCATTTCCACCGTTGTTGTTGTTGCCGTTGGAAGCCATTGGACCTATTGGAAGAGCACGGTTGATCTTAGATTGGCCCCACAAACACCTTTTGGATAAAATGAATTAACCCACAAACAAATAAAAAGACTCAACCACATAAGGAAAAACGACTCTTTTTTATTTACAAAGTCGGAAGGACGTGGTCCTTTTTGGGGTTTCTAGGAAAATAGTGGAATCGTCACACTAGTATATAGACCATCTCGCGGTCCCATATACTCATCGGATTCCACCACGCTTGTGAATCCTACATGTGTCGGGATTAAACTAAATTAATGTAGTAAATCATACATGCGGGGACGGATTTTTATTTTCGTCCAAAATAACCACTTTTGGGGACGGAGTTTTATTTCGTCCATTGCAACAAGTTGGCATGTATGATTTAAAGACATTAGTTTAGGGAAATCTCGGCACATGAAAAACCGACTTGGTCACGGAGTGTTAGACCCTAGACTAGAATTGTGTGGTTTGTGCTCGGCTTGAATATGAGGCTTAAAGGTCACCCCCGGCATGTAGTCATGAACTACGCCACAGGCTGAGGTTTACCGCTTCGAAAGAGCCAAGGTCGAGTGGAGCTTGAAACTTTCTAGGACGGGCCTCGACGGGTTTGGGGTTGGACTTGTGCGACTCGATAGTGAGCAGTTGATAGGAATATGTGCATGTAGTGTGAGGTCTAACATGTGACAAAACATTTTTTTTTTTCAAAGGAAATAAAAAAAAACAAATAAGCACGTAATTTACAACTTTCGAATCACCCGTGTGACCGATAAAAATAAACAGAAAGTAAAAGAAATTGTATGCAGGCCCGGTGCCCACACACTGTCATTCTGTTTTGTTTCTGTGCACTGTTCTGTTCCGGGAATGCGCCCAGAAGCGCGCGCATTGGGTTGCCTATGCGGAAGGCGCGCGCGTGAGAGGAAGAAGGGAAGAGGCGCCCGCTTCTGGGTGAGAACCTGCAAATCAGTGGGTTCAAGGGATTGCCTTGACCCTTAATTAAGAAAACTTTCCCCTGCAGTAATTGTTAGCACAGAAATATGGAATTGAAGGACAAGAAAGGAGGCGGGCGATTCTGGTAATTGGGGTCGGACGCGCGCGCTTTAGGCCAAGAAGGCCAGAGGCGCGCGCTTCCCACCCTTTTTACAAGAATGCCCAGAAAACAGTAATAAGAACACCAAAAGTTAAGAACGCAAGTTTAACCCTCTAAATCGTCCCCAGCAGAGTCGCCACTGTAGATACCCCAGGGAACCACGGCTTGGCTAGAGCGGTGAATTATCCTAGGATGTCTAACTTGTTTTAGATTGTTTAGAGTCGCCACCTATGTTTTTAAAGGAACATAAGAAAAACCTAGAAATAGCCTAATTTATGTACAAAACCAGAGATTCGGGAGAGAAGGGTTCGGGGGTTAGGTGACGGAGTGGGAAATACTTAAACACCCACTCTGCCCCGCTTACGCGGGTCTTGCTACTATTGGTGTTCTAATATTTACATGTCCTTCAATTAATTAAATCGAAATGTGCTAATAATTGTGATGAGAAGAAAAGGGGAAATAAAGGGGAAATAAAATAGAATTGTTTTATTTATTTAATGATAAAGATTACATGTAACAAGTAATGTTAAAGAATTACATTAAGAGATGAAGAGAAATTAACATGGTGAATTAAAGTTAAGATTAAAATGTAGGGAGATAACCTTAACTAACTTCAATATGTGAAGTAGTCATGTTGGTCATGTCCCATTAATGGGGATTGAATACATCAAGAAGAAGAAAACAAAGGAAGAAAATGGAATTGTACCTTGAGAAAGAGGACTTGGAACCTTGACTTGAAAGTGTTATTGTTGTAATGAAATTGTTGTAGAACAATTTGTGTAGAGTCTTGTTACTAAGAACTCTTGTTGGGAGAATTTGTGTATAATGTAGTTGGTGAATCAAGGTTGGAGTCCCTTTCTAAGGTAGAAGATGATGGTTTTTATAGGTAAAAAAGAGAGGGAAATGATGGAGGGAAATTGGTCATCCATGTGAAATGGAATGGGCCAATCACAAATAAGATAAATGAATAAAAGAAAAATAAAAGAAATAAAAGAAATCAAATAATAAATGAAAGAAATATTAGTTTTTGGGAAAAGGCTTAGAATTTGGGATTGGGAGTTAATGAGAAAAGGGGGGATGAATGTGGATGTAAAAAGATGGTTTTTGTGATCAAGAAAAGATGTTTGTAAATAAGAAAAGGGAGGGAAATAAGGTGCAATCCGTTACTGCCAAAATGGGAAGCGCGCGGGTCCGGCTTTTGGGGCGGGACGCGCTCGCGGCTCACTGGCAGTGCCGGAAGCGCCCGCGGGTGAAAAATGACAGAATGACCCTAAAAGTTAACTCTGTTATGCAGTTTAGTCCAAAACGAACGGAGTCAGTTAGGAACTTAACCGAAGTAACAGAAATCAACAAAAATAAGTTAAATAAAAATACTTTGTATGCAATCGGGGTGAGAGGTACAAGGTGGGGTGTCTACAGGAAGACCAACCCAAGACAGCTTTCACAACACCGTGGGGGACTTTCTGCTACACAGTTATGCCGTTTGGTTTGAGGAACGCTGGGGCTACTTACCAAAGGGCTGTTACAGACTTGTTCCATGACATGATTCATAAAGAGATCGAGGTCTATGTAGACGACATGATCATCCATTCAAAAGGAACCGACGGTCAACACTTGATCGATCTCCTCAAGTTCTTTGAAAGACTTCGCCAACACAACATGAGACTCAATCCCGCAAAACGCACATTTGGAGTCATCAGAGGAAAGTTTTTCGGTTACATGGTCACTGAGAGGGGAATTGAAGCCGATCCCTCTAAGATCAAGGAAATTATTGACATCCCTCCTCCAAAGACGCAAAAAAAAATCAAAGGTTTCATGGGCAGACTTCAATACATCAGTCGGTTTGTGCACCAACTCACTTCCATGTGTGAGCCGATCTTCAAGCTACTCAAGAAGAATGTGGCTCTAGAATGGACCGATGCTTGCCAAGAAGCCTTCGACCAAGTGAAGCATTACTTGACATGCCCTCCAGTTTTGGTTCCACTGCACAACGAGAAACCTCTCTTGCTCTATCTCACTGTCAATGATGAAGCCCTAGGGGCTATGTTAGCACAAGAGCAACGAGACTCCACCAAAGAGAATGCTATCTACTCATCATCAATCAGACATCGGGAAAATTCAAAACTCAACTTTACAACGGTATGGTCAACATCTCGAGGAGTTGGTTGAACAGTTTTAAGAAATCACCTTCAACTACCTACCAAGGGACAAGAACCGCTTCGCTGATGCACTAGCCACCATCGCTTCACTGGTCGAAATGCCCGAGGGTAAAATGGTGAAGCCCTTTAAAATTTCCCGAAGGAACAGTCCGGCATACTGCATGAGTATGGAGATCAACGAGGTCCAGGCAAGCTCTCCGTGGTATTCGGATATCATGAATTTTGTCAAAGATGGCACTTATCCTGAGAATAGCAATAAGAAGTCTCAAATGGCGTTGCAAAGGCTAGCCTCTCGATATGCTCTAATTGGAGACCGAGTCTACAAAAGGCACCACGAAGGGATCAATCTCCTATATGCAAATGAAACCGAAGCTCAAGAAATAATGCATGAGATCCACGAAGGTGAATGTGGGCCCCACATGAACGGGTTTATGTTGACCAAGAAGATACTCCGCATGGGTTATTATTGGAGTACCATGGAAAGAGACTGCATCGAGAAAGTCAAGAAATGTGCCAAGTGCCAGTTCCATGCCAACCTGCAACATGCTCCACCTTCACAACTTTACAACATGACCACTCCATGGTCGTTCTCTTGTTGGGGCATAGACATCATCGGCAAAGTTCACCCTAATGGCAGCAATGGACAATCTTTCGTCCTAGTAGCCGTGGACTATTTTACAAAATGGGTCGAAGCACAGGCTTACCGGGTTCTCAATGCCAAGAAAGTGGCCGAATTTGTGAAGACCCACATCATGTGCCGGTACGGCGTTCCTCATGAAATCATCTCAGACAACGGGTCTCACTTCGAAAAAGAGATGAATGCACTCCTGGTAGAATACAAGATTACTAGGCACAAGTCATCTCCATACCGCCCTCAAGAAAACGGTGCGGTCGAAGCAGCAAACAAAACAATCGAGACTATCATCAAGAAAATGGCTTCAACAGGAAGAGATTGGCCCGAAAAGCTACCACTAGCATTGTGGGGCTACCGCACGTCAATACGGACAGCAACTGGAGAAACTCCTTATGCACTGCTGTATGGTTCCGAAGCTGTACTCCCAATAGAGCTCAAAGTCCCATCCCTACGGGTCCTCCTCGAGAACCAAGTCAATGAAATCGATTGGATGCAAAGTCGATATGAACAACTAGCTCTACTCGATGAGAAAAGTCTAAGGGCACTCAAACGTACGAGAGCCTATCAACAAAGAATGGCAAGGGCTTTCAACAAAAGGGTGAATCCTCGAAACATCAATGTGGGAGATTTGGTCCTAAGACAACATCCTCCTAATGCCATGAATCCCCTCGGAAAATGGGGACCCTAATGGATCGGTCCGTACGTGGTCAAGAAGATACTAAGCGGCGGTGCAGTCCGACTCGTGGATTTAGATGGAGATCAGCTACCGAAAGAAGTCAACCTCAACAAGCTGAAGAAATTCTACGCTTAATAAACGAATACCGTTAAAAAAAAAAAACTCGCTAGGTTGAAAACCCGCAAGGGCGGCCTAGGCAAAAATTAGAGCACGTGCAAAAAATAACTCGCTAGATTGAAAACCCGAAAGGGCGGTCTAGGCAAAAAACAGGGCACACACAAAAAAATAAAAATAAAAATAAAAAAATAAAAAAAAAACGGTCTTCGTTTGTTTGAACTACGGAGACCTGAGCCTCTCAACTGGAGGAACGTAGGCAACCTTCGGGTGCGGTCTAAAATATAAACAAATACCCAAATCATTTCAATTAACGAGATGCAATTTTTATTCATTCACTAAATAATTTTTTCCATTACAACGGAAATGTTGAGCTATTAAAAGACATTAAAACATTAAATTCTAACCAAGTTGTCTATTTAATTGCAATCTCGAGGCACTGGGAAAAATTCAATTTCTTCTTAACCTTCGAAGGGCCACCCGAACGGCTCTCAATCCTGCTCCTCTTAGGAAGCTGGGGAGCGCTAAGACGGACCACGACCTTCTGCGCAGCAACACGTCTCCTAGCATAGAGGTTATCCAAGTGAGTACCAAAGGGTCAGTCAGGATGTTGTTCACATCAGCAGCAGCTTCCTTGTATCTCAAAGCACTACTAGGCTCAAAGTCTTTCCCTAACAATTCAGCCCGAAGAGCATCTACCCAAGTAATGCCGTGGTAAACGGTGCCAAACAAGTGATCCAAGTAACTCTCGGGAAGAAAGATACCACCCCGATGCAGAGAGGCGGAAGCCCACCGGTTGCGATCATCTCCCCAAGCCGACTGAATCTCACTCGATAGTCCGGACCCATATAAGAAACCGGACGAAATATCCCATTCCTCGGAAAAGGAATTATCTGTTGACGGCCAAACTGCCTCAAAACCCGTTCCGGTTGGTAAAACGAAGAATCTCTCAACCCGGGTAAAACCACATACTGAAAACCGAAGGTCCATTCCACGAAAGGACGAAGACCCCAAGAGGGAGGACACCACTCAATGTCCGCCGATACCCGAGACGCAAAGAAAGTCTTCCAACCATCCTCGGTTAAGTCCCAGATCAACAGTTTCCTCCTATGAACACCAAAAGGAGACAGATCACCATCTGGAGAATAAATCCTGAAATGTTCCCGGAGCCATATGGTCAAAAGCAAGGGGCTTCCTCGTCTCATCTCACCCGTCCGATGTAACTCATCAAGGCCATGCAAGGTTTCACCAACTATAAGAGGGATTATGCTAAATCGCTGCTCCTTTGCCTGCAAGACAATCTCAGCTAACTGCGCATCCGTAGTCCCGAGGGGTGTCATGAACAAAACCTCGCTGAGAAGACAAACTGCCATGGCATTCCTCTTGAAGGACTGAACCATTGGGTTCTCCGAATGCAAGCTAAAAAAACATAGGAAGATCCGTTATGTCAACAACGGTCCCATGCAACATCTTCTTCACCTCTCCAACAGGGAGATTCAAAAGGTTAACGCAAGAATCAACAACACAGCGGTGATATTTAGGGACGGCAATCCGACCAGCCAAAGGTATACCAAGGATGGCCCCGAAGTCATCAACGGTCGGCACCATTTCATTTGCCGAGAAATTAAAGGTGTGGCTATCATAATCCTAAAAGGCTGCAGCAGCCTTCAACAAATCCCAGTCCGGCTTCAATGCCCGTAACGTGAAAAGAATGCGGAATCCAAAGTCTTTGACAAAAGCCTTCTTGGGATGGGTCTTGAAAGAGTACACAAAGGTCGACAAATCCTTCTCGTACTCACCAACAACCTTGACATCAAGAACAAAAGAATTGGAAGCCATAAAAAATGTCGGTTACAAGCAAATTCGAGCAAGGAAAGAATGTTCAAAAATGGCAGAAAAGAGCTGTTGGAATCGAATTGTTGAACAGAAGCTGATATTATAGCTGTTGGGGGATATTTTGGCCAGCAAAAGTCAAGCCCGGAATTCCTCCCCCCAGACGCGCGCACCACCCGTCACCGGTGCGCAAAGCGCGCGCATTACGCGCCTACAAAGGAAGGCGCGCGCTTCCCAAAGCCAGGATCATTTCAGAAAAGCCTTGTCAGGAAAACCATGCAAGAAATTTCCGCCCGAATCAAGATGCAGTTCCAATCCTTGAGCACCCAGTTGGGCACACGTTAATTTGGTCCGCCCTTAAGGCATGTCTAAAATTGAAAGTAGGGCAGGAATTCTCACTAAAAAGGGTTAGGGTGTCCTTCTTTAATTCTCAAAGGTCAGTATTGACAATTCATCCCCAGCAGAAAGCACTCCGCAGTCAACTGTGCCTGCACCCCACCAAAGTCAAAGTCAAAACAGTCAACATCAAAGTCTGACTCACGACAACAACTCGGTCCTAGGTGAGCCACAAAAATCACCACCTCCTCATCAAGCAAAGTCTATAGGCATTCAAGCAAACAGTCCTCTGGGTCCCGCACTCAAGCAGACGGTCCTCCGGGTCCCGCACTCAAGCAAACGGATCTCGCTATCAGCAAACAGGTCCCGCTTCCAGCAAACGGATCTCGCTATCAGCAAACAGGTCCCGCTTCCGGCAAACGGTTCTCACTATCAGCAAGACAGATCCCGCTATCGGCCACGCTGGGCCGCTTCATGCCACCAAACCTCTTTTATCAATTAAGACGCTCACACAGGGAGCGCACCTCTATCCCTCGCAATTTCAAATTCCTACTTTATCGAGTCTTTTCTTTTTCTTGGTGATGTCCTAGGCGGATGTTTTGTTCTTTCGTCAGCGCGTTTGCTTCGCAATCCACGCCGCCGAGGGGCTCTGTAGACACCCCGCCTTGGACCTCTCACCCCGATTGCACACTTGATTTTGTGTTTCTCCCTCTTTTAAGTGTCTTTTGTTAGTTTATGCTACTTTGGTTAAGTTCTAGACGGGCTCCGTTAAGTCCAGGGACCAAACTGAACAACAGATCTAACTTTCTAGTCCATTCTGTCAAAAGCCGCCTTTCAGAGTCGTGCACCTCCACCCCTTGAGGCCAGACGCGCGCGCCTTCCGCCGCCTAGGTGGGATGCGCGTGCTTCTGGGGTGTGTCAGTTACAGATTCTGCCCAAGAATCTCTCCCTTGATCATTATAAATGATTTTTCCCGGGAAAGATTTCTTGGAGACTCCGTTTGGCTCCAAAAACACACATTTTTACAACTATAAAAACCCCTCCAATCCATCATTGGAAGGGACCTTGGATTTTGAACTTTTGAACCTTAAAAACTCTCCTCACAAACAACACTCTAGGCAATTTACAAAAGATATTCTCTCCAAGTATTCAACCTCTTCTTCAAGACTTTTTAAGAGGTTCTCTTTGAAGGATATTATAGGTAAAATATCTTAACTTTATTTCTTATTTCTTCTCCTTCTTCTTCTTCTTTAATCAAATGTGCAATCACCCCAAAACCATTTGGGACATGACACCAATGGCCCTTTCATTACATTGAATTGGCCTAGGAGTTATCTCCCTACATTCTAAACAATAAAACCCCTCTTTATCATTATTCAAATAGGAAGAACACATTTATCTTAAAAGTGAATTATGAACAAACAAGACCGACATTGCTCGGGCGAAATGGGTGTTTAAGTACTTCCCATTTCGTAACCTAACCCCCGAACCCCTCATCCCAAAGAATCTCTGTTTTCGTAAATCAAACTTAGGCTCATAAACATTAGGTTTTCTTACGTTCTCAAAAACGTGGGTGGCGACTCTAAAACACAAATTAGACATCCTAGGATTAACTCACGTGCTCTAGCCAAGCCGTGGTTCCCCCGGGGTATCTATAACCATTGCCTACTATAACAAAGGCTAATTCATTGTACTTGGTAAAAACATGTTTTAAAGAAAAAAAATATTAATATCATGTCCCAAGTCAATGCACACTCTAAGCCAATGTCATAGATTTCTATCATCCTAAAAAGAAAAACAAAAAATACTAATCCTAGAAGATAGAAATATCATTTGAAGCATTTCAAGATAAGTAAACAATGAAGGATAGAAATGCATCAACACAATGACAACATACTCCAAATAATAATCATTAAGGCATCAGGAGTAAAAGCACAAAAGAGAAATATTGTTTTGTTACATCCAAAACAAAAACAGACGTAAGTAAAGATTGTTTAAGACAACAGTTTCAAATGACCATGTTAGGATTCATTGTTAGTACACCCACTTAATTTGATTGAGCCATGCCACGTATCTTTTTATGGACTTTAGGATCGCATGTAATGAAGTTATACTTCAATTTTTAGATAAGTCTATTTCTAGATTTTTATTTGTCTAGGCTGAGTAGTTCGGTTTAACCTTAGCGGTTTAGGTGTTCAAGCCGCACTTGTGCTATCTTCAGACCGCCAGCATGGAGCTATATGTCTTTTATCAAACCGCATTCTGTGGCTTTGATAAAACCGCAAGCTTCAGTTTCTTATGAAACCGCGTTTCATGTTCAACCTTGAAACCGCCCCTATGCCTGGTGGAACCGCGCAGTAAATGAAGAATCTGCAAAGTCATTTATTCCTTAGACAAACATTCCTTTCACAACCATAAAAGGAATATATTATGTCTTGTCAAAATAACTCTAAGTTAACTTGGAGTTTCTGGAAGGAATGTCGGTTTGTCTACGAATTTGAAATGTTTACCGTTAGACCTTTCTCTGCAACAAAGGACAAGTGTCAGGTAGTGGTGCCACAACTACCTTGGACTACAAGACAAACCAAGGACGAAAATGACAGCTCAACCAATGGGATTTCGACAGCAATTGTACCAACCGATCGGATTCAAATCTTTGTCCAACGGTCACAAGGGTGCATTGCCTATAAATAGCCTTCATTATTCAACAATGAAGGTTGCTGAGCTTCAAGAGAGATTTCCCAAGTATTCAAGTTTGCTTTGAAGATTGTTTCCCAGATATTCAAACCTTCAAACCATCTCCTTAGCAAACCCAGATTTCTTCATCAAAGCTTCAAGCCTAAAACCATTCATACTCATCCTTTGCACCGAAAGACATTCATTTGCTTGATCATCATTTAGATACTTAGAGCATTTGATTTCTTTCTACACACACACCCGACTTATATGATCATATAGATTATATACTTCGAAAACACCGGTTATTATTTTCATAGCTTAGGTTAGACTTATTGTTTAGAGTTTAGATTCATCTTGTAAAACCTCCTCTGAATTAATACAAGTCTCATAGCTATTAGAAAATCCTAGACTAACCATCTAGGTAGAGGACGTAGTTCAGTTAAAAACGAACCTCTTCAAATTGTGTGTTTGATCTTTACTTTTCTGTTCTGTTATTTACTTTTCTATTTGTGGTCTATAACTTAAATCCTTACGAAATGACTTGAAAAGTGAATTGTGTTTTTCTTTTGATCTTCAAGTTGAACTTATCGGTTGCATCATAGTGTTTTCAACCCGAGTCAAACTGCCCAACTCTTTAACTATCAGTTTGGCCAAAACCGCTAAAACTCCGCTGTGCATTTTATCAGTTCGGTTTAAGTGCTTTAAACCGCAGTTAACCAAACTGATAAGTACTCGGTTGATTTTCAAGGGTATTTTATGAAAAAGTTTGGACAGCTATTTACCCCCCCCCCTTCTAGCGGTTCTATACCCTTGTTGCCCTCTGGGACCAACAAGTGGTATCAGATCATATCCACCAAAACTTGTTTTTACAAGCTTAACCGCTTGGGTGCTGATCCAATGGCAAACTCAAACACCCGTATGATGCAAACATCCAAGTCGAATCATTTGCCGATTCTGGATGAAGATAGTTTTATCTTTTGGAAAGATAGGATGATGAAACACATGATTTCATGTGATCGTAGAGTGTGGACCGCGGTTACTGAAGGACCATATGTTCCTATGAAAGCTAACCCGCGTGCAGGAACCGCAGGAGAGGAAGCTGAAATTAAGAAGCTAGAAAGTGAGTGGACTGATGCAGACCGCAACAATGTTAACTTTGATGGAAGAGCTATGTCCATGCTTGTGTCGGCTATAGACCTGAGGACTCACTCAAAAGTGCTAAATTGAAAAACCGCAAAAGCCACCTGGGATGCTATAGTGGACTTTCTGGAAGGAGATTCAGATACCAAGAAGAACCGCCTCTATCAACAGAGAAGGCTCTTTGACTATTTTGTTAAAGACCCTAAGAAATATCTTAGACAATGTTATGAGAGGTTTATTGACATTGTTAATGTTTGTTTTTCTCTTGGTCATACTTATTCTAATACAGATTTGAACATGAGATTCATGCAAGCACTTGGTTCTAAATGGCTGATCAAAACTACAAACATTGAAGACAACAAGGACTTGGAAGCTCTTGATCTTCGACACTTGTATGCCATGCTGAAGGTTTTTGAATTCAAGCTTGAAGAGGTACATGAAACTGAAAGCAAATTTAAGACCCTCTCTCTAGCCGCATTCAACAATACCTCATCTCCTGTTTACAATCCAGACCACCATCAAACCGCACCCCGTCTCCACTTACAAACTGCTCCTCCTGATCAAAATATTCCTACTTACAATCCTTAAACCGCACCTTCTGATTATTACCAGCAGTCTCATCAATCCTATTCTCAATCACATCAACCATATCCTCAACCTCATCAATATTATCAGCAGTCTCATCAATCCTACACTCCTCCTCAAAGTTCTTATTCTCAAAGTGTAGCATCTCAATCTTCATGCTCTAGTCAAGTTGATTTTGATGACATGGATGATGACGAATTTGCTTTGTATGTGAAGAAATACACCAAGTTCAGGAAGAATAATAGATCTCAATTTCCATCCACTAAAGGCCCAGTAAAGTTTGTCCCTCCAACCAGATTCAACAAAACTGCAGATCCCAAGACTAGGGATGACTTGGTCTGTTACAACTGCAGACAGCCAGGTCACTTTGCTTCAAGTTGCCCCAAACCGCGATATGAAGCCGCGCCAGCAAAGAAACCATTCAACAAGAAGTTTGTCAAAAGAAGAGGAATGGTAGCTGACCAAGGGGATCAACCGCTGACATGGATGGGATCTGATTCAGATGAAAGTGATGATGAAGAAACTGCAAATCTCTGACTCATGGGATTTGAAGAAAGAATTGAAATTGATGAAAGTCTTCCACTGCCCAATCATCAAATGAAGTCAGTTTCACCAAGGACTCCTGAGGCTAGATCAAGCAAAGCTCCTACGACACCAAACTGCATTCCTGAGGTTTAAACCGACCAAAGCCATGATGACCAGGTATTAGAACGTGCTAATCTCATTTGTCAACAACATACTGTGCTTAAAAAGGCATATAAACTAATGGCTGCGGAGCTTGAAGAATCCCAACGTGAATGTAAATCCCACAAGGAGGAAATTGAAAACCTCAAGCTCCAAATTGCTGGGATATCAACTGTTGTGGATAAAAACCGCTACCTGAAGGATAGAACCGAGGTACTTCTCACCCAAATCCATGAGCTTACCGCACAAAGGGATGAACTTCAAAAACTGACCGATGTGTGGAATAAGTCTGGTGTCACCATGGAACAAATCATTGATTCACAAATTCCTTCCAAGGAGAAAAGTGGATTAGGATTTAAAACTGATGATGGGTGTAAGTGTCCTTGTCTCTGTGCCGAAGGTGGTGTGATACCAACTGAACAAACCAAAGAAATTCCTAAGGTTAATCATGCTGGTAAAAAGGGCTCAAAACAAGAAATTAAAAAGCAAAATTATTTCTTTGAGTATCCTAAAAACCAGACTGGGAGAGATTCAAAGTGGAAAGAGAAATCCAAAGCGGCTGAGGCAACCAAGGAAGTATTGAGTGATGAAACCGCTCCTAGTCGGTTTAAGGAAATTCTTATAGTTTTTCCTAAAGCCGCTCCTAAGAGGAAGGTTGAGCTCAAGAAGGTAGTCTTTGTTAAAGCCAAAACCGCTGACCCAGTAAAACATGTGAAACCGAAGGTCAGTAAAGGGTTTGTAAAACCGCAACCAAAACCTGGATTTATTCATTGTGCTATTTGTGCCGATTATCATCATGGTGCTGGTCATTGTCTTTTAAGGTTCACACCCAATTCCAAGGGAAGTAAAAATCCTAAGGTTAAACAGGTATGGGTCCCAAAAAGCTGCTAACCCTAGGACCCAAAGAATAAGGGGGACCAAAATATTTAATGTCTATTTTTCAGATCTTGTGCTTTATGGCTGGAACCGCAAAGAAGAATAAGGATCTTTGGTACTTGGATAGTGGTTGCTCACGACACATGACCGGAGATAATGAACTTCTTTGTGATTTCATCAGCATGAGAGGACCCCCAGTAGTGTTTGGTAATAACAAGAAAGGAGAAACAATATGATATGGAGCAATCAAACGTGGAAAGGTAACTATTGAAAATGTGTCACTAGTAGAAGGACTCAAGCACAACCTTCTCTCCATATCTCAGTTTTGTGATAAAGGAATGAACTGCAATTTCACCTCAACTAATTGTTTCATTAAAGATGCAACTTCTGGAGTCACTCTACTGACAGGCAACAGAACAGGTGATGTATATATGATTGACTTGAGTAATATTGTTTCTATTGCTGACCTCTATTTTGTAGCCAAAAATGTTAGTGAAAGCAGCTGGTTATGGCATAAGCGGCTCAGTCACTTGAACTTCAAATATCTAGCAAAACTGCAAAGGGACGGTCTTGTCAAAGGACTACCCAAAGTGGCTGACCATCATGATAAGAAATGTAAAGCATGCCATCTTGGAAAGCAGCCCAAACAGTCATTTCCTAGTAAAACCGCACCTTCAACGAACCGCTGTTTACAACTGCTTCACATGGATTTATTTGGACCTATCCCAACCGCCAGTATAGGAGGAAACCGCTATACTTTGGTGGTTGTTGATGACTATTCAAGATATACATGGGTGGAAATGATGGCCTCAAAAGATGATAGTTATGGCATTATAACCGCTCTCTTTAGATAGCTCCAAACTCATAAATTGGATGACATCGTTTTCGTACGTTCAGATAATGGAACCGAATTCACAAACAATGGTGTTGCCCAATATTGTGATGATCATGGAATTGATCATAATTTCTCTGCCGCTGGAGTTCCACAACAGAATGGAGTTGTAGAAAGAAAGAACAGGACTTTGATTGAAGCAGGGAAGACCATGATTGCAGAGGCCAAGCTTCCCAAGTACTTCTGGGCCGAAGCTGTCAATACCGCATGTTTTACCCAGAACCGCTCCCTCATCATCAAAGTTCACAACAAAACTCCATATGAAATATGGAGAGGCAGATCACCCAACATTGCCTTCTTTAAGATATTTGGATGCAAGTGCTACATCTTATACAATGGCAGAGAGCATCGAGGTAAATTTGATGCTAAAGCCGATAAAGGTATTTTTGTTCGTTATTCTAAACATTCCAAAACTTTTTGTTGTTTCAATAAGACTTCATTAAAAATTGTTGAGTCAGTCCATGTTACATTTGATGAACATGATCTTCTTGAGCCACATATGGCTCCAAATGTTGCTGATGATTTTAGTCGTTTTGAGACAGGTACATCTTACACTAATCATACAGCAGCTGACGACCAACCTACACAAACCGCTCCATCAGGTTCTCCAGCCGCTCACCATCAAACCGCAAGTGGTGTTGCTGCTGAACCGCTTGTTGGTGTTGGTGCCCTAGGCACGTTTGTTAAACGTTGTATTAGTTATCATTATATTCATGATGATAAAGAGATATTAAGATTATTATTATGGCTCGTGTTTGCTTATAATAATCTCCGTCCCTAGAGCTTGTTTAAACACTAGTATAAAGGCTAAATGATCATGGGGTGATCATGTTAGATTTATGGGTACTTGTTTGGAACAAGGTATTGGACATGACCCGCGGTATGAGATTTATGTCATGGTCAATGTCATATATAAATCTCATATTAGTAATGTCATTCGAAATCCTTAGACATGAAGTTACTATAGTCTTCCACTTGATGATGATTATGTTTGACATATTCAAACGTTACCCTTAACCAGGTAGCTATAAAGGGTATGATTGGCATGATCGGATTCACGTAGGGAAGAATAATAAGCTAAGTGGATTTGTCCCTCTTCGGAGAGATGTCAAGCTTGGGCCCCTCGAAGGAATGATGTTGATGAAATGTTTAGCCAAACTCAAATGGATTGATTGGATCAATGTCATTTGGATTATCAACATATTCGGAATCGAGAAAGTATTGAACAAAGACAAGTTGACTTGTTGACCATGACTTGTGTTCAATGACATTATGGACAAAGGGATTGTGACATGTTCTAAAGGAATACGAACTTGTATCTAGTTATACTATTTGGGTAGGTATGACGGTTTGCTAGAACCTAATCATATCTTATGAGTTCATGTTTGAACCCATTGCCAACTTAGTATAATCCTAGAGGGTCACACACAATAGAACGAATCTAAAAGGACTTAAATGGAATAATGGGTCGAAGGACTTTTGAGGGATTTTGGAAATTTGGAGAGCAAGAAGAGAATTGGAAAAATTGGGTAGGTCCGGTCGGACCTAGCATAGGACCCGGTCGGACCCTACCAATGACCCGGTCGGACCTCATTGGTGACCCGGTCGGACCTAGGCCTGTTTGGCTAGGATTTTTCCTGTTCCGTTTTCTTGCGGGTTTGGACACTTGTTTCCTATTTGGAATAGGTCACACACGTATTTAAACATCCTTAATTCGTCCAAAAGATGCCCTAAGCATTATGTAAGTTTGTGAGTGCCTCTAAGGGTTTGAGAGGATGAATTTCTTGTTCTAAGACATCTCTAGATTGAAGAATAAGAATATCAAACACATAATTATTCCATATAGTTCTATACATCATGAAAGCGTGTTTCATGATTTGGTCTAGCAACCAAGATCAAGTGTTCTTGATAT
Organism: Campanula takesimana; assembly: GCA_026119855.1. NCBI lineage: Eukaryota > Viridiplantae > Streptophyta > Magnoliopsida > Asterales > Campanulaceae > Campanula > Campanula takesimana. Next base: position 469,292 of record JAOWBW010000263.1, on the reverse strand, counting down.
TCGTTCGCGTGTGGATACCGCTAGAGGGTGAAACTTATCATCTTCATAGTTCGTGATTCTTGTTTTGTTCGTGATCAAGTTTTCAAGCCTCCATCGAATTTCAAGGTTACAAATTCAAAGGCTTCAAGGGTTAGTATTCTAGTATTCATTATGTTGTATTTGACTTAATCATATGAATGGATCTATGGGCTTTGGGTTTCATTAAATTTTAAATGCTTAATTTCCGCTGCGCATGTTACTAGGTAACCCAACAGTGGTATCAGAGCCCCGTTCATGTTGATTATTTCAATACTAGATCATGTTGTGTGTATATAAATTGTTTGTTTATGTGCCTAGAATGATATGAATATTGGGATTATGATGTTTATGTGTTCTATGCGTTTTATGTGGTTTATTGTTTGATGAACTTTAATCGCACTGTTCAATCGCAATTAAAATTATGGTGGATTTAAAATTGTTTGGGTTATCAAATTTTGATTGGATCAAAGTTTTGATAATCTAAAGATTCATGAATTGTTCATTCAAGGTTCTGATGTTCATGATGATTGGATCATCAAGAACACCAAATCCTAATTGAATAGGGAAAAACAATTTTGAGCAAAATTTTGGAACTTTAAAATTTTCTGGGATTTTTTGCGTAGGTCCGACCTGACCAGTACAAGGACCCGGCCGGACCCTATGGTCTGGGGCGGGGGTCAGCGTTTTGGTTTTTGGTTCGATCAGAAAAATCTGGGATTTTTCAGAGGTGGGTCCGACCGGACCACTGCAAGCACCCGGCCGGACCTTCTGGTCTGGAGCGGGGGGTTTGGCGTTTGGTTTGGGTGCGGATCTCGGGGTTTAATTTTCCTATTTGTTTTGATCGTTTGATTCTGAGATTAGATCAAGGTTTGGATGGCTAATCTGCGTTCATCGAGATTGTGTTTCCCAAACTTGATCGCAATCAAAGTTTCAAAGATAAAACGAAGTTAGAATTATGAAGAGTTCATAATTACTAAAATTGAGAAACAAAGTTCTTGATTCAAAGATTGGAGATTCATGTGGAATTGTGGATGCAATTGGCCTACGTTCATCGAGACCATCTATTGCTTAGTTTCGGCCACATGGACTACTTTCTTGGTTTCTTGAATTAGTGCGGGATTGTGGATGCCTAATGGCTTAGTTCGACCGCACTTCTTGTTGTCTTAATTTGGAGATAATAACCAAAGTTCAAAGAGTCTCATCCTCATAATTATAGAGAAACTAATGACACATAAATATTATGCTTAAATTAATGATTATTAATTTAGTGGCTAAACTTGATGCGTAACATGTTTATCTTGTGTGCTCATAAATATGTTGTATGCTATATGGTGATGAACCTTCAAGAAAAGTTTTAAGTCCTCTTGCCACGCCATGATTAAAACACTTGTAAGTACACGGGTATTTTCATGTGGGCTCGCCAAACCGAGTTGCATTGATTTTATTCTTGTATGAGCAAGATGAGTGAATAAGAGTTTCCTATGCGTTTAAAATGGTTGGACTTAATAAGGCGTCAAAACAGTTTTGGGCCTTGGCAAAGATGATATTAAACATGCTTTTGAAATTGGATCCCTAAGAATCATATTGGATATGATTGACAAGAAATTGTCTGCCTAATTAATTTGATTTTGAGCGGTGCGCCAAAGCGTACTCAAAATTAAATTAAAGATGGATCTTAACCCAATTTAAAATGAATCTCAAAAAAGGATCTAAGAGTCATATTGGATATGATTGACAGGGTTGTCTACCTAATTAATTTGGTTTTGAGCGGTGCGCCAAAGCGTACTCAAAATTAAGTTAAAGTTGGATCTTAGCCCATTTAAATTATATTGTACATTGGATGTATAAGAAGGTTATATAATTTAGTGGGAGTATTTTTGGGAAAAATACATTATTTATCTCTTTAATGAGATTGGTACTTGTAAAATTTTGGAAATTTTGCATAAGTTGTAGATGACAACTAAAATCATTGCGATCAATCCTTGATAAGGATAATGCTTCAAGAGAATGGTACAAACTTCATGGATTGGATCCTGAGCCTAAGAATCGTTCTAAGGCAAGAAGATGTGTTGTATATTCTTGATGGGCCTATTCCTAAAGAACCCAATGCCAGAGAAAGACAATCACAAGAGACATGAGTATGTTTCTAGGGATGTGAGTTGTCTCATGCTCTTGACTATGTGCTCAAAACTTAAACAAAGTTTGGAACTTGTGGAAGCCTATTGGATAGGCGTGGGGTTGAGTTACATGTTTCAAAGAGAAATCTAGGCAAGAGAGGTATAAAACCATTGTTACATTCACTTCTTGCAAAAGAAGTGAAGGGCAACAAGTGGAACCTCACATGCTTAAGATAAAGGCTACGTAGAGCATCTTGAGAAACTTGGTTGTCCAATTGGATTGGAGCAACCCACGGATCTCATTCTTGATTCATTGTTCAAAAGTTATAATCACTTAGTGATGAACTATAACATGCTTAGAATGAATAAGAATCTCTTCGAGTTGCATTAACATGCTGAAAAACTGCGAAATAAAGATAATGGAGAAAGGTTCTCCAATGCTCTTCGTTCATGATGGAAAGAGGCCAAGTGCCAAAGGAAAAGGTAAGAAAGACATTGTCAAACCTAAAGGAATAATTATGGTTAAAATTATAACTCTAATTGATGCAATTTGGTAAAATGGCAATTGGATTGACCATTTAGAATTGTAGTCAAAATTCTGGATAATCAATAAAAGGAATGGTAGTGGGACTACCACTTGGAAATTTTATGTTATAAATTAATCTTTCTAAATTTAATTATTGGGTATTGGATACCAGAATAATTAGTAAGGTGAAAGACTACTCGTAGTAAAGGTTGATCTATGAATGGTAATGATGCAATGGTTGGAACATTGTTCGTAGAACACTTGTAAAGTGACTTTACTTATGAAGTAGAAAATATTATTTTGTTATAAGATAATGAAGGATATTTATTTCTTATTTGGAATAAGAAAATGGTGCTTTATTTATTATGATTTACTTCATTGTGTTTTCATATAAATAAATTTTATATCCTAAATCTTAAAGAACAAAGTAATAAAGGATTATAACATAAATAATCAAATTCTTTATGCATTATTGTTTTGATCAAATAAATAAAAGGTGCATATCTAAAATTCCATGGGACGGAGTTTTAAGTCATATGATTTGGAATCACATGATTTATGCAAATCTTATTTACTTGGACCAAGACATCTTTTACTATGAATAGTAAAAGGTTAATATCTTACTTGACCTAATACATGTCCATGTATATGGTGCATTAAGTAGCAATGCTAAAAGAGAAGTTTGGTTATACTTGGTAAAACTATTCAAAGATTTTGACCAGATCAAGATGATGAATAATTGAACCAAGATTTTGATAGTTATCATAAAGATTGTGAAATAGTTTCACAATAAACTCCACTAAGAACACCATTTGGAATGATGTGTCTACATGGAGGCATTGAACCTTATTGGATATGGTTCATAAGATGATAAAATCAAAATTGATCTTCCATTATTTGTTTTGGGGTTATGTATTACAAACCGCTATAATTACACTAATTTGAGTTCCATCAAAAGCGGTTAAATGGTGAAAGAAAACTAGGTTTGTCTTTCAAGAAGATTTAAGATGGTGAGACCTTTTGGAAAGGAGCTGTCTGGGACACACTCACATTTAAATCTAATAAATATATTTTCATGGGATATCCTAAGGAAACTTGAGGATAATGTTTTACTCATAAGAAACAAATGGTTTGTTACTTATGATGGTGCTTTTCTTGATAAGTCGTTTATCTCCAAAAGAATCAGTGGGAGTAAAACATATCTCGAATGGTTCGAAACCTAGAAAATATTATTTAACCTAAGATGGAAATTGAACAAGTTTTCACAAGGAGTCGTGAAAAGTCCGTTCGAGTTATACAAAGTACTTGCGTACATGATATGATACAATCTATGACAAGAAATATTGGATATTTTGAAATAGAAAGTATTGAGATAAAGTTCATTTAGAATGAAGTATTTACCACCTATTAAATATGCAACGCCCGCTCCACATTTAGATTAATGACTTGGAGTCATAATATATAGAAGGCAATCCATGTGTAATAATCAAGTTTGGAACTTGATCATTCTAACCTAAGGTGTAAAAACCAAAGGAGAGGAGTGAGTTTTCTTGGAGAAAACATACATGGGTAGCAATAAACTTACTAGAATTCTCATAGTCACATGTTCATATTTGGAATATGAAATTTGAAAAAATGATGTCAAAACAAGTGTTCCTCAACGGGAACTCACTTAAGGATGTATTGGATACAACCTAAGGTTTTGATAGTCAAAGAAAATTCTAATAAAGTATGTAAGTTGCGGAAATCCATTGGATGGATTGAAGCAAGCTTATGGGAGTTGGAATCTCCGTTTTGATGATTCAAATAGTTTGGTTTCATCAAGAACGAAGAAGAACCTTGTATACACAAGAAGATTAGTGGGAGCATAATGATATTCCTTATTTAATATGTGGGTGACATATTGCTCATTGGAAACGACATTCCTACACTCCAGTCTGCAAAGATTTTGTTAGGAAAGTGCTTCGCAATGAAGGATATGGGTGAAACCGCATACATCCTTGGCATAAATGAAGCTAATTGGTTTAAAGCCAAAGTACACACATTGACAAAGTCATTAGAAGTTTCCGTATGGAAATTCTAAGAGAGGACAGTTGCCAATGTTACATGGAGTTTCTCTATGCAAAGACTCAAATGTCCTAAGACATATGATGAGCATGAGAAAATGAATGGGATGCCATTTACTTTGGTAATTGGATCCATCATCCCATGTGTAAGTACTAAGCCAGATATATCTAATGCTTAGAGCATGACGAGTAGATAACAATCCGACTCCGGTGTGCATCACTGGATGGCTTTATAAAAGCAAATCTTAAGTACTTTAGAAGGACTAAAGATTCGTTTTTGATCTATGAAGGAATGGAAGATGATCTCGTTGTATATGGGTACACGGATGCGTGCTTCCAAACCGACAAAGATGATAGATGATCGCAATCGAGTTTTGTGTTAAATAGTGAAGCTGTAAGTTGGAATAGTTCAAGCAGAGTACAGTCACTAAATTCTACATACTAAATCTAAGTATATTGCTGCATTGGATGCTGCAAAGGAAGTTGTTTGGATTAAGAAGTTCATTGGTGAACTTAAGATGGTTCCTAGCATTGCTAATCCAATAGATCTTATTATTATTAATAGTCGTGCTATTGATCTAGCAAAGGAACCAAGGGCACATCCTAAATCCAAACACATACTTAGGCGTTTTCTTATCGTTCGAGAAATCGTTGATAAGGGAGACGTAAATATATGCAAAGTACTATCTAATGATAACGTTGCAGACACGCTAACAAAAGGACTTCCACAAGCTAAACATGATGGTCATGATTAGGTCCATAGGTATTGGATACCTAGAAGATTGGGCCTAGCGCAAGTGGGAGATTGTTGGTGTTGGTGCCCTAGGCACATTTGTTAAACGTTGTATTAGTTATCGTTATATTCATGATGATAAAGAGATATTAAGATTATTATTATGGCTCGTGTTTGCTTATAATAATCTCCGTCCCTAGAGCTTGTTTAAGCACTAGTATAAAGGCTAAATGATCATGGGGTGATCATGTTAGATTTATGGGTACTTGTTTGGAACAAGGTACTGGACATGACCCGCGGTATGAGATTTATGTCATGGTCAATGTCATATATAAATCTCATATTAGTAATGTCATTCGAAATCCTTAGACATGAAGTTATTATAGTCTTCCACTTGATGAAGATTATGTTTGACATATTCAAACGATACCCTTAACCAGGTAGCTATAAAAGGTATGATTGGCATGATCGGATTCACGTAGGGAAGAATAATAAGCTAAGTGGATTTGTCCCTCTTCGGAGAGATGTCAAGCTTGGGCCCCTCGAAGGAATGATGTTGATGAAATGTTTGGCCAAACTCAAATGGATTGATTGGATCAATGTCATTTGGATTATCAACATATTCGGAATTGAGAAAGTATTGAACAAAGACAAGTTGACTTGTTGACCATGACTTGTGTTCAATGACATCATGGACAAAGGGATTGTGACATATTCTAAAGGAATACGAACTTGTATCTAGTTATACTATTTGGGTAGGTATGACGGTTTGCTAGAACCTAATCATATCTTATGAGTTCATGTTTGAACCCATTGCCAACTTAGTATAATCCTAGAGGGTCACACACAATAGAACGAATCTAAAAGGACTTAAATGGAATAATGGGTCGAAGGACTTTTGAGGGATTTTGGAAATTTGGAGAGCAAGAAAGAGAATTGGAAAAATTGGGTAGGTCCGGTCGGACCTAGCATAGGACCCGGCCGGACCCTACCAATGACCCGGTCGGACCTCATTGGTGACCCGGCCGGACCTAGGCCTGTTTAGCTAGGATTTTTCCTGTTCCGTTTTCTTTCAGGTTTGGACACTTGTTTCCTATTTGGAATAGGTCACACAAGTATTTAAACATCCTTAATTCGGCAAAAAGATGCCCTAAGCATTATGTAAGTTTGTGAGTGCCTCCAAGGGTTTGAGAGGATGAATTTCTTGTTCTAAGACATCTCTAGATTGAAGAACAAGAATATCAAACACATAATTATTCCATATAGTTCTATACATCATGAAAGCGTGTTTCATGATTTGGTCTAGCAACCAAGATCAAGTGTTCTTGATATTCGTTCGCGTGTGGATACCGCTAGAGGGTGAAACTTATCATCTTCATAGTTCGTGATTCTTGTTTTGTTCGTGATCAAGTTTTCAAGCCTCCATCGAATTTCAAGGTTGCAAATTCAAAGGCTTCAAGGGTCAGTATTCTAGTATTCATTACGTTGTATTTGACTTAATCATATGAATGGATCTATAGGCTTTGGGTTTCATTAAATTTTAAATGCTTAATTTCCGTTGCGCATGTTACCACCGCTATCCTCTGATCCCATTCAAACCGTTGATCCAGTTCCAATCATCACCTTCAATGAAGACTTCAACGATTATCAAGAAGATCCCCCTCTAGAAAATCTTCAAGAAATTGTGGTTCATGAAGACCTCCCTCCAGAAATCAATGAGCATATAGACCATCCAACTACCAATGTTATAGGTCCTATCAGTTCTGGTGTTCAAACAAGAGGAAGCTTAACTCATAGAGATGACCACGGTTTGTTCACAACCGTCTTGTTGTCTCAAATAGAACCGAAGAAGGTAGATGAAGCTCTAAGTGATCCTAGTTGGGTAAATCAGTTTGAAAGATGCAAAGTTTGGACTCTAGTTCCAAGGCCCAGAGATCACATTGTAATTGGAACAAAATGGGTATACAGAAACAAGATGGATGAAAATGGTACTATAACAAGAAACAAAGCAAGGTTGGTTGCTCAAGGTTATAGGCAAGAAGAAGGAATCGACTATGATGAAACCTTTGCCCCTGTAGCCAGACTTGAAGCCATTAGATTGTTCCTGGCCTATGCCTCCTTCAAGAAATTCAAGTTATATCAAATGGATGTGAAGAGTGAATTTCTAAATGGTGAACTACAAGAAGAAGACTATGTAGCCCAACCGCCAGGATTTGAAGATAACAAATTACCTCATCATGTCTTCAAGCTCAAGAAGGCCCTGTATGGACTCAAACAAGCACCAAGGGCATGGTATGACACTCTATCAAAATTTCTTATTGAACAAGGCTTCTCTCGAGGTAAAATTGATACAACCTTATTTATTGCTAAACACAAAGGTCATTCATTATTAGTTCAAATATATGTTGATGATATTATTTTCGGTTCTACTAATGAAACTATGTGTGTTAAGTTTGAGAAGCTAATGAAAGGTAAATTTGAGATGAGTATGATGGGAGAGTTGACATTCTTTCTTGGACTCCAAATAAAGCAATGCCATGATGGAATCTTTATCAATCAAGCCAAATACACTAAGGATTTGATCAAGAAATTTGGGCTTGAAACCGCAAAACCAGTAGATACCCCAATGCCAAAGGCCTGCAGTTTGGATCGAGATGAACAAGGTAAGAAAGTAAATCAGACTCTCTACCGAGGTATGATTGGCTCTCTTCTTTACTTAACTGCAAGTAGGCCTGATATCATGTTTAGTGTTTGTGCTAGATTTCAAGCTGACCCTAGAGAATCTCATCTTATTGCTGTTAAACGTATTATTAGATATTTATGTGGCTCTGTTAACCTTGGACTTTGGTACTCCAAAGAATCTTTATTTGATTTGTTAGGTTATTCAGATGCTGACTTTGCAGCATGTAAGATTGATAGAAAGATCACTAGTGGTACTTGTCAGTTCCTTGGATCTTGGCTTGTATCATGGTCCAGCAAGAAACAGGCTTCGGTTTCAGTCTCAACCGCTGAAGCTGAATATATTGCAGCTGGAAGTTGTTGCTCTCAAATTCTCTGAATGAAACAGCAGTTGGAAGATTATGAAGTATTTGAGAAGAACTGCCCTATCTACTGTGATAGTACTGCAGCAATTTCTATCTCCAACAATCCAGTACAACATTCAAAAACCAAGCACATTGACATTAGATATCATTTCCTCAAAGATCATGTTGAAAAGAAGAACATATTCTTAGCAAAGGTGGGAACCGATGATCAAATTGCTGACATCCTCACCAAACCGCTCGAAAATTCAAGGTTCTTTCATTTACGAGGAGAAATGGGTATGCTGGAACTAACTTAAATTATTTCATGTCTATTTATTTCTTATTTCTAATAAATTTTGTTAAGTATTTTGGCTCTATTGAGAAAATGCAAAAATAGCTTGCGGTTCCATCAACATTGAAACCGCATCAACAAGAATTCCAGTTTAACCTAAGAGTCAAGAAGAACAACGTCAATTTGATCCAAACCGGAGCGTGATAACATCTATTCGGTTTGATCTACTGAAACCGCATATAGACTGAGAGACATCGGTTTCATCAAAACCGATGATGAGGAAAAGGTAAGTCGGTTTACTCAAACCGCTCAGGTATGTATAATTGCAGTTTAGTCCCTACTTTATGTCACTTCATTCTTTAAGGACCTTTGTGCAATTATTTCTGCCGCATTAAATGCGAATCGACAGGTACACTGACGGTTAATTTCCCTCAGCCGTCATGGCCGCTCCACTACACGAGGTGGTTAATTGAGTATAAAAGACAAATCATTTTCCAATTTAACTTTTTACCTTCTTTCCCATTTGGGCAAATTTCTTTCTTAAACAATTTTTGCAATGGTACCAAAGAAAGTTATTGATCTTGCTTCTACTTCTACATCGTCGAAATCATCTAAGCCAGATATGGTATGACTTTCTAAACCCTAACTCAGTATTCATTCATGTCCGCCATTGTTGAAGCTCAAAAAGCTTGTTCATCTTCTTTGTTCATTTTATGCTTTTTCTTCGAATTTTTGGTGGATATATGTTCGCATTCACTGATATATACTGATTATATGCTTTATTTTGTGATTTGTGTTCAATTTTGAGCAAAATCAATTTTTGGGTTATTTGGTGTTCTTGCGCATATTTGCAGATTCTGGGTTCTAGTGTTATTATTTGCCTTAGCTTATGTAGAACTTTGTTTGAATCTGCCCTTTGTGGTCGTTTTGGTATAATTCTTTCATATTTTGGTTAAGATTTTGTTTTGCATGTTCATACTCTGTTCTTAGTATTCTTAGTGTATTCAAACTCTTTTTCAAAATTTTCCCTCTTTGATCCTTTTTAATTTTACTGTTCACAAATTTTCTGTTTTTACATTTTTACCCTTACTTTCTTGAACCGCATGTTTTCATTGTTAGGATTCCTTGTTTCAGTTTGCATATCTTATTCAAACCTTTATGTTTATCCATTTCTTTGAACCGCACGGTTTGATAAAGTGTTATGAACCTCGGTTTGATTAAGGTTTCAAACTGTTATTCCTCAAATTATTTCTAACTTTGAATATTTTTAGGATCCTTCAAATTTTGTTCCTGGTGCAAGAATTATCAAAGAAGATTTTGAGCAGGATTCAGTTGGAAGGAAGATACTCCAGTTGCTTACAGATTCGAATCTTCTTCCTCTATTCCTCATGGACGAACCTCAGTTCGTAACCCTCATTTGTGTTGAATTCTTTGAGAATGGAATTCCCACATCTACTGCATTGCTGGATGTAAGAGGAGAACCCATCAGGGATCTAGAAACTGGAGAAGTAAAAGTTGAAGATGCTATCAAGTCTACTGTCTGTGACAAACCGGTGCTTCTAACCGCCTCTAAGATAGCAGTTTTAGCAGAACTAGAGAACTCCAGTAACTCTGTGATCAAACCGGAGCTTCTGAGCAATACTACAATGGAGCTGATTGGAGTTACTTCATTTTCTACCAAGAATTCATCCAAGAAGGATTTTGGAGAGGTAATGTCCATACTGTGTGATCTTGTGGATATGGGAGTCGTGTGCAAAAATGGAAATCACAACAACTTTACCAGTGAGCAATAGGCCTACTGTGTGGCTATCTACAAAGGGAAGAAACTGCACTGGCCCAAGATCATAATGAAGGAGATGATCAATGCGTTAAACCGCCTCTCTGCTGCTAGAGCCGCTGGGAAGTCCAAGATCAGGACTCATTGCAGGTTACTTACCAAGTTCCTGCACCAAGATATTGACATCTTCAAGTTTTCTTCAGAACACAAGGACTACTGGATGGATCCAGTAGAGAAGTCAGTCTTTGGGTTATCCAAGTTCGATGCTTTCAGAACCGCGTTTGGATGGCGGTATGCACAGGCTGTTTGGACTGAAGTTCCTTTGCCTGAAAATGAAAGAGAACCCTACCCAGAACCGCGGCTAAACAAGTCAAATAAACCTTATGCTGGAGCCCTAGCAGATATTGCAGCTGCCAGTTTGGCAAGGGATGAATTGCAAAGGAGAACCCTTGAAGAAATGGGGTTAAGTGGTCTTGATCAAACCGCTGCACCTGCTGAAGGGGAGCCTACGGCTGAGGGGGAGCCTGCAGTGAGACAAAGACCTGCGGCTCAACCCAGGGAAACCGCGGCTCCACGAAAAAGAAAAGGTAGAGCTACAATTCCTTCAGTCATTACAAAAGCTGACCTAGCTAAACCTCCTTCAAAGCCCTCATCCAAACCGACCTCTAAACCGTCTTCTTCAACTTCCTTTCCCCCAATTAAACTTTCTCCAACAATTACCAAACCTCATACTTCCAAACCTTCCATCCCCAAAACGCAGATAAATCCTCTCTCTCCTGTTAAACAAAATGTTGAGAAATCTATTAAGTTCGCCATGGATGCGCACGCTCTCAAAGCCGCCAAAGCCAAATCAATCCAATCCAAACCCTTATCTCCTTCAAAATCTTTCATTCCTGATTTTGTTCCTTCACCACATCTCTTCCTACCTACCTCCTCCCCTCCTAAACCTTCATCTCCCAAACCGCCCTCTGTTCAGTTCATTGATGAACAGTTGGCTGAAATTTACAAATCTTTTCCTACCCTCATACCATCCTCTCAAACCGAGCCTGAGCAGACCGAAGTATCTGAGGCTGCGGTACAGCCTGAGAAAACTGAAGTGTTTGAGGCTGTGGCTATGCCTAAGCAGACTGATGTGTCTGAGGCACTTGATGAACCTGAGCAAGATGATGACATTCTTGAGGTTCAACCACTGAGGAAAAGGGGGAGATTGATAAAGAAGTATGATCATGTTGAGCACTGGCAATCTAGGCCACCAGGTGCCGTGGACTTCAGTGAGGCTCATGACAAGAGAGATCACTCACCTCATGAAGGCCCATTTGCCAAAGAACTGAGAAAAAGGGCTGATGTTAGGCCCAATTGGTAGGAAAATAGGCTAGAGGGGGGGGTGAATAGCCTAATTAAAACTTTTTCAAAGAAACACTTTATAAATGCAAAGTCACTTATCAGTTTGCAAACTATTATCAGTAAGCTCAGCGGGTAAGATGTGACTTAGTTTAAGTCACACAAAATCAGTATATAAAAGGTTTTGAGAGCTTGGTTTCACATAAAGTTGTTTCTAAAAGTTCAATGCAGTTTCAAGAGATTGATCCAAGGAAATAACAATGAATCAGTAAGAACAAGAACGATCTGCCGGTGATAGAGTTCCAACCGGCAAGGATAAGTGAGTAACAGAGGACACAAGTATTTGGAGAGGTTTACAGTGTAAATACTGCTACGTCCTCTACCAAGTTTGGTCAGAACTTGGATTTGGGTTAAGAGTACTATTAGATATCCCTAGTCTATTACAAGCACAGCTTTGCCGGATACAAAGACTAAATTCTAGAGATAGCTAATGGATCATAAAACAAATACTGACCAAGTGTTTTTTAGCGGTAAGTTCAAAAGAACTTATCTCACTCAGGTGGGTGTGTGAATGACTCAAACAATGTATTCCTTAAATGATCTAGTTCGGGAATACTAACAATGTTGTTGAGTTTGTGCACAAGTGTATGTCCTATTAAATGATCTAATGATTATCTGGACAGAATGTTTGAGCTTAAATGGATACTCAAAAACATTCAACTCTCTTCAATGCTCTATTTTCACCAACCTTCTTCAATGCACTAAGTCCTCTATTTATAGGGGGAGTTAATGACTTGAGTCTTGTTGATGAAGGCTTGCAATTTGAATTTCCAGCTGGGTAGTTGAGGAGCATTAAATGCGATATCTTCAGCACTAATGGTGAAGATATGGAGTACAAGCATGCTTGCAAAAGTCTGATGGGTAAAGACCCCTTTGTCTCAACCGGTTACCTGCAAAAGAAAGTAGAGACAGTGTATAGCTAAAAGTAGCTATGTTTCAGACGGCGCAGTAATCATGACAGAGCAGTTTAACAACTTTCTGATAAGACAGTATAGAAAGGACAGAGACAATCAGTAAGTTGACTTTGAGATAGAGCAACAAAACCTGACTGTCAGTAAGGTTCAGATTGTCCTTGCTGATTGAATGTGTCATCGGCATCTTGAGTAGCAAGTTGATCGGCAAGTTGAACTCTGATCTGCTGATTTGGTTCCTTTGTTGGTTTGCCTTGAATTAAAGAGTTGTAAAACACATGTGCTGGTCACAAAGAATCCTAAGGATACCTAAAAAGGTTCTAATAAAATTGGGGGATCCTAAGTATTAAACATGATTGGGATTAAGCAATTCTATGTCCTAAACATATATTTGAACAACAATCTCCTCCTAATTGCTTAAGTCCAATCGCCCTAAACAAGAACATCTATCTTAGCTTAGTAAAAGAATGGTTTCGACCAATGTCTATTTATTTTCATTCCCTAAGCCAAGTCACACTAGATGTCTTGAAGAGGTAAAGAAAAAAAAATACAATAAAGAAAATAAGAAAGTATGGATTGCTGATACAATGATCAGCATGGAGATAATAATCTGCAAAACAAAATCAGCATGAAGAGCAGCAGATATATTATAAGAACGAACATAGCATAAAAATAAGCAACACAAAAACAAAATGTTAGCAAAGAATTTGTTGGATATATCTTTGAAGGTCTTCAGGATATCTATATCATTGGCTACATTGACTCAAGACACAGGAGGGTCTTCTTACTGGTCAGCAGCCTTTGATGTAGAATCAGTACGCTTGGCCTTCTTCTTTGCTTTGGCTTCTTCTTTATCAGCTTTCCTTTTGTTCCTTTTATTTGCACTCTGTAATCTCTCAGTCAGCATTTGGTTGTTGGCTTCAAGAGCAGAAATCTTTCTATGAGCTTCGGCAAGAGCAAGATTAGCGGCAGATAAATCTCTTTCAGTTCTCTGTAGGTCTTTCAATTGAGATTTTTGCTCATCAATCACTTGCAGTTGAATGTTCTGCATACTTCCCAAACTTTCTAATAGGGCAATCAGTCTTGATTCCCTGTCTTCCAGAAGTTCTTTCAGATCTTTGACACTTCGACTCTCCTCCTCCTGATTGGACTTAAGCAAACGCTTAACAATATCCTTGTGAACATGCTCAATCAGGTCGGCAAGAGAGAGTCCCATATCACCAACATCAGCACGAGTGGCAGGCACTTGCTGATTTGAGAAGTCACCATCACCATGCTTCAAATACTCATACAGGCTATTAATAATGGTCAGCTGGAAGATACTGGCAGGCGAAGGGATCACCATTGAAGGGAAAAAGTCCTCATTGTATAAATCAGCATCTTCAACAAGAACATCATCAACAACCACCTCATCATCAGAGGAAATTATGATCGGCACAGATGGAGAGGAAGGAACAGGAGCAGAAGGGAGTAAGAATTGTTGGAGAACAGCATCATCAGCAGATAGAAAGAAATTAGTATGAACAGATGTGGAAGCAATGAGATCGGTAGCAGCAACACCATGAAAGATCGGCAAGGGAAATAGTGGATGAACAATAACTGCACGATCAGCAGGAAAATGGAACACACCATTGTCTTCAAGAGAAAGGAAGATAGCAAGAATGAGGTTTAAGTAAGCACGACCTTCAAGAATCATGGACATCAACCTGGCATTCATCAGCCTTGAGGTATAGACCAAATGATCGGCACGCTGTCGAGGGTGATACATCGGCAGAGTGAGTGCAAGAGCAGCAGACTTGACCAAGTACAGCAGACCACGAGGATCAGTAGCTCGGTATTCAAGTATATCATAAAGTTTGTCATTGATCATCATGCACCTTCTCATCCATCCATTTGTGTAGATGCTCACTTCCTTGGGAGAGGGACCAGGTAGATGAATTTTACCACCAACCTTTAATTTGCCTGGCAGGTAGTGTAGAGGTTCACAAACTGGCTTTTTCTTCTTGAGCCTGGACACCCGAGGGGCTTTCCCTTTTCTCCTATCAAAGTCTGGCTTAATCCAGGGTAAGAATGTAATTTTTTCACTCGTGGAGCCAGCAAGAGATGAATGGTTAGGACCAAAGGGATTAGGAATTTGAGTCAGGGTATTGGCCGGCAGCTCAATGTAGTCTTCTGGATCTATCTCATTTGTGCTATCATTTCCACCAGCAGCGGCAACCCTGTCAGCAACTGGTTGTACTTCATCAGCAACAATCAGTTGTGCCTCAGGAGCAGACAGCAGAGGAAAAGAAATAGGAGCAAATAAAGCATCCTGAAATTCTTCAAACTGCAAGTCAACAGCAAGTAGAGCATCGAGGTTGGCATTTTGATTGGCAATCTGTGCATCGGCACCTCCTCCCAACTCAACAATCTCTCTAACACCAGTAGGTTCAACTATGATCACATCGGCAGAGGGGAGAGAGATTTGAACAATCTGAGTGTCTGAAGTTTTCTCAGAGACTTCATCAGTAGAAGCAATAATAGTCTGAGTGTCAGTAGTTGGCTCAGAATGATGAGTGTCTGAAGTTGGCTCATCAGCAATATCTGTATCAGCAGCTACAGCTTCTTTATCAGCACAGGCTCCTCCTGAAATCGGCAACTCTTCAGCAGCAACTTCATCAGCAGATTGAGTTTCTATAGTTTCCTCAATTGATACAAGTTGGTCTTGTTCAGCAATCAGAGGTTGAGTTTCCAAAGTTGCCTCAACTTGATTATCCAAGGGTTCATCAGCAGCACTAACTTCATCAGCAAGTCGAGTGTCTGTAGTTTTCTCAACAATCTCTACATCATTGTTATCAGCAGATCCTTTGTCAGCAGAACTGCCTCCTCTTTGACTACGCTCTGAGCCACTAGTACAGAATCAGCAAATACTTCAGCAGATGATGCAGTAGTAGGAATCTGAGTAGACTTATCTTGATCAGTTGATCGCTTCTTGAATACAATGCTGATGGGTATCTTGTCATCACTGACTGTATCAGAGGATGTAAGAGTTTCACCAGCAGACTTGTGAGAGCACACAAAGTCAGCAACATCAACAGAGCTACTGGGGGAGGGAATTGGAGTGACTGCTGGTTGCTCGGCAGGAGTCTTTGTAAGAAATGCTGCAGATTCTTTAATCAGGTCAACAGTGATGTTATTAACTTTCTTCAATAATTGATCAGCAAGATGACCAGCAAAAATGGTTTCATAATCATTATAGACCAGTAAGTCATCATCATCTTCTGGTCTTCCCATTTGATAGGGATCAGTTTCTAAGAAGTTAGATTGCTGATCATACACATCAGCATATGCAGCCCAGACACTTTGAACCATCAAGTCTTGACGAATTCTATCTTGAAATAGGTAGACTTGATTCCAGGGAAGCGGCAGTAGATCAAAATACCTTTCAAAGTTCAATCTGAGTTTCTGGGAGCTTCTGGAATTTCTGAAGGGGAACAAACCTTTCCTTGTACAAATCAGTAAGGTTGTTCAGACTCTTATAGTCAACATAATCAGAAAGCTTTCCAGCAGGGACTGATTCCTTCCTTTCTTCATGGAATTGGAGCAATCGGCGAACGAAGGGGTGAAGATGATCAATGGGAAACACCCAGTTCTTCGGCAATACCTTATTGGTGAATGACCAATGATTTCTGTAGAATGAATGAAAGGTAGGGTTTCGGATTGGTCTGCACTTCCTTACTACTGCAGATTTCTTCAATACCTCGCCAATGGGGTCTTCAGGTAAAATGGCAACTTCTTCCTCATGCTTGATAATCACAGAGGGAGCAGCAAGTGTTGCACCGGCAAGAAAAGACGGAGCAAACCTGATCTGCTTGGCTCTTGGATCTGTAAATGGAATTTGAGAGGAAGGAATTTGAGGAACAGAAGGCGTTGGCTTTTGAACGGCGGAAGGTTCATCAGCAGGCAAAACCCTTGACTTTTTGACCTGGGCTTTATCGACAGCCTTGACCAGCTTCCTTTTTCTAGGAGCAGCAGGAGGTGAGTCGGCAAGAATCCTGTCGGTAGACGGTGCAGGAGTTGAAACATCGGCAGGTGCAACAGCAGCAACCTTCACGATTTTCTTTGCCTTCTTCTTTTTCGGAGTACCAGCATCAGCAACAACCATTGTGCCGGTAGAAGCCTTGTTTGTGATTCTTTTCCAATCAGTAAGCTTGAAGAACTTAAGACTAGAGAAGTTAAAGCTTGGAGGGGCCGGAGAGGCTCTGACAATAGCAGAGTTGTTTCTCAAGATGATGCTTATCAACATATAATGGCATCCCTTACCAGGGTGAGCCTTGTTCTTTCTTCTATCCTCCTTCCACTTAACGGCAGCAATGTCAATGACCCTAAATAGGTAAGAACACCAGTTGAATTCTTGTTGTAACACGATGGCTGCCATTGCTTCAAACTGTATATCAGTTACATGGCTGTGAGAGCCAGATCTGCACACTAAGCACCTGTCCACAATCTCAACAAGAGCATAGAATCTTCTTCTGTAATGAGCTTTCAGATGGCTATCTCTACTGAGTCTAGGACCTGCTCCTCTCATTAGAGTCCAAGCCTTGTCCAAGGACTTATCATCAGAAATAAAGTCAGCACCCTTATTCCCAAGTAAAGGGAAAACTTCAGAAATTGAAAAGGGAGTAACAGAGATCGGAACACCGGCGACGGTTGAGGCGATGGAGACGAAGACTGAGGAGTCATTCGAATCAGTAATAACGGAGGCATTGGAGAAGAACTCTTGAACTTGACCCAAAAATATGAAATCCACACCAGACGGAGTAACAAAGGAGTCCAGAAGAGAACCTATCAAAAGATTCTTCAAGAATTCCCCGTCGGTTGAGTCACTGAAGAACATGGAGTCAAGATAGCCTCCATAGATATCCTTTTCGTTGCTCGACATTATCTGCAAAATCACTCAAGAAGTCTCACAAGTTAGAACCAGTTAGTTTAAGCAAGTTTTAAACTTAGCTAATGCAATGTAAACAACTATTACCAGAAATGTAGAAGAGAGAATGAAATTTGTGAGTAATAGATGAAGAAGAGCAAGAGCTTGAATTGAGAGTTTGAGAGGGAGCGAAAATAGATGAAGAGTTTTAGTGTGGCTATTTATATGTTATGGAAGATAAAGAGAATAGGAAGGGTTGCATGGGAGAAAGAGAAGTTTAACTGTAGCGAATAAATCGGAGTACGTGCGCGCACAATGAATTTAATGTGCATACCGGATGGTTAAAATAGACGGTTAAACTTAGGAGAGAGAAAGGGTAGAAATGGCAACAATAATATAGAAAATATTATAAGTTACCTTTCTGATTTATCACAATGATTTAGCATAAATCTTTGACACGATTTGGGTAAGGCGGTGCACACACGTGTCAGAGAGGTGATGTGACCGATTGTACCTTTGATTTGACTAGCCTTACGTCATGTGTCAGAGAATCCTTATCGGTTAAGGGAAGATCTACGGATAAATTTTGAATTTTGAAAATCGGCATGACATAATTTGGTAAGTTCTTGATCCGTAAGGTATTGTCTGTCGCGACCCCGACCCCGCGGGCTGGGAACTCGCGAGCTGGACGTCGACTTAATAATTAAAACCCCAAAATAATGAAGATAAAAATTCATTTTTCAAATACCAAAGGTATAATACAAGGTTTTAGAAATCCATTGCTACCAACAAAAATACAACTAGTGTGAGCTCCACAAGCTTACACTAAAAATAACAAAATATTACAATCCCTTAATGACGTCATCAGTTTGGTAACACTATCCCAAAGGTTATACATTTATATAATGCAAACCAATAACAACCTTCCCAAAATTTACCGACGCTCGACGTCCTCCTCGTGATCAGCGAGTCCTACTAATTTGCTCCTTGGGGGGGGGGGTTTAAGGAAAAACAAAGATAAAAGGAAATGGGGGTGAGTTAAATCTCAATAAGTTACTAATGCAACTACATGACATATTATGATGCAATAAACAATAATACATCTCATACAGCATTTCATATAACACTTAGCAATTAGCAGTTAACAGATAGCAGCGGAAAATAAACAATTAACAAAGGATATAAGCCAAGGTTTCACCAAACGGATAGAACCAATACTGCACAGCTTCAACCAATCAACCAATCTCCTTTGCAGCATAAACAGCTGAAGAGAAAAACCTGCCAGAAACGACCAATCAAATAATCCACCATAGCATAACAGCTGGAGAGAAAACCCGGTACCAGAACCAAAAGTAACAAGGGGAAAATGACACGAAGTCATAACCCAAAATAGCTAATAGTACTCACTCGAGGGAGCTAGCTCATCCCATCCAAGGCCAACTGGACTGGGGAAAAATAAGGGCAAAACAATGGTCAACATTATAATGGACTCGGCTCGTGTTCCATTATAACATTTCGCATCGCCCGACACAACCACAAATACCAGCTGGACTTTCAAATAAAAGCTAAGTAATAAATACAAGCTTAATAAACACCAAATGGTTCCAAAGTAGGGAACCATGCCAAATAATCACCAAGAAGATGAAATAAAACAAATCACACATAATAAAGTGCTCCATAAATCCCAAACGATAATAAATCAAATTCCGTATCACAAATGTTCACAAAGGAACCAATTCCCACACTAAAGTGTCCCACAATGACCAATTTAACCAACAAGAGTGGTACCCAAAACCTAGACTAAGGTTACAACCTAGTCTTAAATCAAACCAAGATGATTTCCTGAAAACAAAGGCAGGCGGGCGCTCAATCTAGGTCAGGCGGTCGCCCGGTCATGCGCGCGGGCGCGTGGAAGGTACCACGCGGGCGCTCCAGTCGGCAGAAGAAAATAGGCACAAAATGCATTGCAAGCACGCGTTCCTCACCTGCGCATGCGCGCGCTCAAAGGACTAGCGGGCGGGCGCTCGGCCCAAACCAAGCGGGCGCTCGAATAGAAATCTGGGCAAAACTGGGCTGATTCTTAAGTTTTACTTCACAATTTCTTACCATTTCAAATGCAACCTAAAACCAACCTTTCTTACAAGTATACCAAGATACTACAACCACTTATAAGCCCAAAATGACTCATATAACTACATCTAAACAACCCAAATCAAGATTTCAATCCCAACATCAAATTATCACTCAACTAACCCAAAATATAAATGAATTCCAAACACTTCTAGTTTATAAGATGAAGCCTAAGAATGACTTATAAGTCTAGAAAGGGCTTCAATAACAACACCCACCATTTCTACCAAGATTTAACCCCAACTTCAATTTATCACAAAATTAACTAAAATAGAAATAAATTCCAAACTCAACCAAGATGTCATATATATCAACTAAAGCATCTTATAAGCAAATGATGAACATTTTTAGCAAAAAAAGGGGGGAAAAGCAACTTACTTGGAATTTACGAAAGATGACGGAATTCAAATATTCTTGGCTCTAAACGATCCTAGCGACGATCTAAACAATTTTCATAAAATGAACAATAAGAAATAATGTATAGAAGGTGATCAAATGAGGGGAAAAAGAGGAGGAAGTAACTTACCCTTTTCTTGCCAAAAATGGAGAAAGGAGAGAGAGAAAGATTGAGTGTGTGTGTGTGTGAGTGATTGAGTGAGGAGGGAGAGAAAGAGAGGGGGGGAAGACCGGATGGAGAGGGGGGAAATGGGGGTGCGCAGTAGAGAGAGGGGGAGGGGTATGAGGTGAGGGAGTTGTTAGAATAATTAAAATAGTTTCCTCTAGGCCCCTCCACTTCTACCTTGAACCATTAAACCCCAAACCAAACATTTCACTAAGGCCCCTAACTCCACACTAGCACAATTGATCAAATAAAATGCTTGACATAAATTATTATGAGATACAAAATGCACACATAATTAATATTTATTACTAAGAAAATAGAGACGGGTTTTCGGGTCACGACATTCACTCCACCTTAAAAGAAAATTCGTCCCGAATTTTAAATTACTTACCCGAAAGATCAAATAGCCACGGATACTTTAGTTCCATCTCTTCCCGAATTTCCCAATTATCCATTCTAAACCATCATATAGTAACCTTAAATAATGCTTATAACATAATAATCTCTCGTACAGAACCTTCTTCAATCACTATCTTCACTACTAACTAAAATCCATACCCAAGGCCAAAATCGAAGAATCCAATTTACTCCTAAACATACTTCTTGAGATACTACAAAATTTTCTTACTCATAACCTTAATTACACTGTAAAGATACTTCCATTAGTAAATCGCTTACTTAATATTACTTCCAAGAAATTCATAACATTAAACCACCTCGAGTTTACCCAACTTCTTAAACTATGAAAAGCTAAAGAAATTTTCCATCCCCAAAATGTTCACCGAAGTGACTATATCTCCAAAGATTACTATTAATGCTTCCACTTTAGTTAACACCTTAAACTAAAGGTACAATATAAGCCCAAAGTTCTAATACAAAGTGTCCACTTCAATCCATGTTATAATATTATTATTACTTTACTCAAATCTATGAAAGCCTAAATAATTCCCAAATACTCAGTAGTTCACCAACAACCCAAATTTTATCTTCAAAAGATTTCCTCTAACTCTCATTTAAATTAATAATCCGAGCTCATATATCCCAAGGAATTTAAACAAATCCTAAATCTTCAATGGCTAACCCAAATTAGTCTTTCACGCATACCTTTATTAACCCAACATTACTTAGGCTCACAGTATTACCAACACAATAATCCCATTAGCTAGCGACATTCCAACTGACACAATACACAATCATAGTATCTTTTAACACGCCCGAGTATCTATACCCAACTTTCTTTACAAATCCTAAATTCAAACAAGAAACGCCACAACGAAAAGATTCAGAACCATGAAACAACTATTTAACTAAGACCCAAAATGCTTTTAATATTGTTCGAGAAATTCTTACCTTCTCAAAATATATTTAGTCCTTTAAACTTAACGCGCTTACCATCATTAATGATTATAACTTCCCCAATATATTTGTAACTCATTTTGCTTTAACTCAACTCCAGTCATATACTAAAATGATCACATAATATCACTAGCATAAAACAAAATCTCTCTGTCCAATAGATTTCATTCTCTAAAACCCAAAAGTATGAATTGTTACTCTCTTCCCTAACTTAACAAATTTAATCCTTCAAGATGACCTTTAAAGATTATAGGCTTACTCTATGACAATTACTCAATAATAAGCCATCAACCAATCATAATTAACTATTATCAACCCAATCCAATACCTTAAAGATAAAATAATTATTTCATCAAAATTTCAAAACAGACCCTTTTCTACCTAATGAGATGATTCATCTAGAGTCAAAACCCTTCGTCAAAACCTATGAACCAATAAATTATGTCAAAGGTACATAAAAGAAATTTACACTTGGTCAAATGTGTCACTCTCTATTCTAAACCAAAGATTGGTCGAACCCAGAACACTTAAAGATTTAAATACTGACATATCAGGTAACAAAGCCTAAATGTTTAATAACGTAGATGTACTAACAGAATAAATCCCTTATCCAGTAACTTCTCAAGTTGGATCCTTAACTCTCTTACTTCAAACAATGACATATGAATATTGATCTAAATATCCGCACTACGACCTTGTACCATAACAACTCAAATTAACCCAAACTTTTCCTCAAATACTAGGTACTATCCAAAAGAAAATTGAAATCTTACAAAGGATAAATAAATCCTACAGTTTTGGTGTAGACATTCTATTGTCAACCACCTAAGCTAAATACTCAAATTTCATATAAGAAAAGATACGCATAACTCTACCCAAAGAAACGGCCTCAAACAAATTCAGGCAAAATGGGAATAGAGAATGTAACAACCTTTCTACGATAATCGACTAAAGCATGATATTTCCTTACTCAAAATGACACGATGATCGAATGATAGCAATATGACTAATTCAGCAAGTAAGACAGGCTCACACTTAAACACATCATGAGCACATAAGACTCCATCAGATATCCTACACTCCTCCATAGGAGTAGATACTGGCAACACACAAGACAAAGACTCAGGAGAAATAAATGCAAATAAATGCACAGACAAGTATGAATGCGATGATCCTGGATCTACTAGTACACGTGACCGCTCCCTCGACACAAAATAATACCTCCTGCTGTTGAGTCCTCTGTTGCCTGCTGATTGATTGCAAATACTCTACCCTGAACCCCTAGGGTTTCCCGAAGCATCTCTCTTCTGACCCTGTAAAGTACCAGCTCCTGTCCCCGATGGTTGACTTCTGTTCCTTGGACAATCCCTCGCAAAGTGTCCCAACTGACCATAATTGGTACATTTCCCTTGCTTCTTCCAATACCTATCCTCAGAATGGCCTTCCCTCTGACAGTAAGTGCAAAGTCTCTTATCCCGATTCACTTGATTCCCCGGAGTAGTACCCAGATTCCTTTGTACTGGTTGCCCTCTGAACTGAGACTGTCCTCCTGAATTACCTCGGTTATCTGAACGTTGTTGTGGTTGTGCTTTGTTCTGACCTCCTTGCTTACCCGTGTTAGCTGCCTCAGTCTTCCTCCTGTGTTCCCCGATATCCTGTTCCACCAAGTATGCACGATCCACAGCATCCTGAAATATCTTAATCCTCTGAGCTATAAGCTGGGTTCTGATAGCCGTCCTCAAACCTCGGGATGAACCTCATTGCCTTCTGCTCCTCTGTTGCCACAAGGTAGCCACAATATCTAGCTAATTCTGTGAACTTAGCTGAGTATTGAGCCACTGTCAAAAAGCCTTGCTCCAAATTTAGGAACTCGATCTCCTTCCGATTCTGATCAACCAAGGGAATGAAGTGCTCCCTGAATTTTCTCACAAATAGTTCCCATGCATACGGTGTATGAGTCTCATCCCAACTCGCCTTTATTGCCTTCCACCAATGTTCAGCCGCTCCCACTAGCTTATAGGCCGCAAACCGAACCCTATCCTCATCCGTACAACCAAAGACATCGTAGATCTTCTCCATTGATTCGATCCACAGCTCAGCCTTTTTCACATCAGGCTCCCCATTGTACTCAACCGGTTTCAACTTCAAGAATTGGTCTAGCCCATACCGTGGAGGTGGTGCTTGTTCTGCTCTCAGCCCTTGATCATGAATAGCTTTCATGGCCGCTTCAAACATACCCTGAAACATCATACGGCTCTCTTCCCGAGCCTCCTCAAGATTCAAAGAACCCGTTTGACCATCTCCACTCCTCCTTCTAACCATTTTGAACAAGTACCTGCATAAAACTCTTGTCATTACTCACTCCGAACACAACTACCCTCTTAGGTCATTCTAGTCCACCTAGACTTAAACTTAGAGCTAAACCATAGCTCTGATACCAACTGTCGCGACCCCGACCCCGCGGGCCGGAACTCGCGAGCTGGACGTCGACTTAATAATTAAAATCCCAAAATAATGAAGATAAAAATTCATTTTTAAAATACCAAAGGTATAATACAAGGTTTTAGAAATCCATTGCTACCAACAAAAATACAACTAGTGTGAGCTCCATAAGCTTACACTAAAAATAACAAAATATTACAATCCCTTAATGACGTCATCAGTTTGGTAACACTATCCCAAAGGTTATACATTTATATAATGCAAACCAATAACAACCTTCCCAAAAGTTACCGACGCTCGACGTCCTCCTCGTGATCAGCGAGTCCTACTAATTTGCTCCTTGGGGGGGGGGGTTAAGGAAAAACAAAGATAAAAGGAAAGGGGGGTGAGATAAATCTCAATAAGTTACTAATGCAACTACATGACATATTATGATGCAATAAACAATAATACATCTCATATAGAATTTCATATAAAACTTAGCAATTAGCAGTTAACAGATAGCAGCGGAAAATAAACAATTAACAAAGGATATAAGCCAAGGTTTCACCAAACGGATAGAACCAATACTGCACAGCTTCAACCAATCAACCAATCTCCTTTATAGCATAAACAGCTGAAGAGAAAACCTGCCAGAAACGACCAATCAAATAATCCACCATAGCATAACAGCTGGAGAGAAAACCCGGTACCAGAACCAAAAGTAACAAGGGGAAAATGACACGAAGTCATAACCCAAAATAGCTAATAGTACTCACTCGAGGGAGCTAGCTCATCCATCCAAGGCCAACTGGACTGGGGAAAAATAAGGGCAAAACAATGGTCAACATTATAATGGACTCGGCTCGTGTGCCATTTGTTAGTACCCGACCTGAAAATGAGTTTATTAGGACTTTCCCAAAAATACAAGGACTTTATAGGAATTAGAAACCTTGCAAAGACTTGTCCCGGATTCCCAAAATATCTCATTTATGACAAAATCTATCAAATTAGGTAGTAAATGGTTTCCTTAAAACCATGCAGAAACCCTAGCTTAAGAATCAAGTCAGCCGGCATCCTTGGCCACGCGGCCAACCTTGCTCCGCGTTGATCTTGGCCACGCGGCCACTATTGTCACCGGCTTCAACCATGGCCAGGCGGCCAACCTTGCGCTGGATGATCCTGACCATCAGATCTTCCATCAGCCTACTATATAAACCAATCCCATTCCATTGGTTTAAGGATCCGATTTTGAGAGCTCTAAGTCCGAGTTTTTGGAGTTCTTAAACACTATTTTGCTCTCTAATTAACATTCAAACACTCAAGAAGATCCAAGGTGTATTTCTTGCCAACATAGGTAAGTTTTCTAACTTTTTTTCTTCGTGTTCTTGCATTATTTTAATGTAGATCTTTTTATTCATGTTCGTACGTGTTTATTCATAGTTTCTTCATATTCTTTGCATGCTCATTCATATGTTCATAATATGTTCTTCGCATGTTCTTCGTGTTCATAGATTAAAACCTTATTTATGCTATATTTAGGGTTGCGATCTTCATAATTACATGTTATTTGTTAGCCGATGATGATCAAGGGTTCATCAACCCGAGGATGATCTAGGACTACTTCTAAACCCTAATCTTTAGGTAATTCCCCCTCGTTATGCATGATCCCTATTCTTCTGCCTATTCTAATTCTCTGCGAACTACGCTGACCTGAGCTTCTCACCTTGAGAGGAACGTAGGCAATCTTTGGATCCGGTCTCAATCACTAACACACTACATACACCGCATCATGATAGAAAGACCGATCAATTCGGGCAATAGGAGTGATAACGTCCAATATTCTTCTCTTGTTGTAATTTGACCCCCGAACCCATTAAACATGCTTTTTCTCAATGTTTTGGCTATGACTAAAACGGCGTGGAGACTCTCATAATTTTAATGTTACTATGAATATTCCCAAATTCAAACACACGTATTCACAGTGGCGACTCCGCTGGGGACTGCTTTGAAACTTTTTCAAACTTAGTGGGTCTAACTTTCGTTCACATCATGATGTTTGCCATGTTCTCACATGCACCTTACACTTTGCCATGTTCACACATGCACCCTCCACACAATTACCATGTTTACACATACACACACTTGACATGTTTATACATGCACCTCACATACTTGCCATGTTCACACATGCACCCGCGCACCGCAATGTTAATACTTGTACTTTGTTTGATACTTGTACTTTGTATATACATTGTATCCTTGTACCCCTTTATCTTCGCTTTAGTATTAGGGTCAAACAAAACTCTGCTATGCTCCATTGTACATGGCTCTCTCTCCCTCTCTCATGCATTGCATTGCATCATCCTAACATCAAAAGCTTCTCTCTTTTCTCCTTAAAAAGAATTAGTTTCTTGCCACACACTACCACTAGTCGTGTCAGCACTGCACAGGTCCCCATTACCCGGAGTATTCGATGTGCAGGAATTTGTGTGCTACTGCCGCACTCTTTTCGAGTCACTCGTCTATTCCACTCACCGTATACGGTGGGAACCTTTTACCTAACCCGTGTCAACCCACACTAGTGTAAGTAACACACCTAGGTTTCGACCGGTTGGTTTGGCTAACTTTTTCTTAATAGTCAATTAACGTGCTGTCTATGTCGAGTCATCCCCAAGTCAATGATGAATCGAGATCTTTGAGAGAAAGTGCACAAAAAAGTGATTTCCCTACAAGGGACGTGCCATGGTGAGATAAGTGTTTATTGTCAAGATCTCCGCTCATCATTAACTTGCGTAGGATGCAACATAGACATCACGTTAAATGCCTTTAAGGGAGGGTTAGTCGTAAGATCCGATGGTTGGTGGAAGCCGCTTGCCCTATAGGACCCTCGCCCAAATTGTCCGTTTGGGGGTGTGCAATGCAGGTGAAAAACGAGGGGTCTATAGACGTAGTGATGGCCTCCACTGATCGTAGTCTTCTAACTAGTTGCGAAAAAGGGGTACCCCTTCCAACCATTAGGATGTAAATAATGTATGTTTTTGTAAATTAAAATATACTTTGCATGAGCCTTCCCCTCTCCTAAAGCTTCATTACCCTTTAACCTTTCAGCAAAGCAAGTTTGGATCCGCTCGGGTGGTCGACTACAACGTGAAGCTTCTACTCCATCCACGTTCTCAGTCTCGTCATCAGCAATGTCAACTCCCGCTTCAGCTTCAGCCTCTGCTCCTCCTGCTAGTGCCGCCGAGCTCAACACTGAGGCCTACTCTCAATGGTATTCCCCAAGCCTCCAGAACTTCCTCGCCGGTCTCGAAGCCAAGATCAAGAATCTCGAGGAAAGCAACAAGATGTTGGAAGACCAGAACCAACAGTTGAAGGGTCACATTCAACAAAAGGGGACTAAACTGGTGCCCGATGGGGAGAATTTCATTTATGTCGAGGATGAAGAGGTCAATACCAACTGTCCCCCTAACACCAATGCTACTGCCTTCCCATTCCCAAGCTACCGCGATGTTCCACATCCTTCTCTCTACACCCAACAAGGTTTCACTACCACGAGCAAGAACAAGGCTGTCTATGACCTTCCCCTGATTGCTTGGTGGCTACCTCTCCGCTAGCAAACTACCCGCACCCTCGTTGCCTCTGAGTATTGGGATGGCCGCTGCTACTGCTTCCACTACTCCTCCCGTCATTCTGTCAGAAACTATCCCCGACATCTCCCATCACCCTGTGGTTATGGCCATGCAAGAGCAAATGCGAAAGTTGATCGAGACCGTGGATAAGCAAGTGCACCGACTACCAAGACAATCAACCCTAGCCAAGTGGGGGCTCTCCCCAAGGATTTCAAGATGCCTAAGGTGGCATGTTTTTCATGGTGACTCGTGTCCTAAGACTCATTTGGATAGTTATGTGTTGGCCATGAGGGCTCGTGACTGCACAACGAACAAATGGCTCGCGTATTTCATAGCACTTTGGATGGTATAGCTCTGCGTTGGTTCTTGGGGCTAGAACAAGCGAGAGCAGACGTGGATCAAATCAGTGCCATTTTCTGTGAGAAGTATCAAGCTAACTTGGATTGGCATGTGAATCGAACGACCTTGAGACACTATGCAAAGCCCGGCGAGGCTATTTATGATTTTTACAAGGGTGGAATCATCGGTTGTGCGAGGTCCAATACCCACCAAAAGCGAAGGAACAGAAACAGATTTTCTACAAGTGCTTGCTACCGGAGATGAAAGCAGCTATAGGTAATGGTTACTTCCCTGATTTTGGGAATGGTTGACGCCGGAGTAAAGTACGAAGCAGGTTCACTGGGATTGTGCCGCCAAGGAAAGTCCAAAGACCAACAACAACAACTCCTTCCGCTACAAGGCTCCTACTGCGCCTGCGCCTCCTAGGGTGGAAAGGAGGCCGTCGGCCAAGTGAATATGGTCCAAAGAGGTCCCGCTAGATGTCCAAGCCGTAACAAGGAACAGGGCTCCGCCGCAAAGAGAGAGGGAACACTTTGACGATTTTTGGAATGCCTATGGGGAAATCTTTGACGTGTTAGTCAAGAGAGGTCTTATCAAGCCTTTGGAGAATTACCAGCCCGCCTACCCAAGAACTGATTTGGACGCCTCCAAGTTTCTG